>BSBM01000114.1:20745000-21945000 GCA_027924585.1 Larix kaempferi
GTAATGCGTGGATCGCTGGAAGGAATACCTATCATACTTCATACAGAGCATTTTAACGCAGTTCTCAAAAACAGATTTCTATTCTTCCACATACAGAGTTTCGCCAACATCCGGGATACAATGTTCACATACGAATTAAATATCAGATTAAGGACAATAAACAACAAAGTCTACATCGTGGCAGTACCAAGATACACCATACTCTCAGCATATCAAAAATAGATTTCTATTCTTCCACATACAGAGTTTCGCCAACATCCGGGAAACAATGTTCACATACGAATTAAATATTAGACTATGGACAATAAACAACACAATCTAAATCATGGCAGTACCAAGATACACCATACTCTCAGCATATAAAAAAAATAGATTTCTATTCTTCCACATACAGAGTTTCGCCAACATCCGGGAAACAATGTTCACATACGAATTAAATATCAGATTAAGGACAATAAACAACAAAGTCTAAATCGTGGCAGTACCAAGATACACCATACTCTCAGCATATCAAAAATAGATTTCTATTCTTCCACATACAGAGTTTCGCCAACATCCGGGAAACAATGTTCACATACGAATTAAATATCAGACTATGGACAATAAACAACACAATCTAAATCGTGGCAGTACCAAGATACACCATACTCTCAGCATATAAAAAAAATAGATTTCTATTCTTCCACACACAGAGTTTCGCCAACATCCGGGAAACAATGTTCACATACGAATTAAATATCAGACTATGGACAATAAACAACACAATCTAAATCGTGGCAGTACCAAGATACACCATACCCTCAGCATATCAAAAATTTAAGACGACAGGAGAAATACCTCAGAGATCTTCCTTGTCTTCTTCTTTAAATCATTTTACCATTAAGAGGAGTAAAGAAGCAACCCTACACTTAACCCAAAATGGACCTCATACTCTCTCTCTTCCATGCATAGCATGCTCAGTTTTGTCAGAAGAATCTAAACGATGAAACTCCCAAACGTATCCATACTCTTTTGATAATCCACGCCTAAACATCAACTTGATTTCCCCAATAGAATTCATTCTAAACTCAGGGTCTCTATTCTCCAGATCATAGAGGTGAATAAGAGCTTGATTTCCTTACTGTCAGAACCGCAGAGCTGGAATTTCATACAATATGAAAATGCCAAAAAATACCACTTTGGGGATCGGCAGCTAGGCTGCTAGCCGTCCCTCTCCTTACTATACGAACTAGCAGAGATTTAAATCTCTTTGACAACCCCGTATTAACACTGGTTAGGACATCAATCACATAAAGAAGCTACTGGAATTCCAATTCGAAGGTGCAGAGGTCAAGCTCCCTGAGTCGTTTCCCTTATTTGCAGTGATCCATCGTACAGCGTTGAGTGAAACAAGCAAATACATCTAAGGTGCACACAACACTCAAGTTGCATAAAAAGGAAAAATGATGTCTTTGTGTGTGTGCAGACACGCCGATGGCATTCACAGCCATCAACAGAACTACAACGATCACGGAGCAGGGTCTTTGTGTAGGTTTACACGCAAGTTTACACTCCTAACCCCAAAGATTCAAAGATCAGAGTTTAGGTAGCAATACCAGGATGGATAAGCAAGAAAACTAAGTTAATAAGATATAAAATACAGAGATCCACTTGTTTAACAATTTCTCTTTATCAGAGATCGCATCTCCCGGCCACATTGAAAATATAAGATAATCATCTAAAACGCATCAGTGAGACGCTATGAGCAGATGAGTGCACAACAATCTACTTCATACAGAAAATCAGATGCAGAGAAAACGTAATTGTATGCAAAATATGAGCAGATCTACACAATGCCCAAAGGTCAGGAATCGTGCATGAAGATAGACATATACGTAAGTTTTATAAGCCGGCCATAGTATCAAATTTACTTGATCATAGGGCACAAGGCTTACCCGACCATATCGTAGAGCTCCCCTCCTGGATCACAGGGTATGGAGGTTTCTTCCCCCTCGCGCAATCTAATTTCTTTCCTATATAAAGCTCAGTTCCTGACTTTCATGCCGCCCCCTTCACCAGAGTTCCTTTCTCCTCTTTATGCAGATCGCCCCCATTTAATAGTCTACCGGTAAATCTAAAGGTTCTCAGATCGCGCTCCTCTAGAGCCGCGATCATCTCCGCTAGCTTCCACATGCCGATATTTTCCCCAAGCACTCGACATTTGTCAATGGAAGTAGAGCGTTAACCTACTTCCTCGGTTACATCACCCACGAAATCTTTTAAGAGATTACACGTCTTCAGCACTAGACATTTGGCATTTGAAGAAAAACGGTCTTCTACTTCTTTGGTTTCCCCGAATCACCCATCACGATGGTAGGAGATCTCGTGCCATAATTGATAATGCACTAGTTATGTGAAGTAGTGTGCATCAATCTCTCCTCCAAGTGAAATTGTTGCAAAATGGGAAATCCATTCACTCTCATGAGTTGTATTTGAGGAAGAAGTCCCATCATTACCATTATCAAACCTCAAAAACCAATATTATAGCATGGCAATGCAATATAGTCTAACTTAAGTTCATTCAATATGTTTGAATGTTGATCCAATATAATGTTATGAATTTGATCAATTAGTTGTCCAAAACCTAACCCTATTGACCAATATATTCCTATAATCATTGAGAGGATATATTTGGGAAGTTATAATTGTCTTCTCACATTATCTCTAGCAATGAAAAAAAATTACGAGAACACAAGACAACGCACTCACACAAGCTCGGTTGGGTTTAACACTCGTTAAATTTAGGCACATGGCTCTAGTGCATTATTGTTGGGAAGATCACACTCCTGGTAGAATAATAATAAAAATAACGATCAAAATAGGTCATAAAGGAGGGATATCACATCCTCATCCCCTTTAAAATAACACCGTCCTCGGTGTTCACTCTTCTCTTGGAGTAATCATTTGTATCACAAAATTGGAATTCAAAAGAAACCATGTTTAGTAACAATTTGTCATCAACTTCATAATGAAATTCAGAAACATAAATCATGAGTTCCTTATTGCACATATCACTTGTAATATATGGAATAAGTCTAGTGTTCCATGATTGTATACTGTTGACAAAATCAACAAATAGCATTCACTTGATCCAGGAAATTCTTTCCTAACACCTTAGTGCTCACGCAGCAAAACATTTCTCTCATGTTTTGCCTAACACCTTAGTGCTCACACAGCAAACATTTCTTTCATGTCTTGCCTAACACTTTAGTGCTCACACAGCAAACATTTCTTTCATGCATACTAAGCAGCGTCCTGCCTCCCACATATGCATTTTCTTATAGCTTGCCCAGGTCTTACAGCCAGCCGATTCTCCGAGAATCCTAGTGGCTGTTCAATCCCTGATTTTAGGGAGTATTTCAAATGCCATTACGACACTCTTTACACAATTCCCCTCAAGCCTTCTCGCTTGAGTCCCGGAATTTATTTCGATAACCAATCATCTATTAATTCTTACAATTTTTGTAAATTACAATATATCTTGTAATAACGGTAAGTAGTTTAACTTATTTTCTTATCATTCATGATATGTAGCACACATCCATCACCAATGAGGTTTTGTGCCATACTCTAATCCATGCTATAATAAAAGGTAATCACTTACTCTTGAGCGATTTTGTTCTGCTCAGCTTCACCAATGGACTTATAAACCACGTTCCTTTTTGTTTATCACATTGGTCGTAATTATGATAACATCTTGAAAATGTTAGTAACTAAACAACATAATCCAATGTTAAGCCATGGTTATAAGTGTCTCGAAATATGACTAGTAAATAAGATGCATTAAGTGAATCATCACTTACTCTTGAGTGATTAACTCAGCTATTTATCCGCATGAATACTCACTTCCATTTTGATTTGTTATATTCATAGCGAAATCCTGCATTGTTAGTTCATAACCACTATACAACATTTATTTATAGGAATTTTAATAGCACTAACACGTCTTTCACTTGTCTATTCCTTATCGACTCCTACTAAGAATAACAATAAAATAAAATCATTCGAGTTTTACTCAAATGCTCATGAGTGATAAGCTAGATATGTATGGACTCAAGTTGTGATTTCTACTTATAGTGTCATCAGTGAAATAATATAATTTAACCACCCAACATTTATAACTTGCGTCGAGGTCTTGTTGACAAGGCGACATATACCTGCATAATATATTACGCTCTTCCACAAGTTCACCCGAGTTTTTGACCATCTGTCATAATAACATAACCAAACATTGTAAGGAGGTTTTTGTTCTATGTATAAAAATAAGAAAGTCATCCTTCATACTACAATCTCCACATGTGGTTATCTAAAATAAACATTATTTCCATACTAAGCATAACCAACTCAATTAATAGGACTACATTCTTCTTTATTATGGGCATTACGATCACTTTACCTCAATCCTTTTCCTTCACTGTATTATGTACCCATTTTTCTTGCATATGCCAACATCATGTGAGTAACAATAAATCGTCTACATATATACTTGCATATATTTTTCTAAGGATAATCACATACCTTTATGGGGGAGACTGCATATCGCTTTATTGTATGGCCCTCATATGCCAAGGTGTACTTTTAACTTGCATTAATACACATTAGTAATCTCCTCCATATCATAAAATCTATATATCAAAACGAAACAGATTATCAAGATATCCATGCATATAACATAAAGCTTTGATCACATAAAGGTATAATCTTTCTGTCAACCACTCCCAGTATCCTAACATTCCTAGTAAGGATCCCTGAAGATAGAATATACAAAGATGAAATCATAACATTTCATCATATGCATCCTTTTAACTACTTAGAATACCTATTTATACTTCAATATTCTTATACAATCCTATACCGCAAAGAGACAAGGGGATTCTTAACAAGTATATATATATATATATATATATATATATATATATATATATATATATTTTATCCCTTGAAATCTTCAGATAAGGTTATAATGACGAAGGATACTCGTTTGTGGAAGTAGAGTTAAGTCGAAGGTTATGAAAATCATTCACAAGGATGGCAATTTCCTAGTCATAGAAAATTTCACACAGTAGAATGTCCATTTAAACCAATGAAGTTAATTCATATCCCTTCAATCTTTTACCTTGAGGATGACCCTTTGTTAATCATGCATAAAAGTCTTACGACTCTTCTAACCATCTCTGGTTTGGATAGTATATATATATGTATATATTTTATGTAACATTACTTACATTAACCTTGAAGATCTATTATATATTTATTAGTTCAACTAATCATTCTTCTCTACCATGTCACATGTCCCATACAACAAATAAGTAAGAACACAAAACTAATATTCTATATCGAAACCGTCGCATGTAACATTCAATATAACGTACAACATCTTCTACACCTTTTCTCAATAACATTTAGCCAATAAGGAGAATTTCAGGAGTTACTCCTTAGTACCATTTATGCATTTTTCTAATATAATAAGGATTATCTCAATCCTACAATCTTATGTACATAATTAATACAATCATTTCAGCATAAGTGCGAGAAATCAATAACCAAGTAATTCATGGCAAATTTATAGTCCTTCATATAATGACCTAATTGCACCTTACTCATTTCATAATCCACATACTATATCAACTTTTCTAATCATCATAATACACAATTAGAGCAATCCAGTACTTATGATGAATGTCTATGACTTGACTCATATAAGTACTAAAACCTTACTCGTGGCATCAATCGACCGGGTAGGAGTATACATCTTTCATAGGGTGAATGATCCTAATTATACTTATACAGCCCTCATAAACTTATGAACATTCAAGGCTCCTATGTTACTATCGTTATGATCAATATACATGAAAATATTAACAAGATCACTAAGATAAAAATAGGAACATAGTCCAATTAATATAATCATTTTCAAAGAATACTTTCTGGTCATTCAATGGAATTGCATGAGGAAATATTCATCCTCTAGTATTTATCAATACAGGATCATTTAGATACGAAATTAAACATACAAACTGCTCACTCATCGACAATGCTTTTCCTTTAGAATGCTTCAACAAGTGGAGTATACTTACTTGCGATTTTAAAGACATCCTGTCGATTACCTCCTGCTGATTCTTTAGAACATAAATCCTTTGTTTGCGTCTTATCGATGGAGTTCCCTTGACCAGCTTATATTATTTCTTCAGCTGGGCCCAACTAAGCCCGAGTGTTTGCAACCTGTTCTTTGGCGGGAGAAACTTGAAGTCGAGCTCGGAGATTCATCTTCCCCTCCTCTGATACAATCCATGCATCCAAAATGAAACGAAAACCATTGATTAGTAAACTTAAACCTTCATACTCACTTATCGCATATTGAGCTCATTAGGCCCTAGTGTTGTAACCTAATGCTCTGATACCATATGTAACATCCCCATTTCATAAGTCAAAGTAGTAATGTAGTGAGTTTTGAAAAATTTCCACAATGACCACTTACTCATAAGTTATATTAAGTAGGTTACAAATAAAGTATGTAATCGACATCTTTTATCATCACTTTTATGAGGTCTATATTTGATACTTAACCTAATATGAAACACTTCCCCTTGTACTTCAATAACCTAAAGGATCTTCATATTTTATAATATAACTTACTTGGGTCAAAAGGCACAAGATAATTTTCGTTGCAACCCCAATGACGATTCTAATCAACATAAAGAGATGTCCACACATTCTTATGCATATTCGTTCATGTAAATTACTCCTAATTCCATTACGTTATACATTATAATTAATACCACAGATCCTTCCCATGCAATATATTCTAACAATTAAACTTGTACATGCTTATGGAAACTTAAGGAGACACGCATCTAGCTAAACCTCAATCATCAATCCTTATAACATTGCAATTAATACACCAGTTGTCACATACCCAATCTTTATTCTTAGGATTTAGTAAATTTTGAAAATTACTTTTTCACATTCCAAACATCTGCTATTGATTTCTTACTCTTTAAATGCATACGTTTAACTTGAATAAGATTGTCATATCAAGAATTTCCATGACACTAATCCATGACCATTATAATTCAGCAGAACATCCTGACACAACAATATACATGCACCAGAAGAAGACATACGAGTAATTGACATAACATCTCCATTGAACAAGCAATAACGCCAAATGAACACACATAAGATCGAGACAAAGATATAGGTGGTTCGCCCCGACTGGGCTACGTCCACAAAGGCAGGTCATATTTTTCTTTCTATTATTCAAGAGAAGAGTTACATCCGGCAACACATATGTTGCAATAAATTTTTCCATATTCTTGAAGTCTCTCTCATCGAGAGCATCTTCCAGAACAAACATAAGTAAGTAGATTTATACCATATGTCAAGCTAGGTTGTTTTCCAATCCTTCAATATATCTCTAGTAATGCGTGGATCGCTGGAAGGAATACCTATCATACTTCATACAGAGGATTTTAACGCAGTTCTCAAAAACAGATTTCTATTCTTCCACATACAGAGTTTCGCCAACATCCGGGATACAATGTTCACATACGAATTAAATATCAGATTAAGGACAATAAACAACAAAGTCTAAATCGTGGCAGTACCAAGATACACCATACTCTCAGCATATCAAAAATAGATTTCTATTCTTCCACATACAGAGTTTCGCCAACATCCGGGAAACAATGTTCACATACGAATTAAATATCAGAGTATGGACAATAAACAACACAATCTAAATCGTGGCAGTACCAAGATACACCATACTCTCAGCATATAAAAAAAATAGATTTCTATTCTTCCACATACAGAGTTTCGCCAACATCCGGGAAACAATGTTCACATACGAATTAAATATCAGATTAAGGACAATAAACAACAAAGTCTAAATCGTGGCAGTACCAAGATACACCATACTCTCAGCATATCAAAAATAGATTTCTATTCTTCCACATACAGAGTTTCGCCAACATCCGGGAAACAATGTTCACATACGAATTAAATATCAGACTATGGACAATAAACAACACAATCTAAATCGTGGCAGTACCAAGATACACCATACTCTCAGCATATAAAAAAAAAAGATTTATATTCTTCCACATACAGAGTTTCTCCAACATCCGGGAAATAATGTTCACATACGAATTAAATATCAGACTATGGACAATAAACAACACAATCTAAATCGTGGCAGTACCAAGATACACCATACCCTCAGCATATCAAAAATTTAAGACGACAGGAGAAATACCTCAGAGATCTTCCTTGTCTTCTTCTTTAAATCATTTTACCATTAAGAGGAGTAAAGAAGCAACCCTACACTTAACCCAAAATGGACCTCATACTCTCTCTCTTCCATGCATAGCATGCTCAGTTTTGTCAGAAGAATCTAAACGATGAAACTCCCAAACGTATCCATACTCTTTTGATAATCCACGCCTAAACATCAACTTGATTTCCCCAATAGAATTCATTCTAAACTCAGGGTCTCTATTCTCCAGATCGTAGAGGTGAATAATAGCTTGATTTCCTTACTGTCAGAACCGCAGAGCTGGAATTTCATACAATATGAAAATGCCAAAAAATACCACTTTGGGGATCGGCAGCTAGGCTGCTAGCCATCCCTCTCCTTACTATACGAACTAGCAGAGATTTAAATCTCTTTGACAACCCCGTATTAACACTGGTTAGGACATCAATCACATAAAGAAGCTACTGGAATTCCAATTCGAAGGTGCAGAGGTCAAGCTCCCTGATTCGTTTCCCTTATTTGCAGTGATCCATCGTACGGCGTTGAGTGAAACAAGCAAATACATCTAAGGTGCACACAACACTCAAGTTGCATAAAAAGGAAAAATGAGGTCTTTGTGTGTGTGCAGACACGTCGATGGCATTCACAGCCATCAACAGAACTGCAACGATCGCGGAGTAGGGTCTTTGTGTAGGTATACACGCAAGTTTACACTCCTAACCCCAAAGATTCAAAGATCAGAGTTTAGGTAGCAATACCAGGATGGATAAGCAAGAAAACTAAGTTAATAAGATCTAAAATATAGAGATCCACTTGTTTAACAATTTCTCTTTATCAGAGATCGCATCTCCCGGCCACATTGAAAATATAAGATAATCATCTAAAACGCATCAGTGAGACGCTATGAGCAGATGAGTGCACAACAATCTACTTCATACAGAAAATCAGATGCAGAGAAAACGTAATTGTATGCGAAATATGAGCAGATCTACACAATGCCCAAAGGTCAGGAATCGTGCATGAAGACAGACATATACGTAAGTTTTATAAGCCGGCCATAGTATCGAATTTACTTGATCATAGGGCACAAGGCTTACCGGACCATATCGTAGAGCTCCCCTCCTGGATCACAGGGTATGGAGGTTTCTTCCCCCTCGCGCAGTCCAATTTATTTCCTATATAAAGCTCAGTTCCTGACTTTCATGCCGACCCCTTCACCAGAGTTCCTTTCTCCTCTTTATGCAGATCGCCCCCATTTAATAGTCTACCGGTAAATCTAAAGGTTCTCAGATCGCGCTCCTCTAGAGCCGCGATCATCTCCGCTAGCTTCCACATGCCGATATTTTCCCCAAGCACTCGACATTTGTCAATGGAAGTAGAGCGTTAACCTACTTCCTCGGTTACATCACCCACGAAATCTTTTAAGAGATTACACGTCTTCAGCACTAGACATTTGGCATTTGAAGAAAAACGGTCTTCTACTTCTTTGGTTTCCCCGAATCACCCATCACGATGGTAGGAGATCTCATGCCATAATTGATAATGCACTAGTTATGTGAAGTAGTGTGCATCAATATCTCCTCCAAGTGAAATTGTTGCAAAATGGGAAATCCATTCACTCTCACGAGTTGTATTTGAGGAAGAAGTCCCATCATTACCATTATCAAACCTCAAAAACCAATATTATAGCATGGCAATGCAATATAGTCTAACTTAAGTTCATTCAATATGTTTGAATGTTGATCCAATATAATGTTATGAATTTGATCAATTAGTTGTCCAAAACCTAACCCTATTGACCAATATATTCCTATAATCATTGAGAGGATATATTTGGGAATTTATAATTGTCTTCTCACATTATCTCTAGCAATGAAAAAAAATTACGAGAACACAAGACAACGCACTCACACAAGCTCGGTTGGGTTTAACACTCGTTAAATTTAGGCACATGGCTCTAGTGCATTATTGTTGGGAAGTTCACACTCCTGGTAGAATAATAATAAAAATAACGATCAAAATAGGTCATAAAGGAGGGATATCACAGTGATGATGAGCAGAAAGTGATATAAATGTGGATATGTTTGATATCTTAATAGCGGAATGATAATTTTCCTATGGTTAATGACATTTTGATGACAGGTTAAAGATGTGAATGTAGATAGAATATCGATATGTTTGAGAAGATGCTAGACATGATGAAATAGGGACATAATGATGATTGAAGACAAGGTGCTGGCAACAGATGATGAATGAGATGATGTGAATAATGACATGACTGTGATATGTATGATATGTGACAACTATGTAATCGTAAATACAAGCAGGGTCTTGTATCCATTTTCTTAGTAGGATCTAAGAAAAACCAGGCTGGGTCCTAGATGATGAGTTGGTGCTCATTGTATCAGTTGGTGTTGAATTGCCTCACGGTTGTAGCCATTGAACCAAATACAAAAGATTACAAAAGCTATATCTAGTCTCGTATTATGTGTTGATGTGTTTCATTAGTTGATAGTTAGTTCATTGATGAATATGATGTGAATGTGAAATGATGATATAAGAGTTGGTGATTGAAGTTGAAATTAAATAAAGTATAGGCTCACTGGTTCACCCCCCCCTCTTAGTGAGCATTGTGTCTAACACAAATGTTTATAGTTTTGTTAGGTTTTCATGTTTGATAAGGTTTCATTTTTTTTTTGGTGGGATTATATGAATTTCTATCTCTCAAATAAATTAGACAATATTATAAACATAACTGTAAAATATGATGATAATATGGTAATTACTCAATGCTAATTAATTTGTAATTACTAAACACAAATTACTCATAACTGGATCTAATTATTCAAAGTAAAGAAGCTACCTGTGTGTATGGTGCTGCAATCTCCTCTGCTGCCACCATGGCTCCATCGAGGTCAAAGGGACTAACGTCCTCCCACCTGGGGGGTGGAGACCCGACACCCAATAACTGAACATTAAAACAAATAAAGTCAACAATGTGTAATTCAAAGTTAAATATATTAAACAATACGATATCAAATAAAATACAACAAATACATGAACATTAAATAAAACAATAGCAAACCTGATCCATGAAGCTCCCTGTGGCATACTGCCACATATCACCATGGCAAGAATGACCACAGTGAGAACAACGATGTGTCGTTGTTCCAGCAGAACTAAAAGGCCCCACCTGGGTTCCACCTGTACCCAGCATGTCTCGGCCACCACCCATAGACTGTGTAGCTATCTGTGTCTCATCGATGTCCTCTCGGCTCTGGGAAGACATGGCCACAAATTTGGTATGTCTAAGCAAGTCATGTGTGGCATGTTTGATGGAGTCATGAATCTCATCTAGACCGCTACCAAACCCGGGTGGATGAGGAGGGGGGTTTGGCTCTCTCCTGGGTGCAGGAGGTCCTCTAAGTGGGTTGCGGTGTGCCTGAGGTCAATCTTGGGCAGAGCCAAGACCAACACCCTGAAACTCAGTGATGTCAAAATAGTTGACATAGTACCCTAGCTCAAACTCAGCCCACAATTTCTTAAGGAAATACTGTGGGACCTCCAAATTGTTGCATGGGGGATTGTCAAACACCATGAACCACCTCTGTCTCCAGTTATGTCTCCATGGCTGGTAAATGCACCAGTCCATGCAAACCCGAGCCCTCATCAAAGCTGGAGGCTGTTCGGTCGAGGGAACTATGAACTTGCTATACAACTAGGCTTTCCTGATGTTGAGGTCTTTTATTTTCTCTTTGGACAACCCAGTGGAGTAGTGTTCTCTCATTCGAGCCCTATATTGGCTCAAGTTTGTTATCTCACTATGTGCAATATTGATGGATTCAATAATGTTTTGCAGTGATGAAGCCAAGGAAACCCGAGAGGGTTCCCTGGTGCTGTTTAATTCATTACTTAGTGCCCTCAATTGATTTACGTCTTGGTGTAATTGATCTTCACGGTTTTCATTAGGTTCATTGGGTTCATTGTTGGTTCCCATATTCTCTTCTAGAGGTCGGGTTTCATCGGATGGTGGTGGTGTGTCTAACATCTTGTTAGGTGTGTAGATGGCCTACAATTAAATTTCCTTGGTTTTTTAATGGATTGTAATTTTTTTTTTAAAATTAAAATTCAAATGGAAAACAACCAGAAAAACAAAAATAAAGACAAATTTGTGCTTTGAGGAGAACTTACCTAGAGAAATGGATGGAACCATGGTGTAGGGGCGACTGCTTGGTGTTGATGATGACGGGGGTGCACGAGGACGCGTTCGCGAGGTTGAAGGTGCGCTTGCGGGTTGGTAATTTAGCTCACGGGTCTGTAAAAAAAGACAAAAGTTGTGAGCTCTGTTTTTTTTATAAAAAAATAGAGGCGCGCACACGCCACTAACGCGTGCATGCCAATATGTGCGTACGCGTCAAGGGCGCATGTGCACCTCTTTTGTCCACATGGACGTTTGGCATTGCCGAAGCAGGGACACGTGCGCACCTTTGGAGGTGCGTGCGCGTCCTTCTTTTTCCGCTCACGCGCACTTGTTGCGGTTATTTTGGGTACCAGCTTCGTGCGGGTACCCTAATTTTATTATTCAGTTAAATTATTTTATAAAGAGAAAATTTTAAAATAGATTATACTTTTAGTAAAAGGAATCATCTTTTAATTCAATCTTAATATTAGGAAAAGAAAGAAAAGTAGAAAGCAATAAGTCTAACTAAAAGATTGTTAAGTAAACTAAATGAGAACCAAAAGAGAAGTAGAACTCTTCTACACCTAACTCCCATTGATCTAGGGATTTAGGTGCACATTAAAGACATTAAGAAGACACATGTATTTCAGAATATTGGAAATTAAAATATTAAATTAAATTAAATATGTGCATGGAAAGACACATGGTACATAGGCTTTTTCTATATAATGAGGGAGGAGAAGGAGAGAAAGGGATCTCTCTTGCTCGCTAATGCTGGATGGTCATCACAATCTCGGATTATGTTATGATCCTTGGAGTTGGGATTAGCCGGAACGGGGATTGGGAAATCCTTTCGGGAGGATAGCTAAGTGTGTTCTTATGACCCCATTAGCTCGAGGGTTTGAGGTGAAGAATATTATCCTCGACATGGTAGGCTGGTCAACCGAGGGGTCACTCAGTACTTCCTCAGAAGATTGGATTGGATTGTGCGGAAACCACTTCGAGGACTCCATCGATTCGCTGGACCAATCATCGAAAACAGGTTTGAAGTATTTTTATTTTAATTATTTTTGCTAAATCTTTTGAGAATGAATAAATATGAGTATATAGTTTTATATATTGACATTCATGTACTACAACAGATAGAATTAGATCTGTGGTTTTTATATCTTTTTCTGAAAAATTGTATTGGAAGTTTTTTTTTTGGGACGTCGAAAAGGGGGTCCCTACACTAAAACAAATATTAACTACAGTATCGATACTAAGGATTGCGGATCCCGATAGGGATTTTTTTGTTTGCACGGATGCCAACAAGGAAGGAATTGGGGGAGTCCTTTGGAAAAATCATTTTGTGATCTATTATGAATCACGAAAGTTGAAAGAACATGAGAAAAACTATCCAATGCATGATCTTGAGTTAGCTGCCATCATCCATGCCTTTAAAATGTGGAGGCACTATCTCATGGGGAAGAAATTTCTCCTGAATACTAACAATATGAGATTGAAATATATTTTTGATCAACTACACCTAAATGGTAGGCAAGCTAGGTGGTTGGCTTTCCTTAAAGAATACAATTTTGAACTGAAAAACATCAAGGGAAAGGAGAATAAAATTGATGATGCCTTAAGTCGTAGGATCCATCTACTTTATGAAGTAATAGTGAGTTAAACAAGTTCTGACTTACATGAACAAATAAGGACGACAAGTAAAGGTGATCATTTCTATGTTGAAATTCTTCAGAAAATACAAGAAAATAGGTTGTTTTAACGACATAAAGAATATAAAATTAACGAATCAGGGTTATTGTGGTCTAAAGATAGACTTTATGTCCGTGAGAGTGGGGATACTAGATTTGAAATACTGACTGAATTCCATCGGAAGCTTTATTCCGGATATCGGAGATATTAGAAATGATACCAACAGTAAAGAATCACTTCTTCTGGCCGAAATTAAAGACAGATATAACATTATTCATCGCCAAATGCCAAGAATGTCAGCTAGTTAAAGTTGAGCATCAACATCCAATAGGTTTGCTTCAACCTTTTACCATTTCGGAATGGAAATGGAAGGTGATTAGCATGGACTTTATCACAGGTTTTCCTAAAAGACAGAAACAAAATGACTCTATTATGGTTGTAGTAGACAAACTATCCAAAGCCTCACACTTCATTCCAGTAAAATCTACTTATAAATCTATTCACATTGCAAATATTTTCTTAAAAGAAATTTTCCGACTACACGGTATACCTAAAGCCATTATCTCTGCTAGAGATACAAAGTTCGCAAGTAACTTGTGGAGATCATTATTTTCCGGATGAGAAACACGATTAAATTTTAGTACTGCTTATCATCTGCAAACATGTGGACAAACAGAACGTGTGAATCAAATACTAGAATATATGCTTAGAATGTATGTGATGAATAATCCCTGAAGTGGGGAGAATACTAACATCTTATAGAGTTTGCATTCAACAACGGTTATCAGACCTTAGCCGAGATGACTCCATTTGAAGTGCTCTATGGAAGAAAGTGCAGAACACCAGTAACTTGGGATAGCCCGGTGGAGAGGCTCATGTTAGGGACAAATCTATTAAAAGATTTGGAATAGTTGGTTACCAAGGTACAACATAATCTACAAGAAGCACAAGATCGGAAAAAAAGTTATGATGATAGAAAAATAAAAGACAAATAATATCAAATCGGAGAACATGTTTTCTTAAAAAGTAAAGGAAAAAAGAATCTCATTGAGCTTGGGAAAATGTGGGAAACAAGCTCCCACATTTTTTGTGCCTTTTAAAATATTGGCAAAGAGGGGACCGATGGCCTATGAAATAGCACTAACTGCTCATGTGAAGGTTCACAATGTTTTTCATGCATAATTACTTAAGAAATATGTTTATGATACTAAACATGTAATTGATTGGTCATTGTTACAAATAGAACCCAAAGGGGAATTTGTGCCAAAACCCATTCATATACTGTACAAGAGAGAGGTACAACTCTGGAAGCGAAGCATTGTCCAACTAAAAGTGCAATGGAATCATTTTGGTCCTGGATAGGCCACATGTGAAAATGAAACCACAATGAAAGAGGCCTACCCCTCCTTATTTTAGGGTTTCATTTGAATTTCCTAAGACCTGTATGGTGTTCTAAGTGGGGAGAGATGTAATATCCCACCAAAATACTATTTATTTTTAAATGTTAATTCATTTCGTTAGGTGTTGATCAAGTGGGCTCTGGATCACCTAGACTATTTTAATTATGTGTTGAGCAAGTGAGCTCTAAAGAGCACTTAGATTATTTTATTATTACATTTTATTAAATATGTTGAGGAAGTGAGCTTTGGAGCATATAGACTATTTGTACTATTTAACTTGTGTTAAGTATAAGATATGGAGCACCAGGACTATTGATTAAGTAGGGTTGAGCAAGTGAGCTCTATAGCACTATTGATTTAGTGAGTGTTTATAAGTAAAGCTATGGAGACCTTAGACTCATGGTGATTAACTGATGTTGAGATGGGATCTATGGAGCATCAGTAATTCGTTAAACTATTACTAAACTATATTATTACTTATGTATTTTATTCTTTGTAAATTGATTGGGACTACCACTCAAAGAGGGATTGAGCATGCAAGAGATTAGAATGATTGAGTAGTTGATGACTAAGATCAACTAGATGTTAGGATGAGTAAAAAATCCTATTTTATTTCAAACAAATTGTGAGAGTTAAAAATAAACTAAATTATTAACTAAAGATAAAAACAAAACAGTAATTGTGTCTAACAACTGAACAGAGTGATTTAAACCAAAATCCTCTAAGTCTTCTCCTCATAAAATCTTATAAGTAGCAAAGAGAGGACGCTTGAAATGGGAAAGTGTTTCAAATTTCACTGGAGGGTTACGTCATGGATCTTTGAGCACTCATATTACCAAATCGTGATATTTAGGGTGTCTAAGAAATTTGACTATCGTAACATTAGGAAAATTTATTTTATAATATCTACACAAATGGCTGGTAAATGCACCTTGTGACTACTCTACTGATTAGTAAGAAAGATAGTAAATTTACCCTAGGACTTCTAGTTATTGTCATGCACGGTTAAGCTCGGCGGTGACTTGTTAAATGAACCAGAAATGGTTTGAGGTCTATGGTTGGGTGGAATGTGGCAGTTCTCAAGGCAACCGGAAAGCGGAAAATGTTTGATAAGTATTTTTATGTTGTTATTATTAATTCAAGATTTATTTTTATAGATTTGATGTGGTTATTCTTATTTCTAAAAATGATCATGCAAAACTATTAATGATAAAGATTCTATATGCTATGATTTTATTCATGAATATGATAAATCTGTCCATACGTAACTATTTTTTTTACACTGTTTTCAAAGTGAATATAGAATCTAGATTGTTTTTCTACTCATTTAATCTGATTGAGAAAGTAATGGTTAAATCTCTTCTGTTAATTAAATTCTGATGATTTATATATCTCCAAGTTTGATATAGAGTCCTATTTTACATATGTTGTGATAATTGTTTAAATTCTAATTATAGTCATTGGCAGAAATATTTAGTTCATGATGCTTGGGTTTTAATTCTTAGTATCTTCCTCATTATTAATTATTGCTTTTCAATTTCAAGTTACAATTATTTTATCATATTGTAGGTTGTCTAGCCTAGATAGAAACATCTCATTATCCCTAAATAGAGAGAGAATCTTGAATTTGAATCTCGAGACCAAGTCCCTAAACCCTAGATAGGTTAAATTATATATATTAAATAAACTAAGTATAACCTAGCAAGTATTACATATATTACAAACCATATTGCATAAAACATAATCTATTACAAACAAAACTATTATATAAAACAATAACATATTATATGCAGCAAATAGAAATCAACCAAATCATACTTTCCATACTTAACAAAACAAAACCAACCATGACTCTATATATATGAACATTTATTAAAGAGAAAGTCAACGTATAAACTATAACGATTTCATGCCAAAGTTTGGTTGAGGACCACACAAAGCTCATGCTATCGTGATGTCCATCTACACAGAGTTAAGCTATGTGAAACAAATATTTATTTATTTACTTACACATCAAACTAAAGCGATCTCACTCACTGATCAAGAGATTGATTCTATTTGCATGAGAGTTGGGCATTTAAAATGACTTCATGGAAGTATCGGCCATACTTTTCATCACAACCGACAAATAAAGTCATATCACAAGTTTTTATTCAACTAGGTTCATGCTTAACCATAATTGTAGGACAAGGGATCAAATCCCTTTTAATTAAGTAAACTCTGATATACAGCCTGTGCATGAAGCAAAAGCTTCACTTGCAGTGCTCAAATGCATTCAACAAACAACGTAGACAAACAAAGTATTTAGAAAAAAGAAAGGGGTATGGGATTGAATCCCATAGTATTAGACTTCTACATTCATCAAACCTAGATTTCTTATACATGTGCACACATGGGATCAAACTAATACATAGTATTATAATTCATCAACATAGTATGCAATTAAAATATTTAGTCATTCCATAAACTGAGGATTGATGCCACTGGGAAAGAAACCATGATTATATTCATAAAAGGAGACTTGATTTACACGAGAAACTTCAACAAAAAATAGATTTCAAACTCTAAATCCATAACAAGCTACAGGATGAAAGCATAAACGTTTTATCTCATAAAGAAATAAAACATTTACACATTCCCAAAACAAAGATGTCTTGTAAAACGCCTTGAAGGCTTAGAAGATTCTTATATTATACCATAAAACATTGGCCATTGACCAATATGAAACATTTACACATTCAAACCCTAAAGTATGAAGTTGAAACCCGAGTGGGGAAGTTTTTACATTAACAAAAAAAGAACAGGGTAAACCCTCCTAAAACCATAACTCGCTAAACCCTTGTTTCTCCATTGAGAGCGTAGTCATGCCAGTGTGAGTAAAATGGAACTTTAAACCAACAATGACATACATCACTCTTCTCAACAAGCAAGAACAAATACCTGTTCAAGGTCTCTTCTCCATAGGTGGAAATGGATCCTTAGGGAAGCCATGAGCTTACCCGGAGACAAGAAGCCAATATTAAGTGAAAGCATTGGAAGATCCACGCCTTGACCTTTCCTGCATAAAACCACAACAACACAAAACAGTCATCATTAATATATATACTTATATAAAAAATAGAGAAAGCATTAATGGAATAGAACCAAATCTTGAAGAAAATCGACTCCTGAGAAAGAGTTGGAGTTTCGCTGCCACGAACATGCCTCTACCAAAAAAAAATGAAAATGAATGAGGAGCCAAAAGCATAGCTCTTGTGATGTACAAAGTGTTTCAAGAAAATGGAGCAAAGAGGGATCCCTCGGCTCCCCTCTCCCACAATAAAAGCGATTGTCCAAATGAACTTGCCCAAAAGGACCACAAAGGGGAAAACCAACCTAAACTACAAAGCATGAATGCTCTTGCCAGCATGGATGAGCACCATTTTCCTCATGTCTTCCCATCATATGGGCTATTTTAAATACAAACCTACCTCCACTAAGTCACATTTTTGCATAGATTTAGTTTACATAAGTCTCAACATTAATATAAAGGGTCTTCACACATATATTTGCTATGCATGGGACTTGCATGACCAGATTTTAAGCTTGGTATTTTCATAAGCAACTTTAACATACTTTTATATCGAGTGAACTTGGGTTGCATTATGGCATTTCTTAAGGACTTAGCATATGTTGTAGCATAGGTCTTATAATTGTAAGCATAGTATAGATCATCCAATACCTACAAAAGGTTCAT
Source organism: Larix kaempferi (assembly GCA_027924585.1). Classification (NCBI taxonomy): domain Eukaryota; kingdom Viridiplantae; phylum Streptophyta; class Pinopsida; order Pinales; family Pinaceae; genus Larix; species Larix kaempferi. Next base: position 20,764,311 of record BSBM01000114.1, read on the forward strand.
ATAATAATATAAATTTAGCTTGAGGAGCTAAGTAATAACTCATGCAACTATGGACCTGAGGTCCACCTATAGAGTGTTGACCACCAATATGATAACGAAAACATAGGTAAACAAAGCCAATTTTTTTTTCATGACAAGCATGTGAGAACTTATAGTAAATAGCATTTAATTTCATTATGTCTTCGAACAAGTTAAATAGACCAGTTCATGCTATGATGCAAAAATGTCACAAAGAAAGACAGACAATATTCCTTCAGAGGAACTCCAATACATTAATGACACCAATTTTATACATACATATTAGTCAATAATTACAACATGAAAGTCTAGTTAAAGACATTATTTTACACGACAAAAGGACGATGAAAGAACAAACAGATCACTCGGAAAGAAAACAAGTAAATCTACCAACTAATTTTAAGTGTTGAAGTTAATTTAAATAGTCATGTGCTTTTACGACATATTTGTTAGGATATTTCAATACTCCATCCTTGTGCTACCTAGCATTATTTATTTTTTCTAGTTGTTGATGATGTCATTTTCCCCTTAGTGGTGTGCACATGTCATCCAGGATCCATCTACCACCTTCTGAGCCGTGCATGCATCATTTTAGGACCACTTTAGTCAGTTCCCTATTTTATTGGAACCTACTGAGTGTTCCAGTATAGTCCACCTAAGTTATCTAACTCTTGTGGGGGGTTAGAGCTCTTGATGACACTAATTGTGGACTCACGCACTCTTTTCTGACTGGCATGCATGACAGACTCATTGTTGCACCCTCCTTAGTCACTTAACTGATTGTGACTTCATTTAGCTGAGTTTAGGTTCAGTTCAGTTCACTTTAAGTCTTTCGGAGCACTCCAGTGGTGATAATTCCTATGCTAGACCAAATGAGGTTTGAATTATCCTCCATGATTATAATTCTCTCCATTGTATTATCATTGTTCATTATAATGATAATTGAGTAGCTTGAAATTATTCTACTCCTATCTAAGTTCTGCTGCATTATTATTATTCTGAACCTTTTTACTGCAGTTTTCACTCTTCTTCAAATTTTCTGCTCATTCATTCTTTGTGAGGTATCCTAAGCTCTTTAGATATGTTGTGACATAAAATTTCACATGGTGTCAGAGCCATGGAGCGAATCGGTTGAGTAGATTATTTCGATAGTGCACCAAAAGCCTCTAGATTTCCACAACAAATCCTAGTGCCATTGCATTGAATTCATTGGAGAAATCCAATGAGGTCTAACCAAGTGTGAAGGATTTGGATAAAAGTGTCGATTTTCCTAAAGAAGTGCTCAGTAGAATTCTACCTCCATTATTGAGATTTTTTTTCATGTTATTTGAAGTTTTGTAGTGCAGCAACAGTTACAGTAGTTTTCTGCAGTTGCAGTAGCATATATTTTCCATTATTTTTGCAGGTATTCTACAACAACTTCCATGAATCTGAAAGCAATTTCTCCTCTCTCTCCATTCAACTATGATGAGTGGAAACTAAATATGATGGCATATCTGAAGAGACAAGATCTTTTTGACATGTGTATTGGTGTTATGAGAGATTTTGATTCCTATGAAGAAGATAATGATTGGATAAATGACCGTGACAGAAACTTTGAAGCAATGTGTATTTATATGTCTCCTAGTATGCACTACCTCAAGGAAACTATTGAAAATCCAAGTGATCTATGGGCCCAACTGGACAAATAATTTGGAAAGCAGAATGAAGAGATTGGTGCAAATTATTTAGAGAACAAGCCTAGTTATACCTCCTTAAGTGTTCTCTCTAAATATGTCTCGGCCTCAATCACATCTCATGATGAAGTTGTTCAAGATGAAGAAAAAGCTGCAGATTCAACACTCATGTTCTCAATGTATTCTATTTTGAATTCTGAGTAAGATAAACCAGTTCATACTCTAGAATCCGAAGAGGTTTTTAAATCCTCTCTTTCACATGAGTCTTCTAGTGTGCAAAATGATGGTCTATTGAATGATTTGGAGTTTAAATCAGAGTTTGGAGGTGACACATTCTCCCTCCTTGATCACATGCTTCCTATGAACTTCTATTTGCTCATTGACAAATGCTCTCAGAGTTTCTCTGAACATGGAGGACACTACCATTCTCTTGGGTTCAAGTCTCAAGCATATTTCAATGATTTTGGTTTTGATCTCACCCATGTTGGTTCAAAGGAGATCACAAGAAACCATCTATCAATTCGTGGATTTTATTTGAAGTCCAAGCCACCAACATCACGTCATAGCTCATTTAGTTATGATCTCACCTAGATGTTGGTTCAAAGGAGATATCAAAGAACTATCTACACATTCCTTGAGTTGATCCTACTTTATCTGGTTTGAATTACATGTTTCAGGATGATCTTCATATTTTTGGATTTGTTATCACCATGTTCAGTCTGAAAAGCAACCCCTTTTCGGGGATAAAAAAAAAATACTTCCAAAATGATTTTTCAGAAAAAGATATAGAAACCACAGATCTAGTTCTATGAAAGTCAATATATAAAACTATATACTCATATTCTTTTCATTCAAAAAAAATTAGCAAAATAATTAAAATAAAAATACTTCAAACCTGTTTTTGACGGTTGGTCTAGCGAATCGATGGAGTCCTCTAAGTGGTTTCCACACGATCCAATCCAATCTCCTAACGAAGTACCGAGTGACCCCTTGGTTGACCACCCTACCATATCGAGGCTAATATTCTTCACCTCGAACCCCCGAGCTAATGGGGTCGTAAGAACACACTTAACTAACCTCCCAAAAGGATCTCCCAATCCCCATTCCGTCTATTCCCAACTCCAAGGATCATAACATAATCCAAGATTATGATGACCATCTAGCATTAGGGAGCAAGAGAGATCCCTCGCTCTTTCTCCTCCCTCTTTATATAGGAAAAAATCCTATGCCATGTGTGTGTCCATGCACATTATTTAATTTAATTTAATATTTTAATTGACAATATTCTCAAATACATGTATCTCAATGTCCTCAAGGTGCACCTAATTCCCTATGTCAGTGGGAGTTAGGTGTAGGAGAGTTCTACTTCTCTTTTGATTCTCAATTAGTTTTCTCAATATCTTTTAGTAACTAGTTATTTTTAATTATTCAAATTCTTTTAAATAATAAAAAACTTTATAATAGGATTTGTTTCTTTTAAAGAAATAGCATCTAAATTTATTTGTTTTTTGAGAGATTAAAAGATTAATATATATATCAACATATATATATTCTTTTAGTTTTAAATAAAATACTTTATTCAAATAATTATTTATTCTATCTACATTCTTTCTTTTTCTTTTATAGTAATAAGGAAATATTTAAAATAATTCTTTATTCCATTTAAAAATACATTCTTTTTTTGAAATAATTCTAATATATAATTCCATTAATTTATAAAAGAAGAGAATATTAACTTTTCAAATTCTCAAATTCCTTTCTCAACCATAATAGCAGGAAGGACCAGCAGACGTCGGTCAAAAGCAAAGATTCGGGGCAATCACGAGGACTGTCATGATTGTTATCTCGTTCCTTAGTGGTCTGTGACATATGGGGACCCGAACTGACACAACTTTTATGGAAAGCAAAGATTTCGACAAACCAACAAAAATAATTACAACTGTGGGTTATGGTTCACCAAAGCTTTCAATCCCATGCATCATGGCCAGCACGACATCATGATAATAATAATAATAGAATATGGAATAATTAATTATTAAATTCTCTAAAACTTCTACATGTATATTATTTAATTATGTATGTATGAGTAGTTTTCTTTTTCCATTCTTCTTTCGTCTAGGTATCTTTTCGGCGGGCCCTTCCAACAGTATCTTTCTTTCTTCTTATGGGGAGTAGTGCGTAGCGATCGAGAGTCGTTACCGCGATCTCTCAACTACGCTCTTTGGAGACTAAGGGATGTTGAGCGATAAGGCTCTCCTTATTGCGCGCCCCTCAACTCATCGTACGTGACCAAATCATTATGGTCTTGCTCGTATGACATACGCTTCCCCGAGTGAGCTGAAACGGCTTCACCCATACGTGGATTACTAGTTCAGGGTCGACACTCGATCGTTGTGCCCTTAAGTGTTCTTTCCGTTCTTACGACCCCTATAATTCCCTTGTGGGTCAGTCGGTAAATCGTCTTACCTGCCACTCCACACACACTCAAACGCATATTAGTAGTGCTGCACTATGAAATATTTCATCGTCCATCATAATATCTCAGTCAGTCGAGCATATATTTCATTCATCCTTTTCTCTCAATCAGTAAATCATATCTAACATTTAGTCATTCTATCTCAATTAGTCGAGTATATCTAACATTTATTAAGTAAAGGAATAGTTTCTATAACTGTCGTTCAAGCATTTTCAAAGTAAATTAAAATGGTTCGTGTTTTACTTAGTCGGTTCATTTCAAAACTAGTACCTCATTATTCTAATCAGTTAAGGTACTGAGGTGGGCATTACAGGTATCCTCAGTTCTTTAGATTTGCTGTGACATGGAATTTTACAATATTAGAGACCCTTATAAAAAAAATTATTTTAAGATGTATTTTGAAGGACATTACAATGGTTCTATAATATGTGCATGTATGCCTAAAATTTGTATGAATTCTATCTTGTGGGTTGTGTCAATAATGTTTATTTAAATCTGATTATGTTTTTATGGTTATAATTATCATTGATCCATGAAACCTAGTGTTTTAATAGAAATCCTATTTTTTTATATTCACGGTTATTAATTTATTTCTCAATAAACCTGTGAATATTTTTATAAACAAATGATGGAATTATTTAAACATAAATCGATATATATATATAACAGAGGCTTTTTGAGTCTAGAGAGAAATCTCACTTTAACCCTAAATAGGTAGAGGATTCCAATTTGGATCCCGAAAAGGAGTACCTAAACCCTGATTTGGTTAAATAATAAACATATATCTAGAATATACTTAGGAATATTAAACATTATATATAAACATTATATATATATATATGACTAGAATAATATTGTATTACAAAAAAAAATTAAATAGAAACCTTTATGAAAATAAATTCGCGAAGTAAATTACTACCAACAGAACCAAAAGCAACATGTCAAACATCTTCAACAATAATCCATCGAGACGGTTTATATAGAGGAATGGGCATTAAACACCATTAAAATAGCCAAGAGAAAGAATTCAAACAACTCAGCATGCAAACTATCTAATAAGAGCGAAATCGCTCTTATGTTAACATATTGTCCAAAAATTCTCAAAACTTGGGATGGGTGTTTTAAACCAAAAGTAATTACTAATTACACAGTCAATCTAGGGGTCCACGCCATTCATAAAATAGAATTCTGCCTACATAGTCTACTATTGGATTAACATGCGCGACTCAGGTATTTTATTTAAAACGTATGCTCATAAATTAAGGACCCAAGAATTAAATTAAAATAGGTTCAATCCCTAGGCATTCCCATGCCAATGACTAACATATAAAACAAATTTTGGGGATCAAGCAAACAAAGCACACTGAAAATATCTTCTTGCCTCATATTTATATATGAGCTCTCTGTCAGGGATTGAATCCCACAGGATTTAAGTCGTAACAAGAAATTACAGCGATATCCTATCTATTCAATTCCAAGTAGGAATGTGCAATCTTTTTCATGAGATCTAATCCTTTGCCTATTTTAAAACGGATTATATATCAAGCCTAAATCAAATACATGATAAAACAGCTAAGAAAGCATCCACAATTTCTCTGCATTCAATATTTTAAATAAATCATACGCTCAGAATTTAAAAAGAAATCAAATTAACTTAGAATCAAACCCTGGGAAATTCTAGGTTAAATGATATATTCAAATGAAAGTTACAAGCATAGGTGTACAGGATTAAACCCTAGATAACACACAATGTTTAATAAAAACTGTGATAGTTGAGACAAACATTTTATCATAATCTGGAACAAGAAAAAGAAATTCACAATTACAGATAGTAAACTCATTGATAACAGATAGGGTAAGTTTAGAAACTGTAAAATATCTCATTAAAAACCCAAAGGAAAAACACCATCCAAATTATCCATAGTAGCTCCTTATACATAGTTCAAAAAAAAAAGCGATAATGTTGTATCCGTGGATAGGAGTCATAACAATTGAATTCATGATATAGTTGAAATTAGGGCCTTACCCTTGTCTCTCTATGAAGGACATGCAAACCATAAGTCTAGGCGTTTGTCATAAACAAAAGAGAACTACAATGGCATCCAGACATAGTGCACACAGTCCATTACAAACCAAGAAATCCTCCTCTCCGGAAGAACAATGTCAAAACACCATCCCGGTCATAAACACATTCAAAGTTAGTCTCCATCATGGAAGATGGTCTAGGAAGGGCCATAGTCTTAATCGGAGCAAGCAGTGACCCACGCTGTGTGAATATTATCAAAACCCTCACGTCCAGGTCAAGCATACCTACGTTAACACTGACAAAAAGATGCATTAATCCCTCAATCACTAACATAAACTGACTGTGCATTTAAATAATAAATTCATGAATGGAATTTCCAAATGACGTGCATATTACCTGTGTGAGCGATAAATTGCTGCTAGAAAGATGAAATATAGTTTGTCTCATTCACTGCAAACCACCAGATACATGTATGAAGATTCGATGTAGCCTCTATCGAATAATGCAAATGAAATCACAGAACATAGAGGTAGGTCTCCAAGAGCAGGGTAAGCTCTCAATATTCCCTCTTCCACATCGTGCAAATGACCATCGAAAACCCTAACTCGAGTAATTTTGGGTCGAAATGCATCTCATAGTACAAGCATTTAACGCGACAGACCAACGTAGGCTTAGATGGAAGCTTATCACATGAAATTTACATGGACAACCATAAATAGAATCCATCCCAAAAATTCATGGATGTGATAAGGCTTATTCAAATTTTATCCAATAACGAGAACCTCAATGTATTTGCAATTGCGCTAGGAGTTTGACCCCTATGAAATGCTTTTGCTCCTTCAACATGGTATTGTAGTTATATCACAAGTTTCCTGCTCAAGGATAAGTTATAGGGTAGATTAATACAAGGGAGGATAATACCCACCCTAGTTTAGGTTGATATGTATTGTAGTGACCTTCCATCTTAGTAAGTAAAGTAATGTGAGTTTTTTTTTGGTTTTTTTTTTACTCACGAGATAAAATATAAATAAGTGTTGAAGGGAATCTAGCAACACTCTTCGCTATACATAATAGATCCAAAAAAATTATACACCCGTACGAACATGTACTTAACTCATATCATCGATTATATTTCAATTGCAATATTCAAGACAAAAATACCATAGTGGTTGGAATCGTATTTCAATCGGAAAGACTAGTGATGTAACTATACTTTATTCATGTATTTAAACTATACATAAATCAATTATACATACATTTAATTAACCATTATAATGCATTATTTTTTAAACATAGTGCATTCCCCATTACAAATCAAATTGACATACTCCCCTCGACGGCGTTAAGATTACACTCCAAGAGTCATCACTCTAATGTATCAACGCCGATCTTTAGGGAGAGTCGCAACAACTCAGGACATCACGCTGGCGCGCAGGTTCGACTCCCGGTGATTCCCAAACTTCAAATATGATCTCTGCTAGAGGCATTCCATGAATTGGATCGTTCTGATCATCAACGCCAAATTTATTGAACATCTACCACGATACAAAGTGGATGTTTAGTGCTTCCTATCTTCACTTTAGATTTAAATTAACCACTGTCAGAGGTGACCCATGGATCGGATCGCTCTGATCTTAAGCCAAAATTTTCGCCGGGCTTTAACAGAGATGCGCAATGGGATTCAACGCCTCCCCTCATCAGCCATAAGTTCTATAATTTAATCGTTGTCAGAAATGATCAATGGATATAATCACCCTGAGATTGATTAACGTTAAATGAAGGGTCGTTGAGTTTCTATTCGGTGGTAAAAGAATAATAGAACAGAAGTTAAAGAAAGAATTGGACGAAACCCTAACTCGAATTTTTGTGTCAGCTAATGTTGACTCGACCCCTGTAGCTGAATAACAGTTACACGATTAGGAGTTCAAGGGATTTGAACCCGGAATCTTCAAGAGGATTTAAACAATCTGAAACGTAAACGTCCCTAAATTTTCTTTCGAATTGAAACAAAAAAAATCAGTTTCTATAATTTGATAAAAGTTGAACAGAGTACCGAATTATAAATACTGGTAATTTCCGTTTCTAAAAGGAAATTCAATCTACAAGTAGAATGTCTGAGCACTGTAATTAAATTGCAGGTTCGATCTAGGCTAAACTCAGGATCGTATAAAATATGAGTAAGAAAACTGAGCTGCGCACAATGGTAGAATTCTGCAGTTTTTAAATTAATTCTAAATCGAAATTAGAACCAAAACATAGCCTTAATACACAGCGTTGCATGTAAACCATTCTGTTAATGAAGACTATAAAATAAAGCTTTCCCGATCCATCATATTATACCAGAAATAAAAAGTTCGATTTCATAAAATCTTTCTATCTACTAAGATAACACAACCAAGCTTCTTTGAATGTTTTATTGAGGTTCTTGAATGTCCATAATAAATTCAATCCCTAGAGACGGAGTTCTATCGCCGAACTACAGAGTCGGCACTCACACGGGAATTCTGGTCCAGGAACATATGTATTGAAATTGAGTCTAAATTTAATTTGCATACCAAGATCAATCTAATTTACTCAAATCGAAAATAAAACAAGCTGTTGAGACAATACTCTGGAATTGATGTACAGAGTCTATCTCCGCGCACTCTTATCAAATGAAATTATGCTTATAGGGACCGGATTGAAAGCATGGTCGAATCTCTGTAATTTTGGTTAACGGCATAGTAGGCTGCATATATATATCATTTATTATTATTATTTTTTAACCTTCTGCCGACTTTCATCCCGATCGATGATCAGCACCAAATTTTAAACATAAATTAATCAGATTTGACTTCCAGACAATCGTTCTGTTCAAATCAAATTCGACATGGATCCTACAATATTCTTCACACAATACATTCAAATAAACTTTTCAAGGCTATTCGAATCGCAACCAGAAATATGCTCAGAAAACGTTGATCAAATAAATTTCAGACAGAAGTAAATATTTTTGTTACAGTAAATACCTTTCCGACGGTTGCGTACATTATTTTGCAGGAATGCTGAAGTTGTTCCATGCTGTCCTATTGCTGGAGATATACACCTCGGTAAACCACCCAACCACTCTGGAAGTACTCTTCTTCCTTCTAGACCCCGAGCTAATCGGGCCGTAGAGTTCACACATGTATTTTAGAAATCCAGCTTCGGATTCCCACCCACCACCAAGCAGGATTTCTCGCCAAACCCTTTATTAGCAAGCCTTTGAGGCAATTCAGAAATTACAACAATCATCCAGATTCTCGGTCCTTTACCCATTCCCCAAGCCTTCCTTATAAAGGAAAATCTCATGCGATACATGTCGCTTCATACATAATTAATTATTTAATTAAAACAACTCACCCATCCAAGTGTCAGTTTCTCTAGGAGATGCACCAACATCCCTAAGTTTGCTCAAGTCTGTCCGCCAGATATTTTAATTACTTCCTAGATTTTTGTTGACTAGGTGTCCAAGCTTAAGATTCTATTTTGCTCCTAAATAATGGTTTATTATTATTTTAAATGCTCAAAATAATAATTTATGTGCAAATGCCTAAAATACTCTTATGCATTTTCTATGTAATGATCTAGGGATAATCTTATAAGTTTTTATGCATTTAAGTTTTCATAATCAATTTCATTAGGATACCGGTGCCACACCGTTGGGCTTTCCTGTTCCTTAATTTCAATTCCCGGACATGGCACCACTCCGTCGGGTCGAGTCATCCAAGGTTTCCATTCCTCGGCAAGGTACCGCATCGTTGGGTCCTTGCATCCATTCTTTCCGTTCTCGATAGGATACCTCACCATCGGGCCCTTCTACCAACATCCTTCTGTTCTGACTTGCAGGAACTTTATGTAGGGATTTCAAGAACTGTTACATTCCATCCTCCATCTACACGCTATTAGGGACTAATGGCACTGAGGAGTGAGTCCGTTCTCACTGTGCTCCCCCCAACTCGTACGTGACCAACTCCATCGTGGCCCACTTCGTACGCCCTCACGCATTCCTCTTGAGCAAGTGGATCAGTGCTTATCCCCCCATGCGTGGTATTCCATCGGAAGTCGACATTGTCGTCGCTCCCCTGTGTGTGATTTACCCATACTCTACGACCCTTCTTGTTCTTTTGTGTGTCCGTCGGTGAACTGTTTCACCTGTCGCTACACACATTTCTCACAAAGAAATTATTAGTAGTACTGTCCTCAATAATCATAATTTTATTCATAAATATGCTACTTCGTTAAGCATTTAAAATTCATTCAAACATTACTCAATCATCAAATTAAATATGCATTTCGTCGGTAAACTTTCTTCGTTCTCATCATATAATTGTTGTTTAGCTAGTCGTTAAGCATCATTCATAAACATAGTTAATCGTTAAACACATTTAGTCATTCATTTACATCTACTGTTCCAATATACACACTCAAAATAAGATTAAAAAGTTATTTTATTAATGTTTCAATTGGTCGAGTCACTCAACAAGTGTCCTCAATGTCTACAGAAGTCTAGGGGCACTACATGTATCCCTGCAAAAGAGGAAAGAAAATATATATGTTAGCAAAGCTAAGTAAGCCAAGGCCATTATGTGCCAAAATCCATTCATGGTAAAAGTAAACTCTATCGAAATGGAATTGGTATAAATTCTCATAAAGAAGAAAAATATCTCTTAACCGTTGGAAAATATGTACATCACTTGCAAGTATAAAGGAGTCATCAATCTTATGATTAATATGGTGTCAAGAACAAGACAAATAGTTTATAGTCAAAAGTGGGCCACAAAAACACACACATGTGTATTGAATCCTAGACTCCATCAAAAGACAATCTTATACATACATGTTAGACATGTTAATCAACCATACTTTAAATAAATTGAATAAATTGACGACATTCCAACCTTCGTATTGACTACGAAGGAAACAAAGAAGAGATGCAAATATTGCATACAATGATAACATCAAACATGTTATCAGTGGTAAAGTTAATTTAAATAGTTACAAGGATAACATCAAACAAGTTATCAGTGTTGAAGTTAATTACATAGTTACAATGATAACATCAAACAAGTTATCACTGCTGGGGATAATTTACATAAACTTCTGTATTACAACATTACGAAGACCCTTAAGAATTTTTTTAGGGTGTATTTTGAGGGACAATACAAGTGGTATCAGAGCCTAGATTCAAATTCTCATGACCCATGGGCTTGTTACTTAACCGTTGGAAATTAAATTTAATAAACTAATAAAGTTTTTTTTTTTGCACATTGCATAATTTTCAAAAATTGAAATCATCATGAATACTGAAAAGGATGATAGTCAACATGGGAACCTGAATTCACCACCTCGAGAAGAGTAACTCGTAGTAGAGATGAATGATGGTGTTAGGACAATCATACCTTCTAAACTGTTGAAAATTGTACAAAGTTTACAGGATGAATTTGAGAGTTTCGAATATGATAAACTAAAAGAGAGATGGGAACATTTGGAAGTAAATGAAGCATTGTAGAAAACCTTAACATAAATAAGAAACATACAACAAAAAACACACTCAACAAGTAAAACAATGGATAAGAACCACCATAAGGAAAGAGGTATCAGTCCATAAATTAATAAGCAAAGGAAGCTTCAAGAACATTTGTACTCATTTAATTCCAAGGATGACTATAGTAGTAATTCATCAGATGCTTATTCATCATCCCCTCATAGGAAGAAACCCAAAAGTGATGGTAGTTTGCAAGGAGAATTTAGTAAAATAAAAGCTCCAACATACGAAGGAGACTTAGATTTAGGAGAGAAATCTGAAGAGTGGATTTTACGAATGAACAATTACTTTGCAGTACATGATTATTCTTGCAGAAAGAAGGCCTGTTTGGCCATCTACAATTTGAATGGCAAAGCTTCCACGTGGTGGCGTGATTTAAAACTAACTAAGAAAATGATAGAGAAGGATCTTAAGTAGAATACCTTTAAGAAATTATTTCAAGACAAATACATGTCTAAAATATTGTTCAATAAAAAAATAAAATAATTCCATGAGTTAAAAATGGGATCCCTGACCATGGATGCATTAATGAATAGATTTTTGGATCTGCTACACTGTGTGCCTTATATTAAAGAATAAAAGGTAAAAATACAACATTTCTTAGGATGCCTTCCTTGATATTTCAGATATAAGATTGAATTTGATGCACCCAAGGCATTAGATGCAGGATTATACAAGGAAAGGCTCTGTTATGAGCAAAGCCAACATAGGATTGAAAACATAAACAAGAAGAAAGAGAATCTTAAAGTCTCCATGGACAGTAGATGGAGGGGTGTAAACCATCCCCATATCAAAAGTAAAACAACAGTTTTCCAACTAATCAAAATTTTGGCAAATTTGGGACACAATCAAATATGTCATCAAAAAGTTTCAATAAACCAGCAATGGTTGAAGGAGGTAGAATAGTCCCGCTGCTAGTTAAATGTTGGGGATGTTAAGGCCCCCATTATTACAAAGACTACTGGCATAAAAACAACAATATTCTGAACAATTTACAAGAAGATGCAACCATGGAAGATATGGAAAGAACACCCAGGATTTGTGCTTCTCTAGAAGGAAGATAAGTGGACAATCAATCTACCATGGTCGAAATAGAAGGTAAAATATCAACTGATCCTATTTCCATTTTAACTGACCTAGGAGATTTTCATAGCTATGTTTCTCCCAAAATTGTTGAAAATTGAAAAATAAATAGGGAAAAACATAGCAAGCCATGGCTGGTACAGCTAGCCACGAGTAGAAAAATAAAAATTTATGAACTTGTTAAAAGTTGCAAAATTGACATGAAAGGTTTACAAACAGAAGAAGACTTATATATTCTACTATTGTGTTCATACAATATATTAATAGGCATGGATTGGCTAGAACAACACCATGTAATACTAGATTGCTTAAATTAAACTTTCATGTGCACTGATAAACAAGGAAATCAAAGAATGGTACACGGGATACCTATGAAACTCTCCATTAGAAAAATATCAACCATACGAGTTAAAAAGTGTATAAGAAAGGGTTGCAAACTCTATGCTGTTAACATTCACAACTTGTACAAAGAGAAGGAACAAAAAATCGAAGTTCTAATGGATTTTAAAAATGTATTTGTAGAGGAATATCAAGGCTGCCTCCAAATAGAGACCTAAATTTCTCTGTAGAAATAGTATCGGGAGAGGTACCTGTCTCAAAATCCCCATACCACATGATTACCCCTTAATTAGTGGAATTGAAATTACAATTGCAAGAGCTGGTTGAAAAAGGATACATTAGACCCAATGTTTCTTCATGGGAAGCACCTAGACTTTTCGTAAAGAAAAAGAACAATATGATGCGGATGTGCATTGATTACCAACAACTGGACAAGTTAACCATAAAGACTAGATACCCACTCTGTAGAAGGATTTTATCTAAAATTGACTTACGATCCAGATATTACCAAGTGAGGATCCAAGAAGAAGACATAATAAAAACAACTTTTAGGACCCGGTATGGTCACTACAAATTTGTGGTAATGCCCTTCGGGATAACAAATACACCGAAAAATTTCATGTGCATGATGAACAATATTTGCAATAAGTACCTTGATAAATTTGTATTAGTATTCATATATGACATATTAATATATTCTAAAAATGAAAAAAAGCATGAAGATAGCCTTAGGATTGTTTTGCAAGTCCTATGGGAACATCAACTATATGTCAAATTTAGTAAATCCGACTTTTATAAACATCAAACTCAGTATCCAGGCCACATTATTTTAGAAGAAGGTATCACCGTAGAACCATAGCAGATAAAAGCTATTCAACATTGGCTTACACCCACTTGTGTCTCAGACATTAGATCATTCTTGGGATTAGCGGGATATTATAGGAATTTCATTGAAAATTTTTCCTAGATTGCTTGCCCCATGACATCCTTGCAAGAAAAGGAGGCAAAATTTTTATGGACGGAAAAATGTGAGGACAGTTTTCAGAGACTGAAACAACTACTAAATACTACACCAATACTAAATATTGGTGTATATGATGGATATTTTATTGTTTGCACAGATGCAAGTAAGGAAGGACTTGGGGGTTTCCTTATGCAAAATGATTGTGTGATTTGTTATGAATCACGAAAGTTAAAATAACATGAGAATAACTACCCAACACATGATCTTGAGTTAGCTGCCATCTTCCATGCCCTGAAAATGTGGAGGCACTATCTCATGGGGAAGAAATTTCTCTTTAAAATAGACAATATGAGCTTAAAATATATCTTTGATTAGCCATACCTAAATGCTAGACAAGCTAGCTGGTTGTCTTTCCTTAGCGAATACAATTTAGAATTAAAACACATAAAGGGAAAAGAGAATAAGATTGATGATGTCTTAAGTCGCAAAATTCTTTATCTGTACGAAGTAACAATGAGTTAAACAAGTTCTGATTTACATGACAAAATCATGACACTAAGTAAAAATGATCAATTCTATGCAAAAATCCTTCAGAAAACGCAAGAAAACAGGTTGTTTCAGCAACAAAAACAATACAAAATCGACAAAACAAGGTTGTTATGGTCTAAGGAGAGACTTTATGTCCGTGAAACAGAGAATATCAGAACTGATATATTGACTGAATTCCACCAAAGCCTTATTCAGGGCATCCAAGATATCAAGAAATGATATCAGCAGTAAAGAAACACTTCTTTTGGCCAAAATTAAAGTCCAATATAGCATTATTTATTGTCAAATGTGAAGAATGTCACTTGGTTAAAGTTGAACATCAACATCTAGCGGGTTTGCTTCACCCTTTACCCATTTTGGAATGGAAGTGGGAGGTGATTAGCATGGAATGTATTAAATTTTTACCTAAAATCAAGAATCATAATGACTCTATCATGGTGGTAGTAGATAAACTATCCAAAGCTGCACACTTCATCTCGGTAAAATCTACTTATAAGGATGTTCATATTGCAGATATTTTCTTAAAAGAAATTTCCCAACTACATGGTATCTGGAGTTGATTATTTTTAGGGTTGGAAACACAGGTGAATTTTAGCACTACATATCTTCAACGAACAGATGGACAAACAAAATGTATAAATTGGATCCTAGAAGATATTCTTAGAATGTATGTAATGAACTATCCCACAAAATGGGAAGAGTACTGGTACCTTGCAGAGTTTGCATACAACAACGGTTATAATCATACCTCAACCAAGATGAGTCCATTTGAGGTGCTATATGGCATACAATGCAGAACACCAGTAACTTGGGACAACCCAGTGGAAGTGAGTAGATTTTATTTTTAACATAGTTAATATGGTTGATTATGGAAGCCTGTAGATCTATTTATTTACATTCTTTATGGAGGCTTGTAAATATTAATATTTTAAAGTTTAAATGGTTGTAATAGATCTGATATTTAATGTTTAAAATCATGATAATAGCTTGGTCAAATCTGGTTGGATTTCATGCTTTCATTTGCCATGCATAACATGTGCTTTGGAGAATAATTTGCATGTGTATTCATGCATTTCATTATAAAGGATGATTGTTTTATTTTATTGGATTTTAGACATGATTTCCTAGCCTTAATTATCCTTACTCCACTATGCATTACCCTTATTCATCCTTCCCCTTAGGATTCCAAGTGTCCTTGGACTTGTTTTAGGGGTTGGGGACACCACACAATCAATGTGGAGGAGGATATTCTCAAAACAATTCGAGGAGATGGGAAGTGATGACCTAGCTATATACACGACCAAGCCAGGACAACCACTACAAGAAACTGTTACTAAGCTCGAATACAACCTAGAAGTGCAACAATTATTGCACGACAACACATCTGAGCATGCACTTACCCAATAGACATTAGCGTGCAAAGAAATAAAAAGAGCCCAGGAGATAAGAGCTCAGACTAAAAACGCACCAAACCAACGAGTCATTCAAATCAATTCTTTGATAGCAACATCCATCAATCCGCAAGGTTTTGTAGGGGCACAACCATTACAATACATCTAGTTAAATTTGACATAAGTAGCCACCACAAAGTTGCAGGACTACACATAAGTCATCATGGAGGAATTGGGTGATCACCATAACAGCTTGGGAAGGTCCTATGCAACTATACAACAACAACACACTCAAACAAAGTCCCAATGGTCATCCTTAACAAAAGCGTAATAATAATTGTATACTAGCATGCCAATAAGGGATGAACCTGCCGACAACCAGATTACAATCGAATCCAAAGTAGATTTTGTCAAGAAAATGATCCAAAAAATGCAACAAGAAATTTTTTAATCATCGACATCTACTCTAGATTAGGTCCAGGTAGAGAGAAAATTTGAAGAGGTCAATGAGGTATTCCAACAAGAAAGGTTGGCATGGAGAAATTGGCAGATGTGGTTGAATACAGTTTCAACCTATGGAACCTTATGAAATATGTCCCCGAGATATGCAACATAGATGGAAAGATTCATGCATGGGAGGCCCAGATAGAAGAACAAAAAAAGGCATTGATCCAACTTCGTCCTCCTCCGTGAAAAGAGGAAATGACCCAAATTTCTAACCTAACCAAGACTATTGTTACTACTTGGAAAGAATAGCAAGCATTAGCTACCATTGTTGCATAATCTCAATACCATGAAGAATGATAGTATTCAACTTTAGCAAATGTCCACACCAAATCTTTCGATGTCATTTAGCTAGTGAAACAAGCCTGAGCTATCCCAGACAACACTTGAAAATATGGGGTAAAAAAATTTCAGCATGGACCTCAAGGATATTATAGCATCGGCTGGATAAGTTAAGACAGAGTTCCAAAATTTTGTTGCGCAACTGCATCCTAAGCTTCCTTCAATTGCTATTATCAAACCATAAGTTTGTTGTGTCAACGATGAGCTAGGTCTTAGTGTTGTGGGCCTGTTGACATCGGAATTTGGACAATTAAAGAAGGACAAATGATCTGCTTGTAGTGCACCAAAGTAGCACTGCACGCGGAAGTTTTGTGCCCTGCGCAATGTTTTTGTAGTGTGTCGAATTTTGCATTGTCGGTTAAGTTGCACACCGATTTAGCGGATGTAAAGAAGGACTAGTTTTGTCATCTTCCTATATGAGAGGGTTTTGTAATGGGAAAAAGGGTTGGTTGGTTAGTTATCTTAGTATGCTTTTTGGTAAGCCCGCGTTGGGATTTTTGTTCGGTTCTCTAGCCTACGGACTATATAATGTATTCTATGCAAGGTTATACTTATAATGAAAGACGCTAGTTCCTTTCAAATTATGATTTTTCTAGGGTGATGAATGCATGTTGATGAATGAGTGTTAATGATAGAGTGTTGTTAAATACTGTTTAGGATAGATGAATTACTATCATTCTTCCATGTGCGCCCGATATGAAAGTTCATGTAATTCTCAAAAGTATCTCGGATGAGACCTTATTCATTCATGTTGAATATTGAATATGTTGATTCCTTTGAGGTATTTCTTGGTTAAGGATTTTGAACCAACAAGTTATCATGAGTCAAATTATCAGAAGTGGTGGAACCATGGCAAATACTACTCCCTCTAGTAGTTATTACTTTGTCCCTATAAGTAGTGGAGCTTACATATACCTTGACTTTTCATTCTTATTTTAATTTCTCTATTTTTCACATGATTTCCACCATAATATTTGAACCCTGATGATTGCGAAAAAAAAACTAGGATGACCTATGATAATTTGAACTCACGACTATTGGAACATGCTCCCTCTTAGGATTCACTTGGGCCAATCATTACATAAAATTGTTTATATTTATGTATGACATTGATAAGTAAAGAATAATTGGTTCGGAAAGTGTAGCATAACTATGGAATGAACTTCTGGGATTCCTCACTTGTCCTACTTTGTTGTTGAAAACTATTATCCATTGTGAAACCCTTATGCATTTTTTTCTTTCCATAAAAAGTTATTGTGATTTCATTTGTTGGAAATGAGATTGCATATGTCAAATTTCCAATGAAAATTATAGGTCAAGACCCTTTTTGAGGTTCATAAAGATAGGCTAAAATGTGCCTATGAAAAATCCATCATTAGCCTAGAGACACCTTCTATAACTAATACAAAAATGTACATCAATATTCACATATGTTTCAAACTAAACAATACACATGTTATAATACTATAAACCAAGAATAATGATCTATATAAAAGGATAATTGAGATGTTCAATGATTATTCCATCATTATTTTCTAGAATATACCATCTTCGTCTATCCAGAGGAGACCTTCCTTTGAGAGGGAGTCCACTATCTAATTTCTTCTCGAAGGATATGACAGATAGTTGCATCAGGGTGGAATTACACAATATGATTACTCATTCATTAGAACAAAACCATAAAACCTTTATATTTATGAACATAAACTAATTATTTGTTAAGATAGTTTTGAGATTATAATTATATTTGTCAAAATAATTTGATAGGATAGATGCATCCTTGAACAAAAATTCTACAATAAGATTGAATGGGCAATGATAATGCAAATTGTTATAGGTTATGAATGTAGCTTCTACCTATTGAGATTTCAATGTATACTCTTTTATGGAGAGTGGATTTCTTGCCTTTATGAGTGGCAATGATTGTATTAGCTGCTAAATATTTATTCTTTATGAAACATATATAACATAAGAGATGATATGGTATACTCTTGTTATGTATGCATTATATTTTCTCAACGGTTCACCTTTGACTACAATAAGTTCAAGTATTATGGATTTGGCATGGTTAAAACTCATCTACCCCATCCTCCTTGTTGTCCAACATATTGGACAAAGAAAATTCATAAGAACAACACATGCTTGTTGTCCAACATATCACACAAAGCAAATTCATAAGAACAACACATGCATTTCCTATTGAACATAGAGACATAGTATTAATGGTAGAATATAAGTGGTATTAATCCATTTTTAGTTGTGTTGTGTAAATATTTCATTGGATTAGTTGCAATGGATGCAATAATCCAATTATGGATATGAAGTAAATTATGTCCATATTTTCTAATAGAAAAGCACACAAGGTTTAGAAACCTAGATTTGTTCTCTTGTTAAATTTTCAAATGGGAGCAATATGATTCAATTGTGAGGGTGCATAATCTTCTTTTTTCCATGAAAAAAAATTATATTTGTTATTTCTAGTGAAAAATCAAAATATACATGTGTTACAACGTAATTTTCCACCCTATGAGCATTAGCACTCTTTGGCTTTCAGGATCCATTTCACTAACTCAGATGCACTTTATGTCCTTCAGGACACACTATTTCCTTATTTTTCTTCCTGTACACTAGTTGTTAGATTTTAGCCTGCATACCCATGAGTTGTTCCACTATAGCCCGCGGGCGTCAAGTAAAATGGTAAAAGTCACTAGAAAATTACTTTTTACTCCCAAAAAGTGGTCTTAAGGTGACCTTTGGCCCTACATTTGCCCCGAAACTCCTCGATCTATCGAGGTGGTTGATGCACCCATTGACTACAACCTTCTCCTGGATAGGAATTGGATGTATGGTATGAAAGCTGTCGCATCCACTATGTTCAAAGTTATTTGCTTTCCACGGGAAGGTAAGATTGTGACAATCGACGAGCTGGATTTCATTAGTCCTTCTTCCACATCATCCACGGGATTAGTGGTCCCCCAAGTTATAGATTATCAGCCAAAAATAAGGGAACATGGGTGTCAGATTGTACTCCTCATTGATGGGATATTATGATTTCCCTTCACCCATTAATTTTATTGGAACCATTTCTGATAATGCGTCTCCTTCATTGAATAATGTACCATTCTGGACTTCGTATTTTGATGATCCATGTACCTTACCGTCCACGAATCCCATGTCTGGAGACATTGCGCATGTTGGGATGGTTATGCCACTGTCTGCTATTGAGCTTGTTTATCATGATATTCAACAAGCCACGGTAGAGCCGGATCTATCCTCTTCACGGACAAAAGAGAAAGATCTCGTTATGCTGCCGGTTTGGGCAGCCAACTTGTCTTGTTCGCACGATTTCCTCGATGATACTTCACCTTCGGATGAAGCTATTATCAAGGCCATGTGTGGTAGTGAGAGAACTTTGGAGGACATGCATCATCGCTCTTATTTTCTTCCCAACCTCGATCTCACTAAACAATAAGAGTTTAGGATGACTCTTGCCGAGATGGTTGGTCACCCTGTGGCTCTTTTGGGCTCACATGGGATTACACGGAGGGGAACATGGCTAATATTTCCTCGACTATACTGATCAACATCTCTCGTAATCCCGGAAAGATTGAGAATGTTTACATCGGTGATGATTGCTCTTCTGAGGAGGTTGCCATTTACACCGAGTTGTTTAAAGAACTCCGGGAAGCTTTCGCCTGGTCATATGAGAAGATGCCAGGAATTGACCCCATCATTGTTGAACATGATATTAGAACATATCGAGATGCTAAACCAGTTCGAAAATGCCTGCATGCCATGAACCCTCGAAAGGCAGCCACTATCAAGGAAGAGGTGGAGAAATTGCTTAAGGCTTGTTTTATCTACCTAGTTCCCCTTACCGAATGGGTGTCAAACCCCATTCCTATGGATAAGAAGCAGGGAACTATCTATGTATGCATTGATTTTAGAGAACTGAACCATGCATGTCCGGAGGACAATTTCCCCACTCCATTGATTGATCAGATCTTGGATGCTTGTGTGGGAAGTGAAATTTTGTCGTTCATGGATGGTTTTTCAGGGTATAACATGATTCAAATCAAACCCAAGGACCAACATAAGACTGCTTTCATTTTTCCTTGGGTGACATTTGCGTACTGGAAAATTCCCTTTGGCCTTAAAAACACTAGAGCTACGTTTCAGCATGCCATGACCTATGCCTTTCACAACCTTAAATGTATAATGGAGGTTTTCTTGGATGATCTTGCTGGACATTCTTGCAAGAGGGTGGACCACCCCAAGCACCTCCATTTGATTCTCGAACAATGTATACGCTACAAGATTCGATTGAATCCCAATAAATGCATCTTTGTTGTAAGGACATGTCACCTTTTATGTTTCATAGTTTTGAAAGAGGGTATTAGAGTCAATCCTCTTAAAGTTGAGGCAATACTTCGGTTGCCTCCTCCGCGCAATTTGTTTGAACTTTAGAGCCTCCAAGGGAGAGCTACTTTTCTACGCTGCTTTGTAGTGAATTATGCTAGTCTTACCAAAGGTTTCATGCGCTTATTGAAGAAAGACACACCGTTTATTTGGGATAAGCGACCCAATAGTCTTTCAACGCTCTTAAGAAAGCTTTGATATTGGCCCTTGTGCTTAGTCCACCTGACTTCGCACGAGATTTTATACTTTATGTGGTCACTCATAAAGACGATTGGAATGGTATTAGTTTAGGTTGATTATGTGCTCGTAGAGCATGTGATCTATTACCTCAGTCGAAATTTAGTAGACGCTGAACTGAGATATACTCATGTGGAAAAGTTGGCACTTGCAACTATACATGTAGTCCAATGGTTACGGCACTACATCATGCTTAGGAAAACCACAATCATAGAGCATATCAATCCATTTCAATTCGTGCTATCATGACATCTTATAGGGGGGAAGTACAATAAATAGATTGTGATTCTTCAGGAATTTGAACTTGAGTTTGCTTCGGCGAAGTTAGTCAAGTCGTTGGTTTTTGTTGAGCTTATGTCAGACCTTCCATGACTTGATGAGGATGTTGTCCATGAAGATTACTACGTGGATGAGCACTTATTTCTTATCTTATCTAAAGACCCTTGGTATGGGGATATCATTGTATATCTCCAAACTTTGAAGTTTCCTTCACACTATTCATGAGATGAACAAAGACATGCGAAACATCATGCCAAAGATTATACCATCGTTGGCGACACTTTGTATTGTCGAGAAAAGGAATCTATTCTCCGTCATTGTTTGACCCACGAAGAAGCAGAGTGTGTGCTTAATGATTTCCATGCTGGGGCATGTGGCGGTCACTTATCCGGGCTTGCAACAGCCCAACGCATTATGCGATCTTGTTACTTTTGGCCTTCCATCTTTAAATATTGTATGAATGCTGTGAAGAGATGTCACCCTTTCCAGGTGTTTTCTCGGAATATAGACTCGCATCCAGAGCACCTTCATTCGGTCGTCACCGTCGGTCCCTTCACTAAATGGGGGGTGGATTTCATGGATTGCAAACCAGCTTTGGCTGGGGGGCATCACCATATCATAGTGGCCGTGGACTACTTTTCCAAATGGGCCAAGGCCATGCCTACCGTAAAATCCAATGGTGCTATAGCAAGCCATTTCATATTCAATCAGATTATTACTCGGTTTGATATTCTGAAAGAGATTGTCACTGACCATGGAAGTCACTTTCAGAACAAAATGATGAAGGATTTGTCACTCAAGCCTAGATTTTGTCAAGAACACTCATCTTCTTACTACCCCCAAGCGAATGGTTAGGTTGAAGCAGTTAATAAGTCTTTAAATATATTCTCCAACGTACCATCCAACAGAGCAAGAACAACTGGCATATTATGTTATATCCTACTTTGTGGGCATATCGAACCGCAGTCAAGACTGCCACCGGGCTCTCACCATTTCACATGGTACATGGTGTGGAGTCGATTTTACCGATTGAATGCTAAATCCCTTCGCTAAAACTAGCTATAGAGCTCCTCCCTGACACGACGGGTATTGAGCAATGTTTGATCCACCTTGAGTAGCTTGACGAGCAGTGTCGAGATGCCGTCGTGGCTATAGATGCCAATAAACATCGTATCAAGGTTCAGTACGATTGGTCTATCCGTCCCCGGCAATATGATAAAGGTGACTTGGTCTTTTTATACGATCAAGCTAAAGAACCCCTGGGGGTAGGCAAGTTTAATCCCATGTGGCACGGTCCTTACATTGTGAGGCGTGTCCTGGAAAAAGGAGCCTATGAATTAGAATATTATGAAGGGAACGTCTTGAAAGAGCCTAGAAATGGGCTCTACCTCAGGCAGTATTATGCTTGAACTTCTAGTTCGAGATAATACTTTTGCATACTATTGTATAGTTGCCTCTGTACATAGTTTAGATTTCTTTTGGTTTTCGGCTCTGCTGATTCGCTTCTGTTTGATTGACAGATGTCAGCGGAATTTCCTATGTTCTTAGGGTTTGCGGATGGTGCTAGCCGTCATACGCAGCAGCTGCTGCTTGGGTTATTTATTCACCTAACCACCTAGTTGTGTCTTCAGGAGGTGCTTGTCTCGATCCTACATCTAACAATGTGGCTCAGTATAGTGTTGTAATTGAGCTACTTCGCGATGCTATTTCACATGGTATCCAGTTTTTAAAAGTCCACCTAGATTCACAACTAGTTATGTCTTAGTTGAATGGTCAGTGCTGTGTGAGGGATCCTACGTTATTATGGAGATTCTTAAGGGTAAGGCTCTTGGAACGACATTTTGTTTCTATTACATACATTCATGTTCCGAGAAGTTTTAATCATATATCTGATGCATATGCTAACTATGTCCTAGATTGCCATTTGTCATATTCTTAATGAAGCATACAAATAAACACACATTCATACATTTGTACATACACAGATAGTAGAACCGGAGAACCACAGTTTTTTATAGATAACATGTCCAAAATGGTAGTGTCACAATACAAAACTGGAGCCCGTAGCTCTAAAAAATATACATATAGATACAAAAAATGGGACTCTGAGATGTCTAAGCCCTATGAGGAGGCCTAGTTGCCTCCTCGGTAGGATGTGTCTAATAATAATAGTGTACTACGTTGGCTATACGCTGTAGTAGTCGCACCCCGTTGCTCAGTATCCCCACCACATTGCACTGCATATCCTGTGGTAGTTGCGCTATCTCTATCCCTTGTACCCTATTGGTCATCCGTGATAGGTTGAACCGCACAGTCGCTAGAGTACACTCTGCTGCAACACCCACTACTTCATCACCTCTTCCTCTTCGACGATGTCTTGGGAAGACCTGTTTGCTCACAGACCTTGTCTGTGAGCAAACAGTGAAATGTCAATACATGATACTACCCCCAAAAATATTTTTGCATTTTCATATATAATCAAAAATCCCTAAAAATTTAATACACAAAAGACATAAAAAGAGTAACTCACTAATGTCTCCAAACGCTGCTCCGGGTGGAAGCGACATGTCACGATCCTGACAGAAGTCTAACCCTACATAGGGGTAGTCATCTATAGCTATGATCTGTCGGTCCCACCAGTGAAAGAACCCATCTGTGTGTGGTGATTCATGTCGGACACCACCCTGTCGCGTCAGGACCTTTTCCCACTAGGTCATGGCTGGGTCACGGAGGATATGGGGAGAGACTTCAACCCTCGGACTGAGCCCTGGAACTCGCTCAAAGAAGAAACTGCATAAGATACTGCCGTATCCAAAGTTTTTTTGCCTCCCCATACTTGCACTCCGTTAATTGGGTCTTCATGGACATCAGTAACGTTGTGCACCAGTCATATACCGTGGGCCGCATACACTATGAGGCATAGAACATCACTGGCCTCAAATCCTGGTGAAGAGCTACCGAACCTGTAATCCACACAAGGGTAGCCACTGTAGCCTTCATGCTCAGATCGACTATGGCTCTGATGGGCACCTGAATCCCCACTGTCCAAGTATTGGGAAGACAGTATCGCTCAATGTAGTCAGGAATGGTGATCCCATCACCAACAGAACGAGATCAAAGGCTTGCCACTTCACCTCGATGGGACAAACCAATAATAAAATAGATATCATCGACCTCCAAGGAAAGTATTTTCCCGTCCAAGTTGAAGTTTTGTGCATCTATGTCCTAGTAGTCAATGAAATGGCGGAGCAATAGGTTCTGGGCCCTCAAACCCCCTATGTTCCAAAATTTGTAAATCCCACATGCTTGTAAAGCTTGTTGTGCAGGCAAATCATTGCAGACGACCTCATCCACAAGGTCACGCTCCCTTTGTCTCCATTCTAGAACCATCCTGGAGGAAGCAAAACCAAAACTTTAGTCATTTTTATTTAAAAAACAAACTTCACGGCCGTACCCATAGTCTATTTATCTCACAGAGGCAGGTACACATGGCCAATGCATGTGCTGACTGTGGGTACGAAGCCCTACCCGCTACCCATATGCTTATAGCTGGTAGGTACCGCTGTGACCAAATAGGGCTTGGCCATTTAAAAAATTGGACCAATAAAAATTCAAATAAAAACAATCAAATGAAAGGTATGGATGAGACTACTAACCTGCTCCAGATGGCTCGATGAACGGATGCCCGTAGCATCCAGGATCAACACCTGAAACCAAAGGTGAAAACTAACCAAAAACTCCAAATTGGGTGAATAGTGATAATGAATTGTAAATTGTAATTTTTTATTACTATTTATAGTTTTCAAAACCCACTTGTCTATAGTTTTTTCCGTTTTAAGCTATTTTGGACTAATATAATGTCTTGGAGTAGCATTTTTTGACCATATTTCTTCAGCGAGAGTTGTTTTTGATCATCTCGCGCCTACAGTAGGTATATTTCACACTTGGCATATAGGTTAGACGTCATTTTCACATGCATTATGCATTTGAACTTTTGACCGTTTCCATTACCCTAGGTGTGACCCCGCTTCTTAACTGACATGGAGCCTTCACACTGTTATAGAGGTGTCGTTATGGAGCAGTAGGGCCTTTCCAAACATGGGTACCCTAGTTAGAACCCCCTTTGGATTATGGTTCCCATGTTGTTGTTTGTCCTTAATATTGGGAGTCCTTTGTAGTTCCACCATGACTTTGCGATAAATACTCATACTCTACTTTGTCTTATGCTAGCCATCTCCCATAAGGACTCCCCCATTTATATCAAGTTCTGATTGCATTGCATCATCCTGCTTGTTGCTTGAGCCTTGTACCAGCTCCCGCTTACTCAATTGTTAGCCTGGTGCCTGAGCACTTTTCCTGTCAATCCCTGCAGAGCTTCCATTTTCCCTTCACAATTTGATGACCTTTTGGTCCTAAGGGAACACCCCCCCAAGTGTCCACATCCTGCACATGCTTCCTTGCATTGATCATAGGTATGTTCCACTGCTTGGGACTTGTCTTCTCACTATTTGACACTCGTTTCCTCAATTGTTGTACTATAAGCAATTTTATTCTTTTTCAAGCTTTTCAAATATGAAAAAGACCAAAAAAAAAAATATTCCAAAAAGTTGGACGAGATTATGGTTACTGCTTCTAGTTGGAAGTTGTTGTGTTTCCTTTGAATAGAGCATTTATTCCACTCCATACATTATGAGTTGGGACTATAGTTGGACCTTACGATCTGCACTCATTTCTCAGTTTTACTCCACCGATTGGTTAAGCTTCCAGTCACTATGGAGCCCTTTGTTGATGTCTCCTGCATCACATAGTCTATGTTGAGTCTATGCTGCCTGAGTCTATCCATCTACTCATGCTCTTGTTTAGAGGAAGTCCTGAAACAAGAGTCGGCCACTCCCCAGATCTCTTGACTATTGCATGTCGGCCATCCTTATTGAGTTAGTCCATTTCACCTGAGTTCTTCCAAATATTTTAGTGTAGCTGGTACCTCATGCTGGTTGATGGGGGATGCCTTAATGCCCTTCTTCTAGAGAGTTTCATTCCGTTGACTTCAACTCATTTATTCTAGAATTTGAGATTTAGAGTTCGGTTGAGTACCTTGAGGCTTGCAGTCATTAGTGGTAGGTTCTCTCACCATCAACAGTTTTGGGAATACATCAATGTCCCCTGATCGATGGATTCATCTTAGTGTTCGACTTCAACACATCTCTTCAAACTTTGATGATTGTACTCTGTGCCTTAAATCCCATTTTCATTATTGGTGGGTTATCTCGCGTCTATTAATGGTATACATCATTGACCGGTAATCAAAGGATGTCACATCAGGTTCGACCTCAACACCTTTATTCACTTGATGGGACTTGCACCGTAGATGGTTTGTGTAGAAGACCCCAGGGGATAGTGGCATTCAGTATGCTACTTATGATTGTGACTTTACATCTGAGATATCATCTCTCAGATATCAGCAGTTTGTACCTCGAGTTTGCACCAGTTGTTCCCTTTTCAGCAGGGAACCATATCTTAGTATAGAGGGATCATGGATATGATCACTTCTGACATGTATTCACTATGTATCGCCTACTCATGGCCATTGTATCATATTGTTGCATTATACCGACATGTACTCAGAGATATTATTGTATCATGACGAGTGAGCTACTCCTTCCACTTGTGTCTCCATCACTCCACTTTTGAGAATTATAATGTATTTCGGCCATTGTAGCACCATTCTCTGACCTCACACATTACGGGGCATCTGTTACAACATAATTTTCCACCCTGTGAGTATCAACACTCTTTGGCCTTCAGGATCCATTTCACTGACTCAGATGCACTTTATGTCCTTCAGGACACACTATTCCCCTATTTTTCTTCCTGTACGCTAGTTGTTACATTTTAGCCCGTGTACCCACGAGCTGTTCCACTATAGTCCATGGGTGTCAAGTAAAATGGTTAAAGTCACTAGAAAATTACTTTTTACTCCCAAAAAGCAGTCCTTTGGCCCTCCATTTTCCCCAAAATGCCTCAATGTGTCCCTTCACTTAGATTTGGAAGGTTATATATTGAGCTCTTATGGCATATGGAAGGAAGGAGAAAGAGAGAGCAAGATAACTCTAGTGGATTTTTGCCGTATCTTGAGTCTACACTCATTGATCCTTGTTGTTGTGAACCTCTTATTTTCACCTTCCAAACTCCTTTGATAGTTTGAGTTTGCCATTCCATGGAGGATTGATGTGGTGGAGGCACATGTGGAGAGACCCAGTTCTTGGTTCAGATTGGTTGTGGACAAGAGGTCGTATCACATTGTACTTTTTGTTATTCATTAATAGAAATACTCATATTCTCGTCCATTAATGTTGTGAATGTTGTTTATATTACATTGGGTTGCATTTACTTATGATATCATGGACCATTGCTATTGATGATGTTAATGTCTTTCATATATTATATGCGCTTGTTGTATATCGGCTGTCAAGACTAATTTGCAGGTTCAAGTGCACAAATTGAAAGCTTCAACGGGCATCTACATCGAACATCTGGATCGAGGTTGGTTATATTCTCCATTATGTTAGCATTGTCATTTATATAGCATAGCATTGAGATTTTGGTCTGCCCCAAGCCATAGGAAGTTTTCTCCGTAACAACATGTATGAGCCTCATAAATCTAATCATAAAACTAAACAAACAACAACTCAATAATCTACAAGAAACCATAGTTTTCACAACACCCATTACAACCCTAAGAGGGGCCTCAGTAAAAGAATAATTCATCATAAAACAAAACAATAGAACAAATCATATTAAGAAACATATAACATTACATTAAAGATAAGACAATTATTTGGAGAGCCATAGCTCCTATGTATTCTTGAACCTATAGGGTATCTTTTTCCAATATCACATTCTCTTTAGAGAGAGAATTTTCCTTGAAATTGAACTATCTATAAATATATTCAAAATAAATTAAATCAAACTTGTTTGTTGTTTCCAAACTGTTACATTACCCAATAATAAATTAGTAATGTAACACTTCCCATTGCACCATTCCTCCAATGGTTTCAAATAACCTAGAACCTGGAGTTCCATAACCTAGAACCTAGAGTTTCTTGATTCCTTTTCTAGTGGCATATTTCATGAGAATCCATAGAGAAAAAATCACAAATATATTGTGTGCCTTACCTTGCTCCATAATTTATCGTAAATAAATGACCTTAGTTAAAAAAATGGCTCCATCTCTACAAATTCTTGATTGGCCTTAACGAGCTCCATCGAGAAAACCCCATACTTTGTTTATATTAACTACACGTTCTTTGAGGATCCTAAAATAATTATTTTATGTGTTGTCTTTTAAAGTCCTTTCTCGATTAGAAATATTGAACTTATGTGCAACAATAGGATGATCCCATATTTTATGTTCAAAAATAATTTTATTTCTAAACAACACAAACGCTATAAAGCATAACGAGGTAAGTCTACATGATTTTTCGTTATAGGATCTGAAATATGGGATTAAAAGTATTGAAGAATGGTGTCTTTTGACCCCTGCCCCGTACATTATATTGTGGACTTTTTTCTAGTTAACTTTGTAAACGCGTTTATATTCTTCCTTTTGAGTTTAAAGGAAATTAAAACTCATGGTATAATGGTCTATGTTTTTTAGCGTTTGGCCATGAACTGCGACTGCGACATTGTGGTATAATGGTCTATGTTTGTTAGCGTTTGGCCATGAATTGCATGGAGGGGATATCTTGTGATGTATTTTTTAGGGTTATTTACCCACCGTTAGATGAATAAAAATATTCAATTTATATCTACAGAGAAATACTTTTTTCTTTAGAAGGCATTTAGAGTTAACCAACATGTAAAAGGGAAATACAAGGACATCAAATACTATCAAGAACAAATCTTGAAAGTTGCAGGGCATATTTTCCTACCTCATATTCAAAAGCTCTTCAATTTCGTAGTGAAAAAGGGTTTCTCTAAACCTTGGACTGAAAAACCCATTGTTAATGTTTTAAATGCCTTGACAAAAAATTCCCTCCAATTATAGGAACATTATGATTAAGCATTTTTTAGATAAGTTATATGGAATTATTCTATATCGATGTATGGCTAGAAAGACATGGGAAAATAGCTAATTAAGGTTAGGCTACATTTAAGAGCTATCTTTCAGCTGATCTGGACCACCTTGTTGCACTTAGGATCGTTGTACATGGGTTTAACAATAATAAAACCAATATCATATTTTTCTTCCATTGTCTTTAGAAAAGCATATTGCATAGTGCCTAGAACTAACATTTGGAATAGATTGGAAGAGATAAAAGTACCTTTGAAGTCGAGATATGATGTTATAAGGTTGTATGAGAATGTTATTGCCAAGTTTAGGAAAATTTAGGATTTTTAGGAAGAAATTAATTTTAATGTAGGAGTTAAGCAAGGTTATTTCCTATCCATTGTCCCCTACCATTTTTGGCACATACACCAACAAGTTAGAGCGTTGTTTGGTAGAAGTGGGTTGTGTCAATAAGAATCTAGTTGCAATACTCATCATTGTGATTCTTTGTGATTATGATATTGTTCTTATGGTGAGGAGTAACTATGACCTCGACAAGAAACTAAAAATTCTCAAGTACTTTTTCCAACATCTTGGAGGAAGTGACTTCATACAAATAGCTCGTAATCGATCATCATCACATGAACTATAACATTGAGAAATGATAAATGGAGGATGTAAAGTTTATTATGGACTAGAAAATAAGTGTAAATCAATTAAAAATTTTCTTTGGGATAATATAAACTCCTCTTTGAGGATCT
The DNA here is from genome assembly GCA_027924585.1 of Larix kaempferi. Taxonomy (NCBI): domain Eukaryota; kingdom Viridiplantae; phylum Streptophyta; class Pinopsida; order Pinales; family Pinaceae; genus Larix; species Larix kaempferi. The sequence continues at coordinate 20,794,991 of BSBM01000114.1, forward strand.
CATCACTCCTATTATTCTATATGGTTGTGAAGTTTTGGGTTCAACATCTGTAGAATATCATGGAGAAAGATAGAGAAAATTCAAAAGCATTTTATAGCTGATATAAAATGTTATATAAGTTAGGGTTTTTATAACATACAACCCTAACTTATATACCCTAAAGGAAATATATCATATCTTATCCTTTGATAGAAGTGAGTGTTGCACCCATTGAGAGAATGGTTATGACTAGGTACATAATGTACAATAAAAATATAAACAACATGGAATATAAGAAGCTTCCTAAGATTGCTTCAAACTCTAATCAAAACCACATGTGACTCAAGTAGGATTGGCATAAACATGCCAAGGCTTGGATAAATTGTTAGGGAATAAATGATAACTCACTCTATGAGCAAGATAATATTAAAAATATTATTAGATCTAAATTTAAAGAGAAATAGTGGTGCGATAAAGAATATGAGGATGAGAGAACATTAAGATACTATAAGGAGGTGATCAACCATAACCTAGAAAATCAAAGGTATATTTTTGTTTCAACTAGCCTAACGAACAAAATCAACATTGTTAAAATAGAACAAAGTCTCTTGAGCTCCATAGTGAAACAAGGTCTTAGATAGTTCTTAAAACACCACGAGTTGAAAGAGTTTGTCTTCTTTTTTACAATAAGAGGGTTGAGGATGAAAAACAAATTATCGTAGAATTTCTTATGTATGCCCATGTTCCATTCCTTTTCTAAAGTATGATAAACCAAAATTAGTTTCATTATCATCATCGCCATCATAAACAACTTCAAAATCATATATATATTAATATGAAATAAAATTGTGAATGCATTTAAATGTTTTAACCATTAGTTTGGAAAAAGTACATTAAGTTGGTTGTTAAAAAAAACATATAAAATTGTAAATGAAAAATATATAAATGATATTACTTTGTTAATAAGTTTTTTTACATCTTGGGTTATCTAAAGTAGACATGGCAAGACATTGAGGACATGTCATCTTTATGAGAATATGAGTATTGAAGATGAAAATCACTTCCTTTAGATTGCCTTGCGTACACCCACATAAGATCTCAATTTCAAAATTTTTGTTACAATAAGAATGTGCCTAACCTTCTATCTCATCAAAATTATAGTACTTTAGAAACACTACTCTCCAACCTTTTTTAGCAAAGAAATATAACTTAGATCAAATCAAATAGTTCCTTAAGTTTCTTTCTTAAAATATGATATACCAAAGTTGATATCAGTAAACATTAACTATATATATATATATAGACATTCATGTGTAATTAAAATTGTATATAAAATTTAAAAATAATAAATAACAATGTCATTATGATACTATAAGGAGGTGATCAACCATAATCTAGAACATCAAAGGTATATTTTTGTTTCAACTAGCCTAACGAACAAAATCAACATTGTTAAAATAGAACAAAGTCTCTTAAGCTCCATAGTGAAACAAGGTCTTAGATAGTTCTTAAAGCACCACGAGTTGAAAGAGTTTGTCTTCTTTTTGACAATAAGAGGGTCGAGGATGAAAAACAAATTATCGTAGAATGTCTTATGTATGCCCATGTTCCATTCCTTTTTTAAAATATGATAAACCAAAATTAGTTTCATTATCATCATCACCATCATAAACAACTTCAAAATCATATATATATTAATATGAAATAAAATTGTGAATGCATTCAAATGTTTTAACCGTTAGTTTGGAAAAAGTACATTGAGGTGGTTGTTAATAAAAACATATAAAATTGTAAATGAAAATATATAAATGATATTACTTTGTTAATAAGTTGTTTTACATCTTGGGTTATCTAAAGTAGACATGGCAAGACATTAGAGATCTCTCCTCAAAGTTGGAGAAATCATACGTTTGAATCCCTTAATCGTCTTGGATTTAGGACCCACCAGTGATTTATCATATTTATCATTCATAAATCATAAAAAAATACTCATAAATTTCTTGAAAAAAAATATGTTTTCACATCTTTTATCTTTATAACACTATGCTTAAACAATATAAATTATATTTATATATTAGTATACGTATACTTTTATTTATATCCATAGTGAAGTACACTTAAATGGTCATTCTTATGATACTATTTATATTTTTAAATATAAATCATATCTATAATTAAAATATTATAAAGCACATGGATGCTTGACCCACAAATTGTTATTCATTCAAAATGTTATAATTGTATATCTAAAAAAATATAATTATTAGAAGTTCAAAGATAAGTCATGGTGGGATAAAAATTTAGAGAATAAAAGAAAATTAAGATATTACAAGGAGGTTGTTAAATCATAATTATCTCTACAGGGTATTGGATTTTTCCTAAAATTTCATCGGCTAAAAGGACATGTCACCTTTATGAGAATATGAGTATTGAAGATGAAAATCACTTCCTTTAGATTGCCTTGCATACACCCACATAAGATCTCAATTTCAAAAATTTTGTTACAATAAGAACGTGCCTAACCTTCTATCTCATCAAAATTATAATACTTTAGAAACACTCCTCTCCAACCTTTTTTAGCAAATAAATATAACTTAGATCAAATCAAATAGTTCTTTAAGTTTCTTTCTTAAAATATGATATACCAAAGTTGATATCAATAAACATTAACTTTATATATATATATAAACATTCATATCTCATTAAAATTGTATATAAAATTTTAAAATAATAAATAACAATGTCCAATCTAATCATTATATTGAAACAAGAATACCGATGGAAATCATAAAACCATATAAAATTGTCAATAACGCTTTTGATATTTTAACCTTGAGGATTAACTTATTTATAATTTAAAACTATAGGAATAATAAAAAAATTGTAAAATTAAAATTATTAATAAATAAAAATAAAAAGTTTAATTCAATGTCAAATTTCAATCCTAATTGTGAATAATGTCAATATTATGAATTAGAGAATAAAGTCAAATTTAATTTTATATTATTTAAATAAAAGTACATGTTAACATATTATGATGATGGTTAACGTCTACTATGACCAACTCATGTTTATTGCTGTAAAATTTTAGTTATGTTCTTTAAAAGCTTAGAAAGAAGTGTTCCTAGTTCATCATAGTTTTGACGAGTCAAAAGGTTAGAAAGATTTGTATTATATCAAATATTATGGAACTACGATCCAATGTGGCTGTAGGGACGGTATTTAATAGAAAGTGAATTTCATCTTCAATTGTTGTATTCTTACAAAGATGGAAAATCCTTTCCACCCATGCTGTTTTAGGAATTTTCGAACATATTGTTTCACTATGAAGCTCATGATAGTTTGTTCTTATCTTGACTATATTAATTTTCTTCTTCAAACTAGTTAAAACGGAGAGGTAATTCTAATCTTCCAAATTAGGGTTAATGACCTCCTTATAGTATCTTAATTTTCTTTTAACCTATAACTATTTCTCACCCTACATTTTCTCCTTAAATTTAGACGTGATAATATTTTTATTGTTATTGATATCTTGCAAAGTGGTATTTTTGTCAATCCCCCAATAGTTTAACCAAGCCATAGCATCTTTATACCAACCTCTCTTTAGCCGAAGTTGGTCTGTACTGGATTTTTGAAAGCAATTTTAGGAAGCCTTTGGTCTTCCATATTATTTATCACATTCTTGTACATCAAGTACCTAGTCATAGCGATGCTCTGAATAGGGAGAAGGCCCCCTTCCAGAAGGAGAAGAGGGTAGGGTGTATTGCTTCTAATTTTGAGGTTATATGTTATGAAACGTTTCTAGATTTGTTCAATCTTTGTTCATGATTCTTTAGTGTTTCTACAACCCCAAACTTCACAATTGTATAAGATAACGAGAATGACTATAGTCTAAAAAAGAAACTTCTTTTTATCTCACATTACAAGGTTTGCTCACTTACAATTGTTTTCAAGACCAAACTAAGCTTTCCATCCTCTATTAATCCCTTTCTCAATGGTATAGTTCTGATTCAATTTGTGATGAATATCAATTCCGAGATATTTATGGGAAGTCCCTTCCTCCAAGTTGTTATTGTCATATACAAAATTAGCGTAAGTGATCTTCTTGGTCTCCATAATCATAAATTTTATTTTTTTAGTGTTAACATCATACCCATATTAAATAATAAATCCTTAATAATTTTTAATTGTTTATCAAGATCAAAGAGACCAATTTTATAAGAACAATATTATCAAGATAGAAAAAGAAGATAACAAGATATATATATATATATGAATTCAATTAAGTGATGAAATTATATATATATATTCCTTAATTCATTATATATATATATATATAATGAATTAAAGAATATATATATATAACTTGATCCCTTAATTGAATTCATAATATTGACATTATTCACAATTAAGATTGAAATTTGACATTTTACTTACATTTTTATTAAAAAAAATTAAAAATAAATATGCCCTTCATTTGTGGTTCAAATTCTTATTCACATTTGAAAAAAAAAATATAAAATAACTTCATTTTTATAAACGAGTACTAAAATTTATTGACAATAATAATTAATATCACATTAACTAATTATTTAATTATTTCATACTTTATAGAAACCTAAATAAGTTGTTTACAATATCTTTTAGACATGGACAAATCAATTCAATGTATTAGATACTTTGTACAATGCTATGAGACAAAATGAATTGGTTGTTTACAATATTCTCTTAGAATTTTTTTATTTTATTTTTCGAAGCAGGAAAATTCACTTTCTCCTTTGCTTTGGTTAACCCGATTCTGAGTTGAGCAAAACAAAGTCATTGAATATTTCCTTCTCTGGCAACTTTCGTAAATCCAACCCATTATCCCTTCAATTGTGACTCCAAGAAGAGAAACAAAGGCTAGAAACCTGGCCACGTGAAATAATCTATTGGTGGACCATAGGAGAGCAAGCTTTCATTCTTGCCAGATGCCTCTTACTCACCCATGCATAACGTCCAAGGAAGATGAACTCTTTAACCAAGTTTAACAAATTCAAAAATAATCTCTTAAAATCTATTATAAAAACTTAAAAATATAAATCTTATTGAAAATGTTAACTATTATAAATGATTTCATTACTAATATAACAATTAATTTATATAAAAAATTAAAATACAATATTTATAATTGAACCTCTTATCTCCTTTTTAATGGAAATCATTCTTATAATAATAAAAACATCTTTGCAAAACTTCATGAAACCTTTTATGTTTTTAGAATACTAAATCTTTATGTTTTTACAAATTTTCATTTTATTAGAGTTGAAGTATGTATGAACTTTAATAAATTTGTAGTAATAAAGGTAAAACAAATTATTCTTCGTTAAATAAAATGAAGTTTTTGGTATGAATTAATAGTGTGATATTAAAACAACAAACAAATTTATCCTCCAAAACTCTACTCAATCCACACTCACCTCTCTTTACTCATTATGAATTTTTTTATATAAAAATGTTATAATGGAAAACACTCACTAACATCTCTAAACAAAATTTCTAATTGTAACTAACATGGAAGGATTTGTAAGAAGATTCGTTTCTATGTTATTGTATACATTGAATAAATCTACCAAATCATATCAAGTCTAGAGTGCACTATCTAAGTAAATATGGAATGTACAATAAATTTTTTATTTGTTAAATATTTAATATAATGAAGAATACAAATCAGTTATGATTGGTGTGCACTATCTTTAGATACCATGCATCACCATATTCCAATAGGTATCCCAGTTTGCAATTACAAGCATACCATGCATCACCATATTCCAATAGGTATCCTAGTCTGCAATTAAAAGCATAACGTTGAGTGAATTTGACCAAAAATCAAAGGTGATTATAAAAAAATCAAAAACAAAAGCAAAGTTGCTACTGCATAGTGTAGGTCTTTTGAGTTTGTATTAGCTCTCTCGTTTGGGAATGATAGCTGTTTCTAGTTCTTAGAATGGAAGAAGAGAACATACAATATAGTAAAACATTTTTTTTCTCAAAAATCTCAATTTTAATGTTCAATTATGCTACAAACAAAAACTTATTATCCATAACTAATAAAAATGATCATTTGTTAATTTTTTTGTCTTCACAATAGTATTTTTTTCCATACTTTGATGCTTCTATTAAAATTGTTGAAGTATATATAGAGGTATAAATAATAAAATGTTTGAATACAATAAGAACATCCATTAAAATATGCGACCGCGGCGGCGAACGTCCAGTGAGACCAACTTTCAGACATTAAGAAGGCTATTATTTGATTTGCTTTAAAATTTTATTCCTATGCTCAAAAAGCTTGGCAAGAATATTTCTTAGCTCACTATAGTTTTGGCAAGTTAGGAGGTTACAAAGGTTTGTATTGTAGCAATTAATATGAAACTCGGATCTAATGTGGGTGTAAGTAGGGCGCTCTAAGAAAAAGTGATTTTCATCCTCAAATTCATAGAATCACAAAGATGGCAAACCCTTCCACCCACAGTGTTTTAGGAATAGACCAATGCCTTACTTTGCTATGGATCCCATGATAGTTCATTCTAATCCTGGATATATTAATTTTCTTATTTGAACTCGTTACTACCGAGAGATAGTTATGATCTTCCAAATTAGGGTTTATGACCTTCTGATAGCATCTTAATTTTCTTTTAACCTCCAAATTTTCATGCACCACAATTTATCTTTAAACTTAGATATAATAATATTTTTTACATTATCAATATTCTGCAAAGTGTCATTTTTGTCTATGCCCCAGTGGTTTAACCAAGCAATCATGGTATCTTTACACAAATCCCGCTTGAGACATAGTTGGTTTTGACTTGGTTTTAAATCAAATTTAGGAAGTCTCTCATTTCCCATATTATTTATCATATGCTTGTACTTCAGGTACCTAGTCATGGCCATGCTCTCAATGGGGGAAAGACCAACTTCTATGAGGAGAATAAGATAAGGTGTATTGCTTTTAATTTTGAAGTTATAAGTTATAAATCGCTTCTAGATTTACTAATGTATAATATTGATTATCCAATTCCAAAATTCCAATAATTTTTATTTCCCACTCCTAACACAATATATATATATATATATATATATATATATATTAAAAAACTTATAAATTTTTATATATAAGATGATGTCTAAGAGTAGACTTATAAATTAAATTGATATTTAAAAATAAAAAAGACTTTAATCCATGATGTATAATTTAAAAAAAATGCTATACTTAGCCATCATAAATTATAATGACATCGTTTTCCCATATTGTTGATATTGTCATTCAAAGCTTTGACGTTAGGTGTTCATTTGTTTTATATCAAGTTTCCTAACACCCATGACATTTTAACTATTTATTTTTAATATATAATTTTTTTCCTTAATCCTTAAGGTAGGTTATTAGAAAAAGAAGTGCAATGCTACTTGTAAATGATTTTTTCATTTTTATTTATGGTTAATATTAAAATTATAATTTTAAAGGTGAATATTAAAGACATTGATGAAAATTTAACTTTTTCATTTTCTCTAAGGGATTTGAACCCATTTTTAAAATGTTAATTCAAAAGAAACTCTTAAGAAATATAATGTTTTGAGATCACTTATCATCCATGAAGGGAAAGAAATACTATAAAATTTTAAAAGAATGATCATGTTTTCAACAACATATCCATTGCTTCACTTCCAATGTTTGGTTTATGAATGAACATTTTACTTTATATAAAGACAAATTTGAATTATGAGAAAGATTATAGGTTCACGTTGACATTTCTTTAGAAATTTTATAATATTTGTTTCCCTTTATAAATAATAATTTTAATTTATGTATTATATGCAAACAAATGTGAATCATGAGAAAGATTCAATGGTCACCATTCAATATAGGACTTTGGCATCTATGGTCTAAAATTATATTTATATCACTGGCTCTCATCTATATTTTCAAACTTCCACAACATTAAATTCATACCGTATCTCATGCATAGATAAATGTATCATTGTATTTACATATCCACCATTTTAAGTGTCGTTTAATGAAAATTTCCCCAAAGAAGCTTGGAAAATTTATCTTTTTCAATCCTTACTGAATTATTATGTAATATGAGCATAGTTGATCTTTATCTATACGATAATTGGTATCACATCTAGTATCCATACTTCATGCTTTTTAACCTTATACTTGCCATAATGTCATTTCCATTGTTATCTTTTCCTCCACTCTTAGCTTCATAAAACACCAAAACAATTAGTTGTGGGTTATAGGTGTAAATAATAATGGTATTGGAACTTATTAGTAAGAATAATTACAAATGTATCACTCAATGAAAATTTTGAAGAGTAAACAATACGCATTGAGGAGCCCAAGGAAATTAGGTCATCTATCTTTATGCATGTTGACATATTCCTTCTCAGTAATGGTTTTTAAGAGGTTGATTCATAGTTCTTTTATTTCATTGAAAATGTTATGTATGTTCTTATTATAAATCATGACATGGTTATAAAATTGGTATCTAATATTAGATTATTATTTGAGCTTATTCATGGGACTCTCTACCCCTTAGTATGTAATTCATGGTATCCCTATTATTAAAATAGACACATAATAGGAACAAAACACATAATTAATAATTTGACATAAATATCTCAGCAATGCAATGATGTTATACAGGTTTGGAAGCAACTAAATATAATGCAAAATTTTTCATTGTCTAACACAAAACTATTTAATGGAAATGTGGAAGATTGAAGCCGAGAGAATGCGGAGCTCCCTAAAAACCCTAACGCGCGTCCTAGCCACTGCAGGGCCTCATGACCGCCTAGCCAAAACTAGGAAGCCCTTGTCTCCTCCTGAGGAGCTACTCCCAGCCTCAGATCCCCGTCGAGTCTTGCTGCATAGTGAAGACGACATCGGTTTTCAGGAGAACAATCAGCCTATCCCCAAGCCAGATGCATCCGCGCCCCTTCTCTTCTTGGCAGACTTGTGGGATCTGCGAAATATAGAGGCAATGGCACCTTGGATCGCCATAATACAAGTACTCAAATCCCAGTGAATCCTCTCAAAGAAAAGCTGCCACCACCTGATATCTCTTCCTCCCCTCGTCGTCGGCCATCTTAGACTCAGATTCTTGTTGCCACCGCCGTTACTTGCAAAAGTACCACGTAGCCCCCTTCCCTCTGCGATCTGGAGCCTTGTTGCATCTTGGCTGCTCCCCCCTCTAATCCAACACTGCATGCGGGTTTTATTCAACCGCCTGGTCTCTCACCCTCGCCTCACCGCCAACATTCATAGTCCCAGGAGTAGAGAGACCTTCTTTTGGCTGCGAAAGAAAGAGTCAGAGGGCGTTGTAGGCTTTCCTCTTTTCGTGAGGTTCCTTGATGGCTCATCAATATGCATGCACGCTCATCCCTTCGATAGTGCAAGCATTCTTAAAATCAAGATCTATCAAGTAACAAGGATTCCTCCTTGCTTTCAGAGGATGATTTATGAGGGACGCCAGCTTGAGGATGGTGTTCAGCTTTAGAGCTTAGGGAATATGATGAATGCAATAATGTCGCTTGTTGCTAGGCTGAGGGGAGGGGCTCATTCTTCCACCCACCCCCCCCAACTCTTACAAACATGTAGTGAAAACATGACTTGAAGCTCCATCGTTATCTAAGGCAGCAGGTCCCAGAGCAAAGGCACTCTTAGGATCTGCTTTCATTGTGGAGGAATCCACAGAACCTCCAATGGTTGAGGTAGAAGACCCTCAAGTCTATGCCTATTCTACCATCTATGAGAAAAGGGCCCTCATCTTCTGCTTCAATGGACTATGGCCTTTTGCTTCAGCGCTAAGAGAATGGATCAGCAAGACATGGGCTCCAGATCTAGAGGTGTTCCTCTACTCCAAAGGATTCTTCATTGTCAACTTCGCCAAAGACGAGGATCGCCAACGAGTGTTAGATCAAGGACTGTGGTTCTAGGGAAGATCTGGTCTTTCCATGCCACCATGGTTCCCCTCTTTTAACCCTATGACTATGAATGCCATGCGGACTCTAATTTGGGTATGAATCCCTAACTTACCTTTACATTTTTATACTCCAAATTTTTTACCCGACATTGGCAATGCACTGGGAAGGTTTATCAAGCTTGATAAATATCATCTTCTGAAGGGATTCTTCACCTATGCCTACATTTGTGTTGAAATTGACCTCAGCTAAGGGTTTCCGGATAGGATTTTTATCGACTAGACTGAGGAGGACCCTTGCTTGCAGCTACTTGATTATGAGAATACTACCTTTAGGTGCCACTTATGCCAAAAGATAGGGAATCTCCTAGCATCTTGTCCTATTTCCCCTGCCTTTCCCTCGTCCTTTGGGCCACAGAAGATGGCCAATGGATGGCAAGACCCCGAACCTCACAAAAGTCGAGCGACTCCCTCTGCGAACTACAAGCAAACATCATAAAGAATCTTCTGACCCTCCATCTTCAACAAATCCTGTACAGCCCCCGATAGTTGAGAAACAACCTACTGAGGAATTAATTTTCAAGCCCTTGGTCTCGGTTCACTGTTCAAAAGCAATAACAATTCCGGCTTCAAATCCCACATCTCAGTCTAGGTATTCCCCCCAAGTACATGTTGAACCAAATGATATTATCATGGCCTTAGCTCCGCTATTTGGGGCTCATAAATGTCCTCACAAATCAGACCATTCAAAGAGTGATAAGGAAGCACCTGCAGTCCATCCAGGTTGCAACGATGGAATTCCCAAAAATCAGTTGGCCTTGGTGGCGAAATCTGTTGCACCTACCAATTCCATAGGGTGGATTGATGTTCATAAGAAAAAATGGGAGAATGGGGTTTGCTCGGTCCACTCAATGAACCGATCCTCTCTCCCGGTCTTAGTCTTGTGTCATGTTGTTTTCCTGTGCATCCCTTGTGGTTCCCTCCGAACACAAGGAAGTTTTGAGTGGTTCTCCTGTTTCCTTTTGGGGGGTTTGATGTAATGTCCCTAAACTGTAAAAATTTAAAACAATTTCACTTACGGCTAACATCGTCTTATTCGGTAAAGGTTTATCAAATTAACTTCAACACTAGATTTTAAATATAAGACTTATTGACGAAATGAGAAATGCATGGTTTATAACTCTGTTCATGACTCACTATTTGAATAAATTGAATGTAGTTTGTTGGCTACTTTGTAGTTGTGTGGAAGCAATGGAATAAAATGATGTGCAATTGAATTATGTAATTATCTTTTGTTTGTCATGATACTTGTTTTCCCTCAAAAGCTTCGTATCTTTCTTATGGATGTTTGTAAAGGAGCTTGTGTAATGTCCCAAAAATAGTAAAAATTAAAAAAAATTCTCTTCCTGCTAAAATGCCTGAAATAGATAATGAACTATAATTTAACTTCAGTACTAGGAAGTTCCGTCGGTACTTTGTTTGCAACAATAAGAGTTTATAAATCATTAGCAAGATACTCTTGCCATTTATAGTTTTCTGCAGAAGCATTGCGGTAAGGTATATGATGTATTTTTATGGCTTGTTTACACATGCTAGAGTAATACTTAAGATCCTCCTTTTGCCTTTAAGATTTGATTGCATATTGAATTTGTAAAATGTTTAAATGGTGCCTTCAGGCATGATGGACTTGTTGAGGGCAGATGAAACACCTTGGGAACTTGATGTTGATCCACATACCACTGGCAGAGCTACCGAGAGGTAAGGGTGAATGATGGGACTTCCTGCCTTACTTAGCAATTTGCTAATGCATGGTTTTATAATTTGTTTTTTTAGGTATGCAAGTGTTGATGTCTCCTAAGCTACCCAAATCCATTTTTAAGGCATAAGTATTTTAATGTTTAAGTGAGGAGGATGTTCAAAAGGTTTAAAACTTTGGCGTGAATATATAATAGTAAACTTAGAGGTCGTATTACCAAACGTGAATTCCAACTATAGCGTTGGCTCAATACATTGCAAGGTTTCAGGTGGGTGGTTGTAGACTTAAATGATGCATGTAGTGGTCATGTGGCTTTGGTAGCTAGCTGGTTGAGGGGTTAATGCCTTGATTTTCACCTATGTATTATCATTCTTTCATAGTGGGTTTGGATGTGAGGGTTCTCTACTGCATTTGGCTTGTTGGTGCTCTTCGACCTGAGCTTTGTTCATGGTTAGAGCACTTGCTGCATTGACAATGCAGGGCACCTACGACTTTAGCCAGGTAATGGTGAACAAGACCTCTTGAGATTTATTTTTAAGTATCATGTACACATTCATTTTTTACTATGAGTTTAATCCGCGGCCTCTTGTGGCATTCTTGGCAGATATGAATCGTGGGTGCTTGGCATTGGTTGCTACCGGTGGGAAACTCTTGGTTCTAGCATTCAAATGGTAAGTCCAGGTTTCGAAACCCATTGTCACTCTTTCCTGTCATGGCTATGGGGGGAGAGTACTTAACTGTTTTTGTAGATGGAGCCCTGTGAAGCCTTCAGCTGACTCTAATGTTTTGAGGTTTTCTTGGGGTCGCCTTTTTGGCTAGACCAGTATGTGCATGATGTATCTATTACATTTTTGTTGATGGGGATAAACCCCAAGGGTTTCATTTTTCTACAATGACGACCTATTGACTTTGCGAAACTATGTAAACTTATGTGTGGAAGCTTTTGTTTAAGTTCTGTATAAAATGGGGTTTTGAAAAGAATGTGGGGAAACTTATTAGCATACCGAAATATAATGTTCTTTGTTGCATTAATGATGACTCTGTCGGTTTATTCGTCTTCTCTCTTACGATAATGTTTCATTTCACTAGATGGTAGCTAACTTGCTGTAATTAATTTTGGGGGGAACTGGATGTATCCAGACCTCTGCGTTATCATTTTCATCTACTCTCAGTTAGGTTGTTGTAGCCCTTGATGGGAGATGATTCAGTTTAAAAGTTTGTCTAAGGAAGATATGGGTGTTCAAAATTTTCCAAATGGCTCTGTGTTTGTATAATGTTGTTATGGTATGAAGAATCTCGATTGTGATGTTTATACGGGGAGCCGAGAATGTAGCTTTGTCATGATGGGGTTTTAGATGCGTAATGTATGGGTATTTTCTTAAGGAGATTCGATACCATGACCTGCATTTTTAACTTCGTCTTATGCAATTGTTCTTTTGTAAAAGATAATGTATTGTTGTCATTTGTTTGTTGAATATTTGATTCTCATTGGGGAAACAGTGCCCGACAGGGTTTGTTGCAATGTGTGTGTGATTGTAGACTTGGAGTTGGGGTTTGAGGACTCTGCAAAACAATGCCCATGATGGTCGCCATCTGAGCCTATGTTTTTCCTTTTCCTTTCATCTTGTTTCTGGGCATCTATCGTTAGTGCAGTTAACTTACTATTTCTGTTTGATGAATGAATTTTGGTCTCCAGAATATAGGAACAAAGATAAATCGCATTTCTAGTTTGTTTGTCTTTGAAATGTATCTAGTGGCTAATTGTGGTTTGAATAGGGAACGCCTCTATCTATGTCTGTATGGTTGGATTTGCGATTCTGTGTTTAAAGAAATGAGGTTGACTAAGTTTTGATTTCGTTTGGGTCTTTACCATGGGATAAATAAAACTGTGTTTTTAAAAGGAAACACAATGGCTGTAGAAAGAGAATTTAACCCTAGTTATAATTAAATTTGAAAGCAGTATAAATTTCAGAAATGCAAAAGCGATTTTAATTATAAGACTTTTCATAACTAAGTTATCAATTTATGTAAAGTTCGATTCTAAGGTTTCTGCTGACAATGTTGTCTAGCACAGGCTAGCTATGCTAGCGCTTATAGACCTTTAACTGGTTTTTAAATCATTCTCCTAACCTATAGAGATAATAAATTCTGTTTTAAAAGGGATCTTTGATAACAAAACTTTAACCCAAAGATCCCATGCCCATTGGCCCTTGCTCCATGAAGAAATGAATTATAAACTCTAGTGAACAATGCTGTATAGTAAATCCTACTTTACTGAAATTTGAAATGGAGAATTTATAATTCATACCTGGTGGCCTTGAAGTTCGATCCTCCACTGCAGCACCTGCACACTCAAACAATAATTAATGCATAAATCTTATGGACTTGGCTGACCTGTAGAGTGATCTTTTAACTAGATAACTTTGAGAATACCATGTTCCTCCCAACCATGACCCTTAGACAGTTCCTGGTCCTAATTGGATCCCCCCGAGCTTGTTCCAACATGCAATGAGAGAAGTAGAGGCCCTAGGTTCAACTACTAGATTAGATCTGGATATTAATGTCGGACTGCTTCAATTCTTGCAGCAAAATTCTCCTTTACTATCATAGGGGAATGATAATGAAAAGATGATCCCCCCTCTTGGGATCTGACCTCTTTTATATAGGGGAGTCTTGGAATATAGTTGTTTGAATAATTATTTAGTTTGTTTAAATAAATTAACATATATTGTTTTAAAATATATTTTTACTAAATATCTAGTCCTTGTTAAACTAGGACTCTTATTTGTTTTAACTAGAAGTGACTTTAATTTACTTCTCACATAATAATAAAAAATAGTAATTATATATTATACCTAATATTAACAATACTATTTTAATAATACATATTAATAGTGTGATAATGTGATAGCCATCTATGCATAAACTCTATGCAATATATATATTTTATAAATAAATAATAACATTATTATTAATATTTTTAATAATAATATTAACTTTGAGACCTTTATGCAAGTCATGCACATAAAACTATTCTTAGTCATTTCATACTTAAGTTATGGTAATTTTCTTTTATTTATTTATGTATCTCTCATGATACTTCTTTTTAAAATTAAGGACAAGGTCCAAGTCTTTGGACAGTCTTTTGGCAGGCTTGGATAGGCACCTCTAGGTTTCTCTCTTGCATGTCGGATTCCCTCGTTTAATATGGTAGTTCCCGCAGTACTTGATGATAGATAGAAAATAATTCATTTAACCAAATTAAATAAATGTGATGAAAATAGAAGTGTTATTCAGAGTCTTCTCAACTCAACACTTTTGAGACTTAGTAACCCCGAGTGCTCTTCAGAGTTTTTAACTCAACACTTTCACATGGGGGTTAAGCAAGTGCAATTCCAGAGCCTTGTGCTCAACACTTGTGCTAGAATGTGGTTGTGAGGCACATCTAGAATATTCAAGTGGCCTCGGATCCGGTATTCATTTATCAAGCTTGGAGTGCTCTAAGGCTCCTACCCAACACTTAATGCACATCGGGGCTTATGCCCAGTACATAATAAACTCCTCTAGGTACATCGGGGCTTATGCCCAGTATGTAGGTCATCCATGTGTTCCTGAGTCCATGCTCAACACACCATATAAGTCAATCATGTAAATCATAACTCTCATTAGTATGTAACAAAAGGTAATCTCAGTATATTAGGGTTTTGTACCCAATTCTCATAACAAAACATAATCAATCCATTAGGGATTTCTTGCCCAACATATAACAATAATGAAGTCATTCAGGGTCCATGCCCAATATGTTAGTCTATAAAAGAATAAATCATGTGCACTAGGGATTATTCCCAATAATCAAAACAAATCATATGTGTTGGGGCTTTAAGCCCAATATATAACATCAGAAATAGTTAGTCAAAATTCAGGATATTACATCCCTCCCCGCTTAGAACAACACCATCTCGGTGTTCTAGGGACTAGAAATAAAGTCACGAAATAAGGCAAGGTATGCCTCTTTAATGGATGTCTCATTTTCCCAAGTAGCCTCCTCTGGTCCAAAGTGCCTCCATTGCACTTTCAGCTGGGTAATGGTCCTTCTTCTAAGCTGCACCTCTCTCTTGTCCAAAATGTGGAGTGGTTCCAGCATGAACTCCCCTTCAGGCTCCACCTGTAACAAGGACAAATCAATCACATGTTTAGTATTGTATACATATTTCTTTAATTATGATGCATAAAAAACATTATGAACTTTTACATGAGCTGGTAGGGCTAGCTCATATGCTACTGGGCCCTTCTTGGCCAGTATCTCGAAAGGCCCACAAAACCTGGGGGCTAGTTTCCACATCATCTTAAGCTCAAAGAGATTCGTTTTTCCTTTACTTTTAGGAAAACATGTTCCCCAATTTGGTAGTCTTTGTCTTTTCTTTTCTTATCCACATAACTCTATTAGCGGTCTTGTGCCTCCTTCAAGTTTTGTTGCACCTTGGAGACTAGTTGCTCCAAGTCTTTTAGTAAATCGAGGCCTAGCATAAGTCTATCTACCAGACTGTCCCAAGTCATGGGTGTTCGACATTTTCTTCCATAGAGTACCTCGAAAGGGCTCATCTTGGCAGAGGTTTGGTATTCGTTGTTGTAAGCAAACTCTGGGAGGTGAAGATAATCTTCCCACTTGGTGGGGTTGTTCATGACATGCATCCTCAGCATGTCCTCAAGGATTTGGTTTACTTGTTCCATTTTTCTGTCGGTTTGGGGACGGCACGCAGTACTGAATGGCAATTGTGTCTCCAATCCGGAGAAAAATTCCCTCCAGAAGTTGCTAGTGAGCTTCGTATCTCGATCGGAAATGATTGCCTTGGGTATCCCATGCAATCGAAAAATCTCCTTTAGGAAGGTTTCCGCGATGTGAACGACTTTGTAGGTAGACTTTACTGGTATAAAGTGTGCTTCCTTGGATAACTTGTCTACTACTACAAATATGGAGTCATTATGTCTCTTAATTTTGGTTAACCCTGTGATGAAGTCCATACTAATGACCTCCCACTTCGACTCCGGAATGGGTAAGGGTTGTAGTAGTCCTGAAGGGTGCTGGTGTTCTGCTTTGACCAACTGACACTCTTGGCACTTAGCAATGAATAAAGCTATGTCGGCTTTTAGTTTAGGCCAAAAGAAGTGTTTCTTTACTTTCGATATCATCTTTTGATATCCCGGATGTCCCGAGTAAGGTTTCTGATGGAAGTGTTTGAGGATGTTGGGTCTAATGTCTCCGCCTTCTGGAACATAAAGTCTCTCTTTTGACCATAGTAGTCTCGACTCGTCTATCTTATACTCCTTTTGTTGTTGAAATAACCTATCCTCTTGGATATTCTTAAGGATCTTGACATAGAACCGGTCATGTTGACATGGCATTCTAATTCGGGGGTGTAAATCTGAGTCGGTTTGACTCACGGTCACCTCATATATCATATGGTCCGTCGACTTAAAGCATCACCAATCTTGTTCTCTTTCCCCTTTATGTATTTTAGTTCGAAGTTGTACTCACTAAGGAAGGATAGCCACCTGGCCTATCTGGAATTTAAGTTCGGTTGGTCAAATAGGTACTTAAAGCTCATGTTGTCCGTCTTTAATAGGAACTTCTTTCCCATAAGGTAGTGCCTCAACATCTTTAAGGCATGGATAATGGCGGCTAGTTCAAGATCATGTGTGGGGTAGTTCTATTTGTGTTCCTTTAACTTTCTTGACTCGTAACAGATAATGAAGTCATTTTTCATAAGGACTCCACCGAGCCCCTTGCTTGTATCCGTGCAAACTACGAAGTCCCCATCAGGGTCAGCAATCCATAGGATGGGTACACTAGTCAAAAGTTGTTTTAACTTTTGGAAACTCTCTTCTCATTTTTCCATCCAAAGAAATTTGGTTGTTTTCTTCTGCAGGGCTATCATAGGACAAGGAATTCGAGAGAAGTTCTCAATGAACTTTAAGTAGTATCTGTCTAACCCTAAGAATGATCTTATGTCGATTACGCATGTGGGGGTAGGCCATTCTTCTATGTCTTTAATCTTCTCAGGGTCAACTGCTATCCCCTTCTCCGAGATGATGTACCCTAGGTATTGTATCTCGGGTTTGTAGAAGTCACACTTGCTAAACTTAGCCTACAGCTGGTGTTCTCGTAGTATTCGTAATACAATCTGAAGGTGTTCTTCGTGTTCTTCTTCATTCTTTGAGTAGATGAGAATGTCATCGATGAAGACTAGAACGAACTTGTCTAGGTATTTACTAAAGATGTTGTTCACCATGCACATAAAGTTGGTAGGTGCGTTAGTCCATCTGAAAGGCATGACCACAAACTTGTAGTGGTCGTATCAGGTTTGGAAAGCGGTCTTACTGATGTCTTCATCATGGATTCTCACCTGGTGATATCCGGACTGTAGGTCAACCTTTGAGAAGATTTTCGCTCCTTCAACTTGATCAAACAAGTCATCAATTCTACAGAGTGGGTGACGGTTCTTGATGGTCAATTTGTTGAGTTGGCGGTAATCGATGCACATCCTCATCGTCCCATCCTTCTTCTTGACAAAGAGTATTGGTGCTCCCCAGAGAGACACAGTAGGTCAAATATAGCCCTTCTCGATCAACTCTTGTAACTGAAGCTTAAGTTCCACCAATTCAGGTGGACTCATGCGATAAGGGGCTTCGGACATTGGTACGGAGCCGAGTGTTAACTCTATGGAGAAATCTAGGTCTCGTTTGGGTGGAAGCCCAGGTATTTCCTCGAGAAATACATCCTTGAATTCTACAAGGACGGGAAATTCTTCGATCTTGTGATCCCTATTGATTTCTACGGTTTGAATGTTGATTGCAAAGAGTTTGCAGCCCTTCCTTGTGCACTTCTTTGCTTGTAAGGCATATATCTATCTTACAAAAACTTTCTTAGGGATACCTTGAATGGTTTTCTGATTCCCTTGGTTATTTGTGCATAGTAGGGATTTGTTCAAACAGTCAAGTAGGGCATGATGTTCTTCTAACTAGTCCATGCCTATAAGTACATCATAGGATCCTAGTGGTAGGAGGTTTAAATCCAACCTAGTTGGGAAACTGTTCAGATATATCTCACAAGTTTTAACCAGTTCGGAGACCTTCCATTTGGTACCAGTGGCTAGTTGTACCAGCCATGGTTTCTCGTGGCTCACTCAGTTTAACTTACAAGTATCAATGACCTTAGGGGAGATGTAACTTAGGCATGCACCGGGGTCTATTAGAACTAAAATGGCTGTGTTTGAGATCTTATCCTCAATTTCAACCATAGTGGCCTAATGTGCTTATCGGCCATCAAGTGCAGCATAAATTCTGGGTGTTCTTTCCATATCCCCTACTGTAGGGTCTGCTTGGACATTGTGTAGCACTTGGCCCGATTTGTTGGGGCAATCTCTGAAGTAGTGTGGACCTTGGTATTGCCAACAGGTAATGGTTGGTGGGGCAGCCTTTGCCCCTTTGTTGAAGGCTGGTCTGTTCATCTATGTTGGGGGTGAATTTGGCCATGCATGAGGTTTGTTGAAGCCTTTGTTGGGAGGGAAACTATTGTTTTGTTTCCGGTAAGGTGGTGGTCTAAAACCCTGTCTGCGGTTGTCTGAAAAGGTTCTCAACCTTTCCCTGTTTCTGTTTATTTTATCATTCCTTGGCTGCCCATGTTCATAACAAAGTCTTTCTTTGTGTAAAGTCACATCTAAGGTTTTGGGCATGTCAAATTCAATCTTTTCTCTAAAATTTGGTGGTAGACATCCCAAGAATTGTTGTATCTTGACTTTTTCGTCTTTGATGTATGGGACATAATGCAATAGATCTAAGAATCTGTTTATGAATGCTTCCATGGTTAGGGAGCCCATTTTCAATTCATGGAATTCCTTGATCTTCTTGACAAAGAATATTTTAGACATAAATTTGTCTTGGAATATTCTGCTGAAAGCATCCCATTTTATGTCCCTCAACTCTTGCCCTTTGGTGTGTTTCAAATCCGTCCACCATCTGGCTCCGTTAACATTTAAATTGTAAATGGATAGTCGGGCTTGCATTTCACTAGAATAGTTGTGGACTTTGAAATACTTGTTCATTCCTAACAGCAATTCCATCGCCTTTTCCCCGGTATTAATTTCTTCGTCATATGTTGGGGCTTTTATCTTTCTGAATTCTCTCTGTAAATTGTCATCACTCTTCCTCCTTTTCTTGCAAGGAGGTGGGGACCCGTCATCGTCGGAAGAGTTCTTACAATCCTCTTCCATTGATTCCGGTAGGTGTTCTCCTTGTTCCTCTCCTTTAGGACTAATAGATATCTTTGTGTGATAGTCTCTCACTTTAGAAATATTGGCTGAGAAAGTGGGCTGTTTATGGGTTTTTCCCCTGTTAAAGTCTGAAGCAGAGCTTTATTTATAGCTTGATGTTCTTGTCTTTCTTGCATGTTGTCATCTCTAAAACTTTGGAATTCTTCCTGTAGATTCTGCATAGATTTCATTAAATCTGAGTTTAATTCCACCACGATTTCTTTCTCTCATGGTGGAGAGTTCATATTCCTATGTATGCTGCTGCCTTTTTCTGCACTCATTTTCAGATAGTGATTGTACCTGATTGTCATAACAATGTTAAGAACAGAAAGTTTTTTAGTTCATATGCGCATAAAATTTATAAATATATATTCCTGATTTCCATGTATCTACAATGGATGTTTGTACTGAACCCGATAGGTTACTTAGTGTTGTAGCTGGGCTCTGATACCACTTGTAATATCCCAAAAATAATAAAAATAAAATTTTTTCTCTTACTGCTAAAATGCCTGAAATAGATAATGAACTATAATTTAACTTCGGTACTGGGAAGTTGCATCGGTACTTTGTTTGCAACAATAAGAGCTTATGAATCATTAGCAAGATAGCCTTTCCAGTTATAGTTTTTTGCGGAAGCATTGCGGTAAGGTAGATGATGTATTTTTATGGCTTGTTTACACATGCTAGAGTAATACTTAAGATCCTCCTTTTTCCTTTAAGATTTGATTGCATATTGAATTTGTAAAATGTTTAAGTGGTGCCTTCATGCATGATGGACTTGCTGAGGGCAGATGAAACACCTTGGGAACTGGATGTTGATCCACGTACCACTAGAAGAGTTGTCGAGAGGTAAGGGTGAATTATGGGACTTCCTGGCTTACTTAGAAATTTGCTAATGCATGGTTTTATAATTTGTTTTTCAGGTATGCAAGTGTTGATGTCTCCTAAGCTACCCAAATCCATTGTTAAGGAAGAATTATTTTAATGTTTAAGTGAGGAGGATGTTCACAAGGTTTAAAAATTTGGGGTGAATATATAATAGTAAACTTAGAGGTCATATTACCAAATGTGAATTCCAACTATAGCGTTGGTTCAATACATTGCAAGGTTTCAGGTGGGTGGTTGTAGACTTAAATGCCGCATGTACTGGTCATGCGACTTTGGTAGCCAGCTGGATGAGGGGTTAATGCCTCAATTTTCACCTCTGTGTTACCATTCTTTCGTAGTGGGTTTGGCTGTGAGGGTTCTCTACTACATTTGGCTTGTTGGTGCTCTTCGACCTGACCTTTGCTCATGGTCAGAGCACTTGCTACGTTGACAATGGAGGGCACCTAAGACTTTAGCCAGGTAATGGTGAATGAGACCTCTTGAGATTTCTTTTTAAGTATCCTATACACATTCATTCTTGCTTATGAGTTTAATCCGTGGCCTCTTGTGGAATTCTTGGTAGGTATGAATTGTGGATGCTTGGTGTTGGTTGCTACCTATGGGAAACTCTTGGTTATAGCATTCAAATGGTAAGTCCAGGCTTCGAAACCCATTGTCGCTCTTTCCTGTCACAACTATGGGGGTAGATTACTTAATTGTTTTTGTACATGGAGCCCCATGAGGCCTTTGGCTCACTGTAATGTTTTGAGGTTTCCTTGGGGTCACCTTTTTGGCTGGACCGGTATGTACATGATGTATCTATTACATTTTTGTTGATGGGGATAAACCTTGAGGGTTTCGTTTTGCTACAATGGTGGCCTATTGACTCTGCGAAACTTTGTAAACTTATGTGTGGAAGCTTTTATTTAAGTTTTGTATAAAATGGGGTTTTGAAAAGACTGTGGGGAAACTGATTAGCATACCAAAATCTAATGTTTTATGTTGCATTAATGATGCCTCTGTCAGTTTATTCGTATGCTCTCTTCTGAAAATGTTTCGTTTCACTAGATGGTAGCTAACTTGTTTCAATTAAGTTGGGGGGGGGAATTGGATGTATCTAGACCTCTACATTATCATTTTCATGTACTCTTAGCTAGGTTGTTGTAACCCTTGATGGGAGATGATTCGGTTTAAAACTCTGTCTGAGGAAGATATGGGTGTTCAAATGTTGCCAAATGGCCCTGCGTTTGTATAATGTTGATATGGTATGAAGAATGTCGATTGTGATGTTTATATGGGGAGCCGAGAGCGTAGCTCTGTCGTGCTGGGGTTTTAGATGTGTAATGTCTGGGTGTTTGCTTAAGGAGATTCGATACCACGACCTGCATTTTTAACTTGGTCTTATGCAATTGTTCTTTTGTAAGATAAAATGTATCGTTGTCATTTGTTTGATGGGGATTTGATTCTCATTGGGGAAATAGTGCTCGACAAGGTTTGTTGCAATGTATGCATGATTGTAGACTTAGAGTTGGGGTTTGAGAACTCAGTGAAACAATGCCCATGATGGTGGTCATCTGAGACTACATTTTTTGTTTTCCTTTCGTCTTGTTTCTAGGCATCTATCGTTTATGCAGTTAATTTACTATTTCAGTTTGATGAATGAATTTTGGTCTTCGAAATATAGGAACAGAGATAACTCGTATTTCTAGCTTGTTTTTCTTTTAAATGTATCTAGTGGCTAACCGTGATTTGAATAGGGAATGCCTCTATCTATGTTTCTATGCTTGGATCTACGATTCTGTGTTTAAAGAAATGAGGTTGACTAAGTTTCGATTTCGTTTGGGTCATTACCTTGGGAAAAATAAAACTATGTTTTGAAAAGGAAACGTAATGGCTATAGAAAGAGAATTTAACCCTAGTTATAATTAAATTTGAAAGCACAGTATAAATTTTAGAAATGCAAAAGCGATTTTAACTATAAGACTTTTCAGAACTCAGTCATCAATTTACGTAAAGTTGGATTCTAAGGTTTTTGCTGACAAGGTTTTGTAGCACAGGCTAGCTATGCTAGCCCTGCTAGACCTTTAACTGTTTTGAAAATCATTCTCCTAACACAACATAGATAATAAATTATGTTTTAAAAGGGATCTTTGATAATTAAACTTTAACCTAAAGAGCCCATGCATGTTGGCCCTTGCTCCATGAAGAAATGAATTATAAAATCTAGTGAACAGTGCTGTATAATAAATCCTAATTTACTGAAATTTGAAATGGAGAATTTATAATTCGTACCTAGTGGCCTTGAAGTTTGATCCTCCACTGCAGGAGCTCACACTCAAACAATAATTAATGCATAAATCTTATGGACTTGGCTAACATGTAGAGTGATCTTTTAACTCGATAACTTTGGGACTACTATGTTCCTCCCAACCATGACCCTTAGACCATTCCTGGTCCTAACTAGATCCCCCCGAGCTGGTTCTAACATGCAATGAGAGAAGTAGAGGCCCTAGGTTTAACTGTTGGATTAGATCTCGATATTAATGTGGGACTACTTCAGTTCTTGCAGGAAAATTCTCCTTTACTATCATAAAGGAATGATAATGAAAAGATGATCCCCCTCTTGGGATCTACCCTCTTTTATATAGGGGAGTCTTGGAATATAGTTGTTCGAATAATTATTTAGTTTCTTTAATTAAATTAATATATATATATATATATATTTTAAAGATATTTTTACTAAATATCTAGTCCTTGTTAAACTATGACTTTTATTTGTTTTAACTAGAAGTGACTTTAATTTACTTCTCACATAATAATGAAAAATAGTAATTTTATATTATACCTAATATTAACAATACTATTTTAATAATACATATTAATAGTGTGATAATGTGATAGCCATCTATGCATAAATGCAATATATATATATATTTTATAAATAAATAATAACATTGTTATTAATATTTTATAAATAAATAATAACATTGTTATTAATATTTTATAAATAAATAATAACATTATTATTAATATTTTTAATAATAATATTAACATTGAGACCTTTATGCAAGCCATGCACATAAAACTATTCTTAGTTATTTCATACTTACGTTATGGTAATTTTCTTTTTTTTATTTACATATCTCTCACGATACTTCTTTTTAAAATTAAGGACAAGGTCCAACTCTTTGGACGATCTTTTGGTAGGCTTGGATAGGCACCTCTAGGTCTCTCTCTTGCAAGTTGGATTCCCTCGTTTAACATGGTATTCCTGCAGTACTTGATGATAGATAGAAAATGATTCATTTAACCAAATTAAATAAATGTGATGAAAATAGAAGTGCTATTCAGAGTCTTCCCGACTCAACACTTGTCACATACCCGAATTTTCGTAAAAATTTAAAATTTTTCTAAACGTCCAATTGTCATTTAATTACTTTTGTGGAATATAAAATGTATGTAAAACATCTATATTTACTGTTTTAATATAAGCATCATTATAACATCTCATAACTTTTAACATTAAATTTTTAATTGTAACCATTAATAACACTTTGCTTGTCGACACAAAAGTGTTATGTATTTTCACAAGCAACCCCAACTATAAACATACAACTCTTTATAACATATCTTATTCTAATAACATAATTTAATAATGTTCTATCACTTATCCCACCTTATGAGGCTATATTTTTTTGATGTAGTATTCCATGAAACTGTCATAACAACTAAGTATTCTCATTACTAAGTAACTATCAAAATTGTAACCTATTTATTTCTTTTAGATTAGTACTTTACCAACGGACTATGAATCAACCAGAAATATGATGTCACTTATGTTTTCCTTAACAAGGTTATGCAATCATAATACAAGGATCATTACGTTTCACATTTACTGAAATATTTTCAACTAAATATTACATTCTATGATAATTTCATTCAATCATGTGAGTATCTATACCTTTTATCTGGCAGGGATAACTTACGACAAAGATCATACCTTGCTTCTAATTTTGTAAAGGAAAAGCAATGTTTGAAAAATACTTATCTTTACCCTTTCGGAGAAGCTTGAAGTTGCACCATGAATAATATTACCCCTCGTCCATTCCAATCCATGCATTCAAAATGAAAAATAAACAACTTGGTTAAGTAACTCCATACTTATTGATTTCATGTTGAGCTCATCAGGCCCGAGTGTTTTAACCTAGTGCTCTAATACCATTTGTCACATACCCGAATTTTCGTAAAAATTTAAAATTTTTCTATGCGTCCAATTGTCGTTTAATTACTGCTACAGAAAATAAAATGTATGTAAAACATCCATATTTATTGTTTTAATATAAGCATCATTATAACATCTCATAACTTTTAACATTAAATTTTTAATTGTAACCATTAATAACACTTTGCTTGTCGACACAAAAGTCATCTGTATTTTCACAAGCAACCCCAACCATAAACATACAACTCTTTATAACATATCTTATTCTAATAACATAATTTAATAATGTTCTATCACTTATCCCACCTTAACCAATTCCTTCTACTAACTTAAATATTAAAAGTAAAATGAACAATACATCTTACTCAAACTTTGCTTAGTCATCGAAAAGACACTCTATCTTACATATTCATCTTTATTCACCCTTGAAGATTACAAATTTTGAATGCACTTACTTATCAAACTGGAGGCACATTCATGAGAGAAAAAAATTATTCATATAAGCATCCAATATATATATATATATATATATAATCAAGCAATCCACAAAGTACACCTATAATTGATTATTCCCAACTTAACTACATGTAAACAAGAGACAAAGATATAAATAAATACCATCATATTAATGAAATGCCTAAGGTACACAAAAGTAAACAACACTAAAGTAATAACTAAGACACAATATCAAGGGAATATACAAAAGAGACGCACAAGTACAACCATAATTATCCAGAGAGATATACATAAGTAATACATACCACGAGAACATTTTCACGTGGTTCATCCCTATCTTGGGCTATGTCCACCAAAGGTTTGTTTTATATTAATGATGTTTCATCAAAGAGGTTACACTGTGCAAAATTATTGTTGCTTTCTTATCCAATTATACAACCCAAATAAGTGTATTAACACTCAACATTGACATAACAACCCTTATTCACAGATTTAAGTACTATGCTTGAAAATTTTCCTTCATACTATCTATATCCCTTTCACAAAAGGATGTATTTAACCCAAGATGTTTTCCCTTTGACAAAAGGGAAAACATATTTTATTTAATATTATAATTAAGAAAAAAGTATTTTATTTAATATTATAATTAAGGAAAACTTTCATTCTTAAGATATATTAATATTTTAAGTAAAGATAACATCTTATACCTTAAGACACTTTTAAAGATATAATTTAATATCTTAAAACTAAAAATAACATCGTATACTTTATTATACTTTTAAAGACATAATTTAATGTTTTAACTTAAGAATAACCTTTTATACTTTAATATACCTTTAAAGATATATTCTAAGAATAACACCTTCCTTTTGGCCAATAAAGCTATAATATATGTTTACTTATTTTATTTTTCAAGCCATTCGTAACCAAGTTGATCTTGTGGTCATGACTCTGTCTATTTCATAACACAACACATATAAGTATAATTAATCTTTAGTCAAACGATCGTAGGTCCAACGCTATTCGGGTTCATTTCAGGAAAAGTGTCATAATAAACGTAAATTCAATACTTTTATTCCCTATGCGCTTAATCAAACTACTAACTTGTACAGAGTATCACTCTGATTTCTATAGAGATTATACACTAGAAACAAAGTAATAATCTCGTATCCATTCCGAGGATCAATCTACAGAGATTTAAAAGAATATTTTGAAGCAAAAGCATGCACAACAATGCATCTAAACATAAATCTATTAAGGGATAGTGCTATGCAACAATACAATAATAAGATTGAAGGGATTCGCGTGGAACGTATTGCAATGGTAAAAGTTATGATATCGCGTGGAACGTATTCCTTAGGCAAGAATTTATGTGAAAGAAAATAGAAGGTTGAAAATGCAGATGTAACTTCTTAGGGTAACTACAATATCACACAGTATTTTAAACATAACAGTTGGATTGTAGGTACTCCCAAAACCTTAATCTAATCAGGTTATCACAAGGATACCGAGTTCACAAAAACAATGCGACTTAAAAAAAAAAAGAGATTAATACGGTGATAACAAGATTGCAGCAAGCAGTCAAACATAAACACTCAAGCAAACATAAAGTAAAATTACAAGAATTCTCAACGCCGAATGCCTAATCAGTACTCTCGACTTTGAATAAATTTCAAAAAGAGCATGAAATCAAACCTACAACAATAAGCAGCAAACAACAAATGTAGTTGCTTGGCCACGAGAGAGTGACCACCGATCCAAATCATGCCTCCATCACCAGTGTATATCTCTTGAAGAGATAGCCCAGTATTAAATTCTGCAACGGGTTTTTAAACAAAATGAGAATCACTCCTAAATGCAGGCCAAGCTCTCTTCTTTCTCTTTTCTCCCCAAAAAGGCGTGCTATTACATGAGCTCCGTTTGCCCCCTCTTTCCTCCAAAAAGTTTCATCATCTATATAAATTAAAAAGTCAGTGTGCGAGCTCCTGTGAGCTACCCCTCTCTCAAAACGTGAGAGTTATCTCCTATCGTTCAACCCAAATCCCAAATAATATCCCCCATTCTTAAATCTATGCAGCGTATCCCCCCTACACCACTCATCACATCCACGGCTATATTTTTTTTTGACAAATGGCGGTTTGTTTTCCGACAAATGGCATAACCTGATTCTCGGGCAATTTATTTGAGGAAGTGGCACAGAACTAACTTAGATATGGCAGAAAGTTAGGGCTCGGGTCGTGGGAACAAGTTATGCTCTCTACGTGTGCTACAAAGATGGAGCTGGTATTTATGACCAGAGAAAACTGAAATCTAAACATGTGTCAAAGTTTTGTCATTCCACCAAGGATACAAACTTACACCTAGTTCTCCACGGTATGTTCCTGGATGAGTTCGTTAAGCTTGAGAGTGGATTCCCTTCAACAAGTGGCGGCGGTTTATAACCCAAGGAGACAAGCTCCTACAACCTTTCAATCATGTTGTTTAGATTAAACTACCCGATTTAAATATGAGCGCATAAGCACTATAATTTTAGTGATATGGAATGTGCCTATGAAAATTAATTTATACGTAGGTGATATTTATATATTCATATATGCACCTGAATATATATATCTCCTACATGTAATTCTTTGCTTATTATGTATATATAACACATGCATTAGTTATTTATAAAGATTAAATTATTTTGTTATTTTTATACATAATAAGTTATCGAATGGTAATCTATCCTATTACATATATCTTATTTATATTCATAAATTTGAATAACAAATGGATTTAAATTCATTTAAATGATAGATTATAACAAAAAATTCTATGGATTTTAAATATGACAATGCACTCATTCCTACTTTCATGGATCTCCTATCTATATGATAGATTATTGAACAATACACCATTTTGCATATATATATAATAGACTTTATATATTATATATATATATATATATATATATAAAGAATATATTATTTAGGCAATAATATCCTTATACCTTTAATAATATCCTAGCAGTATTTTAATAATGCTAGTTTGTTCCATCTTTTTAACGTGTAATTCATACTTGAATAAGTATATTAATATAATACTTTAATAGGGTAAGCTTCTTTTTAGCTTTTAGGAGTTTCCCTAACTTACAGTGTAATAAACTTCATAGACAAAATATTAAATCTTTTTTATTGTTTCCTCAATATATATATTATGCATTACTAGTTTGTTTGTGTAATGCTGGCCTCAGGACTTATTTTTTATTTTAGTCATTTTAGACTTATGATTCATTATATTATTTGAGACTTATGATTGATTAGACTACTTTTGAGACGTACGATTGATTTGACTATTTGAGGGCACTGGTTTGAAGTGACTTGGAGTGATTGCTTTAGATTTTATATGCGAAATAAAAATGGCTAGAAAAATGATGATTTGTTTATACTCAACTGAGTCAGAAAATGAAAAATGTTGAAATTACTTGAAATGAAAAATGATGATTTGTTTATACTCGACTGACAGAGAAAACAAAAAGGATGATACAAATATTTTATAGTGCAGCACTACTAATATGCGTTTGAGTGTGTGTGCAATGACAGGAAAGACGATTTACCGACTGACCCACAATGGAATTATAGGGGTCATAAGAATGGAAAGAACACTTAGGGGTACGACAATTGATTGTCAACGCGAATTAGCAATTCACGCATGGGTGAAGCCCTTTTAGCTCACCTGGGGAAGCGTATGCCTTAAGGGCAAGACAATAATGATTTGGTCGCGTGCGATGAGTTGAGGGTCGCGAAATAAGGAGAGCCTTATCCCTCAACATCCCTTTGTCTCCAAGGAGCGTAGTTGAGAGATCGCGGTAACGAATCCCGATCGCTACGCAGTACTCCCCATAAGAAGAAAGAAAGATACTGTCGGAAGGGCCCGCCGAAGAGGTACCTAGACAAAACAAGAATGGAAAAAGAAAACTACTCATACAGGCATAATTAAATAATATACATGTAGAAGTTTTAGAGAATTTAATAATAAATTATTCAATATTTTATTATTATTATTATCATGATGATTATGTTATTATGGTTGAGAAAGGAATTTGAAAATTAGAAAAGTTAATGTTCTCTTCTTTTATAATTAATGGAAACATATATTAACTATTTCGAAAAGAAAATATTTCTAAATGGAATAAAGAATTATTTTAAATATTTCCTTATTAGTATAAAAGAAAAAGAAAACACTGTAAATAGAATAAATAATTATTTGAATAAAATATTTTATTTAGAATTAAAAGAATATATATATATATATATTAATATTTTAATCTCTCAAAAATCAAAAAACTTTAGACGCTATTTCATTAAAAGAAACAAATCTTGTTATAAAGTTTTTATTATTTAAAAGAATTTAAATAAATAAAAACAACTAGTTACTAAAAGATA
The DNA here is from genome assembly GCA_027924585.1 of Larix kaempferi. Lineage (NCBI taxonomy): Eukaryota > Viridiplantae > Streptophyta > Pinopsida > Pinales > Pinaceae > Larix > Larix kaempferi. The sequence goes on from BSBM01000114.1 coordinate 20,824,972, forward strand.
TTGAGTAAACTAATTGAGAATCAAAAGAAAAGTAGAACTCTCCTACACCTAACTCCCACTGATCTAGGGATTTAGGTGCACATTAAAGACTTTGAGACACTTATATTTGAGAATTTTTGAAATTAAAATATTAAATTAAATTAAATAATGTGCATGGATAGACACATGGCATAGAAGCTTTTCCTATATAAAGAGGGAGGAGAAAGAGAGAGGGATCTCTCGCTTCCTAATGCTGGATGGTCATAATAATCTCGGATTATGTTATGATCATTGGAGTTGGGATTAGCTAGAACGAGGATTGGGAGATCCTTTCGGGAGGCTATTTGTGTGTGTTCTTACGACCCTGTGAGCTCGGGGGTTCGAGGTGAAGAAGATTAACCTCGATACGGTGGGGTGGTCAAACGAGGGGTTGTCGTTATCTCGCCAAATTGGATTGATCAGATAATCAAGTTGGCAGCTACATCAAATATCTACTCCAGCTCGGACTCGACAAAACCCACCAGGTTCAATAGTTTTCAATATTGTTTTCTGTATATGATATGATCGATCTATTTATTGTGTTTTAATGTATCTGTTAATTCTGTTATCAATATACATATGCCTTTAAATTTCTGAGAATGCAATTCGGTTTTAGTGCATCTAACCTAAGATTTATTTTAGGAATATAACTTTGTTTCTTTTCCATATGTAAAATCGATTTGGCTTCTGCAAGGGTATGAACTCTGTCTATTTTTTTTTTATAAATTCGATTCTGTATCGATTGAGGAGTCGATTCTTTTTATTTGTAAACTCTGCATTATTTATTTTATGGATTGATCCTAGATCTATTTCAGAAATCGATTCGTGTGGAAATTATAACTCTGTCTAATTTTTTATAAGTTCTATTCTGTATCAATTGGTAAGTCAATTCTTCCAATTTGTAAACTCTGCATTATTTCTTTTATGAATTTGATCCTAAATTAAATTGAGAAATCGATTTAAAATATGGTTACTGTCTTTGCTTCTATGAATTCGATCCTAAATTAAATTGAGAAATCCATTTGAAATTTTTTACTGTCTTTACTTTTATGAATTCGATCCTAAATTAAATTGAGCAATCGATTTGAAATTTGGTACTGTCTTTTCTTCTATGAATTCGATCTTAAATTAAATTGAGAAATTGATTTGAAATTTGTTACTGTCTTTGCTTTTATGAATTCGATCCTAAATTAAATTGAGAAATCGATTTGAAATTTGTTACTGTATTTTCTTCTATGAATTTGATCCTAATTTAAGTTGAGAAATCAATTTGAAATTTGTCACTGTCTTTGCCTTTATGAATTCGATCCTAAATTAAAATGAGAAATCAATTTGGAATTTGGTTATTGTCTTTTCTTTTATGAAATCAACTCCAAATTTATTGGAGAAACCGACTTGAATTTTTGCAATGTTATCAATCGTATGAAGCTCGATTTGGCCGTAAGAGAAAACTCTGTGTAAACTTTAAAAATAAAATCCAATTACTGCATAAATGTTTATATGCAATTCCCTCTCGATTCATAGTTTCCCTGTAAGCTCTGCGATGATCCATTTTAATGGTCTCTCCATAATTCTAGATCTATTAAATTAAATGTTTTGCATATTGACCGATTTCCTTGGGGCTATTCTAGATCTATTAAATCGATTCACAGTTGCCCTGTAAGCTCTGTGATGATCCATTTTAATGGCGTCTCCATAATTCCAGATCTATTAAATTAAATATTTGCATTGATCCATTTCTTTGGGGCTATTCTAGATCTATTAAATCGAATTACATTTGCCCTGAAAAGTTTGCGATGATCCATCTTAAATGGCGTTTCCAGGTTAATAAATTAAATTGGATTGATCTGATTGTGGGATGAATTTCACTTAGTACAGAGAGATAGAATTCCTAGTCGAAGTGCATTGCATGGAAAGGTGCGGCTTTCAAAAGCCAGATTCCAATCTGCATTTTTGTTAGATTGAAATCAGAGTTATGAACCCTACATGTTCATTATTTGTTAGATTGAAATAGCTTGGATCTCTGTTCGTATCCCGGATGGAAATCAAGATTATGATCTCTGTGTTTTATTGTTCTTTCTATTTTATGTTCATGTTGTCGAGAAAAGACCTTTACCTTAGCAAAGATCCCTGAAAGGATTTTGATTGTAGGTTATTCATATCACCGAATTTATATATTTGCAAGATGTCTGTAATCATTGGCTAGATTAATATTCACATTCTAGACTTAGAGTTTTATTTTGGGATTAATTGGTTATTTGAAAGAGATAAACATAATGTCAATGTTCATAATTAAATAGTTAGATGGTACTTGGTTTCAAGGAAAGTATAAATATATTTTATCCATCAAATAGTCAAGTTGTATTGTGAAAAGATAAAAGAGTATTCCTTAGTATTCATAAGAAGAAATTAGAATGACACTTCGTGCTTTAATATTTATAGAAATTTATAATGGTACTTTTGGAAAAAATAAATATATATAATATTAAATTGTATGTGGAAATTTGAAATGGGGTCGTTACACATAATAACTATAATTTTTTTTATGAGGATAGCTTGTCTTATGATATCTCATACTTCCTTTAAATATCATGAGAGTAGTTCCTTCACTATTAGATATTTGATTTGTAAGCTATGTGTATATGTCGAATAATACACTCTTGGCTTATTATTCAAATCATGTTCAATTAAGGAAAGGAAAAAAAAAAGTCATTAAGAAGTATAGTCATTTAATTTATTTGGATAATATCGGATTAGTAGTTTGAGGATTTCAATTTTTTGAAGAGTATTTTAAGTTGTATATGTGTAATAACATTCAAATTGACAATTGGTGAAGTTCTATTTATACCCTGGAAAATGAATTGGATTGAGACAAGTGCTAATTGTTTAGTTGTATGCTAGTAAGCTAAAGGAGAAAAGATAGTAGAGGTATTAGGTTAAGTTTGAGACTTACACTTACTACGAAAAGTAATACCAAAAAAGAAAAAAGAAAAAAAAAAATTCACTAGCTCAATTGGGGAGACACTATATTTGGTATCAGAGCACGGTCAAACCTAGTTTGGACCGAAATACTTCCGCAATGCTTTGATAAACTGTTAGTTAACAAAACCTTACTTGCTTGTTCATTCAGACTTTGCTATGGATCGACGGACTCGCCAAGGTAGGACTAGGAGGGGACGAGTGCAGGAAGCACATCCACCAACCCCTCCAGTAGCTACTCCACCTAGAGCCGAAGAGACGATTAACTTGCCCGTCGGCGAAGTCATGAACATGATGAGAAACTTCCAAAGAATGTTGGAAGCACTGTTGAACCGATTGGACCGCACAGAAGACCGACCCATAATACCTGCGACTGAACCGCAGAACCCACCTCCTACCAATATTCATAGAGAACTGGAAAAAGTAAGATTTCCAGAATTTTGGGGTTCCACTAAAGGAGCCGTGGTAGAGGCTTGGTTAGAGAACACGACAATGTGCTTTGCCTTGAGGGACTACACCTCGAACCTGAAAATACACATGGCCATTTTGCAGCTGAAAGGAAAATCCCTACTCTGGTGGAAGACATTGAAACCACAGATGGGAGTCGAGGCCAATGAAGTGTCATGGGAACTGTTTGAAGAACAGTTTTGCAAACACTACATGTATGAAGATTTCATTGAGAAGCAGCTCAATGAGTTCAATGCCCTCCAACAAGGAGGAAGAATAGTACAGGAGTATGAGATCAGGTTCATGGAACTTCTGAGGTATGCACCCCACATCTCGACAGAAAAGTTGAAGGTGAACAAATATGTTTATGGACTGAATGACAACATTAGAGACAAGGTCCGCATTCTTACTCTGCCTACATTGCACGATGCGGTACAAGAGGCTTTGATAGCCGAAGAAGAACTGGTAAACATAGGTCCATCTAGGCAAAACATTCCCATTCGGAATCGGGTAGTACCACCTTCTAACCCGCCGAGAGTGAATTTTAGTCAGCGAAATAACTTTAGAGGACCTATACAAGGGAAGCTAGTTAGAAACAACAGAATGCCGTACAAACCATCACCCAGAAGAGACAATACCGAAACATTTGGGAAGCCAGTACAGTCAAGATCACGTGGCAATAACGCACCCACTGGAAGATCAAGAGGAGGACCACAGGAAGGGTGTTGGGGTTGCGGAGGTCCGCACTTTCAGGTTGACTGCCCTCAGCAACAGACATGACCAAGATAGGGATAGAGGCCACCTCAGACTACTACTGCAGATTTGGGTTGAGCTCATCGTATACATGTGGTGGTCAACAATCATCAGGCAGAACATCAGTCTAATATACTAGAAATGACTGGCACACTTAACCGTATGCAATTCTCTTTACTCATTGACCCAGGTGCTACTGAAAGCTTTATTTCTTATTCCGCATTAGAACAAAGGAAGATGATGGCATGTGCACAAGACAATTTCGGCTTAGTCAAAATGGCATCCGAAAATACCGAGAGTGTGGGATTGAAACTCGAGAATTGTGAGTTAGACATAGGAGTATGTCGCACTAGAACTTCTTTCTATGCGACTACCCTCGGAGCTTATGACCTAATCCTGGGCATGGATTGCTTAGAAACCCATGCTGCCATCTTAGACTACCGTAGCAAGGAACTGACTTTTTATGATGATGAAGGTCATAAGAAAGTCCTAAGGGGAATGAAAAATAGGGTGTCGTTACGGATGATTTCCTCTTTACAGCTGAAGAGAAGTCCAAGGGATGCCAACTCTATGCAGTAATAACAATGAATAAATACAAGGACAAAGCCGACATCTCTGACCACCCCTTATTTGTGAAATACATGGATGTATTTCCTGAAGCCTTACTCGGACTACCACCTTAGAGAGAGCTAGACTTTACCATAGAAATAAAGCCGGGAACCGAACCGATCGCAAGAGCTCCATACAGAATGTCCATACCGAAACTAAAGGAACTACGGATGCAATTACAAGAGCTCTTGGATCTAGGGCTGATTAGACAAAGCGTCTCCCCGTGGGGAGCACCAGTGCTCTTTGTTAAGAAGAAAGATGGGTCGTGGTGACTCTGCATTGACTACTGCCAGTTGAACAAGGCTATGGTGAGGAATCAGTATCCTTTGCCTGGGATCGATGACTTGTTTGATCAGATGAAAGGGGCCACAATTATTTCAAAGATTGATTTACGATCAGGTTACCATCAGTTGAGAATCATGGAAGCTGATATTCTGAAGACCGCTTTTAAGACATAGTTTGGACACTACAAGTTCGTAGTGGTACCTTTTGGGTTGACTAATGCACCTAGTGTCTTCATGAACTTGATGAATGGAGTGTTCTACTAGTATCTTGACAAGTTCGTGCAAGTGTTCCTCGATGATATTCTTATTTACTCTAAGACACCAGAGGAACATGAAGAGCATATCCGGTTAGTTTTACAATGTCTCAGAGAAAACCAACTTTATGGGAAGTTGTTGAAATGCTCCTTCTTTCAGAAGGAAATCCACTATTTGGGACATATTATTTCTGGCAATGGAATAGCAGTAGATTCCACCAAGATTGAGGCCATTTGGGAATGGCCAGCGCCGACAAATGTACATGAAGTGAGAAGTTTCATGGGACTTGCAGGATATTACAGAAGGTTTGTCGAAGGGTTCTCAAGGATTGTAGGACTGATCACTGAGTTATAGAAGAAGGATAGGCCATTTATTTGGATGGATAAATGTGCCAAGGCATTTGCAAAACTGAAGGAGCTATTGACAATGGCACCAGTTCTAAAAGTACCAGACATGGAGGAAGATTTTTTGGTACGCACTAATGCATCCAAGGATGGAGTTGGATGTGTGCTAATGCAAGGAGGGAGAGCGATTGCCTACTCCTCTCGGAGACTCAGACCTCATGAGGAAAACTATGCGACACATGACATGGAACTGACTGCAGTAATGCATGCTTTACGCTTATGGAAACACTACCTAATAGAAAGGAAATATGAACTTAAGATGGATCACCATGGATTACAATATATCGTTACTCAGAGTGATCTAAATGCTAGACAGAGGAGATGGTCAAAACAGTTGAGCGAGTATGACTTTGACATCACCTATGTGAAGGGGACCCTGAACAAGGTAGCAGCTGCACTTATCCGTAGACCCCGCATCTTCTCAGTGATCCCAATGCAGAGCAACTTGAGAGAAAAGGTACTCGGATTACAACAGGAAGACAACTAGTACAATGAGGTAAGGGCCGAGCTAGAACAGGAACATATGGAACTACCCAAGTATAAGGGTTATTCGTTGGAAAATGATGGGTTGTTGAGATACAACAACTGTATATATGTACCAGAGAACAATGAGCTCAGGAACCTAGTCCTAGAAGAATCCCACCAAGCTATATATAGAGCACATCCTGGTGTGAAGAAGATGTATGCAAACCTTTACCCTATATTCTTCTGGCATGGCATGAAGAGAGACATGGTAAACTTTGTCGCCAAATGTATGGAATGTCAGCTAGTCAAAGCTGAACATAGACATCCCGTCGGACTACTTCAGCCTCAAGCCATTCCTGAATCAAAGTGGGAGATCATCTCCATGGATTTTATTGTGGGATTACCGTTGACCCGCAAGAGGCATTATACCATCTTTGTAGTAGTAGACACTCTCACAAAGAGTGCACATTTTATACCCATCAAGAACACTTTGTAGGGACCTGTTTTTTTGGGTTCCCCAAAAAGACTTCCAGTACGATTTTTCAGAAGAAGATATAGAAGCCATAGACCTAGTTCTACCTATTGTAGTACATGAATGTCAATATATAAATCTATATATTCAGATTTATTCATTCTCAAAAAGATTTAGCTAAATAAATAAAATAAATACTTCAAACCTGTTTTTGACAGTTGGTCCAGCGAATCGATGGAGTCCTCGAAGTAGTTTTCACATGATTCGATCCAATTTCCTGACGAAGTACCTAGTGACCCCTTGGTTGACCTCCCTACCGTATCGGGGTTATTCTTCTTCACCCCGAACCCCGGAGCTAATGGGGTCGTAAGAACACATAAGCTAGCCTTCCGAAAGGATCTTCCAATCCTCGTTCTGGCTAATCCCAACTCCAAGGATCATACCATAATCTGAGATTATGATGACCATCCAGCATTAGGGAGCAAGAGATGTCCTTCTCTCCTTCCCTTCCCTCATTATATAGCAAAAGCCCGTGTGCCATTTGTCTGTCCATGCATATATTTAATTTAATTTAATATTTTAGTTTTCAATATTCCCAAATACATGTGTCTTCTTAATGTCTTTAATGTGCACCTAAATCCCTAGATTAGTGGGAGTTAGGTGTAGAAGAGTTCTACTTATCTTTTGGTTCTCATTTAGTTTACTTAACAATCTTTTAGTTAGACTTATTGCTTTCTAGTTTTCTTTCTTTTCCTAATATTAAGATTGAATTAAAAGATGTTTCCTTTTACTAAAAGTATAATCTATTTTAAATTTCCTCTTTATAAAATACTTTAAATGAAAATAAAATTAATTAAAGTAAATACTTGAATAATAAAAAAAGAAAACAATGCTTTTATTAATGATCTATTTGAATTCTTTCTCAAAATAATGAAGTCAATTAAATAGAATCTTTAATAGAATGATTTAAAATAATAAAATCCATTAAAATCTTTGAATAAAAATAATTCTCTTATTATTAATATTTTTCAATCAGCATAATTAATCAAATTTAATATTGAATAAAATCAATCTCTTCAATTCTTTTTCAAGTTAATAAAATCAATTAAAATGAATAACTCAAATTAATGAAATCAATTAAAAATAGAATCTTGAATAGAATTATTCAAATTAATAAAATAAAACAAAATGAAATAAAGTATTTTTTTTTTAATCTTATGTGAAATTTTCATTTATACCATTGATTAATTTTTTTCCTCTCATTCTTGTCTAGGTACCTCTTCGGTATGCCCTTCTGACAGTTTCATTTCTTCCTTCTTATGGGGAGTACTGCGTAGTGACCGGGAATCGTTACCGCGATCTCTCAACTATGCTCCTTGGAGACTAAGGGATGTTGAGGGATAAGGCTCTCCTTATTGCGCGCCCCTCAACTCATTGTACGCAACCAAATCATTATGGCCTTTCCTATATGGCATACGCTTCCCTAGGTGAGCTGAAATGGCTTCACCCGTGCGTGGATTGCTAATCCAAGGTCGACAGTCAATCATCGTACCCCTATGTGTTCTTTCCATTCTTACGATCCTTATAATTCCATTGTGGGTCAGTCGGTAAATCATCTTACCTGCTACTGCACACACACACACTCAAACGCACATTAGTAGCGTTGCACTATGAAATATTTCATCATCCATCATAATATCTCAGTTAGTCAAACATAAATTTAATTCATCCTTTTCTCTCAATCAGTAAATCATATCTATCATTCATCATTCTATTTCAATCAGTCAAGCATATGTAACATTCAGTCATGCTATCTCAATCAATTGAGCATATCTAACATTTAATCATTCTATCTCAATCAGTTGAGCATATCTAACATTCAATCGTTCTACCTCAATCAGTTGAGCATATGTAACATTCAGTCATCCTATCTCAATCAATCGAGCATGTCTAACATTTAGTCATTCTATCTCAATCAGTCGAGCATATCCAACATTTAGTCATTCTATCTCAATCAGTCGAGCATATCCAACATTTAGTCATTCTATTTCAATCAGTCGAGCATATCTAACATTTAGTCATTCGATCTCAATCAGTCGAGCATATCTAACATTTAGTCATTCTATCTCAATCAGTCGAGCATATCCAACATTCATTCATTCTATCTCAATCAGTCAAGCATATCTAACATTTAGTCATTCTATCTCAATCAGTCAAGCATTCATTTATTAAGTAAAGTAATAGTTTCTATAACTGTCGTTCAAGCATTTTCAAAGTAAATTCAAATGGCTCGTGTTTTACTTAGCCGGATCATTTCAAAACTAGTACCTCATTATTCTAAATAGTTAAGGTACCGAGGAAACCATTACATTTTGTCCACCATAATCGCTAATCATTAAGCAACATGAAATCATTCATTTAGATAAACCACCACAGATATCGTTCATTTCATTAATTCATTTATCAATTATTGTCGTCATTCACATGTTCCGATTTTCCTCAATCAATTATGTCATATCAAGGCTCAGGAGACCACTATTATCGAAGTTGTTCGGTCGGGTCACTCAATAGGTGCCCTTAAGGTCTACAACCGTCTAGGGGCACTACACACTTATCAGGCCCCAGAGATTGCTAGAGTGTTCATCGATGAGATTGTACGACTGCATGGAGTGCCGAGGAAGATAATTTCTGATCGGGGATCAGTATTCACTAGTAGATTTTGGATGAGCTTCTAGGAAGCCATGGGAACCCGACTCAAATTTAGCACCACATACCATCCAGAGACCAATGGGGAGACTGAAAGAGTGAACCAGATACTAGAGAACATGCTGAGGATGTATGTAATGGATCAGCAGACCCGTTGGGAGGAGTTTTTACCTCTAGTAGAGTTCGCGTATAACAATAGCTATCAGAGTTCTATTCAGATGGCACGTTTTGAGTTATTGTATGGCTGACCATGTCGGACACCCTTCAGCTAGGACAGACTAGAGGATAAGACTCTACTTGGACATGAGGTGATTCGGAAGATGGAAGAATAGATGGCAGATATCCGTGCTCGACTGAAAGAAGCACAAGACCGACAAAAGAGTTATGCCGATGCGCATAGACTTGATAGAGAGTATCAGGTTGGAGATCGAGTATTTTTGTGAGTGAGGCCGCAAAAGAGTACTATCAGGTTTGGGAAAGGGACGAAGCTATCTCCTAGGTTCGTGGGACCCTTCGAGATATTGGAACGGATAGGACCGGTTGCCTATCGTCTTGTACTACCATCATCATTGCATAGGATGCATAATTTTTTTCACGTATCAACACTTAGACATTACATTTATGATTCAACACATATTATTGACATGAGTAACTTACAGATAACGGATGAAGGCGCCGTGATGGCAAAGACGATATGCATATTGGACCGTCAAACACGGCAGCTTAGGTACCGTGTGATCGATTAGGTCAAGGTTCAATGGGACAGCTATAGTCCCAGTTCTGCAACCTGGGAAGATGCAATTGAGATGCGTCGGGACATTCCTTATTTGTTTTGAACTTCGGGACAACGTTTTAATAAGAGGGGGTGTATGTAATGCCCGCCTTAGCACTTATGTTAAATTTTAGTTATTTTAGACTTATGATTGATTAGATTATTTGAGAGCTATGATTGATCAGACTACTTTTGAGACTTGCGACTGATTTGACTATTTGAGGGCACTGGTTTGAAGTGACCCAGAGTGATTGCTTTAGATTTTATATGCGAAATAAAAATGGCTAGAAAAATGATGATTTGTTTATACTCGACTGACTAAGAAAATGAAAAATGTTGAAATTACTTGAAATGAAAAATGATGATTTGTTTATACTCAACTGACTCAGAAAATGAGAAATTTTGAAATTACTTGAAATGAAAAATGATGATTTGTTTATACTCAAGTGATAGAGAAAACAAAAAATGTGATACAAATATTTTATAGTGTAGCGCTACTAATATGCGTTTGAGTGTGTGTGTAGTGGCAGGTAAGACGATTTACCAACTAACCCACAATGGAATTATAGGGGTCATCAGAACGGAAATAACACTTAGGGGTATGACGACTGACTGTCAACCCCGAATGAGCAATTCACGCATGGGCGAAGCTGTTTCAGCTCACCCGATGAAGCGTATGCTGTACAGGCAAGACCATAACGATTTGGTCGCGTGTGATGAGTTGAGGGGCGCGCAATAAGGAGAGCCTTACACCTCAACATCCCTTAGTCTCCAAGGAGCATAGTTGAGAGATCGTGGTAACGACTCCCGATCGCTACGCAGTACTCCCCATAAGAAGAAAGAAAGATACCGTCAGAAGGGCCCGCCGAAGAAGTACCCAGACAAAAGAAGAATGGAAAAAGAAAACTACTAATACAGGCATAATTAAATAATATACATGTAGAAGTTTTAGAGAATTTAATAATAAATTATTCAATATTTTATTATTATTATTATCATGATGATTATGTTATTATGGTTGAGAAAGGAATTTGAAAATTAGAAAAGTTAATTTTCTCTTCTTTTATAATTAATGGAAATATATATTAATTATTTCAAAAAGAAAATATTTTTAAATGGAATAAAGAATTATTTTAAATATTTCCTTATTACTATAAAAGAAAAAGAAAAGACTGTAAATAGAATAAATAATTATTTGAATAAAATATTTTATTCAGAATTAAAAGAATATATATATATATTTATATATATATATTAATCTTTTAATCTCTCAAAAATTAAAAAAATTTAGATGCTATTTCATTAAAAGAAACAAATCCTGTTATAAAGTTTTTATTATTTAAAAGAATTTAAATAAATAAAAACAACTAGTTACTAAAAGATATTGAGTAAACTATATGAGAATCAAAAGAAAAGTAGAACTCTCCTACACCTAACTCCCACTGAGCTAGGGATTTAGGTGCACATTAAAGACTTTGAGACAGTTGTATTTGAGAATTTTTGAAATTAAAATATTAAACTAAATTAAAAAATGTGCATGGACAGACACATGGCACAGGAGCTTTTCCTATATAAAGAGGGAGGAGAAAGAGAGAGGGATCTCTCGCTCCCTAATGCTGGATGGTCATCATAATCTCGGATTATGTTATGATCCTTGGAGTTGGGATTAGCCAGAACGAGGATTGGGAGATCCTTTCGGGAGGCTATTTGTGTGTGTTCATACGACCCCGTGAGCTCGGGGGTTCGAGTTGAAGAAGATTAACCTCGATACTGTAGGGTAGTAAACCGAGGGGTTGTCGGTATCTCGTCAAATTGGACTGATCAAATAATCAAGTCAGCGGCTACATCAAATATCTACTCCAACTCGGACTCGACAAAACCAACCAGGTTCAATAGTTTTCAGTATTGTTTTCTGTATATGATATGATCGATCTATTTACTGTGTTTTAATGTATCTGTTAATTATGTTATCAATATACATATGCCTTTAAATTTCTGAGAATGCAATTAAGTTTTAGTGCATCTGACCTGATATTTATTTTAGGAATATAACTCTATTTCTTTTCCATATGTAAAATCGATCTCGCTTCTGCAAGGGTATGAACTCTATCTATTCTTTTTTTATAAATTTGATTCTGTATCGATTGACGAGTCGATTCTTTTTATTTGTAAACTCTACATTGTTTCTTTTATGGATTGATCCTAGATCCATTACAGATCTATTTCAGAAATCGATTCATGTGGAAATTATAACTCTGTCTAATTTTTTATAAGTTTGATTCTGTATCGATTGGTAAGTCAATTCTTCCAATTTGTAAACTCTGCATTATTTCTTTTATGAATTTGATCCTAAATTAAATTGAAAAATCGATTTGAAATCTAGTTACTGTATTTTCTTCTAGGAATTCCATCCTAAATTAAATTGAGAAATCGATTTGAAATTTGTTACTGTCTTTGCTTTTATGAATTCGATCCTAAATTAAATTGAGAAATCGATTTGAAATTTGTTACTGTCTTTTCTTCTATGAATACAATCCTAAATTAAATTGAGAAATCGATTTGAAATTTGTTACTGTCTTTGCTTTTATCAATTCGATCCTAAATTAAATTGAGAAATCGATTTGAAATTTGTTACTGTCTTTTCTTCTATGAATTCAATCCTAAATTAAATTGAGAAATCGATTTGAAATTTGTTACTGTCTTTGCTTTTATGAATTCGATCCTAAATTAAAATGAGAAATCAATTTGGAATTTGGTTATTGTCTTTCCTTTATGAAATCGACTCCAAATTTATTGGAGAAACCGACTTGAATTTTTGCAATGCTGTCAATTGTATGAAGCTCGATCTGGCCGTAAGAGAAAACTCTGTGTAAACTTTAAAAATAAAATCCAATTACTGCATAAATGTTTATATGCAATTCCCTCTCGATTCACAGTTGCCCTGTAAGCTCTGCGACGATCCATTTTAATGGCGTCTCCATAATTCCAGATCTATTAAATTAAATGTTTTGCATATTGACCCATTTCCTTGGGGCTATTCCAGATATATTAAATCGATTCACAGTTGCCATGTAAGCTCTGCGACGATCCATTTTAATGGCATCTCCATAATTCCAGATCTATTAAATTGAATGTTTGCATTGATCCATTTCTTTGGGGCTATTCCAGATCTATTAAATTGAATTACATTTTCCCTGAAAAGTCTGCAACGATCCATCTTAAATGGCATTTCCAGGTTAATAAATTAAATTGGATCGATCTAATCACGGGGTGAATTTCGCTTAGTATAGAGAGATAGAATTCCTAGTCGAAGTGCATTTCATGGAAAGGGATGGCTTTCAAAAGCCAAATTCCAATCTGCATTTTTGTTAGATTGAAATCAGAGTTATGAACCCTGCATGTTCATTATTTGTTAGATTGAAATAGCTTGGATCTTTGTTTTGTTCCTATCCCGGATGGAAATCGAGATTATGATCTCTGTGTTTTATTGTTCTTTCTATTTTATGTTCATGTTGTTGAGAAAAGACCTTTACCTTAGCAAAGATCCCTGAAAGGATTTTGATTGTAGGTTATTCATATCACCGAATTTATATATTTGCAAGATGTATGTAATCATTGGCTAGATTGATATTCACGTTCTATACTTATAGTTTTATTTTGGGATTAATTAGTTATTTGAAAGAGATAAACAGAATGCCAATGTTCATATTTAAATAGTGAGATGGTACTTGGTTTCAAGGAAAGTATAAATATATTCTATCCATCAAATAGTCAAGTTGTATTGTGAAAAGATAAAAGAGTATTCCTTAGTATTCATAAGAAGAAATTAGAATGACACTTTGTGCTTCAGTATTTATAGAAATTTATAATGGTACTTTTGGAAAAAATAAATATATATAATATTAAATTATATGTGGAAATTTGAAATGGTGTCCTTACACAGAATAACTATAATTGTTTTTATGATGATAGCTTGTCTTATGATATCTCATACATCCTTTAAAGATCATGAGAGTAGTTCCTTCACTATTAGATAGTTGATTTGTAAGCTATGTGTATATGTCGAATAATATACTCTTGGCTTATTATTCATATCATGTTCAATTAAGGAAAGGAAAGAAAAAGGGTCATTAAGAAGTATAGTCATTTAATTTCTTTGGATAATATGGGATTATTAGTTTGAGGATTTCAAGTTTTGGAAGAGTATTTTAAGTCGTATATGTGTAATAACATTCAAATTGACAATTGGTGAAGTTCTATTTATACCCTGGAAAATGAATTGGATTGAGACAAGTGCTAATTGTTTAGTTGTATGCTAGTAAGCTAAAGGAGAAAAGATAGTAGAGGTATTAGGTTAAGTTTGAGACTTACACTTACTACGAAAAGTAATACAAAAAAAAAAAATCACTAGCTCAATTGGAGAGACACTACAGTTTGTCAACACTTTTGTTTATCTTTTATATGTATAGATTACATATAGATAAATTCATATTTTTAATAATCAAACATACATATCTATGATTTTTTTATCCTTTATAAATATGTTATTTTGTTAACATAGTTATTATGTAATACTATATATATATTTATAATATATATATGTGTGTGTGTGTGTGGTTTCCTCTCCCATGGTAAGGTCTAGCATATCCTTGTAGTCATGACGACTTTTCCTTCTTTCTTTAAGGATTTAGTGGCGACGTGGTCTTAAGTCTCCTAAGTATGAAAACATTTTCGACCTAGGAAACCAATAACAATAAAACTTTCTAAAGTCCCCTGGTGGGGCCTTGGCCTTGAGCTTCTCACTAGGCCTACTTACACAAATTCACAATTAGATTTTTAAAGTAATAACAATAATGATCAATTTGAAGGGATGTTACATCCTCCTCCACTTAAGAACAACACCGTCCTCGGTGTTTGATAGTTTTTCTTTCGCATCATTTCGTCATCTTTTGCTTGTGTTTATTCTTACGCTTTGGTCATCTTTACAATTTCGCGATTTCCGTAAGATTTTATCACTTATATCCTGCACATCACACAGATCATACAAGATTCTTCCAACATTCTTTAGCATAACATAAGTATACAAAATTTCAAAACAATAAATGTTCGTCATTCTTCCTCATCCTTGAGGGGATATTTGCTTACTCTAGCATTCATAACATTCATACATAGATATATCTCATAGTCTAGTTACAAGACAATCATTAACAATTGCTTATTTCAGAAAATAATTCTCTTAACAAAAATTTTGTGATCATAAAACCTTTTTGTACTTCAGCAATCGTGGATACTTGCATGCAAAACTCTTATGTATCTCAACAATCATGAAGACTTGCATACATAACATGAGTCCTCTGCAAAGTCATCAGGAATACTTCTGCGAAGCATGACAGTCTTACAATACAACTCATAACATAGCCCTCCTCCTCATCGAACTTCTTGTGTGCATATGGCAAAACCACAAGGAAAAGTTACTCCTCATAGAACCTCTTGTGTGCTTAGTTCTAACAACATAATGAAAAATTGTGAGCCCCTCCTCTACTCAATTCAATGGATATAAGTTTTTCCTAGGAGTTTTGGGTCAGTATAACATTCAATGAGTACTCCGCATACCCTATTCCACTTCCGTGGGGAACATGACCACAAATAAGGGTAAGTTGTCCCATAAAAACAAGCTAGTTACTGAGTTCATGATGCTGTCCCCTCTACTTGAGTCCAGAAAATCATCTTTTTTCCCCTCAAACCTTCTCATTTGAGTCCAGGAAATATTTCTTGGTAACAAACATTTATTATTTCTTGTATGCCATATGCGGAATAATAATAACAGCAGTATATTAAAATATTTTCACATCATCAGTCGTAAGTCTTACCACTGAAAGTAATTCATTACTTACTTTTGAGCGATTCAGATCAACTCATCTATATAAGTGCTTTTATAATCAACGTTCCTTATTGATCACGTTATCAATCGATATTAAGATCACTTCCTGAAATGTTAGTATAAAGAAAAATTTATTTGATTCAATTGTTCAACTACTGGACACATTATTTCCATAGCATTTTACGCATGCTCACTCAATTTACTTGTGCCTCATCTTCACTTCATTCCGATGTAAACTCTTCAACTTCCTTAATGTGAGTCTGAGATCAAACCTGTTGAAAACACGTTAGTATTTAGTTACATATAGATTCACTTCGAATTGAGACTTATCATCCAAACATTTTTAAAAGATTATATGCTCCATCAACAAGATTATAATTCTTTTCTTCAAACTATCAACGAGATACTCATTAATCCGTGTTTAGAAAATATAACTTACTCTATAGGGGTCTATCATGATGTATTCCTAAAATAAGGTTTAATTTAACCCCTAGGAATGTTGCTTGCAAATATTAATACCCAGTTTTATCCTTAAAACTCAAATAATGATAAGAAGTTCTAAATGAAATATGATTTAGGTTTAATTAATAAAATGACGATCTTTCGAAAATTATTGTCCAAATGCATCAACCACATGAATTCGTTCATATCTTTAACTATAATTTGTAACCTAGTATGTTAAATTTATTCTGGCTATCAATACTCGAGGGTAATAATTACTTAGGCGACTCCACAGTATTGGTTGTATGAAAGAAATTCAACAAGTAATTTGTACTAAACAAACCTAAGTAAAATGATATACATTCTAACATTGATATTTGAGAATCAAATTTTATTTTGCTAAGTGGAACTACAACTTCATTTACATTCTATCACATTTATGAGGCTATATTTTTCTGATGTAGTATTCCATGAAACTGTCGTAACAACTAAGTATTCTCATTACTAAGTAACTATCAAAATTGAAAATGTTCAAATGAATTCGCCAAATCAAATCAACTTACTTCTTAGGAGCATACTAATAAAACTATACTTTTATCTTAGTGGTGCTCATAAGTAATGCACTTATTAATCTGTTATAGAAAAATAGAATATCAGCAACTAAAATGCAGCATTTAAATGATACTTCTGTCCAAATTTTGAAATCACTTATTACTCGACATCTTTCACACACTTTTGTTAACCTATTTATTTCTTTTAGATTAGTACTTTACCAATGGACTATGAATCAACCAGAAATATGATGTCACTTATGTTTTCCTTAACAAGGTTACTCAATCATAAGACAAGGATCATTACGTTTCACATTTTCTAAAATATTTTCAACTAAATATTACATTCTATGATAATGTCATTCAATCATGTGAGTATCTATACCTTTTATCTGGCAAGGAGAACTTACGACAAAGATCATACCTTACTTCTAATTTTGTAAAGGAAAAGCAATGTTTGAAAAATACTTATCTTTACCCTTTCGGAGAAGCTTGAAGTTCCATCATGAATAATATTACCCCTCCTCCATTCTAGTCCATGCATTCAAAATGAAACAAAAACGACTTGGTTAATTAACTCCATACTTATTGATTTCATGTTGAGCTCATCACGCCCGAGTGTTTTAACCTAATGCTCTAATACCATTTGTCACATACCCGAATTTTCGTAAAAATTTAAAATTTTTCTAAGCGTCCAATTGTTGTTTAATTACTGCTGTAAAACATCTATATTTATTTTTTTAGTATAAGCATCATTATAACATCTCATAAATTTTAACATTAAATTTTTAATTGTAACCATTAATAACACTTTGCTTGTCGACACAAAAGTCTTATGTATTTTCACAAGCAACCCCAACTATAAACATACAACTCTTTATAACATATCTTATTCTAATAACATAATTTAATAATGTTCTATCACTTATCCCACCTTAACCAATTCCTTCTACTAACTTAAATATTAAAAGTAAAATGAACAATACATCTTACTCAAACTTTCTTTAGTCATCAAAAAGACGCTCTATCTTACATATTCATCTTTATTCACCCTTGAAGATTACAAATTTTGAATGCACTTACTTATCAAAACGGAGGCACATTCATGAGAGAAATAATTTATTCATATAAGCATCCAATATATATATAATCAAGCGATCCACGAAGTACACCTATAATTGATTATTCCCAACTTAACTACATGTAAACAAGAGACAAAGATATAGATAAAGACCATCATATTAGTGAAATGCCTAAGGTACACAAAAGTAAACAACACTAAAGTAATAACTAAGACACAATATCAAGGGAATATACAAAAGAGACGCACACGTACAGCCATAATTATCCAGAGAGATATACACATAAGTAATACATACTACGAGAACATTTTCATGTGGGCCACCTATATCTTGGGCTAAGTCCACCAAAAGTTTGTTTTATATTAATGATGTTTCATCAAAGAGGTTACACTAAGCAACATGATTGTTGCTTTCCTATCCAATTATACAACCCAAATAAGTGTATTAACACTCAACATTGACATAACAACCCTTATTCACAAATTTAAGTACTATGCTTGAAAATTTTCCTTCATACTGTCTATATCCCTTTCACAAAATGGTGTATTTTACCCAAAATCTTTAACTAAAGGAAAACATATTTTATTTAATATTATAGTTAAGGAAAATCTTCCATTCTTAAGATATATTAATATGTTAAGTAAAGATAACATCTTATACCTTAGGACACTTTTAAAGATATAATTTAATATCTTAAAACTAAAAATAACATCTTATACTTTGTTATACTTTTAAAGATATAATTTAATGTCTTAACTTAAGAGTAACCTTTTATACTTTAATAGACCTTTAAAGATATATTCTAAGAATAACACCTTCCTTTTGGCCAATAAAGCTAAAATATATGTTTACTTATTTTTTTTTCAAGCAATTCGTAACCAAGTTGATGTTGTGGTCATGACTCTGTCTATTTCATAACACGACACATATAAGTATAATTAATCTTTAGTCATACGATCCTAGGTCCAACACTATTCGTGTTCATTTCATGAAAAGTGTCATAGTAAACCTAAATACAATACTTTTATTCCCTATGCGCATAATCAAACTACTAACTTGCGACATGTACAGAGTATCACTCTGATTTCTATAGAGATTATACACTAGAAACAAAGTAAGAATCTCGCATCCATTCCGAGGATCGATCTACAGAGATTTAAAAGAAACTTTTGAAGCAAAAGCATGCACAACAGCGCATGCCGAATGCCTAAAGTAAAATTACAAGAAGTCTCAATGCCGAATGCCTAACCAGTACTCTCGACTTTGAATAAATTTCAAAAAGAGCATGAAATCCAACCTGCAACAATAAGCAGCGAGCAGCAAATGTAGTGGCTTGGCCATGAGAGAGTGACCACCGATCCAAATCAGGCCTCCATCACCAGTGTATATCTCTTGAAGAGATAGCCCAGTATTAAATTCTGCAACCGGTTCTTAAACAAAATGAGAATCACTCCTAAATGCAGGCCAAGCTCTCTTCTTTCTCTATTTCTCCCCTAAAAGGCGTGCTATTACATGAGCTCCGTTTACCCCTCTTTCCTCCAAAAAGTTTCATCATCTATATAAATTAAAAACTCAGGGTGCGAGCTCCTGTGAGCTGCCCCTCTCTCAAAACGTAAGAGTTATCTCCTATCGTTCTACCCACATCCCAAATAATATCCCCCAATCTTATAACTATGCAGCGTATCCCCCTACACCACTCATCACATCCACGGCTATATATTTTTGTTTTTTGACAAATGGTGGTTTGTTTTCCGACAAATGGCATAACCTGATACTCGGCAATTTATTTGAGGAAGTGGATGGTGGTCTTCCAAACAAACTATTGCTCCCTCATAAACACGTTTTTTTTCTTCAATCTGGTCGACAGGTGCCACACAACTAACTTAGATATGGCAGAAAGTTAGGGCTCGGGTCACTTGAACAAGTTATGCTCTCTACCTGTGCTACAAAGATGGAGCTGGTATTTATGATCAGGGAAGACTGGAATCTAAACATGTGTCAAAGTTTTGTGATTCCACCAAGGATACAAACTTGCACCTACTTCTCCACTGTATGTTCTTGGATGAGTTCGTTAAGCCTTAGAGTGGATTCCCTTCAACAAGTGGTGGCGGTTTATAGCCCAAGGAGACAAGCTCCTACAACCTTTCAATCATGTTGTTTAGATTAAACTACCCGATTTAAATATGACCGCATAAGCACTATAATTTTAATGATACGGAATGTGCCTATGAAAATTAATTTATATGTAGGTGCTATTTATATATTCATATATGCACCTGAATATATATATCTCCTACATGTAATTCTTTGCTTGTTATTATGTATATATAACACATGCATTAGTTATTTATAATAATTAAATTATTTTGTTATCTTTATACATAATAAGTTATCGAATGGTAATCTATCCTATTACATATATCTTATTTATATTCATAAATTTGAATAACAAATGGATTTAAATTCATTTAAATGATAGATTATAACAGCAAATTCTATGGATTTTAAATACGACAATCCACTCATTCCTACTTTCATGGATCTCCTATCTATATGATACATTATTGAACAATACACCATTTGCATATATATATATATAATCGACTTTATATATTTTATATTTATATATATATATAAATAATATATTATTTAGACAATAATATCCTTGATACCTATAATAATATCTTAGTAGTATTTTAACAATGCTAGTTTGTTCTAGCTTTTTAATGTGTATTTCATATTTCAATAAGTATATCAATATAATATTTTAATAGGCTAAGCTTCTTTTTAGCTCTTAGGATTTCCCTTAACTTACAGATTTTGTAATAAACTTCATAGACTAAAGATTAAATCTTTTTTCTTATTTCCTCAATATATATAATACGCATTACTAGTTTGTTTGACAACACTTTTCTTTATCTTTTATATGTATAGATTACATATATATAAATTCGTATTTTTAATAATCAAACATACATATGTATGATTTTTTTATCCTTCATAAATATGTTATTTTGTTAACATAGTTATTATGCAATACTATATATATATATGTGGTTTCCTCTCCCATGGTAAGGTCTAGCATATCCTTGTAGTCACGATGGCTTTTTCTTCTTTCTTTAAGGATTTAGTGGGGCCTTGGCCTTGAGCTCCTCACCAGGGCTGCTTACACAAATTCACAATTACATTTTTAAAGTAATAACAATACTGGTCAATTTGGAGGGATGTTACAACACTTTTGAGACTTAGTAACCCCGAGTGCTCTTCAGAGCTTTTAACTCAACACTTTCACATGGGCATTACACTAGCGCAATTCCAGAGCATCCTGCTCAACACTAGTGCTACAATGTGGTTGTGAGGCACATCTAGAATATTCAAGTGGCCTCGGATCCGGTATTCATTTATCAAGCTTGGAGTGCTCCAGGTCTCCTACCCAACACTCAATGTACATAGGGGCTTATGCCTAGTACATAATAAACTCCTCTAGGTACATTGAGGCTTATGCCTAGTACGTAGGTCATCCGCATGTTCTTGATTCCATGCTCAACACACCATATAAGTCAATCGTGTAAATCATAACTCTGCACAGTATGTAACAAAAGGTCATCTCAGTATATTAGGGTTTTGTACCCAATCCTCATAACAAAACATAATCAATCCATTAGGGATTTCTTTCCCAGCATATAACAATAATGAAATCAGTCAGTCTCCATGCCCAATATATTAGTCTATAAAAGAATAAATCATGTGCACTAGGGCTTATGCCCAATAATCAAAACAAATCATATTTGTTGGGGCTTTAAGCCCAATATATAACATCATAAATAGTTAATCAAAATTCGGGATATTACAATTTGTAATGGAGAAAATGGTGGCATGACTGGGCTTACTTAGCATTTTTGCTAATGGCTATTTTCTACCTTTGTTATTGTAGGTTTTTAAACTTTGATGCTAAGTAAAAGTATTATTTTTATAAAAGGGTTGGTAAAGCTCTAAGATGAATATCCCAAAATGTTGCTAAAGTGTTAAAGGTCAAACCAAATTTAAAGTGAAAACACATGCGCTGTGGAAACTGAAATCGACTTCATAGAGTGACAGTCTCAACTATAGAGAAGTGGGTTTTGGTGGTCTTAATTGCTCCTGCACTATGAAGTGCTATCTAGCTCGAGTACACTAGGGTTCTAAGCAATGAGGTTAACTTTCGTATGAGGCTTCATCCTTGTTATTTGGTAGTTGGGGTTTGGAGAGCTCTGGTCTGCGAAAACGGTGGTAGGGTTATGGGTTCTTCCAACCACGATCTGAAACCATGAGGCCAACATTGGCCATGGGTGTGTTGCTCGAGACTGGCTTACTCACTGAGCATGAAAGCGAGCTTCTGTTATGAGGTAAGCTCCGAGACTCCTCTTGTTTTTTCTGTAAGTGTTTATCCTTCGTTTTTGTTGGGCAATGGTATTGAGGTTTGAATGTTTTAATGTTGACAAGGTCACATTGCTGGGAGCTTGGATCTTGGTGTTAAGGGGGTATCTCTCAGCTATGGAGACTATGGTAAGCCCGGCCCCTTGTGGCCTACTTCTCCTCTCAAGTATGTGTTTTTCCTGTGAAGAATGGTTGCTCTATGGATGGGGATGAATGACTCAATCAAATTCTGGTGATGTTGAGTTTGAGTGGAGAGAAATCGTGGCCTCAGTTTTAAGGCAGGCTCTATAATGTGAATAATTGTAATTGACTCTACGTTAGCCTGTATGGTGTTTTGGTGGGAAGAAGTCCTACTTGGCTCTTGTAAACGATAATTGTGGTTTTTGACACTCTGGAAGAATTGTTTTGTTTAAATGAAAGAATCTCTTCTCATCCAAATCTCTGTCAGGGTTGTAGATGTAATAAAATTGTTTTAATACTTTACTTTGGCTCTGTATGCTCTGTAATACTAAATCTAGCAACGTTGGGTTTCTATAAATATCTGTATGTGTTTTCAATGCTTATGGCTAAATAATATTTATAGGAATCATTTATATTCAACCTAGGTTTATGAGTTCGTTTAAAATGTAAGCTCGGTGTGAAGCCCTTATCTGCGTTTATTCTTTCAATACAATTTCAGTTATGCGTTGGCATTTTAGTTTATTCGTTGAGCTCAGAAGTAAATTCTTTTACCAAGGGACAAACCCTGACTAGTTATGTGTTTCTCAAATTATTCAATGTGTAAGATTTTATGACTTTAGAGATGGTATTTGGGGTATTGAAATGGATACAAGGTTTGGGTGAACTTCTATCTCTGTAACATTTTTTTGGAGAACTACCAAGGCAAGGTTGTAGAATAAAAGCGTGTTGACTGTGAAGGAAAGGGCATGAATCAAAAACCTGTTTCATTTATTTTTTATGTGGATTTTATGGCAGAGCTTCAGTGTTAAAAACATAGTTTTATTTTCAAGTCTTTCGTTTTCAGTTTTTAAGTTTAGGTAGGGTTGGACTATGCTATAGCGTGATCTCTGAAATAAAAATGTTAGTTTTTAAGGGCATAGAAATTCGATCCTGGAACTTTATTAATAGATTTAATGTTAAAAGATCCCTAAGTATCTCGGCTTGGGTAAGGCGACTTTCAGGAAAGGTTGTGTTGATAAATTCTTTATAGTTGATGTTCTTTAGCTTTATGGATTAACATGCTTTGTTTTGCTTTAAATGTTATAGTTAAGTGTACAGGAAAACAAGAAATAGACCCTACGAAACTTGTCATAGTTTTAAAATGAAAAATTCTGGTGTAGCATGCAAATCGACTCTAGCTAGAATGGAAAATTTTTAAGTTTGTTAGCTTGGAACTAAATCAAGCGAATTGATCTCCTTTTAGGAGATGATTCTACTGAAAACATAATTAATTTAAATTTGTTTATGAGTTTCTGTACTATTTTAGTTTTACCTAGGGTTTGAAATCTTTACACCATAATTTTAACTTGTGAAATAGGGAGATTAACCCAGGAGAGCCAATGCCATAGGCCCTTGCTCTCATTAACTACTGCTACTAGATTTAATATGAAAAGAATTGACATAATTAAATTTCTAAGTTTAGAAGCCTAATAATAAATTGAAAAGAACATAAGAGTACCCCATACTTGGGCAGTTGTAGCTTGATCCTTCTGCTGGTACAGACCTATGCACCTTCAAACACTAGTTACTGAAAATAATTATATATTGATTTGGATGACCTGTAGAAATGTTTGAACCGCATGACTTTGGGACTACCACGTTTCTCCCAACCTTGACCCTGAACCATTCCTGGTTCACTAATGGATCCCCCCAAGCAAATTCCAACATGCAATAGGACAATAGAGGGACTAGCGTAGACTACTAATGATAATCATATCTTTAGAATAATAAGCTCCTTCATTTCTATGGGAAAACAAAATTCTCTTCTCTTACCATAAGAAAATGATAAAAGAGAAAAAGATTCCCTTCACTTGGGAATTGCGCTTCTTTATATAGGTGAACTTTTGGAATATAGCTGTTGACTTAATAATAATATTTTTAATATTAACTCCAGATTTGTTTTAGTTTTGAATTATAATATATGTAAAGAATATTTTATTTAATTCTTTACTCC
This sequence comes from Larix kaempferi, assembly GCA_027924585.1. Classification (NCBI taxonomy): domain Eukaryota; kingdom Viridiplantae; phylum Streptophyta; class Pinopsida; order Pinales; family Pinaceae; genus Larix; species Larix kaempferi. Next base: position 20,849,680 of record BSBM01000114.1, read on the forward strand.
TAGTTAATCTAGGACTTTTTAACTTGTTCCTCTATGATTTGTTTTAAAGGAACCTTTATATTTTATTTACTTTGTTTACAACCTATTTGTTTCTATTAATTTAGATCATAACCTTTTTTTCTTATATATAACATAAATAAATATCTCGTGCATACATTTTATGCATATTATTCATACATAATATATATAATATAAATAATATCCTATGCATAGGTTTCATGCATATTATTTTTACATATATTAGACTTCTTTTATAAACAATCAACTTGATTATTTAATTAATTAAATTACATAACAAATATTTAATTTATGGTCCAATCTTTGGACAAGGTCCTTTTGATATGTTTGGATAGTTGGTTAGGTTAGGTGACTCTAGGTTCCTCTTGCATATTGGATTCCCTCGTTTAACGTGGTAGTTCCCGCGATCCTTGATGAGAGATAGAAATGATTCATTTAACCAATTAAATAATTGTGATGAATAGTAATGCTATTCAGAGTCTTCTTGACTCAACACTTTTAATATCAAGTAACCCCGACTGCTCTTCAGAGTTTTGGCTCAACACTCTCACATAGGCGTTACACTAGTGCAATTCCAAAGCATCTTGCTCAACACTCGTACTAGAATGTGGTTGTGAAGCACATCTAGAATATACAAATGGCTTCGGATCCGGTATTCATTATCAAGCTTGGAGTGCTCCAGGGCTTATGCCCAACACTCTATGTACATACGGACTTACGCCCAGTACATAATAAAAAGTCCTCTATGTACATCGAGGCTTATGCCCAACACATAGGTCATCCATGTGCTCCAGAGTCCACGCTCAAGACATATAAAAGTCAATCATGCATATCATAACTCTGCACAATATATAATAAAATATCATATCAGTATAATAGGGTCTTGTACTCAATCTCATAATAAAGCATCAATCAATATACATTGGGGCTTTCTGCCCAGTATATAGTAATAACCTGTATCTGCTAGGATCCATGCCCAAATATGTATACCTACAACAGAAAATGTCATGTGCATCGGGGCTTATGCTCATCATATAATAAAAGTAAAAACATGTGCATTGGGGCTTACGCCCAGTATATCCAAATAAATCATGTGTTGGGGATTTAAGCCCAATATGTAACATCAATATAATCAGTCAAAATTCGTGATATTACATTTGATGCCCTTGCTTTGTCCTATACGAGCAAAGATGGTAGCTTTTTTGTAACACTATGTATATTTTGCTTGGTTGAATAGAAGGATTTTCCTCTTTTACTTAAAAAAAAAACACAAAACTATTTAATGATTTTGTTTGGGATCTCTATTAAATTGTGTGAATCATTTTTACTCGTATGTTCTTAATTAAGTTTATATATGAAGCTAGATAAAATGGACCTTGTTAACACTATGAAACCTAAAATTGCAATTACACTAGTGATAGTTGTAACTCTATATTCTATATTCATTATTTTTTTTGCATCATAAAATCATTACTTATTTGTTCTCCAAAATGACCATTCCATTTTTCTTGATTATATGCACGTTATCTATCCCCCTTTCACTTTCTTCTTATTATTCCTAGCAACATGGAAATTAGTACAATAATACTTTAAGTGACAAATATTTTGCATAGCTATATTTCCCTCTACCCCTTAGAATGTCACATATCAAGGATACATATCATTTTGTAGCAACAATTTTGTTTCCAAAATAAGATTCGTAAGAAATGTAGGAATAAGGTAACATAGTTTATTTTATCATAAAAAATATGCATTGGGAATTCTGCTCTAGCATCCCACTTTGGCACTCATTTTTGCATGGTTTAAGAGATCAAGTGAACAACAATCAAAGTAAGATACTTTGTGGTCTTTATGACTAATTTCCTTTCGTTTTATGTTTGTATGGAACTGGTGTAATGCCCTATATTTCAGTCTTAGGCAATCAGAACTCAAATTTTACTCATCTTAGTAATTCATTCACTTAGTAGCTATTTGGACTTAATGAGGATAATATAGAAATTACATGTATACATGTGGACCTATTTATGTGTTGAAACATATGATTTTAATGCCATATTTGTCAAAACCCGAAATTTCTGAAAAATTTAAAATTTTATTTATAACAATAAATGTTAACTAAATAGTATTTCTGGTCCTGTTTTAATTTCAGTAACTAACGTAATCTGTTTAAAAGACTCTGCCTTACTAAAATTTGATTTCTGTGATTGTAATTAATGACTGTTTTGTTTCAAACCGCAAGGGAAGAGCTAGTCGTAGCTGACTGGCTTACTTAGCTTACGAGCTAATGCATAAGTCGTCTTCTGTTTCTCAGGTACGCCGGTGAAGTAAGGATCACTGTATTTTAAACTTGGTAAGCATCAATACTCCCTGTACTTTAAAACTTTAAAGAAGATTTATTTACTGTTGCAAGTTGTAGTGCAAGGCAGTGAAGTTATTCTCATGAACTTACACTTGAATTAAGATTGATAGTCTGCCTCGACATGATATGTCTTATTCGGATAGTATCATCAGGTTTTGCGATGAATTACATTGTTTCCATTATAATTATTATTTTATGAATATGACTCTATGTTACTGATGTAACTATCACTGGAACAATTGTTTGTATCATAATTATTATCTGCATAAAGCGACTTAGCATCATGTGATATGTTGTCAACTAATACAGGTGATTACTGTTGTGTTCACGTATTATTAACGGGAGTTGAAAAAGTGGCGCCTCTAGCGTTGTTCCATTATATTAATCTAATATCGAGGTCCAATGTCTACTTAGAGTTTAATTTATGTCACCTGACTGTGCCTTGTTTTTAAACTACATTCATGGTGTGAACCAGTAGAGGAATTATACTTCAGTATCTTCATAACAGAGATTATTATTCTAATGGTTTACTGTTTAACAATAGTATTAGTAGAAAATACGATGATAGTATATCATGGCAAATGTGTATCTTGTCATATAGACTTGGTAACATTTCAATGTATTAATTAACAAGGTGTTTTCATTTGAAAGTTGACTACCTTATTGCTTACATAGGAATGTAATATGCTCATGGCATTAATTTATGGCTTGGTTTCAATATATAAATAATATAATGATTGTGCAACAATCATAATGTTCCCATATGTTGGCAAACTTTATAATCAATATGGTGTTAAGGTTGTATCTATCATACTAGGTTAAGAGAAACTCTATGGTTGAAGTTGACTATATCTCGTTCATATCATTGTAGGGAAAATACATACCACATACCTTGGAATTATTGAAGGTTCGATTTCAAGGCATGCACTATTTGTTGATTGAATGTATTTCATATTATATTTCCATACGTTGAGTTTGACTTGTATCTATGCAATGATTTCTGAAATCGATGAATAAAGATTTGGATGGCAACTGAACTATATGGTCTCGACCCATATTACGTTGATATATTTTATTGCTACGTGGTTAACTCTCCTCCATGCATTTGGTGATATATAATCTGTTATCGAAACCCTACCAGGTTATTGTCTTTGCCTCCGGGCTCGGGTCCTAAGGGTGAAACCCTCCATGTCTGGATTTCGTCGTTGGGCACTGTAACAAAATGCACAGTGTTGTGGTTCTGGTCTCATGGTTTCATTCTGTGGTAGGATAAGTCCTCGGCTCTGCTGATAGTGTTTGCTACAGTTTCATTGTTTCGTGGTCTCGTTGCTCCTTCTTTGTTTAATTTCCAGCTACTTACAGTCCTTCACTGTGCTGGTGTGGGTATGAGGCAGGGTTTTGCTATTGTCTTTAAATTATGAGAGGGTTGATGCATTTGGGTTTGGGGTGCTTCTCGACTGGTTCAATCCCAGTTTAAGGGTTTCGTTTGGAAGGTTTGTCTGTCGCGGCTGTCAATAGAAGGGTTATGAGGGTGTCCCTTGCTCCTCCAACCGACGATTGTGATGGGGTTTCAGTGTTTGCTCCCATCGGTGGCTTCCAGATTATCCACGGGTTGCATTGCTCAGGTAAAGCAATAACCATATTTTCGCAGTTTTTGTTTTGCAAACAAGTGTAAATTTACTATTTATTTACAACTCTCGGCATTGATAGTGTATTAACATCTCTCGGCAATTCGTTAATGTGCAGGTCACGCGGCTCTGAAAGTGTGCAGGGCTTTTACTCCAACGCTGGCTCCTCCGGGTAAGCTTGGTTATCCACCGTTGTCTCTTCCTTTGCTGGTTTTGTGGTTAGGGTTGAGTCTTGGAGGGAAACTCCTGTGTAGTGAGGTCGTTTACGACTTGATGTCATGGGTGCAGTCATCTGTATAAAGTTGTTTTGTTTGAAATGAAAAGGGGTTTGAAACCCTGTTATGTTTATGAAGAGCCATTCACGGCTCAGACTGTATGAGGCCAGGGTTTCTGTTATTGTACTTGTAATTGCTAGGCGTAGGGTTTTATCCACGCTGTTTTAAATTAATATTTAATATGATAATAGGCCTGTCATGGCCGTGTTTCATTTTCGAGTTTTGTTAAAATATTAGAATGTTTGAAATGTAAGGATGAATGCGTTCTTCGATACCTGCAATGGATGATAACTCTACTGTATGGAGTTCATGTATCGTTTCTATGTGTTTTCTTGGATTTTGAATGTTTAATTAAAAGAATGTGGATGTTCTTCGACTATAACTGTAATAGTTAAATAGTATAAGGTTATTCTGGCGAGTTGGGGTTCTGTTTTGTGTTCAACACATATATATATGGAATTGTTAGCTCAATGGTGACTGGGAACGAGTTGTAACAAAATTATTTTGATTTCTGTATAATTATTTAATAAAACTGTGGATAGAAATTATATACTTAGAACTATGTATAAACCTACGGTAGGTTTTGTCTGCCATATAAGGCATTCTTTTCAATTATTTTCAGTCTGTCAAGTGAAAGTTGTAAGGCTACGGCCGTGTAGGGTTTGTGGACTATTCTAAGGGAGAATATTTAAAATGAAATAAATATTATTACTGTGTATAATTTATGAAGGTTGGTAACAGCCAATAATGGTTGCATTCGTCGACAGTTTCTCTGTTGTGTTAATATGTTTGTTTAGAGGTAGGAATTTATTCAACAGTGCTTGTATACTATATGTATATGAATTTGATATTGTACAGAAATCTATGTCTGTAAAATGTGTAAAGAAACATTGAAGTCTCTTGAGTCTTGGCTTCGAGCCATTCAATACGTTTGTCTTGTTTAAAACAACTCTGTCAACTATGTTATGATAACATGGCTATTAAATTCTAATACTAGGTTGAAGGGGAATAATACTCTACAGTTTCTATGTGTTTGTATTTGACTACTGTGTTAATGAATAAGAATATATGGAAGCTTGTAACAATGAAATATCGTTACAGTCACCCCCTTTAGTTAGTCGATAGCTGTCAATCATATTCTGAGTATAAACAATATAATAATATGAGTTTTGTTTATTTGTTAGCTCGATACAAGTATGACCTGTAACTGAAGTTGACTTGAAAAATGAAACTAATATATGTATACAGGTATATTACTCTAATAGGAAATATCTCAAAGTAAAAACTAAGATTTATCTATATCTGTTCTTATGATTGTTTAATAGCTATAATTCTGGAATATCTACTGTTTAATATTCTGTCTATTATTTAACTATTAACAGGAATTCTAGAAATACATAAACATGGTATTTGTTAACTGTAACAGTAACAAATATGTTCTACATAGAATAATTACTCTATTTAGATAAAAGTAGGGAAAATTCTAAAACATCTGAGTTCTGAAATTTATACCAAAGGAAAATACAGAGACTGATTTACTGAAATTGAATACAGTCAAAACATAGTTGAACTAGTCTATTTCATATGAAAATTAATTAAACCAACAGCAGGAAGAGTGACAGAACCTGTAGCTATGGTAGACAATAACAGCAATGGGAGGCTGTTCCTCCCTACCAATTCCTGGAGAGTGCCCAGACAGCACTTCTCAGGACCCCCGAGCTTGCTCTGGTCTAACTGGCTGGAACTAGGTACAGTCAACAATTCCCTCAGCCAAAACAGCTATACTGGAACCAAGTTACTGCAACTTCCTGCTTCAAAACACTTCCTTACTGTTTTCCCACTTCCTCAATGGGACTCCGGAATAGCATTCACCTGAATGTATTCTCCCTCTAGAACAATTGCTGACCCCCAGCTCAGTTCATTGAGTAGTATTTAAAAGATTGCCTAGGTCTTAGTTGGGCTAACTGTCATTAATGAGCCACCTGCTCAGATTCCACTTTCTTGGGGAATCATGACCCCAAAATATAGGGAAGTTGCCACCTGCAACTCAGGAAGTGTTTGAGGATGCTGCCACTTGTCTTTTGTCCTTCCACCTAATTCCATCCACCAGTTAGACCAGTAACCTCTTTTAACAGCTCTCCCATGGTGTTGTCTCCATAATTTATTTATTAATAATAATTATTCAGAATTTACATTCCATTTCTGGAGACTCTGCTGAGTCATCCATTCCTACTTAGCATTAAATTTATCATAATGTCTTAGGAATATTAAAAATAATTACATTATTTTAATAAAATTGGGGTATGTGACATACACACCCCCTTAAAATGTAACATCGTCCTCGATGTTACTTATTCTTCTTCTTCAGCCACCTGCTGGAATAGATGGGGATATGCTTCCCGCATCTTACTTTCCAGCTCCCAGGTAGCTTCTTCAGGACTAAGGTGCTTCCATTGCACCTTCACTTGTCCAATTATGCGGTTCCGTAGAGTAATTTCCCTCCTCCCGAGGATACAATCCGGTTCCACCAGAACTTCCCCTTCTGGTTCTACCTGTACAATGTTCCAATCAATAACATGAGTAGCATCATGAACATACTTTTTCAAAACAGAGATATGAAAAACATTATGTACTTTTAAATTTGGCGGTAATGCTAACTGATAAGCAACTTGACCAATTCTAGCTAAAATTTCAAATGGACCACAGTATCGTGGTGCTAATTTTGCACAACTTCCTAATCTTAGGGAGCTCTTCTTTGGTCTTACCTTGATGAATACATGTTCACCTACCTGGAACTCTTTAGGAGTTCTTTTCAAATCTGCTTGACTCTTTTGCCGATCCTGGGCAATCTTCAAGTTTTCCTGCACTTGTTTCACAATCTGTTCCATTTCTTTCAATAAATCAGGTCCTAACACTAATCTATCTACTGGATTACTCCAAGAGATAGGAGTGTTGCATTTTCGTCCATACAAAACCTCAAAAGGACTAAACTTAGCTGATGATTGATAGCTGTTATTGTATGCAAATTCAACTAAGTGTAAATAATCCTCCCACTTACCTGGTTGATCTTTAACATACATCCTTAACAGATCTTCTAATATTTGATTAACTCTTTCAGTTTGTCCGTCCGTCTGAGGATGGAAAGAGGTGCTGAAATTCAAAGTGGTGTTTAATCCTTTGAACAAAGATCTCCAAAAGTTTCCTGTGAATTTAGGATCCCTGTCTGATATAATAACCTTTGGAATACCGTGTAACCGAAAAATCTGTTTTAAAAAGATATCTGCTATGTTTGCAGCCTTGTATGTGGTTTTAACAGGAATAAAATGTGCTGATTTACTTAATTTGTCGACCACTACCATAATTGAATCATTCTGATGTTGATTTTTGGGTAAACCCGTAATGAAATCCAGGCTGATTATTTCCCATTTCCAGCTAGGAATAGGTAAAGGTTACAGCAATCCAGCTGGATGTTGGTGTTCTGTTTTCACTTGCTGGCAGTCTAAACACTTAGCTAAATATTCAGCTGTTTCAGATTTCATGTTAGGCCAAAAATATTCTTTTCTCAACATAGTGATAGTCTTTTGATAGCCAGGATGCCCGGAGTAAGGGGTTTTATGAATTTCGTCCAAAATTAATAGCTTAACTGTAGGTGCATTAGGGATATACAGCCTATCCTTAAACAACAAAAATCCATTTTCATTTAAACTATACCCTTTTACCAAACTTTCTGTGGGTTGTTCTTTGGCTGCAGTTTGTAAATGCTGATAATTTTCATCTAATTTTATCCCTTCAGCCAGCTGTTCATTTAAGTCAGAAGTATAAATGCTGCTAGCTGATATAAAATTCAGTTTTGCATTTCTGCTCAAGGCATCAGCTACCCTATTTTCCTTTCCTTTTATGTGTTGGATTTCGAAATCATATTCACTTAGGAATGCCAGCCACCTGGCTTGTCTTGCATTTAAATTTGGCTGATCTAAAAGGTATTTCAGACCTTTATTGTCTGTTAGCAAGGTGAATTTTCTGCCTATTAGGTGGTGTCGCCACATCTTTAAAGCATGAATTACAGCAGCTAATTCTAGGTCATAAGTGGCATAATTCTTTTCATGGATTTTCAGCTTCCTAGATTCGTAAGCAATGACATGTCCTTCTTGAGTCAGCACTCCGCCTAAACCATCATTACAAGCGTCGGTGCAAACTATGAAATCTTTATTTGGGTCCGCTATTCTAAGAATAGGTGCAATTGTCAATAAGGTCTTAAGTTTCTTGAAACTTTCTTCACATTTCGCATTCCAATCAAACTTCTTGCCTTTCTTTTGCAAAGAAGTGATTGGGTTGGCTATTTTTGAAAAGCCTTCAATAAACCTCCGGTAGTAACCGGTAATTCCCATGAAAGATCTAACATCCGTCATGTCTTTAGGTACTGACCATTCTTTAATTGCCCGAATCTTTTTGGGATCCACCGAAATCCCTTCCTTAGTGACTACATGTCCTAAGTACTGGATTTCATCTTTGAAGAAGTCACATTTACTGAATTTCGCAAAAAGTTGTTGTTCTCTCAGTTCTTGCAAAACGATACGTAAGTGTTCTTTATGCTCCTCCTCGCTCTTAGAATAGACTAAAATGTCGTCGATAAATACAACAACAAATTTATCTAAGTACTTATGCATTATGTTGTTCATTAAGCACATGAAAACAACTGGGGCATTAGAAAGTCCAAATGGCATTACGACAAATTCGTAATGTCCGTACCTTGTTCTAAAGGCTGTTTTGAAAATATCTTCTTCTTTAATTCTTACCTGATGATAACCCGATCTCAGATCGATCTTGGAGAATACCGTAGCGCCACGTAGCTGATCAAACAGATCATCAATAAGAGGTAACGGATACCTGTTTTTGATCGTCATCTTGTTTAGTTGACGATAATCTATGCAAAGTCGCATAGTTCCGTCCTTCTTTTTAACGAAAATCACTGGTGCTCCCCAAGGGGATACACTGGGTCGAATATAGTTCTTATCTATTAACTCCTTTAACTGAGTTTTCAACTCGTTAAGCTCCAAAATATTCATACGATACGGGGCTTTTGAACTGGGAACAACACCTGGTACCAGTTCAATTGTAAAATCTAGCTCTCTCTTGGGAGGCAATTCTGGGATTTCCTCAGGAAAAACGTCAATAAATTCATTGACGACAGGGATGTTCTCTACCGTTTTCTGGTTGCTTTCAGACTTATCTGTCTCATCTGTAATAGTTACAGCATAGGTCTTGCACCCTTTCCTGACTGCTCTTTTAAGTTGGAAAGCCGAAATCTGCCTAACTACTGTTTTCCTAGGGATACCCCTAACAGTTACAGGCTGTCCACTACTGTTTATACACCTAAAAGTTTTGTCAAAACAGTTTAAAACGACTCTATGTTGTTCCAACCAGTCCATTCCGATAAGTATGTCATAAGAGCCAAGTGGTAAAACGTTTAGTTTAACTGTAGTTCTAAAATCAGTCATGTTTAAGATGCATTCTTTTACATAGCAGTTTACTTTTCTCTTTGCCCCAGTAGCTAATTGTACAGACCAAGAATTATCAAACCTTTCAACTATCAATTTACATTTTTCTACCAGCTGAGGTGAAATATAACTAAGACTAGCACCTGGATCTATTAATATAGTAACTGGGGTTTTGTTAATCATACCTCCTACTTCCACCATGGAAGTTTGGTAGTCAGCCTGACGGTTTTCCAACGCTGCATTGATTCGGGGCATAGTTCCTGCAAAATCTCCAACTGTCATTTCATCTTGAACAGTATGAATATTGCTGATTTGTTTCTTTCTGTTTGGGCAGACTGAAGCATAATGTGGCCCATTACACTCCCAACACTTGACAGGTTCCTTTCGCTCGAATTTTTTAGTGTAGTTTCCATGGTTATTAGGAGTCTCTTTGCTGTTTTTGTAATTGTTTGAATGGCTGACAGCTCCATTTTTGTTTCCTTGGAAACTTTTACTATTAAAGTGGTTCCCGTTTTTGCCATTCTTGAAACTTTTATGGGGAACAAATTCCTTTTTCTTGTACTCGATCAGATTGCTGTTCTTTTTGGCTTTCCAGCTGGCTATCCCCTCTTTCTTTTTATTCTGTTCGTAACAGAAATTTGCCTTGCGCATAGCTTCTTCCAGTGTTTTGGGGTTGTCATATTCAATTCTGTCCTTGATATGATAGGGCAGGCAACTAAGAAACCGTTGTATTTTTGGTTTCTCTTCGACAAAATACGGTACATAACGCAACAGACTTAAAAATTTACTGTTTAAGTCCTTCATCGTCATAGATCCGAGTTTTAGTTCATAAAATTCTTTGGCCCTCTCTTCATAATACTGCTCGGACAGGAATTTCTTCTTGAAGTATCTTTTAAAGGTACTCCAATTAACTTCTCTTTCTTTAATCCCTTTGACCCTTTTCAGATCTTGCCACCATATGTCCGCCTTTCCCGAGAGGTTGTAGATGGCCATCCGTGCCTTCAGCTGATTTGAGTAGTTATAGATCTGAAAATATTTTCTCATTCCGGATAACCAGGATTCTGCCTCTTCTCCAGTTTCAGCTTCTCCATTGAAAGTTGGGGGCTTTATCTTCTTAAACTCCCCGGAAATCTCTTCATAAGGCCTGTACTTTTTCCTTCGGTTGTGCAGCTCAGTTTCACTGCTGTCACTGCTTGTGTGATAACTGGTTTGTCCTTTTCTTTCTTCAGATGATGAACTGCTGTCGGACTTAGCCGGTTTTGTCCTTTTTGACCCTCTTTGATGACTAACCTCTTCTGAGTCAGCTCGTTTGCTCCTTCCTTCTGTCTGGAATTTTTCTATCAATAGCTGATTTAACTGCTCCTGAGTCTTTAGAATTCTTTCATTATCCTTCTTAACCGTCTCCATCTCTGTCTTTAATCCTCTTATGGTCTGCATCAGCTCAGTGGTGTGAGCAATTACTTCTTCTGTCTCAGGTTCTCTTGACATCTGTCTTGTCACTGCGTTTGGAGATTCCTCCTCGGTATATTCTCCCAGTTTTTCCATACCTGTCTAAAAAATTCAGGAAAAAGAAATTTTCTGTTCTGTTCATGAAACCGAAATATATATTAGAAAAAAAAAAAAAAATCTTCTTTTATGGTCACTGTTTGCGGAAGTTTAGTGGAGTCACATCCAAGCCTAGTGTCTGAACCATGCTCTGATACCACATGTCAAAACCCAAAATTTCTGAAAAATTTAAAATTTTATTTATAACAATAAATGTTAACTAAATAGTATTTCTGGTCCTGTTTTAATTTCAGTAACTAACGTAATCTGTTTAAAAGACTCTGCCTTACTAAAATTTGATTTCTGTGATTGTAATTAATGACTGTTTTGTTTCAAACCGCAAGGGAAGAGCTAGTCGTAGCTGACTGGCTTACTTAGCTTACGAGCTAATGCATAAGTCGTCTTCTGTTTCTCAGGTACGCCAGTGAAGTAAGGATCACTGTATTTTAAACTTGGTAAGCATCAATACTCCCTGTACTTTAAAACTTTAAAGAAGATTTATTTACTGTTGCAAGTTGTAGTGCAAGGCAGTGAAGTTATTCTCATGAACTTACACTTGAATTAAGATTGATAGTCTGCCTCGACATGATATGTCTTATTCGGATAGTATCATCAGGTTTTGCGATGAATTACATTGTTTCCATTATAATTATTATTTTATGAATATGACTCTATGTTACTGATGTAACTATCACTGGAACAATTGTTTGTATCATAATTATTATCTGCATAAAGCGACTTAGCATCATGTGATATGTTGTCAACTAATACAAGTGATTACTGTTGTGTTCATGTATTATTAACGGGAGTTGAAAAAGTGGCGCCTCTAGCGTTGTTCCATTATATTAATCTAATATCGAGGTCCAATGTCTACTTAGAGTTTAATTTATGTCACCTGACTGTGCCTTGTTTTTAAACTGCATTCATGGTGTGAACCAGTAGAGGAATTATACTTCAGTATCTTCATAACAGAGATTATTATTCTAATGGTTTACTGTTTAACAATAGTATTAGTAGAAAATACAATGATAGTATATCATGGCAAATGTGTATCTTGTCATATAGACTTGGTAACATTTCAATGTATTAATTAACAAGGTGTTTTCATTTGAAAGTTGACTACCTTATTGCTTACATAGGAATGTAATATGCTCATGGCATTAATTTATGGCTTGGTTTCAATATATAAATAATATAATGATTGTGCAACAATCATAATGTTCCCATATGTTGGCAAACTTTATAATCAATATGGTGTTAAGGTTGTATCTATCATACTAGGTTAAGAGAAACTCTATGGTTGAAGTTGACTATATCTCGTTCATATCATTGTAGGGAATATACATACCACGTACCTTGGAATTATTGAAGGTTCGATTTCAAGGCATGCACTATTTGTTGATTGAATGTATTTCATATTATATTTCCATACGTTGAGTTTGACTTGTATCTATGCAATGATTTTTGAAATCGATGAATAAAGATTTGGATGGCAACTGAACTATATGGTCTCGACCCATATTACGTTGATATATTTTATTGCTACGTGGTTAACTCTCCTCCATGCGTTTGGTGATATATAATCTGTTATCGAAACCCTACCAGGTTATTGTCTTTGCCTCCGGGCTTGGGTCCTAAGGGTGAAACCCTCCATGTCTGGATTTCGTCGTTGGGCACTGTAACAAAATGCACAGTGTTGTGGTTCTGGTCTCATGGTTTCATTCTGTGGTAGGATAAGTCCTCGGCTCTGCTGATAGTGTTTGCTACAGTTTCATTGTTTCGTGGTCTCGTTGCTCCTTCTTTGTTTAAGTTCCAGCTACTTACAGTCCTTCACTGTGCTGGTGTGGGTATGAGGCAGGGTTTTGCTATTGTCTTTAAATTATGAGAGGGTTGATGCATTTGGGTTTGGGGTGCTTCTCGACTGGTTCAATCCCAGTTTAAGGGTTTCGTTTGGAAGGTTTGTCTGTCGCGGCTGTCAATAGAAGGGTTATGAGGGTGTCCCTTGCTCCTCCAACCGACGATTGTGATGGGGTTTCAGTGTTTGCTCCCACCGGTGGCTTCCAGATTATCCACGGGTTGCATTGCTCAGGTAAAGCAATAACCATATTTTCGCAGTTTTTGTTTTGCAAACAAGTGTAAATTTACTATTTATTTACAACTCTCGGCATTGATAGTGTATTAACATCTCTCGGCAATTCATTAATGTGCAGGTCACGCGGCTCTGAAAGTGTGCAGGGCTTTTACTCCAACGCTGGCTCCTCCGGGTAAGCCTGGTTATCCACCGTTGTCTCTTCCTTTGCTGGTTTTGTGGTTAGGGTTGAGTCTTGGAGGGAAACTCCTGTGTAGTGAGGTCGTTTACGACTTGATGTCATGGGTGCAGTCATCTGTATAAAGTTGTTTTGTTTGAAATGAAAAGGGGTTTGAAACCCTGTTATGTTTATGAAGAGCCATTCACGGCTCAGACTGTATGAGGCCAGGGTTTCTGTTATTGTACTTGTAATTGCTAGGCGTAGGGTTTTATCCACGCTGTTTTAAATTAATATTTAATATGATAATAGGCCTGTCATGGCCGTGTTTCATTTTCGAGTTTTGTTAAAATATTAGAATGTTTGAAATGTAAGGATGAATGCGTTCTTCGATACCTGCAATGGATGATAACTCTACTGTATGGAGTTCATGTATCGTTTCTATGTGTTTTCTTGGATTTTGAATGTTTAATTAAAAGAATGTGGATGTTCTTCGACTATAACTGTAATAGTTAAATAGTATAAGGTTATTCTGGCGAGTTGGGGTTCTGTTTTGTGTTCAACACATATATATATGGAATTGTTAGCTCAATGGTGACTGGGAACGAGTTGTAACAAAATTATTTTGATTTCTGTATAATTATTTAATAAAACTGTGGATAGAAATTATATACTTAGAACTATTTATAAACCTACGGTAGGTTTTGTCTGCCATATAAGGCATTCTTTTCAATTATTTTCAGTCTGTCAAGTGAAAGTTGTAAGGCTACGGCCGTGTAGGGTTTGTGGACTATTCTAAGGGAGAATATTTAAAATGAAATAAATATTATTACTGTGTATAATTTATGAAGGTTGGTAACAGCCAATAATGGTTGCATTCGTCGACAGTTTCTCTGTTGTGTTAATATGTTTGTTTAGAGGTAGGAATTTATTCAACAGTGCTTGTATACTATATGTATATGAATTTGATATTGTACAGAAATCTATGTCTGTAAAATGTGTAAAGAAACATTGAAGTCTCTTGAGTCTTGGCTTCGAGCCATTCAATACGTTTGTCTTGTTTAAAACAACTCTGTCAACTATGTTATGATAACATGGCTATTAAATTCTAATACTAGGTTGAAGGGGAATAATACTCTACAGTTTCTATGTGTTTGTATTTGACTACTGTGTTAATGAATAAGAATATATGGAAGCTTGTAACAATGAAATATCGTTACAGTCACCCCCTTTAGTTAGTCGATAGCTGTCAATCATATTCTGAGTATAAACAATATAATAATATGAGTTTTGTTTATTTGTTAGCTCGATACAAGTATGACCTGTAACTGAAGTTGACTTGAAAAATGAAACTAATATATGTATACAGGTATATTACTCTAATAGGAAATATCTCAAAGTAAAAACTAAGATTTATCTATATCTGTTCTTATGATTGTTTAATAGCTATAATTCTGGAATATCTACTGTTTAATATTCTGTCTATTATTTAACTATTAACAGGAATTCTAGAAATACATAAACATGGTATTTGTTAACTGTAACAGTAACAAATATGTTCTGCATAGAATAATTACTCTATTTAGATAAAAGTAGGGAAAATTCTAAAACATCTGAGTTCTGAAATTTATACCAAAGGAAAATACAGAGACTGATTTATTGAAATTGAATACAGTCAAAACATAGTTGAACTAGTCTATTTCATATGAAAATTAATTAAACCAATAGCAGGAAGAGTGACAGAACCTGTAGCTATGGTAGACAATAACAGCAATGGGAGGCTGTTCCTCCCTACCAATTCCTGGAGAGTGCCCAGACAGCACTTCTCAGGACCCCCGAGCTTGCTCTGGTCTAACTGGCTGGAACTAGGTACAGTCAACAATTCCCTCAGCCAAAACAGCTATACTGGAACCAAGTTACTGCAACTTCCTGCTTCAAAACACTTCCTTACTATTTTCCCACTTCCTCAATGGGACTTCTGAATAGCATTCACCTGAATGTATTCTCCCTCTAGAACAATTGCTGACCCCCAGCTCAGTTCATTGAGTAGTATTTAAAAGATTGCCTAGGTCTTAGTTGGGCTAACTGTCATTAATGAGCCACCTGCTCAGATTCCACTTTCTTGGGGAATCATGACCCCAAAATATAGGGAAGTTGCCACCTGCAACTCAGGAAGTGTTTGAGGATGCTGCCACTTGTCTTTTGTCCTTCCACCTAATTCCATCCACCAGTTAGACCAGTAACCTCTTTTAACAGCTCTCCCATGGTGTTGTCTCCATAATTTATTTATTAATAATAATTATTCATAATTTACATTCCATTTCTGGAGACTCTGCTGAGTCATCCATTCCTACTTAGCATTAAATTTATCATAATGTCTCAGGAATATTAAAAATAATTACATTATTTTAATAAAATTGGGGTATGTGACAATATTCTCATGATGATGATATTTATCTGATTACCTGTTAACACCCAAAAAGTGTTCACTACCTCATCTACCACATTATATGGCTCATTTGTCCATTTTCCTACCACATTTCCCTTAAAATCCCAAAAAATCCCATTAAAAAGCCTCCAAAAGGCCTAAAATGCCTCCAAAAGGCCAAAAAAACCCTCAAAATAGCTTTAAAAAGGCTAAAAAACCCCCTTTTCCTCAAAAAATAGCAAAAATCCCCTAAAAAGGGAATAAAAAATATAAAATAATGAGGAAAAGGAGGAAAAAACCCTATACAGCTGCATAAAACCATGTGTTTCCCAAAACCATGGGTCAGCACTCCACCACCAAAAAACTATAAATAGGTGATGGAGATCCATTATTCGATATCCACAATCACAAGCACCCTTACTCTGCCAAAATCTCTCTGGAAACCCTAGTTCACCTTTGAACTATTTTCACCTTGAGAGCCACCTTTTGGCCCATTCCCATCATTGGAGAAGGAGAAGGAGCATCTTGAAGCTTGGAGCATCCTCTTGGACACTGCAAAGGGCTTCATCAAACCTTGACACTCAAGGTAACATTAATAGAAAAAGTCATTCTTTTCATTTGATGTTTATGTTTCATGCAATATCTTAGAAGTAATTTAATTGTTGTTTTAGCTTAATTAGTTTAATATACTGAACTGCTACTAAGGAGTCCTTTCTCCTTAGTAGGTGCTCATTTGCACAAGCTAGGGGTAAAACCCTAGCTACATTACCTTTGAACAATTAAAATAAAATGTGAAATTTAGTCATGTGGATACTAGTTCATGTTTCACGTTATGGATGTATATGGATGTGATGCATGTTACAATAAATATGTGTTGTTTACTTGAATAATAGTACATAACATGAGTCTCACATGAAATGGCTATATTTTACATGGTATTTAAGTTATTAATTATCTAACCTTTAAGATGATGCAGTATGCAGTAGTCAAATGATTGTAGCAATGAGGTAAATTAGATGTCGTTGAATCATGAAATGTGTACTATAAATTTTCTCTTATGATTACAAACACTACTATTATCTATGGGTAACTGTGGTTTTGATAGGATGCATAGCGTTCTGAGAATGGTCATTTGATGATGTGATTAAAAGAACAATAATTGCATAGTATGGCTCAACATAGGATGTCGATCCTAGTTATATCAGGAGGGGTGGAGGTATTACCCACTGTAATTCCTCTAAAACATGGAGTCGTGGGAGGCTTGTGCTTAGACATGTTGCTCAAGTTGTGTGATAATGACTACCGGTTTCATGTTGGAGAATATTAGTAGATATAGTCGACATTTCCACTTACAGGTTCTATTTGGATGTACATCTTGATATAGTTGACACTTCAGCATATTCCAATACAGGAAAGGATATGATATGGATTATGGAAGTAGGTTAGGG
The DNA here is from genome assembly GCA_027924585.1 of Larix kaempferi. NCBI lineage: Eukaryota > Viridiplantae > Streptophyta > Pinopsida > Pinales > Pinaceae > Larix > Larix kaempferi. Next base: position 20,867,125 of record BSBM01000114.1, read on the forward strand.
AGGAAGGTTGATTTGAAGTAATTTAGAAGGATGTTGTGAGTTGGTTATAACCAGTTGGTTACTTTTGTGTGCTAAAAGTATTGCATTAATCATCTGTGATAATATGAGTATGTCGTATCATTTGTATTGAATTACTGTAAACTAGTATGCTTGTTAGATATTGTGATTACTATTTATTATCTTGCATGCATGGATGAGAATATACAAGATCTATGCATTAGAGGCATTGATTGTTTATGAATATTAAACGCACATGTATGTATACACTAGCTACATATTCCTACATGTGCATGTACACTAGTGTAATTATTTGATGTATTAATTATTAAATGAATGGCTAATGATTGTAGGAAGCATATTGAATACATATAAATATCTAGTAGCAATAAATACCTTTCTTGACTTTCATTATTTTTTTGTATGATGAATTAAATAGGTATGGTGAGGTGTCATAAAGTTTCGGGGGAAATTTCAAATTTCATTTATAAGCTACCATGAGAAGAAACACTCCCCATTCTATTTCTATTGTTATTATTATTCAATTCATTATTTTATTCTAGTTATGCTTTTTCCCTAAAATCTAGAAGGTGTGGTTGATGGATCATGAATGAAGGTGGTTGAGGAGACTAGAAATAAATGTGTATAGAAATTTGATAAATAGAAAGGGTGAACAGGAGTTGAGGGTTCTCTTTTTAAGGGGAGAGTTGTGGAGTGGTTGGAACTTGTTAAGAGGTGGAAGAATTATTGGAAGAAATATTTTCATGGTAGAAGTTCTTATAGATATTTGATGTAGGGGCATTGGGGCCTAGGTGAAAGAGTCAAATATGATCAACAAAAGAAAGTCGAACAGGGGAATTGCCGATGACCACTGGTGCGGGAAGATTGGCATTTGAGGCCAAGCAGTCGAGCATGAAGCTATTGAAGTATGGTTGGCAGAAGTGAGAGTCAGCGGAGTCAAAAGTTGACAGAAGGTCGAGTAGAGACATCGACGAAAAAGAGGCAAAGGTTAAGCATGGAGGATGGGGAGGATGGCAACCATGGAAACTAAGTAAAGTCGCCAAGTTAAGTCAAGGACAGACGAAGTAGAGAATGGTTGATGTTTCAAAGTGGATAGTGATAAGACCGAAAATTGTAGCAAATTCAAGCGACACAAAGGTCGATAGGTGCAGAAGTCAAGGAAACATACCTACATCTATTGTGGGTAGTTGAGGAGGTTAATGGAAGTTAAGAAGGTGACTGGGATCAAGGCAGATGTCACCACAGGAGAAGGTTATGCATGCACATATGGGGGGTGTTGACAACTCCAAGTGTGCAGGATCATAAATGTTTCGATGAACAGAGAAAGAACGCCTCAGGGAGACCGATAGGGTAGACCTTGGGAACGATAACATAGTAAAGTATAAGACTAGTGTGAAGGCACAGAAGAAGGGGGCGATGATCAATGATCAAGGATAGCACACACACACAGAGGGAGATCGTATAGACAGAGCAGAGATCATTTATGTGTATTGAAACAGGATGAGGTTGACTTGTTTATTAATTTACATGTAATTTTGTAAGTGATCCAAGTAATAGAATCCCACTTCTTCACATTTCAAGTTCACATCTTGTTTATTGTGATCGTGTTTGTGTAACCTGCATGAATCTGTTAAGCAAGAGGGTCCAACTGACCTAGCTTGCATCAAGTGGTATCAAAGCAGAAGAATCCTATGAGAAGAAGAATCCTAAGAACAGGAAGAGCCTGCGTATACGTGAACAACTCCAGCTGCGGTTGGGTAGAGTTGTGTGCGTGTGGTGAACGTCCGTTTGTGATTGGACGAGTGGATATTTTCAGCTACTGTTGAAAACAATGGCACAAAGAGGTGTAAATGTCTGTGGTGTAGGACGAAGAGTGCGACTAGGAATAGGAGTCATAGTGGATCGTGACATGTTCGACAAGTGGATGTGAATAATGAAAAGCTTCACCAAGGACGTCGCAGCAATCAAATAATCCCAGAGACGTGGATGTGTTCCCAATGCAATTGACCATAGTGACGAGGAATTCAAAGAAGTGGAAGCTTAGGAAGAAGTAGAAGAAGAGCCAAAAGATAGATTCATTAAGATATTGACAAAAATGAGGGGTAAGGAAAAAAATGGATGTACCTACCTTCTCAAGAAGTCTGGATCCAGAATACTTGATAGACTAGATGAGAGAGATGGAGAAATACGTTAACATAGAGTAGCTAGAGGATCCCAAGAGGGTTAAAACTGCATGTTTGAAGTTGAAGGGTCATGCCTTATTGTGGTGGGATAGTGTACAGGCTGGTAGAGTCAAGAAGGGAAAGGAAAAGATTAAGTCTTGGGACAAAATAGTTACCAATCTTAAAGGGAATTTCTCGCCAAATGACTATGTGATTTCCTTGTTTAGGAAGTTGCAGAACTTTCGACGGAAAGAGATGACCATGAAGGAATACATGGAATATTTCTACAGACTGTCGATTAGATTTGGTCAAACTGATGAAGGCGAAGAAGCAGTCGCAAGGTATGTAAATTGTTTGAAGTATGTCATACATGATGAGTTGAGCCTATCGAAGTTCAGAATTGTTGGTGAATCCTACCAGCTATCCCTGAAGGCAGAGTAAAAGCTGTCGAGGAGAAAAGAATCGACCAAAGGAAGGATGACTAGTCGAGATGCGAAGACGGCTCCCACAAAAAGACAAAGTAGTGGTACCAGGAGAGAATCCATTGAAGATAACCGATGGATAGAAGGGATATAGTGACTAGAGAAAAGGCATAAGAAAACCAATGGGAGGGTCGAGAGACCCGCGGTCGGGGTACGTTTGGTCGAAATGGTCCCACGAAGAGGTGAGGTGCTGAAAAACCAGCAATAGTTTGTTATAAGTGTTGAGGATTGGGACACAAAGCTTAGAAATGAACAGAGAATTTGCACGCGATAGAGGAGTCGAAACCCAGACACCGACGAGATGGAAAGGGAGACAAGAAGTTGGGTTCGACATCTGATAGTGGAAAAGATGACGAAAAAAAGAGTCAAAATTTGATGATTACGAGCATGTTGGTCTAGAACAACTAGTGAGAAGAGAAGGAGCCGTCATGTCGAAAGGCTATTTTCTGAACCAAAGTGTTAATTGCCGACAGATACTGCAAGAGCATTCTTGATGGAAGCACTACATAGAACCTAGTGTCGACAAAAGTCATCAACAAGTTGGATTCGAGATGTCAACAACACCCAAATTCATACAAGATATCCTAGTTATGGAAAGGACATCATGTGAAAGTAACCAAATAGTGCATGATCAACTTCAAGGTTGGGAAACTTGAAGACAGTGTACTATGTGACGTAATCCCAATGAATGCTTGTTACCTTTTGTTAGGAATACAATGGAAATATGATCTGAAGATGATCTATGATGGTCAATCCAACACAGTCACAATGTGGAAAAATGGCACATGGAGGATGTTGAAGCCAAAGCAGGAGGACAACATCGACTGCAAGGATGGAGAGAGGAACTATTGGGAGAAGAGAGTGCTGATGTGCTCAGCGAGAATTCTCGATGGAGGAGGAGAAACAGTCAGGATATTTTTCCATCATTCTGAAGGGACCGAGTGTCTAACAATCGAAGACAGAGAGAATTCTGGTCGAATTTGAAAGGATGTTGGATGAGTTTTAAAGCATCATGGTCGAAGTAATGTTGATGTATATGTAACTTCGGAATGTATTTCACCTATGTATTTCATCTATGTATATTGTATTCTTATAGAGATGTTATTATTCCTCTATACAGAAGTGCTTGTATTTCTATAGAGATGTTATTATTCCTCTATACGGAAGTGTCGCCATTTATATTGTAAGTGTCATAACTTATACTTGATGGTTTATTAGACCACCTTGATGGGGTCGGCCCTGTATGAGTCATGTGGGTAAAAGGGTTATTAGACCACCCTAGTGGGGGTCGGCCCTGTTAGCATTATGTTATGTGGTTAAGTTGAGGCCGACCTAGTAAAGGTTATTAGGCAAGTCAAGTCAAGTATAAATAGAGTGCGGGAGGCACTCTATTTGATCATTCACTTTCTCACTCATACTCTCATCGGAGAGTGGCGCACTTGTGGAGGAGGAGAAGCTGCTGCTAGGAGAAGACTATCTCTTATGCTTGGGTTGTATCATTTCTCCATCTATCTCTGAGGAATTTGTGGGTTTTTTCAACTTTATGGTTTTCCCCAGTGAAACTCTGTGTGTCTATTGTCTCTTGTGTGCTTGCATTATTATGTCCATGATTGATATGCTGTAGATATGCTATACATGTTGTTCTCTCAGTAAAATCCTAGATCAGATTGAAGTAAATTCTGAAAAACTAACATACTATCAGAGCTAGACTGAAAGAAGGCATGGTATGGCATTTATGACACTCGTTGCACTTGCGAAGCTAGGGCTTGATATAGCAAAACCCAGTCATCGTAGAACTTTCACTATAAATCCATTTTGGAGAGGTTTTAGGATTTGAAACTCTTACAGGTCTAAGATAAGATCCCCATGTAGCTTGTGTTTGAAGCACAACTTCTAATTCATTGTACTTTGTGTTTTATGATCTATACAATCTAGGGTTTCTGCCTCTTCCAGATCTGAGTCATAAACGGGTGACTTAGGGAAAAAGGTCATAATGTTGGCTAGGAAGCTCCAAATGAAATTTCGTAAATAGTGATGGTTAGGGCATGGAATGTACTTTCACAGTCGAAGGTTCAAAAGCCGAAAGTGGACTAGTGACACATGGCACTCCGTACAAGTTCGCTCTCCTATTTTATACCATAAACAGGTCACGTTGGGACACTTGGCATAACTCTTTCTCAGAGAATCCAATTGAGGTCAGAACTATGGGGTTGGGAAGATGACAAGTCGGGCTATGATAGGTAGAAGTTTCATACCATGGGGATTAGTAATTTCGGAGTTACACCAGAAAAAATAAGGTGCATATTTCTATCAAAACATAATTGGATTTTGAGCACCTTCATTCATGGCTCCGGGAATTAGGGTTTCAGAGAAAGTTGGAATTTTGGTAATCGGAGACCAAGGCTAAATGCTACTCATCAAAATTGAAATTTAGAGACAAAGATCAAATTTTTTGGTTGGGCAGAAGGCTGGGCTTGATAAAACCCTAGTTTGGGACTTTGATTGGAAAAGTGGAAAATTAGGGCTTCTGCAAAAGTTGGAATTTTTTAAGTCTGTGACCACAGCTGGAAGCTCCTCAGAAAAATTGAAGTTTTGAGATTTGGATCAAACCTTTTGGTTGGGAAGAAGGGTGGGCTTTATCAAACCCTAGTTCGGGATCCTGTCCAGAAGATCCGGAAGTTTCAAAGGCAATTTTGAGGGGTGAAACTTTGCAGTTTTCAAATTCTGAGTATACCAGCTTGATCATCTCATCAAGGCACATCTTTCTATCCTTTCAAAAGTTTGAAATTCAAAGTTTGAATTTTTAGGGTTTCTCTGAAAAACCCTAATCCAACTCGAGATCTAGTTTCTGCAAATCAAGTGGATTGGGTTAATCTTAGAAGAGAATGGATTGGTCACCTGCATAAGTGAAGAAGTTCCAGTTTCAGAGGGAGATAAGGCTAAGGCCTCACATAAGAAGATTAGAAGCAATCTTGACAGGTATGACTTATCCAGGTATGTTTCGAGATCTGTTCATGATTAAGTTTATGGTATGTTTGTCTTCATTAAGGTTAGTACAATCTTGATTAACTTTAGACTTGTCATATCACCTTAAGAAAATTATGAATACACGATAGAAGATATTCATTGATTAGGGTTTCGACACTTGTGATTGTACTAATGCATTGTGGTGTTGTATGAGGTTGATGCTGTTCGCTAACATGAAAGGTACACCAAGAAAGACAAATCATGTTCTAGTTTAAAGAACATATGACCATGGTGACATGAAGACAAAGATTCATCCATTGTCATGGATCACATAGAAGATCTATTTACAAGGTATGTATAACTTGGTTCTATAATGGTTAACTTGTGAGATATGTAGGTTACTAGCACAAGTCATTGAAGAGAACAAGAAGACATCATATGGGTATGTTAGACATAGCTAGCTAACATGCTAATCCAGGTATGTTTTTCCTATATCAAGTTAAAATCCTACCATGTGTTAGGATATCTTATATAAGTATACTTGGCATGATCGATTATGATTATTCATGAAGTTATAGGTTTGAGTAATCATGGGTTTAGGCATATTGTGTTTCTTACTTTAATTGATGATATGACTAACCAGAAGAGTCCTATATAAACATTGAATACTAATGTTTATTATCTGTGTTTAAAATGATCATTACTATACATGTTTAAGATTATTGTGTTTCTAATTGTATTGAGATTATACTAATAAATGTATGATTATGTATGAGATCTCGAGGATATCACAATAATGATACTTGTAAGCATGCATAGTGATCAAGGATGGATATAAGTTCAAGGACAGGTAATCCAGGAAGCAAAGATCAAGAGGGAGCACACTCTAGTAGTTTCTTCAAGGATGCAGATATTCAGAGGGAGCCAACCACTTCTCACAATCCACATCAGAATGGAGATGCAGAAAGGAACCAAAGACTAAGAGGGAGTCAACCCAACAAACAAACAAAGATAAGTATTTGAATTATCATTTCTTGCATATTTGATTGTTTAAGTAATACTGTTCAATGATGTATATATTGATGTTCCTAGAATTAGGCTATGTATTTTGGCATATTAGAATAATTGCATTAACGAACATCATACTACTAATATGAATGTAATGGATGAGTGGTTTATGGCACTGTATAACATTCCATTGCTACTTATATAGAATGAAACCTCTTTGTTCACATGTTGGGAGTAGTGCAAACTCTTAACAATGTTCTGGTAGAGATTGGAAGGCATCTAGAAAGTTACAGAACATGGATGAATGTTGTATTGAAGCATTAGCTAAAATAATTACATGACTATATGACATATTTCTTTATGTGTAAGAATTTGTTCTGAAAACTATGAGATGTTTCTAATCATGCAATTTAACTTGTTTTGTAGGAAAGATCGTATACCATCACCTAAAAAAGAAGGACTACAACATTTGTTCCAGCAACAAAGATATCTATTGAAGATATTGAAGTTCCCAGAATCTGGGATGAAGTAATGGAAGAATGCCATGATCCGTCGATCATGAAGAATGATGTTTGGGATGTAGTCCCAAGACCTGAAGGGAAGTCTATTGTGACTTCCAAATGGATCTACAAGATTAAGCATGCTGCAGATGGCAGCATAGAGAAATACAACGTGAGGTTTGTAGCTCGTGGCTTCTCCCGAAAAGAGGGATTAAGTATGAAGAGACTTCTACACCTATAGCCAGATACACTTCCATTAGATAAGTACTTGCTCTGGCTGTAGTGATGAAATGGGAGATACACCAAATGGATATCAAGACAGCTTTCTTGAATGGCGTAGTCGAGGAGGAAGTGTATGTGGTGCAGCCACTAGGTTTTGAGACACATGACGTGAAGTCATATATGTGCAGAACTTGGTATGGCAGGATAGATGGCTTCCTATCTAGTTTGGGCTTTACCAAGAGTAAAGTGGATTCCACCCTTTACTACAAGGTTGAGAAGGAAATCCAGTAATACTACTATTGTATGTGGATGACCTGTTTGTAATAGGTGAGGATAGATTGATTGTCGACATGAAGAGGAAGCTTGCTTCCGAGTTCAAGATGAAGGAATTGGGTATGATGCACTACTTTCTTTGTATGGAGGTGTGGCAGAGTGTAGATGGAATCTTCCTTGGACAAGGGAAGTATGCAATAGATATCCTGAAGAGGTTCGGGATGATGGACTGCAAGGCCATGGCTACACCTATGGCATCGAACCTGAAGCTTCTGTGTGATGATTCATCTGATTTGGTCGATGTCACGATGTATTGTCAGATGATTGGGTCCTCTATGTACCTGACGAACATGAGACCAGATATTTGATTTGCGGTGAACACATTGAGGCAGTTCCTGATGGATCCGAGAGATGTTCACCTGGTTGTTGTAAAGCATATTCTAAGGTACCTGAAGGGTATGGTTGATTATGGGCTTAAGTATGATGCGAATCAAAAGTTTAACTTGAAAGGTTATGTTGATTCACATTGGGTAGGTAGTGTTGTAGATAGGAAGAGCACTTCTGGGTGCCACTTCAGTATGGGATCAGGTGTGATCTCTTGGTTTATCAGGAAGCAGTCCTGCGTCGCACTGAGTACAGCTGAAGCAGAGTATGTTGCAGCCAGTTGTGAGGAAGTATGGCTCTAAAAGCTACTGTCTGAGCTATTTGATCTCCCGTTGGAGGCTACTGGTATCTTTTGTGACAACCAGAGTTGTGTGAAGTTGTTTGAGAACCCGGTGTTCCACGCCAGGTCAAAGCACATTGAGATCAAATATCACTATATTAGGGATATGGTGCAGTGAGGAGCAGTGAAGCTCCTGTATGTTGCGACAGATGAGCAGGTTGGAGATGTGTTGACGAAACCACTTGCCAGAGTGAAGTTTGAGTACTTCATAGAGAGGCTTGGTGCTCTTTAGATTGACGACACTTCGAGGAAGAAGTCATGGACACATTTGTTGGAGCCATTCCAAGAATGGTGAGAGGAGGATCCTTCCCATGGTTGTGGATGTAAGCGGTGGATGATGAGCATCAAGATGATGCTCCAGTTACTGCTCTGTATATGCATCATGTTGGATGCTGGTTATGATCAGTTGGATCATGTATATGTATATGCATCATGTTGGATGCTTGGACCATGTATCTGTATATGTATTAGGTGGATACGTTGTATGATCAGGTAGATCATGTATGTTGATATATATAAGGTGGATACATTGTAGGATTAGATGGATCATGTATCTATGTATGTATCAGGAGGATACATTGTATGATCAGGTGGATCATGTATGATGATATGTATCAGGTAGCTACTTGGTATGCATCAGGTGGATGCATTATATGATCAGGTTGATCATGGATTATGAGCTTCAGGATGTTGCTCCAGATGAGATGCATTAGGACAATGCAGTGATGATGATCAGGTTGATCATGTGATGATGTACGTCAGGATTATGTATGGTGAGTATCAGGTTGATACTCTGTGGCCGTGGACAAGTTGTGCAGATGAGCATATAAGTAGACCTGGGAGATCCGACAGGTAGAGCTATGTGCTCGTAATAGCCTGGGATGCTCTTTCGAGGCATTGGTCTAGGAGCACATATAAGTAGACCTGGGAGATCCGACAGGTAGAGCTGTGTGCTCATAACAGCCTGGGATGCTCTTTCGAGGCATTGTCCTATGGCATGTAAGTAGACCTAGGAGATCCGATAGGTTGGGCTGTGTGCCCATAATAAGTCCTAGGATTCTCTTTCGAGGCATTGCCATGACCACATGTAAGTAGACCTGGGAGATCCGATAGGTTGGGATGTGTGCCCGTAATAAGTCCTGGGATACTCTTTCAAGGCATTGTGGTGAGGGGTCACATGTAATACGTCCTGGAGATCCGGACAGGTTGTGCTAGTCACGTAAAAGGCCTTGGATGCTCTTTAGGATTCTTGCTAGTAAAGACACTCTTTTAAGGTTTTGTGACATTCAAATGTAAGTGGACCTAGGAGATCTTGTCGGTCGTGCTTCAGCACATAAATGGTCCTAGGATACTCTTTCGAGGCATTGTGATGCACGTAATAAGTCCTGAGGATTCCACAGTATGGCCAGTGATGATGAAGACCTGTAAGTGGTGGGCCTACATCTAGTATGAAAAAGGACTAGCTCTGTAGAACTTCGTATGACGAGTAGATCGAAGATTGATTGAGATAGCAATAGTAGTGACGATGACGATGATTCGAGGACGATGATTCGATGACGATGATCCATAGAAGAAGACTTGTGCTAGCAGATCTGTGTCGAGAAATACCTTCCTAGTTAAGAGGGAGTGTTGATGTATATGTAACTTCGGAATGTATTTCACCTATGTATTTCATCTATGTATATTGTATTCCTATAGAGATGTTATTATTCCTCTATACATAAGTGTTTGTATTCCTATAGAGATGTTATTATTCCTCTATACGGAAGTGTCGTCATTTATATTGTAAGTGTCGTAAGTTATAGTTGATGGGTTATTTGACCACCTTGATGGGGTTGTCCCTATATGAGTCATGTGGAGAAAAGGGTTATTAGACCACCCTAGTGGGGGTCATCCCTGTCAGCATTATGTTATGTGGTTAAGTTGAGGCTGACCTAGTAAATGTTATTAGGCAAGTCAAGTCAAGTATAAATAGAGTGCGGGAGGCACTCTATTTGATCATTCACTTTCTCACTCATAATCTCATGGGAGAGTGGCACACTTGTGGAGGAGGAGAAGCTAATGCTAGGAGAAGACTATATCTTATGCTTGGGTTGTATCATTGCTCTATCTATCTCTTAGGAAGTTGTGGGGTTTTTCACCTTTATGGTTTTCCCCGGTGAAACTCTGTGTGTCTATTGTCTCTTGTGTGCTTGCATTATTATGTCCATGATTGATATGCTGTAGATATGCTGTACATGTTGTTCTCTCAGTTAAGATCCTAGATCAGATTGAACTAAATTCTAAAAAACTAATAAGAAACACCGATAGGATTTCTGTCGACGAGAAGCATATCCCATCAGATTGACTTGATTCTAGGGTCAAGTTTTCCAAACAAGGCACCACATAGAATGACTCCGACAGAGAGTGAAGAACTCAACTTACACGTCTAGGAGTTGTTGGACAAAGGGTTGATTAGAGAAAGTCTGATCCCATGTGCAGTACCAACTGTACTAGCACTGAAGAAAGGAGGATAATGGAGGATGTGTAAAGACTCCAGAGCTATCAACAAGATCAGGATCAAGTATGGATTTCCATTTCCAAGGATGGATGACTTCATTGACTATTTGAGTGGATCTAGATATTTCACCAAGATCAACCTAAAGAGTGGATACCACTAGATGAGGGTTAGAGAAGGTGATGAATGGAAGACAACCTTCAAGACGACATAAGGACTTATGAGTGGTTAGTCATGCCCTTTGGATTGATTAATGCACCCAGTACATTCACGAGGCTGATGAACGAGGTACTGAAGCCATTTTCGGGAAAGTCCATCATAGTGTATCTCGACGAAATCTTGATATTCAGTCGAACCAAGACAGAACATTTGGAGCACATTCAACAAGTGTTGCGGATGCTGTAGGAAGAGAAGTTGATGGTGAACCTGTAGAAATGATTCTTCATGAAGGAAGAAATGGTGTAATTGGGATTCATATTCTCGGGTAAAGGGTTGGTGATGGAACCTGAAAAGGTAAAGGCTATATTGGAGTGGCCAGAACTGACAAGCATGATGGAAGTGTGGATTTTTCATGGAATTTCCAGTTTTTATAGGAAGTTCATAAAAGGATTTAGTCGCATATTTGCACCATTGACAGAGTGCATGAAGAAAGGAGAGTTCAAGTGAACAAGAGCTACCTAGAAATCCTTCGACAAGTTGAATTTGAAGGTGAAAAAGATCCCAGTCCTAGCTCTCCCAGATTTCGACAAATTTTTGTAATTCGACTGCGGTGCGAGCGGAATGGAAACTAGCGCATTGTTGAGCGAGGAGGGCTTAAGAATTGCATTCTTCAGCGAAAAGTTGGATGAAGCAAAGCATAAGTATTTAGTCTATGATCATGATTTCTTTGCTATTGTGCAAGCATTGAATAAATGGAGGCATTATTTGATGCCCAAGGAATTTTTGGTATACACAGACCATCAAGCACTGAGGTACTTGAACACTCAATCGATGTTAAATAAGAGACACATGAAGTGGGTAGAATTATTGCAGGGATATAAATTTGTGTTGTGATATAAGTTGAGCAAGTCGAATAAGCTTGTTGACGCGTTGGGTCGAAAATTTGCTTTGCTTAACACGACAATAGTTCAGGCGATGAGAATAGAGTTGGTGAAGACAGAGTATGAGACCAATGAGGATTTTGCAAAAGCATGGAAGGCTAGTCGCCAACCATCGAGATTTGAAAGAACTCCATACATGGATTATTTTATGCAAGAGGGATGTTGGTTCAATGGACAACAATTATGTATTCCTACAGGATCCATAAGAGAAAACCTAATCTGAGAGTTGCATAGTGGTGGATTAGAACGTAATTTTGGAATCGATAAGACCAAGGCATTGGTCGAGGAGAATTACTATTGGCCAAGGATGGCGATGGATGTTGGTAAGTGGGTACGACAATGTCAAATTTTCTAATTAACAAAGGGTCAAAGTCAGAAAACGGGGTTGTATGCACCATTGCAAGTGCCAAATGTCCCATGGGAGCACCTGAGAATGGATTTTGTGCTAGGATTGCCAAAGACACAGCAAGGTAGCGACTCCATCTTTGTGGTGGTCAACAAAGTTTCAAAGATAGCACACTTTATTCCATGTCGGAATACAAGTGACGCCACAAGCATTGTTGCATTACTTTTCAAGGAGATAGTCAGACTACATGTGTTGCCGAAGAGTATAACGTCGGTCATAGATACTAAGTTTATGGGTCATTTCTGGAGAACCTTGTGGAAGAAGCTGGACATGAGGTTGTATTTTAGCTCGGCATACCATCCACAGACTGATGGATAGACTGAGGTAGTAAACAAAAGTTTGGGAAACCTTATGAGATGTTTGACGACCGACAGATGCAAGCAGTGGGAGAACGTGTTGGAGCAAGCAGAGTTCGCATACAACAATTTTTTGAATCGATCGACAGGTATGATTCCATTCGAAATTGTTCAAGTTCGAAGCCCACATGGTGTGGTGGATTTGGTCGAAGTACCAACAAAGACTAACAAGAGTGCAGATTTAAAGACATTTGCAGAACACATGAAGGAAGTACATGACAAGGTATGTAAGTAGATGGAAAAGAGTAATGCGGCATACAAGCTAAGGGCCGACAGGAAGCAGAGGCTACATTCATTCAGTGAAGGAGACTTAGTCTATGCACACTTAAGTAAGGAGAGGTTTCCAACATGAACATACAACAAATTGAAGTTGAAAAAGATTGGACCATGTAAGATTCTGAAGAAGATTTCAAACAATGCTTATGTGTTGGGGCTTTCGGAAGAGTTGAACATTTCTCCTACATTCAACATATCATATATGAATAAGTACGAAGAAGGTTCAACGAGAAGCAGCATAGAAATGTCAAACATCGACTCGACAGGACAGATTCTAGATCGACATAAGGAAGAAATCACCGAAGTGATGGATGAGCACAAAGTCGGACACACAAGGAGTTCGTCGAAGAAAGCGTACTTAGTCCGATGGAGGAACAACGAGCTCAAATGAGCGACATGGATTCTAGAGGAGGAGTACAGGAGATTGATGGAGTAGTCGAGTTCTTTTTCACCTAGGGAAACTGATGTAAGGGCATCGGGGCCTAGGATAAATAGTCGAAGATGATCGATAAAGGAAATATGACCAGTGGCATTGTCGACGACCACTAGTGTGGGAGGCTAGGCAGTCAAGGCCAGACAGTCGAGCAGGAAGCTATCGAAGTATGGTTGACAAAAGTGAGAGTCGATGGAGTCGAAAGTTGATAGAAGGTCAAGTAGAAATCCACAGCATGGAGGATGGGGAGGATGGTAGCCATTGAGACTAAGTAAATTCTACAAGTTAATTCAAGGACTGACGAAGTAGAGAATGGTCGACGTGTCGAAGTGGAAAGTGATAAGACTGACAACTGTAGCAAAGTCAAGCTGAAAATTAGTAGATCTCAAGGATGAAATCACCAAAATATGAAGAAATATCATGAAATATCAGGAAATTTCAAGCCACGGAGTCGCCAATCTGATAATAGATGAAGTAGTTTGCTAGTAGGGAGTTAGATCTGCATATTATCAATCTATTTTACTAAGAAGTGGTGAGCTTGTGTGTCAGGAAGTGAACATGATTATCACAAGTTATTCATAAGATCTACATTCATTCATCAAACAAGATAAGCAAAGCTAAGATCTAATGCCATTTGAAGAGTTAAATCATACAAGATAAGCAACATTCAAACATTCAAATGGAACAAACTTGAATCATTTCATTCAAAACAATGAAGAGGTACATCCTTACCATGGATCTTGGTATGAATCCCTCCTCCATTGCCATGAGCTTTCCTTCCTCCACCCTTGCTTTTGAAGAAATTGAGCTTTTCCTCCTTCAGAATCTCTCCAGCATGCCTTTGCTCTTCCCTTCTCCCTTTACAATGCCCCAAATGCCTTTTTGATATAGCATTGGGAAGTGTGCTCTCAAGTTTCTCTTTTTAGTATGGGATTGCTCGTTTTCATTATTTTAGATCATTTTCACTCAAAAACCCACTTTTCCATAGTTTTTAGGCTTTTTTGCACAACTTAGCATACTTTAAGACAATTAATGCATTTTAATGCATTTCTCTTCACTTTTTTATTGGTGTAGCTTAATTTTGGACCTTTTGTTTGCAGTTCAATCACTGAACTTGATCTCCTAAGGCTCTTACTTTCTTCACCTAATCCTTCCGTTTATGGGAGAAGTGATTAGATTAGAGAGGATTTGTCTCTGAATTTACTTGTGTTTTGTGTTCATGTTGCTGGTGCATAGTAAAAATATGCTTCTTCTGTCACATGACTTGTTAAAATTTAATATGCTAAGATAGAAAATAGCAGCATTACAATCCATTTCACAATAATAGCATATACAGGATCACTGAAGAAACAACAAGCACATCATAAACACAAGAGACAGAGATTTATCCTGGGAAACCCTCATGGGGTAGAAAACCCAGCAAAGCTTCCTCAATATAGATGACCAGCAATATACAAAGATGAAACCCTGAGACATGATCTCCTCCTCCATAATAGCAGACCTCTCCTCCACAAGTGCGCTATCCTCAAGTGTGTGAATGTATCAAATGAGGAACACACCTCCTTTATTTATACACTACTCTGATATGTATTTTACACAAGTACATGTAGGCTCGTATTTAACCATTAGGTTAAATACCCCATTATAACTGACTCGGCCGACCCCCACATGGTGGGTCTAATAACCCTAGTTACCACAACCAAATCGGAGGAATAAACATCTCTGGATTTATAGTATAATCACATCAGAGGTATGGAACATCTCCGGAATAAATAATATACAAATATAATATTCTTTGAAGTTAAAATATTTCAACATGACTAAGGGTGTTAATTTTATTGTTAACACAATGATTTTCTCTTTAGACTTTATTTCTCTCTACAAGATGGGAATCGTTTACTACAAAAGTGTGAGGTTATTAGGGCCTCTAATCTAAATCGTATTTTTCTAATCATGGTGAGAAATATACTCTTCAAACATTTTAATTACACCCTCCTCTAAATGATGATGCATAGTACTCTTAGTATATAAAAATTCAAGGTATTGCACTACTAGAAGATGAAACATAGCTTCATCATGGTGTCTCTATGTGTCAGCATATTGAGAGGGTTGTCATATGACCTCCCCTATTAACTACTTCATGCCACTCACCCAAATAGTTCAAGGAATAAGGGATATTAATGTATGGATACATGGAATAAAGCACTAAATGTTGAAGTAGTAGTAGGTCTAGGAAGTACAATACTTTTCCTATACTTGGACATTTTTGCAAATTTTTAAGTAAAAGTTGACATGATGCAATAGTAGCAACAAAAGGTCATGATTGTAGTAGGAGGAAATAACAATGATAGTGGCATTCAAGAAACACTATGGATAGAGTTGGGCAAAATTACTTTCATTTAAAGGAAATATTAGACAACCAGTAGTTGCACTGGTAATTTTGGTAAAGGCAATGTGGACTAGTTGGATAAGCCTACAATGGATGGATGCACAATTCTAGACAATAAACTTCACGGACACCATGCTCTTGTCGATATTGTTGAGGATTGCAGTGAATTTTTGTGTGACAGGATGTAAGGGATCCACGTAGGGGCGACAATGGGCACATTTACTGAGAAGGTGAAGAGGGTTTCCATAGGAGGTCACAATAAAATGCATGGCATGTTGGATCAATGAAAAATTAATGGTGGGTTGTTCATGTTTCCTTTATATGATATGGCAGTTCCTTGGGAATAAAAAATGGATGTGTAGACCCAAAGGAGGTGAGAATTACATTATTTAGTGGATAATGTTTCTTTGATGGACTTAATGAGGTGAATTCAAGTGCACATGTGATGGGCACACATGTGGGAACAATGGTGAAATGAGAACTTATGATGGGTTTAATTGTGAGCACACAAATGGTATGAGAAGATGCAACAAGTGCACATGTTGGACAATAGTGATGGGAAGATGTATGATGGGCACACTCATGGGCATACTTGCATATGTGAATGGATGATGAATAAAAGACACCAAAGGAAAAAAAAATTGGATGTGGACGCTAGGGTCAATTTTAGAAGCAAGGGAATTTCATGAACGTAACAAGACTCATATTATAGGGGGATGCCTCATTATGCTAATGAAATAATTCATTTATTCATATATACACAAGAGGGAGGTTTCTTTTTCATTTGTGGAAAGTTCTAGATTTGGCATAGTAGGGTTAATTTGCACTAGTAGGGTGAAAAAGAAAAGTGGATAGGAATGATAAGATTGATTGATTGATATGTATTTTTCTCATAGAATGGATTGGTATTTGTCATAGATAATTGTTCCTTTTGCAATTTTAGTTTATAAAAACAGATAAAAAGTAGTTGGCTTGGAACCTAAATATACATTCTAAACATTATTCTCATAAATAAAGTGTAAGGGATCCAACATGGATTTTTCTTGGACATGCACATAAGTATTGTGAATTGTTTATTGGGATAATTATATTTTTCATATGGGTCTTTATGTTGGTTATTTTTTATTAATTAGGTAAGTTAAGTATTGGCTAAGCGTTGAACATTGGTATTTTTTTGGGATGTTTTAAAGGCTGTTGTTGAACATGTGTTTTATGTTGAATGAACATGATTAGTAGGACTTAGTTGCATTTTCCAGATTGTAGTATAAAGTGAATTTATGAGAATACCATAGGCAAAGAGGTTTTGTATGGTTGTAATAGGAATAGACTAGCGAAAACCCTATGAATGAGGCAAGGTGGTGTTGCACGACATTAGTTTCCAAAGAAAAGAAAAATGTTCAGTTAGAAAATAGTTTTGTGAAATTCTATATTCAGATTCCAATGTCTATTAACCAATGGTGAAATTTTAGATTCAGTCGAATGGTTTTATCTATTTTGAACATTTTTCCATCACAGTGTTACGAGAAAATTGTCAACATTAACGTGGAGTAAAATTAGAAACCCATAAACCATAATGCATCTCCCCTTGAGTTAAACATAATGTTGATATATGGACTCCTCCATTATCAATAGAAGTTCAAGGTGTTGAAAAACCCTCTGGGTTTTTTTACATTGACAAGCCAATATTTAACACAATTTAAGCAATTTGGCATCCATTTTTTAACCACTAATTATCCTTATTTTCTAGCGTATCGATTCTTCTAATTGTTCAATCTTCCTTATGGTTTGTATATTTGTAAAATCTATAGATATACACTAAGAATCATTTTTTTTTTGCATGTATTGATATAGTCCAACTCTTGGTCTCTAAACTACCCTGAAGGCTAGAGGTCATCCTCATCTAAAAAGTGATTTTCACATCCCTTGATTCTTTTTTCTTGGTATTGTTTCATGAAATAGAATTTTTCCACTCCTATCCATAAGATTTATCTTTATACTGTGTTTCTCTTTATTGGATGACATTTTCTTAAGCTAGTATCCACAGAGTTTCAAACCAGTGACCTACCACAAGGAGTGCCTTAACCTAGTACACCTATTCACCATCTATTCTACGCCTCTTGAGTTCTAGATGACAATTTCTTGCTATTAAGGTGGGTCCCTATTAGGAATTTTCATTTAAAATATATTTTTTTAATCATGTTGAGAACTATACTCTTCAAACATTCCCATTTCACCCTGGTCCAAATGATGATGTATAGTGATGTCGATACTTCAAAATCCATTTTCTTATGTTACTAGAAGAATAAATGTAGATTCATCATGAAATCCATATATCCAAGGGTGTACTGAGGCGGTTCCCATATGGTGTCCCTCTTAACTATCTCATGCTCTTGGGTAACTCCTCCATATTCCTATTATACAATTGGTTTGATGGTTAACAAGGAGGATTGTCCCATCCCTAACATGCAATCCAAGTGCCCCATAATGTATGGATTCCTAAACTAAGTTTATGGATAAGACCCAACTAGATAATTTCTATTGATATGGATGGAGTAAGTATACTTTTATGGACCATGCTAGATATCTACAATGATGCAGTCTATTCTATATAAAAATGTAATGTCCATCATGCATGCAAGGACCAAAAGAGGAACAACGAAAGAGTCAAATGAGAAATAAGACTTATATTTCCACATGTCATTTAAAAAACTATCATATTTTCCATCATGTGCCTTAAATGATGCTCAATGTCACCCTTAACTTCAATATCCAAATAAAATGTATGAATCTAGTAAAAAAAATTACTTCATAAACAAGAGCCGCATGCGGCAATGTCCGTGACAGAGCATGGTAATAGAGTTTGTAAATTGCATTTGCAGCAACAAAAAAAACATGATGCAAGGAAATTGCTAAATTAAATAGGTATATTGTGATGAAATCCATTGTTGTATTGGCATAAAAATGTTGAAGTATACGGTGGATTACATTGAAGTTAAAAGTATACGGTGGATTACACTCGAGTTAAATTTGAAGAGATACTAAAGAAATTGAAATCTAATCTATCCAACGTGACATAAGGATTCTAAAAGGATTCTAATGTGTTTCGTGGTCTACAATTGCACCGAGACGGATATCGCATTCGTAGTGAGTCCAGTTGGTGAATATATGCCAGATCCATGCTGTTGCCATTGTCAAGCATCTTAATAGATTTTCAACTATTTGAAAGGAAGAAATGACTTTTATATTAGCTTTAATGACAGAACTTATACTAGCTTCAGGACTCTATCATGTTGGTTGGACAACTAACATTGACAGTAGCAAGTCCATCTTATGTTTTGGACTGGAGTAGTATTACATCATCGCAAAAGTTTATTCCATCTAATATTATTGTTGTGTCAAGCACTTGAACAATGTTTTAGCCACACAAGCAACAAAGGAATTATTGTGGTTGAAAATTCTACATGCTAATGTTGGAAAAGAATCAAGTGTTGTCTTCTACTCATGCATAAGCAAGTCTAGGAGTTTTTTATTGCATTGATAAGGAGCCGACCTTAAAGAAATTCAGAGGTTGCTCTGTGAATAAAGTCTCACATAGATTTTCCATTAATGTTGTCCGGTGCGAAATATCAGTTTTGTCTAGCTTGATAATGCAAATGCCAGAAAGTGAATACCACTAAGCTGTAAATAAGAAGACAAATGCAATTTCAAAAAGAACAATTAGTTGGCTAAGCATTAAATCCTATGATAGCCATAAAAATATGATATTCAAACATAGCAGATCAACGTATTGTTGTCTTTATCTATATTCAAGCATAGCGGAAGACAATAGTAAGTTGATATATTACATTTGATGAGTATCAATGGTCCTTTAAGTCTCTAGAGCCTCTATCAGAAGTTGAGGGAGAAAATTTTGTTGTCCCAAACAATGGTTAGAAAGAAGGGAAATCAAATTTTGATAAGCAAGGTTCTAGTGAAGGAAAGATGCTTCAGTTCCATCCAATGCAATCAAAAAGTCAAAAAGACGAGATGGTTTTCCAAACACTACAAGATTCACAGAAACAAATGGGAGGACCTAAATTCTACATTTCAAGGGAGTAATCCTCCTAGGAAGTTTCCAACTCATGTTGCATTAATGGCCTCTATTTGTGTGATAGAAACTTAATTGCAAGGAAGCCGCTAAAGTGTAAGGTATGGCAGGATGAAATGAAAGAGAAATAAAATGTCTAGTAGAGAACTTCAAAACCTACTAACGAATGAGTGATACTGATTCCAAGCATGAAACTGATGAGAGCATTGAAGAGAACGAGAACAAGAACAAGTTTGTTGCTAGAGGATTCTATCAGAAAGGGGGAGTTGACCTCGATAAAACGTTTTCTCTAGTTGCCAAAATTTTTGAGGTGCAAAGGAAAGATACTCGTGTTTGCAATTGATGAAGGCAGTTTATGGCTCCATGCATGTACCATGAGTTTGGTATTTCTACTCAAGCTGGGTTTCTCCAAGTATTGTGTAGACTCTAGTTTTTAATTTGATCAATCTGATCCAATTATGTTGGTCCTTGTGTAGATGACTTTGTCATTGTAGGAAGTTTTGAACAATTGATTTTGTGGTGTTAGACAGAATCCACTTGTGAGCTTGACTTGATAAAAATTGGTCAACTAGTGAAACTAGAAGTTTGGCAGGTTGTTGATGAAGTCTTCTTTGGACAAGGGGAGTACGCCTTGAAGATCTAAAGAGAGTTCAAAAGAAAGAAGAGGTCCTGGTTTGCATTCCTTCAGATGCACTGGTGGTCAATGGTCAGTATTCTAATGAAGCCCCTTGTAGAGGAGAAATTTGAAATGCTCTGAGAGTATCTTGTTTTGATGACGAACACACTCCTTGCAAAGAGGGAGCGTTAACTTACAGCTTTACCTAGTTGCTTCAACCATATTCTCCTTTCATCTTCAAAAGGTTGTGCTGTTGATTGCTTGGCCATTGCCAACAAGAGCAACATCAGTGGGACAGAGTATTATGAGGGCATTTCACATCATAGCCCACTTTTCATCTATTTTGTCACTTGGAAATTGGACTTGAAGGGCAAACCTGTTGCATAAAAATGTCTTATAAAGATTTTGGGGAGTTAGCTCCTATGTAATTCTTTGTTTTAAAGTCAATAGATGAGCTCCTATGTAATTCTATGATTTAAAGTCAAAAGAAAGTGTGAATGGTTGCTCCAAATCTTAGCTTGCTGTTCAAATTTTCAGTTATCTGTGTATTTCTAGATCTAGCATTATTGCTCTTTTGAAAGGTTTTCAGCTTTAAGCTACCTAGGGTTTGTGAGAGTGCACATCTAGATCCTGGAAATTTAACAATAGGGTGACTATCATTCCACTTTTAACTTCAAATCAAAAGTCTGTATACCTTTGCAAAGACATTTTAACAGCCCAATTCAAGTACAAGAAATTTTCCATGGATAGGGTTCACGATAAAAAAATATAATTCTTTCCTTTGTAACAATGAATCAATAAAATTCATAGATAAATTATGCAAAAAATGCACTTCATTAGCTAAGGCAACGATGAAGTTAATTACCATACCTCTTCAAGGGGTTACAAATTTATCCAAGATTAGTCAAAGACTGTAATATAATTCAAGCCTATTTGTCATTTCACCAAATCTGGAACATTGCCATCAATCAGGCATTGAACCATAACAAAAATCTTAAAAAGACCTAAACCACGTTGTATCTTGAATCTTGAATACACTGCTTCCTGGCGGGCATCAGTATTATTACCCCAAACACACAGGTTGTAACCCACATATTGTAAATCACACAATATAAAGTTGATGTTCACTGCAGTATTTGAATGTGACACTCTCAATTTTTCATAAAGTCTAAAGCAGTAGTCAATAATCACTGCAGCTAGATTGTGTGCCCTTGACCCTAACATAAAGTAGAGTTATCCTACAAGGAGAATAAAAAATTGAAACTGTGAGCCCATAAGTATGCCCAACCTGACATGAAGATACATTAACACTATGAACAGATCGCTAAATCAAGCTGCTACCCAGGAAGACAATAACTGACTCTGTAATTTACTAAGACCGTGGCTTGGTAACAATCACACTTTATATTTGCTAAGAAACAAAAAACTGGAAGGCTCAGTGCCTATGTTAGGCTTATGCTATGCTTGTCAACTTTCTTAAAATGAAAGGATGCATATTGTCATGTGGCCAAAAGCGCCATTAAGGCTAGGTGAACCTATCCTACAATAAATTTCAAAATCATTGTATTTACTCTTTGACTCGCTTCATAATAAATCATTGTCATTATCATGATAAGTAAGATATAATAAATCACTACCATTATCATGATACCTATTGCCATGTGCCCAGAAACACCATTAAAATTTAAACTATCCTACAATAAATTTCAATACCATTGTATTTACTCTTTAATTCGCTTCTGACCAAATCGCTGCCATTATCATGATTCCTAAGATGTGACAAATCACTACCATTATGACGATGACTACCATATTTGATTATACGTTAATAAAATACTGCCCATTCTTGTATATCAGCTAGCGCACTCGTAGCTCCACTTTTCAGCTAATAGGGATTCAAATGCTGAAGGCGTGAAGCTCGTAGTAGAAAGGTAACAAGCTATTAGCATATATAGAAGCCTCTAGAATCCTCTATGCAAAGTAGAAAGGTAACCAAGCCATTATATCAGAATACAATTATTATAACTGTTCGGCCATAATAGGGATTCAAATGCTCAAGGCGTGAAGCTCGTAGTAGAAAGGTAACAAGCTATTAGCATATATAGAAGCCTCTAGAATCCTCTATGCAAAGTAGAAAGGTAACCAAGCCATTATATCAGAATACAATTATTGTAACTGTCCGGCCATAATAGGGATTCAAATGCTGAAGGCGTGAAGCTCGTAGTAGAAAGGTAACAAGCTATTAGCATATATAGAAGCCTGCATCAAGAGATGGACAGGCAATGTTGTCATTATTGTGCTTCTAAAATATGTAGATCAATCAAAAAATAGAAACCAATATGATGGCCAAATCTAAAATAATAGCACTTTTGTTGCATTTCAAGACGGATCTTCTAAACACTAAAATAACTGCAGAACTTGGAAAGCAAAAGGAGCACACAAGGGAGAACCTAGGAAACAATAATAGAGTTGGTTTGGCAACAATAGGTAGAGCTTAGGTCCCAATCATTCTCCACAGAAGGATGATATACTTGACACCGCAGGTGTGTTTCACACATCGCAATCCCAACTATCAGCCATAGTCATCAGTTCCTGCATATCGAGCTAATAATTAGCTCAATTCGATAACAACCCTATCGGTGCTCCTCCTGCCTATGAGACTGACAACCCTATCCGTGCTCGTCCCGCCTTTAGCTGCTCTACAAGCCACTTTCAATCACCCACATTGAGAATTATATCCTTATTCAAACACCCTTCCACCATTCGGTCCAATTCTCTGAACTTCATAGCAATGTGGTCTTTATCTTTGTTTCCGAAATAGAAAGTGGATATCTCTGTCTCAATAGGAAGGATATGCACTCTGAAGTTGCGCTGGGGTTTCACCTTTTTTCTATTTTCTGCACAGGTTCTTTTATTACAGCTTCGGGCTCTTCAGCGCCAACCCCTGAACTTTGAAGTCGAGGTTTCAAGTAGGCATTTCTCTGTGAAATTGGCCGAGAGCTCACATCATCCTGTTCTAAGTTTCTATTGCTGAAATCACCAAGTTAAGAATTATACACTTATTCAAACCCTCTTCCACCATTCGGTCCAATTCCCTGAACTTCATAGCAATGTGGTCTTTATCTTTGTTTCCCAAACAGAAAGTGGATATCTCTGTTTCAGTAGGAAGGATATGCACACTCTGAAGCTACGCTGGGGTTTCATCTTTTTTCTATTCTCTGCACAGGTTCTTTTATTATAGCTTCGGGCTCTTCAGGGCCAACCCCTGAACTTTGAAGTCGACGTTTGAAGTAGGCATTTCTTTGTGAAATTGGCTGAGAGATCACATCATCTTGTTCTGTGTTTCTATTGCTGCAATAAAAAATGCTGCTGACTTCTTCCAAAAATTGAAGGTGAATTACCTAATCTGAATCTCTCCTGATCAATGGCACTTGAAGATAGGGAAATGGATGAATGCGACTTTTCCATATTGATCGATTGCTCGAGTGTTACTTTGAAACTAGGGCTCCAAAAACTTACCAGTAACTAGTAAATTATCCTTCAGAAACATGGTGGTAATCTAGACTTGTGAGCGACCATGCACTAAAGTTTTTGGATGGGCCTCCGATGTTACAATTGGTATAGCGACGACTCACAGATAGGCCAAGAAAGGGATGAAGGAGGTGATGAAATCACCAAATAGAGAGTGAAGGAAGGGCATTGAAGTTGCGCCTACCTCCATTGACAGAGTGGGAGATGTTGCTTCCTTCACCTCTGCTGCTTCTGTTGCTCCCATCATTATCATGACAACAACCAAGAGAACTGCATATGCATACTTTCCCGAGCCTGCCATTGTTGCTCACACTCTTAAGAAAACCTGCGATTGTTACCAAATAGTGAAAAGGCCAAACCCTAAGCACCACACTTCCGGGACAACTGCGAATCTGATACAGACTAATTCAAATTTGAAGGGGCAATCCTTTTTGGCTGAGATTCAAACTCTTAACCACGAAGAACCGACAATGCGAGTTCCAGAATTTGCATAGGAAACGACTGAAGGTTCAGAACGAATGGTTTCTCCACTTTTTTAGTGGCAAGAAGAGCAATAAGGGATTACCTTATCGACAGTAGAGGAAATGGGTTCGCTATCAATGTATTTGTAACCAGCGCTCGGGTCAACTCGTCACAAGTCCAGTCTCGAGTCTGAGGACATCGATGTTTTCCAAGTGCTCACTTTTAGAGGTTTCCCAAGTCTCAGAACCTTATCGATTATAAGCGCTTGTATGAACTTGATTTATTCTATCAGTTGGGCTGTGCTCGTTGCAATTGAAGGAGGTATTTTCCAATGCATTATACGCAATCCATGCCACCCTCTGAAACTAGAGTGGTTATTATAATGACGGTCATTGTTATTGGTTTGGCCCTGGATTGTCTCCATTTGTATTGGGGCAGATCTCATGGGGGCATCCTAATTTGAATGGAACAAAGATAGTTTGGGCAATGATAGTTTTTGAGTGTGTGCATTGTACAATCCCTGTCATCGCAACCAGCTCGAACTTCGAACTTAATAAAGCGTACGAATACGGGCAGGTGTGGGGACACTTGGCTTACAAACCCCTGCACCAAAATCCAAGGCAATTTTAAAACTTGAACTTTGGAAAACCTTAGCAAAAATTTTCTATTGAAAAAAATTTAAATAGTACAGAATGACTAATATGCACAAAACGATTACAATATGTCACGGACATACTAAGGAAATAATAAAGGTACTTTATAATCAGAAGCTCTATTGTTTATAGAAGTAGATAGATCTCCTCATTTTATTCTTCCACCTCATGGTATTCAACTCATTTACCATTATTGTCTCAATGGAATGCATGTTCTCGTGGGAGTATGTAAATCCAAAAATATGAACATCACCTATTCACTACGACAATGAAGAGGGATCTAGTAACCTTGGTAGGGAAATCGTTGGCTACAAGTGAAGTGAGCATAAATGCTATAAAAAAAAAGGAAACCATTTCTTGCATGTTTATTTTACACATTAAATTGTTATCATTCAAATAATTACTCTATCCGGCTTTCCCAAAAAGGAATTAGCAATTGGTATTCTCTTACCTACAATGGATACCCGGCTTGTTGTGTCTTCCCAAGGGCATATATATAGAAAGGAAGGGGATTCTAGAAGCGATCTTATGGTATATAGAAATGAAGGGGATTCTAGAAGCAATCTTATGGTATATAGAAAGGAAGGGGATTCTAGAAGCGATCTTATGGGTTTTTGTGAGTAAATATTTTTGTGGTTGATTAATTATTATATGAGGTGCCATAATGTCAAGTAGTGAGAAGCTTGATTGAGTCATAAAGAAATAAGTGGCAGTGGCATACACATTACATTCTTATGATTGGATGGTGAATCATTTTTATGTAGCTTGTTTATTAATCAATTATATTAAATTTAATAACTTTCTAAATTTCATATTTGTCTTCTATTTTAACTTTGGCTTAAGAATCATTGTCATTATATATATTTTCAATGGACATTACATTCTTATGATTGGATGGTGAATTATTTTTATGCAACTTGTTTATTAACTAATTATATTAAATTTAATAAATTTCTAAATTTCATATTTGTCTTTCATTATAACTTTGACTTAAGAATGAATGTCATTATATATATTTTCAATGGTGGTTTACCGAAGGGCTATGTAGAATCAAGGTATGGCCAAAATTACATAATCCATTCATTCATTACATAAGGTTCAACAAGAGAATCATACCACTTACAAAAATTGAACCTGTAAAATTAAGTTTTAAAAGTCAAATAAAAGACAATGTTAAAATTAAAATGTCATAAAAAAATTTCTCGAGGTGCAAAGTAAGACATCAAATTTCAACCCTAACTTAAGATAGCTTGTAGCTAAAAAACCTAATTATCTTAATGATTGATCACAATAACATACCTTTTTAAAAATTTTGAGAGTTCACAAATTTATAGAATAACAAAAAATAATAAAATAATTTAGAATAATACTTTATTTATTATTATGTTCAAGATTTCACTAGCTAATATCTTATTTATTTTTATAGATATCATTAATTTTATTAATATTTTTTTTGGTTCAATTTAAACTATTAATTAGATTCCAATCCATTTTATAGATTAGGAAATGTAAGTCACCTCGAACCACTCCATGTGGGGCACTTATATAAGTTTAACATGATGTCCACTATCTATTTGTTATAATGTTAATGCAAGATATCTTAAAAGCTCGAGGTGAGGATAAATACCATGGTTTTAACAAACATATATAAACTTAAAATATATTTATTAAAAAATATTATTATTTTTTAATTTATTTTAATATTTATAAATTATAAAAGTTTATTTTATTATATTATTTAGGTGTAACTTAAGTGATTGGGAGGAATGCTTTTTTTTTAATCTAAAATTAAGATATATATATATATATATATATATATATATATATATATATATATATATATATATATATAATTAATTTATATTAAAAATATCATCTAATATTAAATAAGTCTAAAATATATTCACAAGAATAAATACATTGGATAGGATCAAAATGTTTTGTTATAGACATTATAATTATGCCTCTCCTATTACAAATACCACATTAAATATGATTTTATAATTTATGAATAAACATAACTAACCGAGTATTTAATAAGTACATATATACTATTTATGCAAACTATATTATCAAAAAAATCAAGAGATGATACGAGGGATAACATTTACATATAGATACTAGAATACAAGATTCAAGAAATTTTACCATGTATATAAACATTTAATAAGTACATATATACTACTTATGCAAACTAGGGATAAGAATACAAGATTCAAGAAATGTTACTATGTATATAAGTAGTTTGTTTAAAGAACATAAAGGAATTTATGAGAAATATTGTACTAATGAATCCTTAATTTTATAAAATGAGCTTAATATAGAATATAAAGGAGCTTAATATAGAATATAAAGGAGCTTAATATAGAATATCAAGTGATAAAAAATAATTGTGAAATGGCATTATATTATTTTTATGGTGAAAATATCAATTTTTTTTGAAGATTCCTTATTAGGTACCTTTGTGGTATTTATTCAATGAGTTATTAGATCATAGGAGTTGAGTTGCTAGACACATGTGAATGTGTTTCATTGAGTTTTCTTGCAATCTCCTAATATTGATCATCTGAGGTGTCAAGTCTCTTATCAAACATGGTGTTATAATAAATCATCATGGTGCCCATGGGAGCCCCCAAAAGTTATAACCATAGAGTGAGACAACAACGATCAATGTCTCTCAAGGATTTTGATGAGGTAGGTTCTACATAATGGTAAGGCTTGGCCCACAGAAAAATGTCACTAGAGAGTGGTACCATAAGAATTAATGTAGAACAAGGACTATTTTGAGATAGATGTCCTATAAGGATGCAGATGGAATTTAAGTTTATTTTATCTCCTTAGTACTACTATGAGGAATATTATTTCCTACTCTTTAATATTGTAGTGAAGAAATTCACATTTTATCTCCTTAGTACTACTATGAGGAATATTATTTCCTACTCTTTAATATTGTAGTGAAGAAATTCACAAAAGTCTTGATATTCCAAATAATACATAGTAATTTTGCGTCTATGTAGAATAGGTTAGGGTTTTTAGGGTCCTAAGGAAAATGGAGTGTCATTTTAGATAGATATTTGATATACTGGTATTGTTCGTTACTAGTACTCATCCCAATATCTAACGGAACTAAATAAGGAGGCTCGACCATGCCTTTAGTTATACTACTCAACTACCTAGGTGCAAGAGAGAAGTCTTCTAAAGTGATGTGGTCAGTGCCACTATAGAAACAATATGTCAATTCGATTATCTAATGTTCCTTTCATGTATTCGAGGGGACTTTCAATTCACCCTAGGGTAGGTGTAAATGAAACTCCGTATACATGTACTATATTATGTAGAACAACTCAAAGGGGCACCAATGGGATTATAGGGGTTTCCAACAAGGCTATTCCAATTGTACTCCATGTGTGTTTCTTCCCCGACTATTATTTTAGCTACTTAATTATAGATATTTGTGTTATTTAAAGACGTTTGAGCATGTGTCTAACTTAAATAAAAAGACTAAATTAGAGGAGTGTGTGTGTTTCTTCCCCGACCATTATTTTAGCTACTTAATTATAGATATTTGTGTTATTTAAAGACGTTTGAGCATGTGTCTAACCTAAATAAAAAAACTAAATTACAGGAGTGTGCTAACTCAAGAATGTGTTTTAATACCATTTGCAATGTTCTTAACCTCTTAATTACATAGAGTCATAACAAAATGTAATAAAATATCAACGTTAAATGGAAAATAAAATAGAGAAATAAATAAGAATCAAATAGAAAACTGTTTTACTAGTGATATCCAAAATAGAAAGCAACATTCACTTACCTCAAGGGCACCTATGAGAAGAGCTCCAAACACATTGATCACATTACACAACCTTTTACCCTATATATAGCTTAGTATTAAACCACCCCAACTAACTATTATGTCTTAATTAATTAATAAAGAGGAACTCTTTACATTTTTTACATATGATATGAAATTTTATTCAAAGATTGTGATCTCATACATTAATAAAATACTCTAATAATCCTCTAACAAGAGATTAGGATAATACATTAATACAAAAAAAAATTATATAAAAATTACAAAATACCTACTTGACAAAATTAACTATTAAACTAATTATTAAATAACACTAACTTATACGAGAATCAAGTGAACTATGAACTTATTTAATCTACCATTATAATCCTATTACTATTATTATCTTAGAAGAATGCACAAAAGAGATGTTTTTCTATGCCATATCATAAATAATTATAAGTGGTAAAAATATGAACATCATAGAAGTTTGAAGTGATTTATTGATCCATGCATTTCGAGGTACTACACACCATTACTCTCATTCATGCTATCAACCATGATGAACATGATTTAAGATAGGACGAATGGAGAATTGGAGAATAAGACAAAGTTACATGTGGTCTAAAACCATGCAACGTAGAGATTGAAATGGAATGAAAATAAGGAATCCAGAAGGCAGAAGTCCAATGCGAATGACATCTTCACTTGGAATCCAAAGGGAATGAGTGCGTGACACATGTTCTCTCGATCACATTTTTCGTACCTACAAATTTAGCCTTGGAAAATAGTTTAGTACCTACAAATTTAGCCTTGGAAAATAGAGCAAGCTTTTTATGATAATGGTAAAGGACAAGTAAAATATAGTATTTCTATAGTTGGCCCTTTTCAATATGGTACATCCACTCGAGGTTCATAATGAAGAACAGTTTTCAGAAAAATGGATTCTCGTAGTCCAAATACTATTTCCTTTCTTTTCTTCTTCATCTGCGAAATGCTCCTATAAAATAATACTTCGACTTTTGACTCTCAAAAGATCTAAAAATCTTCAATCGTCTTGTAAATCTTGTGGTATTATCCATAGCACCGCTTCTTGAGTCCTTTTTGCATTGAAGGTTTAGATAAAAAGCTGCAAAATATCTGGCAGTTTCCCGCAGTTCGTGAAGAGGATTCAATTTGGTTAGATTGAAAGCTGGAATCCCTTTGAGGCTGTCTCACGAAACCTTATTGCAGTTATAAATCCAACTTTACGTGTGAACTTCGAGAGCCGTCAAAGATCGTCCAAGCTCATGTCAAGATTGGGGAGATGATCGAAGTAATATGGAATTTTTATTGAAACGAAAGGCCGAGATTGAATAGAAATGCTCGCAAGGGTTAGGGTTTCTATCATCTAGGGTTTGGGTGAGAGGATTTGTCGGCGTATTTTTCGGAGGCCTGATTGAATCACAAAAAGTCAAGGTAAAACATTCAAACCGAGCTGACACTTAACTTAAACAAAGAAGGATAATTGCAATAATCTGTGAACGGAAACTTTAAAAAAAGGAGTCATCATGGTTACAAACTTCATATCATAAAAGCAATCTGCATATAAAAATAATTATTCAGAGGAAGATAAAAAAACATAAATTCCTAATGTAGGCGAGCTTCAACTTAATCAATACAACGTAAAGCATTAGCTAAAATAGATTTGATTGAAGAAGTCAGCGGCAGAGGCAGTATTGATATTGTACATATCATCCCAAACTGTAACTTGTCCATTTCCTCCTCCAAATATTGCAGTATTTAGCTTTGCATTCGCTTCTTGATTGGCAATTCTTGAGCAACCCGATTGATCACGAAACCCCTCTCCTCCTCCCTCGATATGAGGCAACTGGTAGCTCTTATTCCCGTTCACGTCATCTTCCAGCATTCTAATTCCCAACAGCTCATGATCACGAATGGTATAAGAAACTCCCGGATAGACATCTGTAAAACCAGCTGAAATATTTGAATAAGAAGGATCAGCAGTCCATGAACTTATTCCGGAAGATGCTGTGAATGATGAATAGTTGTTCATGATCTCGTTTTGATTTATCTGCCCATCATTATCAATCTTATCTTTCAGCGACTGACTTTCAACAAGTGCAGGGATGGTGATTCCGGTTGAGCCCTGAGAGTAATAATTAGCAGAGACAGGCGCTTCATGAGCTTGTACTGTAGTCCTGCATGACTCTATTTTAAATTCTTGGCATGCCGATGATTTTACAGGCTTATAATTATGCAGGCCTTGCTCCTGCTCCTGCTCCTGCAGACTTGGAGATACAAAAGCTATATGAGTATAGAAACTCTCATCGGTAGAATTAGCATTATTCCACAGCTGAGAATAAGAAATCAGCTGATTGTTGGTGGGGTCTGGATAGATTAAAAGCTCATCATTTTGATCATGTGCTTCTTCTTGTTGTAATTCCATCACAGCCGGAGCACACAGGTGATTATCTCCGGTGGTCACTAGATTGAAGGTGTTATGAGGTAGCTGGTATCGTTCAGGCATGACTTCCAAGTTTGGCTGGGCAAAATGAGACGACGTAACAACATCAAGAGCATCGACAGGAACGGAATTGGCAGCACAAACGGTTTTGGCATTGCAAATATGATCGGATAGGAAAGGGATATTAGATTTGCTGCTGTTGTCCCCCTTGGCGGCGGCGATGGAGGAGGAGGGGTTGTCGTGTTTCAGCATGAGCTTCTTCTTGATGGAAGAGTTCCAGTAATTCTTGATCTCATTGTCCGTGCGTCCCGGCAAATGTGCCGCAATTTGCGACCACCTGTTTGTCAATTGTCGTAGATAATTAATGAGGAACATGGAACGAAAAATGATAAACGTCCATGGAAAATAAGGTAGATAGAAGGCGTAGGGATGAAGAAAAGTAGAAACCTGTTACCGAGACTGGATTGTAAGTGCATGATAAGCCGCTCTTCTTCTCGTGAAATTGCATTATGTTTAAGGCCAGGGCGTAAGTAATTCATCCATCTCAGCCTACAGCTTTTTCCGGATCTTTGCAGACCTGTAAAAATGTGTATGTACATAGCATTAACATTATTAATAATAATAATAATAATAATAATAATAATAATAATAATATCTCATCCAATAATAATAATAATAATATCTCATCCAAGAGTAAGAGTAAGATCATATGAACATTTGATTTTTGAAAAGGATAACCATTGTTATTATATACAGAATACAACATGCATTATATTACATTGAATTGGGTGAGAAAGAAAACGATATTGAATTGAATTGAGAGGAAAAAGAAATTGAGTGAAATTACGGTAGAGTCAGGTGCTTACCAGCCTGCTTGGCCACATAACTCCAGCAGCCGATGAGGCCTTTTCTCATGATATAGTTGTTGAGTTTGTTATCTTCATCAGGCGACCAAAGACCTTTCCTTAGCTTTGGGATGGAAGGAGTCGGGGGGATGCCTTCCATTTCCCATACCCTTTCGGCCTGCCCTAGTTTGCACCACATTTTGCCGAGGAGAATCGCTCTGATCTGTAAGTATGCTTTCTCTGCACTGGATCTATCCAAACGCAAACACAAAGGCGAAAAAATACAAAACTCGTTCCATCCTGCCAATATTCTCACGTCTTCAATTATAAGCACGGCGGTAAGTTACCAACTTTCAACGCATGGACTTCGTGTTCGTTCGTCTTTCATTGATTCCTTTGATTTTTCATCTCCAATTCTTCACGATTAAGTGAACGAAAGTCAATTTCACCGCGAAAAATAGTGTCGACAATCAGATGGAGAGATCGAGAAGCACGCGACACCAGCTAACGAGTATTAGAAAGAGAAACAACGAAAAGATTAGAACCAATGAGAGACCTCGTACTGGTATATATGAGGCATCCGTGCTAACGAAAATTTCACTAGCGTTCGCATTTTGATCAGATCTGGTTTAATTTTATTATACGGCGGCGACAAACAACGTGCGGAACTCCTTAGAACACGTTATAGTGCATAAATGTATGGCGTACTGTCACGCTTGGAATACAGTATAATGCATAAATGCAATTACATGAAATTCTATGGAACCGGTAAATCTTTGACCAATATTATAATATAGAACCTAACGTAGAAGTCCAGTCGCACTCAAC
The DNA here is from genome assembly GCA_027924585.1 of Larix kaempferi. Taxonomy (NCBI): domain Eukaryota; kingdom Viridiplantae; phylum Streptophyta; class Pinopsida; order Pinales; family Pinaceae; genus Larix; species Larix kaempferi. Next base: position 20,900,220 of record BSBM01000114.1, read on the forward strand.
ATAATATGTTACTATAATAAAATATAATTTTCTTACGACTAGAGATGCTTTCGACAGTAAGGTTGGTGGAGTCTACCAAATTTCTTTACTTTCAATACTTTCTGCTGAGGAAATTGGAATTAGCCATGCTCCTTTCTGTCGTACTAAATGAAAACTTCTAATCTATTGGGAGAAACTATAGCTTCGTCCTCTCTGCGTATTAGGGAAGGAAATACAAATAAACCCTAATTTCGAAAAAAATTCACATGGTTAACTTGAAATAGCAAAGTTATAAGTAGGAAAGATGTGCTCTAGTTAAATAGTTTAAAAGTAAAGGAGAGGAAGAAGTAATTATACATAATATTAAAGTATGAAGTTGTTTCATAACAATTAGCAGAGAAGAGAAAATTTAAAACATTAGAAGGAGGTAAATTACCTTAATTTAAAAGATAAAAAATATATCTTGGTTTACGGTAAAAAAATTCAATATTGCTAAAATAATGAAAAATGGTACTATTGCTAGAATAATAAAAAGGACAGTAGATAGTTCCTAAAATGTGGTGGGATGAAATTTTTTTTATTTTTTACATTATCAAGAGGGTTGAAGATAAAATTAGTAACCATCATTATCATTAGAAAGGTACACCAACTCTTTCCTTGCAAAAAAATTAATTTTGCAGTATGCCCCACTACTCGAGACAATATTTGTGTGAAATGTCTAAACTTAAGACAAAAAAAAAGTTGTTTATTGTCTTAAATATTGTCTTTGACAAGTGTCTTAAATTATTGTCTTAAACTATTGTCTCTCTAAAGACAATATAAAATACAATTATTATTGTCTCAAATTGTTGTCTCTATTATTGTCTCTATAGAGAAAATATAAAATACAATTTATGTCTCAAATTATTGTCTTTACTATTATCTCAAATTATAATACAATTATTGACTTTATTAGTGTCTCTATTATTGCGAGAATTAGTGCCTTTATTATTATCTCAATTATTGTCTTTGTAAAGACAATATAGAATACAATTATTCTTGTCTCTCTTAGGAACCCATGTCAACCCTTCTATTTACTTTGTTAGTATATTGTTGTTGGACGCATATGCTTTATAAGTCCTCTTGTAGTATTTGTTGATCCATAGTTTGTCTCATTGTTGTTGCATGCATATGCTTTGTAAGTCGTCCCATAGTAATTGTTAATCCATAGTTTGTATTGGCCCATGGTTTGTATTCACACATGATATTGACCCATGGTATTGGCACCTAAACTTAGTATATAAGTTTGTGTTGAAACCAATGAGGGTACCGTGAAGTTATTTGTATTGAGCTTGCTTAAAGGAGGTTTCCCCCTCAAAGTGGCCTGCGATCAATAAAAGCGATTCAGAGTTTTATTATTTCTGCTATCTCGTGTATTTTCATTAATTAATTGTTGCATGTTTTTCACATCTAGTATCAGAGCACTTTCTTGGACTCGCTAGGTGAAATTTCTGCCAATTTTTTTTTCGCATCTGTTGCAGCTTCGGATCTAGGAATAATTCCTATCCGCTTAACAGTGGAAAGTACTTGGGCATAAGCCCTAAAACTCATTGTGAGGAGTACCACAGGAATCCCAAAGTAGCTGGCCCATTGAGAGGACTTACCAAAGAAAATGGCAACGACCCATACCTGATTGACTAGTTCCCACCTGTGAGGTAAACCAAGAGCTATTGTTTGTGGAAAAGTGGTTATCAGTTTTACCTGAGCCGTGGAGTGAGGGTTACTACCCCAATATGCAAGCCGTCAGATAGCATTGGTGGCCGAGTGAATCCCGTGAACCGATAGAAAGTCGAACATAACTGGGGTCCATATCTATTTTCACCTGAATTTTTACTGATCACTTCCGTGCCATTGCATATCCATATGTTGCCGATCACTTGCGCGTCGTCGCAGATCCATTCTGAAAGCCAATTCAGATCCATTCTAAAAGTCATTTCAGATCCAGTCATTTCCGATCCATTATGAGCTGTTCCAGATCCCGCCATTTTCGATCCATTCCAAAAGCCATTTTAGAGCCATTTCTGGATATATATATATATATATAATTCTGTTTTTTTTCCATGTCTCCCTTGTTTTAACTCTGTTTTTCCTGAAACTTCACTGACACCCCTACAATCTCATTCCGCATATTTTAGTCCTGAGGACCCTATCCCAAATTCCACTTCCCAAAGCCAGAAATCTCACATTTTTCTATTTTTAGGGTTTGCCATAACTTCTTCAATTTTCACCCACTCGCCTCCAAATTTTGCCACCGTGTTCATTCTCTATTTCTCCTTCTTTGACACTCTTTGACAAATTTTCTCATTCTTTCACCCCGCTTATGAAATCCCCATTTTTTGCTTCCGTGTCCATCAAAAAGTGTCCAAAACTTAGTCAAACCCCAATTACCTCTCCGAGTTTTTCTCAAATCCAAAATTTTCTTTATTAAATAATCTTTTGTTTGTGTTTTTTTATCCATTCCCCCCCCCCAAAAAAAAAAAAAACTCCTGGTTATGGTTGTCACCCACGCAGGAGCAAAAACCATGGAGGAAGCACTTGCAGCCATCCAAACCATACTCCAAGATCTGGATAAAAAATTTCTCAGCCTCCATCTTCAGCATTCAGCCATGAACAATAACCAACAGCAAGAATCTTCTGCAGCCAATGGATTCTCTTCTTCCAGCAATTTCCGTGGTCCGAAGCTTGAATTTCCTTGCTTCAATGGTACTGATCCGACTGGATGGATCTATTGTGCAGATCAATATTTCAGTATGTATAATACTTTTGATGTCCAAAAAGTTCCACTTGCATCCTTTCATTTGGAACAGGAAGCCCTTCAATGGTACCGTTGGTACATCAAGGCTCATGACGAGTAAGAATGGACATATTTTTGCCAACTCCTTTTGCAACGATTTGGTCCTAGTGCTTTTGATGACTTCACCGGAGCACTCACTAAACTTCGTCAAAGTGACACTGTGAGAGAGTATCAGACAGAATTTGAGAAACTAGCCAATTACACAGAAGGATTGTCTGATGAATCCTACAGGATTTGTTTTATCAATGGTCTTAAGGATGAAATCGGGTCAGAGGTTAAAATGTTCTATCCCAACACAATGATGGAAGTCCTAGGGTCGGCTAAGTTGGTAGAAGACAAGATTGCAACTCAACAACGCTCCAAACCCACTTTTGTTCCCTTTCAAAATATGGGTTCTCAATGACCTCCCATCCCGCCAGCTCCTCGACCAACTCCTATCAAGCATCTGTCTGAAACAGAGATGCAGGCATGCAGAGAAAAATGGCTTTGTTATAATTGTGATGAGAAATTCACTCACGGACATAGATGTGTTCAAACAAAGCTCTATCTCTTGGATATGGATTCTCCGCCTGCCTCTACAAATGGTGAAGAAACTCCAGATACAATGGATGATCAGGTCGACATTCAGGAGCTTCCTATTAACCCCCATCTCAGGATGAACAACTAGAGATATCTCTCCATGCTTTATCTGGCGTCACTACCCCCCAAACCTCACGCTAAACAATGGGACATCAATTAGACCATACATCTACAACACGATAAGCAATTCGAAACTCAAACAAAACTAGAATCAGGATTCTACAGAGCTGTCCTATTGCTAACCGAGATAGTATAATCGGTACTCAAGTCCGATGTTCGCCCAAATCTATTATCATGGTCTAAGCTCAGGATGACAAAAAATCTGAAAAGCGAATAAAGAAAACGTCGGCTGTTATAATCTCTCCTTTACACACTCTACAGGAAAACTTTACTAGATATAAAAACTGATACATAGTATTGTAACTAAGTGGCAGTGATATGGAGATCGCTCCTCTTGTAGGGATATGGTATGGTTAGGAAACCGAAATCTATCAATAAATGATCATAATATAATAGCATTCATATTTTACTGGTTAGTGGATTGCACTAATGATAAGTGGACTCAATTCGCTTCAAGACTTCTTGACTCTATTTTGGAACTACTCAATCGTAACTAAATTCGAAAAATACAGTTACGCCTGGAACTATACTCACCTCAGAAAACACACCAACAAGGGTGAGGCTCTCGAAATAGATGTATCCCAACTCTGTTTGGGGTAAGATGCTTCAACATGGAATTCATTACCAACTAAATTATTAATAGAAAATACACACCTGCAGTAGGAAATACAGTAACTCTATCTTTGCGTCTTCATTTAAATATGCAAAAGATTTTCAACATAAGAACTGCGCTTACCTAAAAATCCATGGCAAAATTCTAAGGGCTGCTACAGAGAAGGAGAGACGTCGTTTCCTCCCTCCACAAGCCAACCAAAATGCAAAAAATGCAGTATCAACATGAAGGCTCTAAGCTGAGGTCGCCTGACATGATGTCCTCCAGCACGCATTCCATCAGATCTCGCCCTTAGAACCCAGAGAGCCCCCCTTTTATCACTAACTGAGCTTACCTTAAAATTTAGGAGTCAGCTAAAACCCCCGCACAGACACCTCTCCACCTAGAACCTTCAGGAGTCTGACACCTTGAGGAGTCCATCTACCCATCTTTGATTCCCCTCCACTTGGCCCTTCAAGGATTCTGCCTACTAAGCATGGATACGTCTCCACTTGACACTTCGAGGAGTCCTCCCAGCAAGCGTGGATACCTTTCCACTTGGAGATGGTTTGTAGATAAAGGATATCGATTTTAGCATATCGAGTTACATAATTCCTCTCTTAAATTTCTTTTAAAACAAAACCCTATGGTGGATCAAAATCCACAATCCACTCTAATGTATAATTAAATATGTTTTGTTATTATGCAATTCATAAGGGATTCTTGTGCACTTAGTCATAGCCTCCATGTATATATATATATATAAAGCTCTCCCTTGTAACAAAATATAATTTATCCTTAACCTCTTGATACATTGGTTTTGTGGCCAAGCCACTCAAGGTATTACTTAATCAAAGAGTGTAAATAATTGTCTACACTTTATGCTCAAGGAAGTCCCCTTAAAAATCTATTTAGGAATACCTCCACTATATATGCATATATGAATGGTAGCGTTGTCCTCTTATGGTAATGCACTCTAGGTAAACATAATAGTAGTTCGTTGATGGTATATTTATAAGGTAAAAGGCTGTAATAAATGGACAAATAGTCCTTTCTAATAAGTGAATAACTTGCTCAATTCCTCATGTGAGCAAGGATCTGTCTCACATATACTTAAAGATCTAAAATGTGTTTGTTTTCATACTTATAAGATTTATGGTTATCAAGCCCACATAGTTCGTTCGTTTGAATTCCAGTGCCCAAGGAATTACTTTGGCACTTATCTATAATTATTTTGGCCCACGTGGTTTCCTAGTCATCATGTTCTCCCCCTATTGCATTCATACCCCATCATTAAGTAGCATCATGCCTTTACTCCCCTAAGTCTACCATTAATAATTATAACTTAGGGAAAAAGCAATAACATGTCTAAAAGGTTTTACTGGTGGGGCATTGGCCTTGAGCTCCTCACCAGCAAAAACCATTTACATTGTACACAATAATAGAAGGATATTACATCCTCCTCCCCTTAAAAATAACAACGTCCTCGGTGTTCATACTTTTCAACAGTTCGTCTCCTTCACTTGAGTCATCCTTGCGTGCTTCATCATTTATGTTTTTACCTTCTTTGAGCTTTCCTGATTTCCGCAAGTCTCTATTGCTCATAGCCTGCATCCTTATGCAATAAAACCGAGACTCTCAAATTATTCAGTAAAACATATCATCAATTTTATAATCATCTTAGAACATAAATAATGAGTTCTTTTTGCAACACAACATTTTCCATTCATGGAATATCTGCTAACCTTTGTTTGTACTTTTGTTATCATAGAAGACATCATACCATATTATTTTTCAACATAACTCAAAAGAATTGATAGGTGTCCAAAGTTACTTATCTTTTGGAGGACGTCCTTACCTCCAATGCTTGGACACTTTAACTAGTGCTAAACTTGTGGTAGATATTTATTTAATTCACAAGTTAGCACCAATTATTTCACATAATTCCATGCAGTAATTTTTTTTTAAATTCATCATTCATCCTCTCCCTTGAGGGAATTTTTCATACTCAAGTAGTCCTAACAAGCACACATCAAGATATTCAACAGTCCAGTTACTTGTCAAATCGTTAATATGTGTTTTATTGTTATATCATGAAAATTAAAAACTTTCAACAACACTTTTGTTGATCACCAACTCTCCCTTGATTTCTTGCAACTTCAACAACCCTCTAGTAAACATATATCGCAATATCTGCCACCAATTTACGTGTGGACTTACGAGCTATATTTTGAGGTTTCTCTCCCATTTGATTGCTAGTTAAATGTTTTCTCCTCAAAAACATCTAACGTCGTCCTATCTTCCAGATGTCAAACTTTGTGCCTAGGTATTTCCCTTGATATCATAGACTCTTTCCCAATTCCCCCCAAGCCTCGTTGCTTGACTCCAGGAATTTCTTTTCCACCGAGCCTCCTGCTCCAGTCCAGGAAACGTTACTGTAGAAAAGTAGAGTTGGATCATCAATTTTTTCCACTTCATTAGCCTAACACCAATGTGCTCACACGACAATCAATTTCCAAACACCATTGTGCTCACACAACAATTATTTTCCTAATGCCATTGTGATCCCACATCAATCCCTCCATTTCTATGACATACTTTATCTATAATGCTCTTGTCTTTCAACAAGTCCCATAGATATTAACGATCTACCAAAACCCATGATCATATTCTTATTTTTATTATTTATTTTTTCCGCATTCACTGTCAATTACAACATTTGACTACTTGCGACACACAAACTTCGTACTTATTGTGACTTCATTGCTAACTTCTAGCCTTTCTTTGTGCATTTATCATCATAAGGAAACATACTACAGAATCATTTTTCAATATAAGTCAAAGAATTTATAATTAATCCTTTCCTAAATAATAATAAGAAAATCATCCATCACACTACAACATCCATACATGATCAACATTCTTATTTGATTTATTAATTTCATCAATCATACCTTACGACATGAAATTCCAATGTTAGCATATAGCATTGTATTAACCTCTTTACCTTTTCAATGGTCGTCTAATTCACCATTCACATTTTTCTGATTTATGTTTTCATAATTTAAAAGATAATTGTAAAATAGTTTAGTATATACGTCTCTATATATCAAGAAAAATATCTAGAATTATTTACATCTATTTCTTGAGTATATTGAAAGTAAAAATCATAATCCAACTTCTAATTTTAGTATGTTGACAAAATACATGATATGAAAGCATCATTCCTATGCTTATAGTTTTTAATTCATAACTTTTGTTTGTCAAGGTAATAACTTGTCTCGTGATAACTTTCCATATATTTATCTTTTATACAAGGGAAATGGACTATAGCATCTTTCATCGATCTTGACACAACGTGTTAATACTTTAGTCGTCCTAGTGATTGTATCAATATATATTCATAAATAAGAACATTTATAAGGCACATTTCTAACGCACTTTTCCCTACACTAAATATGAACAGAAATCAATTGTCGACCAAATGTCATTGTCTACAACAATTTACTTCTATATGAGATGTTTTAGGATAGCTAATGTTAGCATTCATTTCCTTTGTAATAAATCCGTATAAATATTCTTTATCCTTTCAAGTACACAATCTTACTAGGAGAGTGCTACTCTTTTAAGCACTACATTAAAGTACAACTCCTAAGTACATATAACAATTGAGTTATGGTAGAGTTCATCTTTATTTAAACTTCTTTCGCAAAGTATTATAACTATGTAGACCAACCATCATTTATTTTTATTTCAATTTTTTTGTTATATTCCTTCCGGAAGTGGACAATGGTTTATTAATATACTACTATTGACTTTCTTCAATCATCATTATGCAAAGTTGATTGGCGATATCAGTTCTACCTTTATGGGTGAAAACATGAAGTTGGGTAACACATTTGGCTTGGTTTTGATAAACAAAACTGCTAAATTTCATGTTTTTCAACTTCGGCCTCTTCAAACCCATATATCCCTTAGGAATTTCAACTTGAAGTAAGCACAAATGTTTTAGAGAACTGAATTAGCTTTCTACTCGTATTTTTGTTTATTTTTTTAATGGACATATTGTGGGACAAATTTGGTGCACACCAATTGCATATACTTGAAAAGTTTTGGTATGGATAATGAGTGACCTATGTGGAGGCCGGTTTTTTGATAGATGGTTATTCATTTTAGGGAAAAACATTGTATGCTCATAATATAAACACACTATACTTGTGCATGAAATATATTTTGAGTATTTTAAGACTTGGGAACAATTTTTTATTATTTATGGAAACAACATATGTTCAGAAAATGGTGCATTATTGACACACGTTGGTGAGCTTCAAGTTTCTTTTTAGTGTGACTCTTATTGGAAAAACTAAAAGTACCATTTTCAAGTGGACGACCCAATTACGATCTCTGTGAAGATGTCAATTTTTTTGGTGTTGTCTTTGTTATGATATTGAATTTTCATTTCGGGTGATTTTCAGAGTAATAAAATTCTTAAGGGATAAGGTTTAGAAAAAAATTATTAATAAATAGAAATTAAAATTGAAATGAAACAATTATTATATCATTGGAAACTAGATTCAGAGATGAATCCATTGCAAACAAGTTCGATAAATAATATTTAAAATTTGTAGGGGTTTAGGCTTGCTGAAGTTGCAGGTTCCAGAAAGATGCCAAATATTTTTGCAGGTTTTGTTGACCATAAACTCTCGTCCGAAAAAATATCTTCCAAACTCTCGGCTGAGAGTTTAGTTCAAACTCTCATCCGAGAGGTTTTTTTAAAATATAGCATGGTGATTGGTTCAAACTCTCGACCTAGAGTTTTTTTAAACTCTCGGCCGAGAGTTTGAACTCTCAAAACTCTCGGCCTAGAGATTGAGGTTGACCTTTTTTCTCCTTTTCATCCACGCGCCCTCTTTTTTTTCACTATGTTGTCACGGAATTACTTCCCAGCTTCGCATTTTCCCCCTTATACACAACTTATGTTATCTGCAATTGAAATCTGATTTCATAAAACCACATATAACTATTCATTTTTTAACCAAATATAATTATTCATTCTTTTCTAGGGTTGACCATACACAATACTATTATACTTTTCTCATGGTCTACAATCTCTTATCCTATGACAATTCGCAAAATGATGTTAATTCATAATAGCCATTCTACTCATCTTTATTCAACACATCTATTTTATATGTTTATTAAAATCATTATAAGCCTATATATCTTAGGCTATCATCATCCTAAAGTATTATAAAAATTTCTTGAGGATCATGCTCCAAACCTGAATTTCATTTGTTAGTTCAACACAAAACTCTTCAGGAATAAACATAATGGAACTTACTTACTCGTAAATCACCGACAACTTATTGGTTACCTCTTGGCGAAACTTTGAGAATGAACTTTTTCTATTGCGCCTTATAGGTAGGGTCCTTTTATTGGTTTATCCAACTTATTTCCTCATGATAAGCCCAAATAGGCCCGAGTGTTGTAACTCCGGCTCTGATACCATATGTCACATACCCAAAAATTATTAGCCAGTATTATGTGAGTTGTGAAAAACTTTCCACAAGGACTACTTAAAATCATAAGCTATATTCACAAAGAAACTTCATAAGAAGCTAATTTAAATCTTTACTTAATTACCATATAACTGTGTATACGTTCAGAACAATTCTCATTAGCTTTTATGAGATTCATTTTACAGTCTTACCTTAATACAAAGCTAGTTTTCCCTTGAAATCCAATACAGAAAGGATCTTCATCATTATATAATGAAAACTTTACTTGGGTCAAGAAAACATAAGACTGTTATCTTCGTAACAACATAACGATGATTAGTGCCAGATATTTAAGCATTGCATAGTCATTCATGCTGCAACATTAAGTTTATAAACACTATTACTCGTACAATGGAAATTACCCATTTGACTTAAAATAACTTTCGCATATTTAGGGGAACTAAAATGGTGGAGACATCTAGTATAATCAACGAAATAACATAATTACACACATGAGAGAAAGACTGCCATTTGTGGTTCACCCAAAACCATAGGCTACATCCACAAAGAAAAGTTACATCACATATTATTGATCACAATAGGGATTACATTCTGCAACTCAGATGTCACATTATTCACTTTCCACCTCCTCAAGCCTCTATCATAAGGGCATTTCAAGACATTCACTTACGTCATCATAATCTTAGAGATCTATATATATAAATATATATAGAAAGGAACGCTAGATTTCATCCTAACCTCAACATGAGTTACAGTGGTCTAATGGATCTTTAAAACATAATGATAACTGACTGAAGTTATGTGCATGGAAAGGATCTATTTGATCTTTATAATATAATTATAACTGACTAAAGTCTGCACATGGGCAGAGATCTATTTCTGGTAAAATACTAAATTCAACTGAGTACTTTTCTAGGTATTCAATGCCGATATCAAAGTGATTACAAATACCTCTCTCTCACCTAGATATGATAAATGTAAACTATGCGTTCCCTAAGCTCTTTCTGATCTAAATGTGATAAAATAGAAACTATGCCTAGGGATCTACGCTAACTCATTAGCACATTACAGAGATATCTTTAACCTATACTATTCATGCAACCGATTCTTGCCAAGGGATATTCCCTAACTCCTTAGTGCATTACAGAGATAACTTTGATCTAAACAAACATACAACAGACTATTTCTAGGGGTATGTGCCCATTCCTAAGCGCATTACAGAGATAAAGGATGAAATACAAAAATATATAAATGTAGAAGTTAAAACTCACGCTAACAACCAGGACATCAATTACACCATACATCTGCAGCAAAATAAGCAATTTGAAACTCGAATAAAACTAGAATCAGGCTTCTATAGAGCTGTCCTATCCCTAACCGAGATAGTATAATCGGTACTCAAGTTTGGCGTTCTCCCAAATCTATTATCATGGTCCAGGATCGGGACGACAGAAAATATGAACATCGAATAAAGAAAATGCCGCTTGTTATAATCTCTCCTTTATGCACTCCGCAAGAAAACTTTACTGGATATAAAAAATGATACATAGTAATGTAACTAAGTGGCAGTGATATGGAGATCACTCCTCTGGTAGGGATATGGTATGATTAGGAAACCCAAATCTATCAATAAATGATCATAATATAATAGCATTCATATTTTACAGGTTAGTGGATCGCACTAATGATAAGTGGACTAAATTCGCTTCAGGAGTTCTTGGCTCTATTTTGGCACTACTGAATCAAAGCTAAATCGAAAAATACAATTACGCCTGGAACTATACTCACCTCAACAAACACACCAACAGGGGCGAGGCTCTCGAAATAGTTGTATCCGAACTCTGTTTGGGCTAAGACACTTCAACACAGAATTCATTACAAGTTATCTTATTAATAGAAAATACACACCTCCAATAGGAAATACGATAAATCTCTCTACATCTTCATTTAACTATGTAATATATTTTCAATAGAAGAATTGTGCTTACCTCAAAAGCCATGGTGAAATTCTAAGGGCTCCTACAGAGAAGGAGATACATCGTTGCCTCCCTCCACAAGCTGACTAGAATGCAAAAAATGCAGTATCAGCATCAAGCATCTAAGCTGAGGTCACCTGATGCGATGTCCTCGAGCATGCATTCTGTCAGGTCTCCCCCTCAAAACCCAGAGAGCCCCCCCTTTATCACCAACTGAGCTTACATTAAAAATTTAGGAGTCAACTAAAACCCCCACACAGACGCCTCTCCACCTAGAACCTTGAGGAGTCCATCTACCCATATTGGATTCCCCTCCACTTGGCACTCAGAGGAGTCCTCCTACCAAGTGTGGATACCTCTCCACTTGACACTTCAAGGAGTCCTCCTACCAAGCGTGGATACCTCTCCACTTGGAGATGGTCTGTAGATAAATGATATCGATGTTAGCTTATCAATTTACATAATTCATCTCTTAAATTTCTTTTAAAACAAAACCCTATGGTGGATCAAAATCCACAATCCCACTCTAAAGTATCAATAAATCCATTTTGTTGTTATGCTATTCATAAGGGATTCTTGTGCACTTAGTCATAGCCCCCATGTATGTATATATATATATATATATTTCCCTTGTAACAGAATATAATTTATCCTTAACCTCTTGATACATTAGTTTTGTGGCCAAGCCACTCAAGATATTACTTTAATCAAAGTGTGTAAATAATTGTCTACACTTTACGCTCAAGGAAGTCCCCTTAAAAATCTATTTAGGAATACCTCCAATATATATGCATATATGAATGGTAGCATTGGTCCTCTTATGGTAATGTACTCTAGGAAAACATAATAGTAGTTCGTTGAGGGTAGCCTTAAAAGGTATAAGGTTTTAATAAATGGATAACTAGCCCTGCTAATAAGTGAATAACTTGATCATTTCCTCATGTCAGCAAGGATCTATCTCGCAGATACTTAAAGATCTATAATGTGTTTGTATTCATACTTATAATTTTTATGGTTATCAAGCCCACATAGTTTGTTCATTTGAATTACAGTTCCCAAGGCACCGCTTTGGTACTTATCTATAATTATTTTGACCCACATGGTTTCCTAGTCATCAAGTTCTCTCCCTAGTGGATTCATGCCCCGTCATTAAGTAGCATCATTCCTTCAGTCCCCTAAGTCTAGCATTTCTAATTATAACTTAGGGACAAATCAATAGCATGCCTAAAAGGTTTTACTGGTGGGGCCTTGGCCTTGAGCTCCTCACCAGAAAAAATCATTTACATTTTCCAAAATAATAGAGGGATATTACATCCTCCTACCCTTAAAAATAATAATGTCCTTGGTGTTCATACTTTTCAGCAGTTTGTCTCCTTTACTTGAGTCATCCTTGCCTACTTCATCATTTCTATTTTTACCTTCTTCGAACTTTCTTGATTTCCGCAAGTCATTATTGCTCATAACCTGCATTCTTATGCAATAAAACCGGGACTCCCAAATTATTCAGTAAAAAATATCATCAATTTTATAATCCATCTTAGAACATAAATAATGAGTTCTTTTTGCAACACAACATTTTCCATTCATGGAACATCTGCTAACCTTTGTTTGTACTTTTGTTATCATAGAAGAAATAATACCAAATTATTTTTCAACATAATTCAAAATAATTGATAGGTATCCAAATTTACTTATCTTTTGGAGGACGTCCTTTACCTCCAATGCTTGGACACTTTAACTAGTCCTAAACTTGAGGTAGATATTTATTTGATTCACAAGTTAGCATCATTCATTTCACATAATTCCATGCAGTAATTGTTTTTTTAATTCATCATTCATCCTCTCCCTTGAGGGAATTTTTCCTACTCAGGTAGTCCTAACAAGCACACATCAATATATTCAACGATCCAGTTACTTCTCAAATCGTTAATATGTGTTTTATTGTTATATCATGAAAATTAAAAACTTTCAACAACACTTTTGTTGATCACCAACTCTCCCTTGAGTACTTGGAACTTTAGAAACCCTCTCGTGAACATAGATTTCAAGATCTGTCACTAATTTACATTTGTACTTACAAGCTATACTTTGAGGTTACTCTCCCTTTTGATTGCTAGTCAAAATTTTTCTCCTCAAAAATATCAAACAACGTCCTGTCTTCCAGATGTCAAACTTTGTGCCTAGGTCTTGCCATTGATATCAAATACTCTTTCACAATTCCCCTCAAGCCTCGTTTCTTGAGTATAGGAATTTATTCTCCACCGAGCCTCCTCCTCGAGTCTAGGAAAAGTTACTGTAGCAAAGTAGAGTTGGATCATCAAATTTTTTCACTTCATTTTCCTAACACCAATGTGCTTACACGACAATCATTTGCCTAACACCATTGTGCTCACACACCAATTATTTTCCTAACACCATTGTGCTCCCACAACAATCCCTCCAATTCTATGACATACTTTATGTATAATGCTCTTGTCTTTCAACAAGTCCTGTAGATAATAATGATCTACCAAAACCCATGATCATATTCTTATATTTATTATTTATTTTGTTTGCATTTACTGTCAATTACAACATTTGACTACTTGTGACACATAGAATTGGTACTTATCGTGACTTCACTTCCATTGCTAAGTTCCTAGAATCATTTACAACTTCTATCCTTTCTTTGTGCATTTATTGTCACAAGGAAACATACTACGGAATCATTTTTCAATATAAGTGTATTGGAGAAAACTCACTATGGCTTGGGAATACCACAACAGACAGATGACTACCAGAAATCTACTCAATTCTCAAAACAATGCTATTATAAATGACAATGTTAAGATAATGGAGAAATGTAACCAACCTCGATCCAACGTTTGAAGTAGATCGCCGTTGAAGCTTTCAATCCACGCACTTGTAATCTGCAAATTAGTCTTGACAGCCAATATCCGACAAGTACATATAATATATAATTGACTTTAACATTATCAATAACAATGGTCCATAATATCACAAGCAAATGTAACCCAATGTATAATAAACAACATTTACAACATGAATGGACGAGAATATGAGTATTTCTATTAATGAACAAGAAGAAGTACAAAGTGATACGACCTCTTTCCGACAACCAATCTGAACCAAGATCTAGGTCAATCCACTTGTTCCTCCACCACTTCAATCCTCCATGAATGGAAAACTCAAACTAGAAGGAGTTTGGAAGATGAACATAAGGGGTTTACAACTACAAGGATCAATGAGTGCAGACTCAATATAGGGAAAAAATCCACTAGAGTTCCTTTACTATTCTCTTCTTCCTCTTGTCCACAAGCCATATGTGCTCAATATATAGTCCTCTCAAAGGTAGGTGAAAGGACACATCGAGACATTACTCAGGCAGATGGAGAGCCAAAGGTCACCCAATGACTGCTTTTTGGGAGTAAAAAGTAATTAATAGTGGTTTTTACCATTTTACATGCTACATGTGGGCTATAGGGATGCAAATCGCGAGTATGCGTGCTATAAGGATGCAACAGGTAGGTAGGAATAAAAATAGGGAAAAATAGTTTCACTGAAGGATATAAATGGATCTGAGTCACTGAAATGGATCCTATAGGCCAAAGAATGCTGATGCTCATAGGGTGGAAGATTACGATGTAACAGATGCCCCCTATTGTGAGGTTAGAGACTGAATGTGCTACAATGGCCGAAATACATTATAAAACTCAGAAGTGGAGTGATGGAGACACAAGTGGAAAGAACAATTCACTCGTCATAATACAATAGTATCTCTGGATACATGTCGGTATAGTACAACAATCTGATACAATGTCCATGAATAGGTATTATATAATGAATACATGTCATAAGTGATCATAGCCATGATCCTTCTACACTAAGATATGGTCTTCTGCTGAAAAGAAGACAACTGGTGCAAACTGGAGGTACAAACTGCTGAAATTTGAGAGGTGATATCTTAGATGTAAAGTCAAAGTCATATGTAGCATACTAAATGCCACAATTGCCTGGGGTCTTCTACACAAGTCTTCGATGGTGCAAGTCCCATCAAGTGAATAAAGGAGTTGGGGTCGAACCTGATGAGACATCATCTGATTACTGGTCAATGCTGTATACTATTAACAGACGCGAGATGACCCACCGATAATGAAACTGGGCATCAAGGCATAGAGCACAATCATCAGAGTGTGAATAAATGGGTTGAAGTCGAACACTAGGATGAATCCATCGATCAGGGGACATTGATGTATTCCAAAAACTGTCGATGGCGAGAGAACCTGCCACTAATGATTGCAAGCCTCAAGGTAGTCAACCAAACAGTAAACATCAAGTACCAGAATAAATGAGTTGAAGTCGATGGAACGAGACTCGCTGGAAGGAGGGCATTAAGGCATCCCCCATCAACCAACACGAAGTACCAGCAATGCTGAAAGATTTGGAAGATCTCAGGTAAAACGGACTGACTCAATAAGGATGGCCGACATGCAATAGTCAAGAGAAATGAGGAGTGGCCGACACTAGTTTCAGGACTTCCTTTGAACAAGAGAATGAGCAGATGGATAGACTCAAGCAGCATAGACTCGACATAAATTGTGCAATGCACGAGGCATTATAGAGGGCTCCAAAATGACTGGAAGCTTAACCAATCGGTGGAGAAAACTGAGAAACAAGTATAACTCCTAAGGCACTACTATAGTCCGACTCATAATGTACGGAGTGGAATGAATGCGCCGTTCAAAGGTGACACAACAGCTGCCAACAAGAAATAGTGACCATAATCCCATCCAGATTTTTGGAATATTTGATTTTTTTTCGTCTTTTTCATATTTGGGAAAAGATTGAAAAAGAATAAAATTGCTTATAGTACAACAAGTGAGAGAATGAGTGTCAAATAGCTAGCAGACTAATCCCAAGCAGTGGAACATACCTATGCTCAATGCAAGGAAGTGCGTGCAGGATGTGGACACTTGGGGGTGTGTTCCCTTAAGGTCAAAGGGTCATCAAATTGTGAAGGGAAAATATATAAGCTCTGCAGGGCTCGACATGGAAAAGTGCTCAGGAACCAGGCTAACAATTGAGTAAGCGGGAGCCGGCACAAGGCTCAAGCGGCAAGCAGGATGATGCAATGCAATTACAACATGATATAACTGAGGGGAGTCCTTAAGGGAGATGGCCAACATAAGACAAAGTAGAGTATGAGTCTTTATCGCAATGTCATGGTGTAACTTCCAAGGATTCCCAATCCTAAGGACAAACAACGGCATGGGCACCAAAATGCATAAGGGGTTCTAACTAGGGTACCCATGTTCGGAAAAGCCCTACCACCACATAACAACACTTCTATAGCAGTGTGAACGTTCCGTGTCAGTTACGAAGCGAGGTCGCACCTAGGGTTTAAGAAAATGGTCAACAGGTCAAATGCATAATGTATGAGGAAATGGCATCTAACCTATATGCCAAGTGTGAAATGTACCTGCCATAGGTGTGAAATGGTTTAGAACAACTCTCGCCGAGGAAATCTGTTGAAAAAACACTACTCCATGACACGATATTAGTTCATAATGGCTCAAAATGGTGAAAACTATAGAAAAGTGGGTCCATAAAATTATAAATAGTAATAAAATTTTCCAAATTACAATTCATTTGCATTATTCACCAATTTGGAATTTAGTGGTTAGTTTTCACCTGAAACTTCAATTGTTGATCGTGGGAGCTACAAGAGACCATTCAGCGAACCGTCCAGAGCAGGTTGGTAGTTACTTCCATACCTTTCATTTTAATGCTTTTATTTCAATTTTTTTCGGTGTATTTTTTAGTTTGGCCAAGCCCTAGATGGCTTCGGCGCTACCCGCTGGCTAATAGTATGCGGGTTGCAGGTAGGGCACAAAACGCGCAGTCAAAACAATGACTGCCCACGTCTACCCGCAACTGTCTACAATTTTTCTCGCGGGGTACGGCTGTGAAGAAAGTTTTAATCATGAAACTGAACAAAATTCACTTGTTTTGCACTCCAGGATGGTTCTAGAGTGGAGGGACAGAGAGCATGACCAAGTTGATGAGACCATGTGCAATGATTTGTAAGCACAATAAGCATTGCAAGCATGTGGTTTATATAAATACTGAAGTATAGGGGGTTTAAGGGCCCAAAACCTATTACTTCGTCATCTGATAAACTACTAGGATGTGGCTGCTCAACACTTCATCCTCAATGGGAAAACTCTAACACTAGACGTAGAGGATATCTATTTCATTACCGGTTTGTCCCGTAGAGGGGAAGTGGCTAGTCTTCGGTCACAGACCGTGGGTGGTGGGATCACTATGCAAGACTACATAGCGCGGTATTGTCCCGCCAGCACACTAGTAGTGGGAATCGAAGTGCCATTCAATGCCATAACAGATCTGAGTACAAAGATCATTGTGGCCACTCTAGTGCGGATCACAGGATCCAAAGCATTGCATCAGGAATCCAGACCGGTGATGTTTTACGCATCACAATGCATGTAACCTACTTTATTCGACTAGTGTATTACTCTGCTGGTGTCTATGAAGACACAACTGACGTAATGCAAAGAGGGGAAGGGCAAAAAATTTGGGTATGGTAGCATCATATGAAGCTTCTTCTTTGAGAGGGTTCCGGGACTTAGTTCGAGGGTGGATGTCCCTCCTCACAGTCTCCGTGATCCAGCCCTGACCCGGTGGACTGAGATCTTGGCACGACAGGGTGGTGGCCGTCTGGCGTCACCATATACTGAGCAGTTCTTCCGCTGGTGGAACAGGCAGGTGATTGGTAAAGAGGAATACCCCTATGCGGGGATAGACTTCAGACAGGACCGTGACATGCTTCTCCCACCAAGCACAACTTTCGAAGACATCAGTGAGTACTCTTTTGGTTGTGTTTATTAAATTTTACGGATTTTTTTATTATAGTTGAAATGCAAAAAATATTTTTGGTGGTAGTGTCATTTGCTAATGGGTGACTGTTTGCTTGCAGACAAAGGCCCAATGAGACCCGAGGGATTCCCGAGACATGGTCGTCGAGGTAGAGATGAGGTGGCAGCAGATGCTCCAGCACGGCACACACTTCAGACGTTGTGGCGCAATATATCACAGATGGTTGCTCGAGTACCACAGGTAGAGGTAGCCCGACTACCTAAGGCCATGCAGCACCAGGTAGTGGGTGTTGTTGGTGAGTGGGTGCGGCTACTGCACAGGGTGGTCAATGCAGTACAGTACTTCTATGAGACACATCCCGTCGAGGTAGCAGTTAGGCCTCCCCGGAGGGAATATATATCCCAGGGTCTCATTATTTTTTATCGATATGTATATTTTTGAGGGCTACGGGCTCCAGTCTTGTCTGACACCACCATTTTTGGACATATTTATATATATATACACCTTTGGTTCTAAGTTCTACTACATGTGTGTATGTACAAATGTATAAATGTATTTGTATTTATGTGCTTCATGATGAATGTGACAAATGCCAGTCTAATACATAGTTAGCGTATGCATCAGATATGTAATTAAGACTTCTCGAAATATGAATATATGTAATTGAAACGAAATGTCTCTCCAAGAGTCGTACCTTAAGGAATATCCGTAGTAATGTAGGGTCTTGTACATGGTACTGCCCATTCAGCTGAGACACAACTAGTTGTGAATCTAGGCGGACTTCTAAAGATTGGATGTCATGTAGAATGGCATCCCAAAGTAGCTCAGTAATGGCACTATACTCAACCACATTATTAGATGTAGGAGCGAGACAAGCACCTCTTGAGGACACAAATAGGTGGTCAGGTGAGAAGATAACCTAGGCAGCAGAAGCAAGCTGTTGCATATGTCGGCTAGCACCATCCACGAAACCTAAGAACGTAGGAAATCCCATGGACATCTGTCAATCAAATAGAGGCTAATCAACAGACCCGATAACCAAAAGGAAATCTAAACTATGTACAGAAAAACTATACAATAGTGTACAAAAGTATCAGCCCGAACCAAAGGTTCAAGCGTAATACCGCTTGAGGTAGAGCCCATTTCTAGGCTCGTTCAAGACAACTACCTCATAGTCTTCTAACTCATAAACTCCTTTTTCAAGGACACGCCTCACAATGTTAGGACTGTGCCACATGGGATTGAACTTGCCTACCCCTAGGGGTTCTTTAGCGTGGTCATACAAGAGTACCAAGTTACCTTCATCATATTGCCGAGGACAGATAGACCTATCATATTGGACCTTGACACGACACTTGTTAACATCAATGTCCACAGCGGCATCTCAACGGTGCTCATCAAGTTGCTCGAGGTTGACTAAACGTTGCTCAATATTTGTCGTATCAGGGAGGAGCTCTATGGCTAGCTTGAGCGAAGGAATTTCGCATTCAATCGGTAAAAGTGACTCCACACCATGAACTAACTGGAACAGTGAGAACCCGGTGGCAGTCTTAACTGCGGTTCGATATGCCCACAAAGCAGGATCTAACATGATATGCCAATTGGTCTTGCTTTGTTGGATGGTACGTTGGAGAATGGTCTTCAAAGACTTATTTACTGCTTCAACCTGAGCATCTGCTTGAGGATAGTAGGAAGATGAGTGTTCCTGACGAAACCCAAGCTTGAGAGACAAATCCTCCATCATCTCGTTTTGAAAGTGACTGCCATGGTCAGTGACAATCTCTTTTGGGATACCGAATCGAGTGATAATCTGGTTGAACAAGAAATGGGATGCAGTAGCACTGTCAGCTTTTACAGTAGGCATGGCCTTAGCTCATTTGGAAAAATAATCCACGACCATGATAATATGGTGATTCCCCCCAGCCGAAGCTGGTTTGCAATCCATGAAATCTACCCCCTACTTGGTGAAGGGACCGACAGTGGTGACCGGATGGAGGGGTGTTGGATGTGAGTGTATGTTCCGAGAAAAAACCTAGCAAGGGTGACATCTCTTCACAGCGTTAATACAATCTTTAAAGATAGTAGGCCAAAAATAACCAGCTCGCATGATACGCTAGGCTGTAGCAAGCCCGGATAAGTGACTGCCACATGCCCCCGCATGGAAATCATTAAGTACCTGTTCTGCTTCTTCCTGATTCATGCAACGATGGAGAATGGAATCCTTTTCTAGGCGATACAAAGTGTCACCGATGATAGTATAATCTTTAGTGTGATGTCTCACACGCCGTCGCTCATCTCATGAATAATGTGAAGCAAAATTCAAATTTGGAGATATACAATGACATCCCCATACCAAGGGTCCTTGGTCGAGATAAGAAATAAGTGTTCATCCACAAAGGAATCTTCATGAATGACATCCTCATCAAGCCGTGGAAGATCCGACATAAGCTCAGCGAACACCAATGATTTCACCGATTTTGCCGAAGCAAAATCGAGATCAAATTCCTGAAGGATCACAATCCATTTATTATACTTACCCCCGATAAGGCACCGTGATAGCACGAACTGAAATGGATTGATGTGAGCTACAATGGTGGTTGTTCGAAGTAAAATATAGTGCCGTAACCGCTGGAATGCATGGACAGTCGCAAGCACCAACTTTTCTACATGAGTATATCTTAGTTCAACGTCTACTAAATTTCAACTAAGATAATAGATAACATGATCGACGAGCGCATCATCTACTTGAACCAAGACCATGCCAATAGTCTCTTGAGACATGGCCACATAAAGAATGAAATCTCATGTAAATTCCAATGGACTAAGCACAGGGGCCGATACCAAAGCTTTCTTAAGGGCATCGAAATACTGTTGGGTTCGCTCATCCCAGATAAAAGGTGTGCCTTTCTTCAATAAGCGCGCGAAACCTTTAGTAATACTAGCATAGTTAGCTATAAACCGACGCAGAAAAGTAGCTCTCCCTTGGAGGCTCTAAAGTTGTAACAAATTACGTGGAGGAGGCCACTGAGGTATTGCCTCAACTTTGAGAGGATCAACTCGAATACCCTCTCGCAAAACTATGAATCCTAGAAGGCGACTAGTCCTAACAGCGAAGATGCATTTGTTTGGATTCAATCGAATTTTGTAGTGGATACATCATTCAAGAATCATGTGGAGGTGCTTGGGGTGGTCTACTCTCTTGCGAGAATGGCCAGCAAGATCATCCAAGAAAAATTCCATAATCATCTTAAGATCGTGAAAGGCATAGGTCATGGCTCGCTGAAAAGTAGCTTCGACGTTTTTTAGGCCAAAGGGCATTTTCCGATATGCAAATGTACCCCATGGACAAATAAATGTTGTCTTATGTTGGTCTGCGGGTTTTATTTGAATCTGATTATAACCCGAGAATCCATCCATGAATGAAAAAATCTCACTTCCCACACAAGCATCCAATATTTGATCAATGAATGGCATGGGGAAGTTATCTTTCGGACATGCACAGTTCAAATCTCTAAAATCAGTGCATACACGGATCATTCCCTACTTCTTATCCACAGGAACGGGGTTTGACACCCATTCAGTAAGAGGAATGGGGTAGATGAAACCAACTTTGAGTAGTTTCTCCACCTCTTCCTTAATAGTAGCTGCTTTCCTGGGGTTCACAGCACGTAATCATTGTCAAACCAGTTTAGCATCAGGATACATTCTAATCTCGTGTTCAACAATGCGAGGGTCTATTCCTAGCATCTCCTCGTATGACCAAGCGAAAGCTTCCTAGAGTTCTGTAAACAAGTCAGTGTAAATAGCAATCTCCTCAGGAGTGCAATTGGCACCGACATAAAAATTCTCCAATTTTTTGGGAATGTGAGAGATGTTGATCGAAATGGTTGGGGAAATATTGGCCATATTCCCCTCCATAAAAACATCATGTGACTCCAAAAGAGCCACAGGGTGACCAACCATCTCAGCTAGAGTCATCCTAAACTCCTCCTGCTCAATGAGCTCGAGGTTGGGAAGGAAATAGGAGCGATGGTGCATATCTTCCCAAGGCCTCTCACTACCACACATGGCCTTGAGGATGGCTTCATCAGATGGTAAAGTATCATCAAGGCAATCATGGGAACAAGATGAGTTGGCTGCCCAAACTGGCAGCATAACGGGATCTTCTTCGACTGTCTGGGAAGAAGAGAGATCCAGATCTGTAGTGGTTTGTTGGATATGATCATAAGTGAGCTCCGCTACAGATAAAGGCATAGACATCCTGACATGCGAAATATCTCCATACGTGGAACTCGTGGATGGTAAAGTCCATGGATCGTCTAAATAGGAGGTCCAGAATAACATATTATTCGAAGGAGGAGACGCATTGTCAGTAATGGTTCCAATAAAATTCACAAGTATAGAAAGATTATAAGTTCCCATCAATGAGAGGTACATTCTAACACCTATGTTCCTAGTTTCTGGCTGAGAATTAGAAACTTGCGGGACTGTGGATCCCATGGATGCTGTGGAAGGAGTGCCAACATAATCCAACTATCGATCGTCACAATCTTTCCTTCATGGGGAAAGCAAATAACTCTAAACATAGTAGACGCGACAACCTTCATAGCGTACATCCAGTTCTGACCCAATAAAAGGTTGTAGTCGATGGGCGCATCAACCACTTCGACTTCAATAGGCACAAACTTACCTCCCAAGATGACAACAAGGGAAGGGATAATTCCACGTGGCGTAAAAGATCTACCGTCGAATGCAATGAGTGTAGTTCTAGACGCGAGTAGAGGAGGAGAGCGAAGATATTTCCAACAAGCTAATGACATTACTGATGCAGAGGCACCTTCATCAACCATAGTATGTTTGACGAAGCTCTTAAGGCAAACCACCTGGATTTGAAAAGCCACGTGGTAAGGTAAGTGAGGCTAGACATTAGTAGTATCGAACTTGATAACACTAGGATTTCCCCCATCCTGAACTCCTAATGCACTCAAAAGGGCATGCTTCTAAGAATGACAGGCTTGCAAAACCTCAAGAGCCAACATGGCACACAGAGTTTTGCCCAAATATTCTACGATAGAGTAGTTCTAGGCAGCTTGAGCATTAGGATTATGCATGGAGCACTTGAGAACACCTTTCGGTATCCGTGGCATAATGGAAGGCTTCTCAATATGTAAGGAATTTTCAGGAGGAGGGGGAGGCTGACTCCCCAAATTGGGTTGTGGTGCACCATAATCGCGGTGATGAGTAGCAACACAAACCTCTGACTGAACCATATTCACACATCCATAACCACTAGTATTGGAAGAAGAAGTTGTCATCTCATTAGTACCATAACTAGTGGTGGGAGCATGCGAAGCCATGTTTTGGTGATGAGGTAGGGGATCCTTCAACATAGCTGGGCTCTATGCCAAATGCTTTGATGCTTCTTCAATTCAAGGACATAAGTGAGTAAGATGATCCTCCCCACAAAGCTTGCAAGGGAATTTCACCTTATGCCTAGGTTTACGATCATCGCCAGCATTATCGCCTTCTCGAGGAGGGTTGGAATTTTGTTTACGAGGAGTATTACGATTTCTATTGTTATTACTTCCATTGTTTCCACCCTACGATTATTTCTCCCCTTTTTCTTACCACCAGGTTGTTCGTTACCTGATGGTTTCATTGGTTGCACATTGTGTACATCAGACGACAGAGTGGAAGTGGACAAGGTGTGAACCTGTCCAAGGGCAGACTGGTTTAGCGACAAATTTTGCATTTGATTAGCTACCAAGTATATTGGGCGAGTGCATGCGAACCCCACGATGCCATCGACATGTGGTCCAGGAACTGACGTAAGCTCATGTCTTGTTCTCGGTGCATCAGGGATAATGTCATACAAAATGCCAGATTGAGAATAAAGTAGATCTAACTGTTGGACTTTCAAGATATCTTGTTCCTTAGTCACAATGTCGGACATCGAAACATCCTTAGCAATGTATGGGAGTAAATACTTAAGGAACCATTCCAATAGGAACTCTGGAGGAATGTTGGCTTTCACTAATCTCTTTTTCCGACACCACTCTTGAACGTGGTCAAAAATATGTGTGGCCTTATTCTGACATAAGGTGGACAACAACTCAGTACCAGTATCATAACGAATCGACAACTGGAAATGGTCTAAGAAAACCAAAGCAATCTTGTTGAATCCCCTATAGGTGTTCCCAGAAACTCCACATACCACTTTGCGGCTGCCCCCATGAGGGTGAGTTGAAATAGTCGTAATCGAATGGAATCATGATTCAAAGAGTTGGAGGAGCACCAAAGGTGAAATGTCATGACATGATCTCCTGGGTCCTCACCACCTTTCCCCTCAAAATTCAGAATGTCCGAAGGGAGCTTGGTAGGGACCAGGAGCCAAGTAGGGTCGTGACGCACCAGATCACTCGTGAGCTTTGAAAGATCCGGGAGATTCAAGCGTGCAAGGAACAGGAGTTGCGGCTGGAAAGCGGGATTATAAGCTCCCACAAAATGTTGGTTAAATGGAACTGTGTTATAGGATGGACCAAAATCTTGACCATGAGGATTAAACTATTGATGATAAGAACCTGACATACCATAAGCTTTTCCATGGCCATAAGATTGATAACCTCCTCCTGCCTAACCCATTTCAGAGTAAGTAGGTATATGCATGTTTTGAGCACCATATTGGGGTGGTGGGGGATACTGGTGGCCAGCACTAATTGTGTTGTAGTAAGGGTTTCCACCATGAGTATGGGGCATGTATGTACTATTCATAGTGGGAACCGTGTTGTAATGACCGTAATGGTATGGTATGTTCCCACCCCCACCATTAGGATTAGCTTGAGCAGTCGTGTGGTGACCAAAAGCATGAGAAGTATGTCCATCCCCAACATTAGTGTGATTAGTAGTAGGGTTGGTGGTGTGATGTCCATGTGGATAGGAAATATTCCCACCTCCTACATTATCATTACTAGTGGCGACAGTGGACGCAAAAGTATGCGATATGTGTCCACCCCCGTGGTTGGGAGGAACGGTATCATGTGCAAAAGTAGTCCTGTGTTGATGAGTAGTGGCACGTGTATTAGGTTCTGGATAGTGAGTCATATTCTGAACAACATTCTGGTTAGGTTGGGTATTCCTAGGAGGTGGTCCTATTCCAACATTAGCGTGGTTAGGAATTTGACCAGTCCCCATACTATGTGAGTGGGTGAACAACGTAGTGCCCCCAGCGAGGGTAGTGCCCCCAGTGGGTATAGTATGGCTAACAATTTGACTAGTGCCAGCGTGAGTACCAACCGTAGTGGAAGGTTCGACAGTACTATTACTAGGCATACCAAAAGAGAGTGCGGTGGGGTTGATCATAGGGCCAATATCATCATGAGTCTCAGGCCTCTCGTATCTATAATTGCGTGGAAACAAAGGAATGAAAGGCTCGTCCTATTCTTCCTCCTCAGGTAAGTAGGGCATCCCGTAAAGATAATTATCTGGATTCGAAGGATCAAACGGATCCCGGTCAAGTTGATTATACCAAACAAAACAAGGTTGAGTTTCAAGTGGATCACCTCCCCAATCCTCACGAGGAGTATGGGGATCAGAAGTATGTTCAACTCTACTCGAAGGAGTAGAAGGATCTTTGCCAATATCGGGATGTGCAACCATATACTCTTCAACGTAAGTCACATAAGAATTTGAAGACTCAGAGGGAGCCCTCCGGCATCCTCTAGCAATACAGCGTGTAACCTCAAGTGGCTTTAAACTAGCCAATCGATGGGATCGGCGGAGAGTAGGGCTCTGCGCCACGATATCTCTGGAGAGAGTCACAACATCCCCTAAAGGCCAACTATCGATCAAAAAAAGTAAATCAAAAGCACACACCTAGAGAAACTACATCCAAGAGCAGACAAACAGAGAGGCTAAATGAGCTCCCGACACTAGAGCCGGTATGTCTCGCCTAGGAGAGGCTTGAGACTCCCAAACTATAGCTGGAGGTAACAGAATCAATTATAGAGACACCCAGGCTTCACTGTGTCGATAGGGTCAAGTCCACTGCATAAACACAACTGTGCTATCCAATCCCTATCTGACTCAGGAAACAAACAACATAACCACTGCAAGTACCTTGTGCGGTACTTAGGTAATCCAACTATGTTCACCTCAATATAACCAATGCTCAGGGGGACAGTCGCAAGTGGGACCCATCGTATGGGTAGGGTAGCTAAGCCCGAAGCACAAGAAGACAAGCCTCCAGTACCCCCAGATACAAAAAAATCTTGGATATATCTCCCACATTCAGCTGGTATCAGAGGGATATCTCCGCAACCAACATCCTGTGACCTCATGCTTAACTCTAGATTGAGTAGAGCTTCATGAGAACATCGATCTATACCATGGATTCCTCCACTCCATGGTCAGAAACCTAATGTTTCGTCTAGTAGTTTTGGATTGTTAACTCACAATGATCTATCCTAAGACTCTAAACCTATGCTAGTTGGTGTACCCTATAAATAAAATCAGTCTAATCGATTTTAGATTAAGCGTTAATTTTAGTGGCTGTGATTACTCAAGGGATATGATCGTGAAACTACTGATGTGTAGACTCAATAGTATGCAACATCATCCAATCCTAGACTCGTCTATCCAATAAAACAATGTCACTAAGATGTAAAATCAACCAACAATTCTAAAATAAAGATGCAATCTTTTATCTTTTCGATGCATAAGCAGAACCTAAAATGAAGGCAACAAGCACTCAATGCAAGATGCAGTACATGGAAAAACAATATTTTTGTATTTTCGCTTATAAAGAAGAAGGAAAATGCAAAAAAAACTAAATGTATATTTTTGTATTTTTTCAATATAAATGAAATGAAAAAATGCAAGCAAAATCCTACTATTCAGTCATTGAAGTGCCGAGAAGATCACTAAGACAACTCAGCAGATCCTAAACAGCAAGACTCAGCCAAAGGAATGAGCTCAAAAGGAAGAAACCAAGAGGCTAAAACCAAAGATTGGTAAAAAACCAAGAAGGCTCAACCAAGAGAAACAAAGAGATCTAGTCAGAACCAAGGCATGAAACTGTCAAGAAAGAGGCCAACAAAGACTCGGGAACCAACCAAACTCACCCAACAATAACCAATAGTCATAAACCAACAAAAGCCGGAGTTACATGCTACTGTCGAAGGAAATCCTGCGGGTACCCGCGAGCAGTAGAGTAAACAGAGGTGGGTAGACGCGGGCAGAGCTAAGCTAGCCCGTGGGTGAGGAAAGGAAAATTGGAAAATAATGAGTCCAAAGGCTCAGAAAAAGCAAGTTTTTGATGGTGTATCTTAACGGCCAATCAGTGACACAGAGCTTCGATAAACAACAACTCTAAATATGGATTGATGCTCAAAATATTTCCCAAACATGGATGTTTTCCCCAATGGAGTCGCCATTTCTGTATTGGAGAAAACTCACTATGGCTTGGGAATACCACAACAGACAGATGACTACCAGAAATCTACTCAATTCTCAAAACAATGCTATTATAAATGACAATGTTAAGATAATGGAGAAATGTAACCAAACTCGATCCAATGTTTGAAGTAGATCCCCATTGGAGCTTTCAATCCACGCACTTGTAATCTGCAAATTAGTCTTGACAACCAATATCCAACAAGTACATATAATATACAATTGACATTAACATTATCAATAACAATGGTCCATAATATCACAAGCAAATGTAACCCAATGTATAATAAACAACATTTACAACATGAATGGACGAGAATATAAGTATTTCTATTAATGAACAAGAAAAAGTACAAAGTGATACGACCTCTTGCCGGCAACCAATCTGAACCAAGATCTAGGTCAATCCACTTGTGCCTCCACCACTTCAATCCTCCATGAATGGAAAACTCAAACTAGAAGGAGTTTGGAAGGTGAACATAAGGGGTTCACAACTACAAGGATCAATGAGTGTAGACTCAAGATAGGGAAAAAATCCACTAGAGTTCCTTTACTATTCTTTTCTTCCTCCCATCCATAAGCGATATGTGCTCAATATACAGTCCTCTCAAAGGTAGGTGAAAGGACACATCGAGATGTTACTCGGGAAGATGGAGAGCCAAAGGTCATCCAATGACCGCGTTTTGGGAGTAAAAAGTAATTAATAGTGGTTTTTACCATTTTACATGCTACCTGCGGGCTAAAGGGATGCAACTCGCGGGTACGCATGCTATAAGGATGCAATAGGCAGGTAGGAATAAAAATAGGGAAAATAGTCTCACTGAAGGATATAAATGGATCTGACTCACTGAAATGGATCCTACAGCCCCAAGAATGCTCATGCTCACAGGGTGGAAGATTATGATGTAACAATAAGTCAAAGAATTTATAAGTAATCATTTCCTAAATAATAATAATAAAATCATCCATCACACTACAACATCCATACATGATCAACATTATTATTTGATTTATTAATTTCATCAATCATACCTTACGACATGAAATTAAAATGTTAGCATATAGAATTGTATCAACCTCTTAACCTTTTCAATGGTCGTCTGATTCACCATTCAATTTTTTTTTATTTATGTTTTCATAATTTCAAAGATGATTGTAAAACAATTTATGTATATACGTCTCTATATATGAGGAAAAATATATAGAATTATTTACATCTATTTCTTGAGTATATCGAAAGTAAAAATCATAATCCAACTTCTAATTTTAGTATGTTGACAAAATACATGATACGAAAGCATCATTCCTATGCTTATCTTTTTTAATTTATAACTTTTGTTAGTCAAGGTAATAACTTGTCTCGTTATAACTTTCCATATCTTTATCTTTTATACAAGGGAAATGGACTATAGCATTTTTCATCAATCTTGACACAACCGGTTAATACTTTAGTTGTCGTAGTTATTGTCTCAATATATTCATAAATAAGCACATTTCTAATGCACTTTTCCCTACACTAAATATGAACAAAAATCAATTGTCAACCGAATGTCATTGTCTACAACAATTTACTTCTATATGCTTGATGTTTTAGGATAGCTAACTTTAGCATACATTTCCTTTCTAATAACTCCGTATAAATATTCTTTATCCATCAGAGTACACAATCTTACTAAGAAAGTGCTACTCTTTTAAGAACTACATTAAAGTACAACTACTAAGTACAGATAACAATTGAATTATGGTAGAGTTCATCTTTATTTAAACTTATTTCCCAAAGTATTATATCTACGTAGACCAACCATCATTTATTTTTATTTCGACTTTATTGTCATATTCCTTTCGCAAGTGGAATACGGTTTATTAATATATTACTATTGACTTTCTTCAATCATCATTATGCAAAACTATTTGACGATATCACTTCTACCTTTATACACAAATTATGTTATCTGTAATGGAAATCTAATTTCATTAAACCACATATAACTATTCTTTTTTTAACCGAATATAACTATTCATTATTTTGTAGGGTCGACTGCACACAATACTATTATACTTTTCTCATGGTCTACAATTTCTTATCCTATGAAAATCTGCAAAATGATGTTAATTCATAATATCCATTCTACTCATCTTTATTCAACACATCTATTTTATATGTTTCTTAAAATCATTATAATCCTATACATCTTAGGTTATCATCATCCGAAAGCATTATGTACATTTTTTGCGGAACATGCTCCAAACCCAAATTTCATTTGTTAGTTCAACACAAAACGCTTCAGGAATAAATATAATGGAACTTACTTACTTGTCACTCACCGACAACTTATTGGTTAACTCTTGGAAAACCTTTAAGAATGAACGTTTTCTGTTGCGCCTTACAAGTAGGGTCCCTTTATTGGTTTATTCAACTTATTTCCTCATGCTAAGCCCACATAGGACCAAGTGTTGTAACTCTGGCTCTGATACAATATGTCACATACCCAAAAATTACTATCCAGTATTATGTGAGTTGTCAAAAACTTTCCACAAAGACTAGTTAAAATCATAAGCTATATTCACAAAGAAAATTCATGAGAAGCTATTTTAAATCTTTAGTTAATTACCATATAACTTTATATACTTTCGGAACAATTATCATTATCTTTTATGAGATCCATTTTACACTCTTACCTTAATACGAAGCTAATTCTGCCTTGAAATCCAATACAGAAAGGATCTTCATCATTATATAATGAAAACTTTACTTGGGTCAAGAAAGCATAAGATTGTTATCTTCGTAACAACATAATGACGATTAGTGTCAGATATTTAAGCATTAGATATTCATTCATGCTGCAACATTAACTTTATGAACACTGTTACTCGTACAACTGAAATTACCCATTTGACTTAAAATAACTTTCGCATATTTAGAGGAACTAAAATGGTGGATACATGTAGTATAATCAACAAAATAACATAATTACAATTACACATATGAGAGACCGATATACATACGTGGTTCACCCAAAACCATGGGCTACGTCCACAGAGACAATTTACATTACATATTATTGATCACACTAGGGATAACATTCTGCAACTCAGATGTCGCATTATTAACTTTCCACTTCCTCAAGCCTCTCTCATAAGGTAATTTCAAGACATTCACTTACATCATCATAAATAAGGTAATTTCAAGACATTCACTTACATCATCATAAATATATATATATAGAAAGGAACGCTAGCATTCATCCTAACCTCAACATGAGTTACATATGTCTAATTGATCTTAACAACATAATTATAACTGACTGAAGTTATGTGCATGGAAAGGATCTATTTGATATTTATAATATAATTATAACTGACTGAATTTTTGCATGGGAAGAGATCTATTTATGGTAAAATACTAAATTCAACTGAGTACTTTTCTAGGTATTCAATGCCGATATCAAAGGGATTATATAGACCTCTCTCTGATCTAGATATGATAAATGTAAACTATGCGTTCCCTGAGCTCTTTCTGATCTAAAGGTGATAAAATAGAAACTATGCCCAGGGATCTATGCTAACTCATTAGCGCATTATAGAGATATGTTTAATCTATACTATACATGCAACCGATTCTTGCCCAGGGATCTGCGCTAACTCCATAGTGCATTACAGAGATAAATTTGATCTAAGCAAACATACAATAGATTATTTCCAGGGATCTGTGCCAATTCCTAAGAGCATTACAGAGATAAAGGATGAACTACAAAATATATAAATGCAGAAGTTAAACCTCGTGCTAACGAACAGGACATCAATTACACCATACATCTACAACACGATAAGCAATTCGAAAATCGAACAAAACTAGAATCAGGCTTCTACAGATGTGTCCTATCCCTAACCGAGATAGTATAATCGGTACTCAAGTCCATCGTTCTCCCAAATTTATTATCACGGGCAGGGCTCAGGACGACAGAAAATCTGAACAACGAATAAAGAAAACGACGCCTGTTATAATCTCTCCTTTACGCACTCTATAGGAAAACTTTACTGGATATAAAATTTGATACATAGTAATGTAACTAAGTGACAACTATATGGATATCGATCCTCTTGTAGGCATATGGTATGGTTAGTAAACCCAAATATATTAATAAATAATCATAATATAATAGCATTCGGGTTTTACTGCTTAGTGGATCACACTAATGATAAGTGGACTAAATTCACCTCAGGATTTCTTGACTCTATTTTGGCACTACTCAAGCAAACCTAAATTCGAAAAATACAGTTACCCCTGGAACTATACTCACCTTAGCGAACACACCAATAGGGGTGAGGATCTCGAAATAGTTGTATCCCAACTCTGATTGGGGTAAGACACTTCAACACGGAATTCATTACCAGCTAGATTATTAATAGAAAATACACACCTCCAGTAGGAAATACGGTAATTCTATCTTTGCGTCTTCATTCACTACAAGAAAAAGGGCATTTTAGCCTCACATTAGCACCACTATTTGTAAAGGATTTGGGAAATCCTCAATTTTCAAATAGTGGTGCAAAAGTGGTGATAATGTGGGGATACGCAAGTGGTGCTAAAATTTATGGTGCAAAAATGGTGTTTGTAAAAAAGTTAATTTTGGTGTTAAATGAATATGTGGCATAACATGGTGTATGGTGCAAACCACCAAAAGCCAATATGACGTGGATTGAAATTTTGTGGTGCAAAACACCAAAACCAATCCAACATGGATTAATACCTTTTGGTGCGAAACACAAAAATTATTATTATTATACTCAAACTTGTATATGGTGCAAAGCACCATAAAATAACAAGTGGTGCAAAGCACCATAAAATAATAAATGGTGCAAAAAAAATAAAACGCATGATTAATATATATATATATATATATATGGTGCAAAGCACCATAAAATAATAAATGATACAAAAAAAATAAAACGCATAATTAATATATATATATATATATATATATATATATATATATATATATATATATATATGGTGCAAAGCACCATAAAATAATAAAGGGTGAAAAAAATATAAATCACACACGCACGTGTGTGATTTATATTTTTTTACACCATAAGCTCTTATTTATATATATATATATATTATTTGGTTTATTTAATTTTAATCTATCATCTAAAACACAATAATTCAATACATTAAATAGACATAATGAAAACCATAAAGCTATTTCAGCAAAATTTATAATTTATAATTATAAAACAATTATTCTCATAATATTAATATAATGGAAGACTGTGTTTTGAAATTTGTTTTTAAAGAAAAATTATAATATATGTGATTTGTATTGTTTGCATCATATATATATAAACAAGGATAAAATATGTTTATTAAGACATCTCATTATAGTTTATCTGGTTTAATCCATCATTTAAAAAATCAATAATTCAATACAATGAAAAAACATAATAAAAACTATAATGCCATTCCAAAAAAATTATAATTGATAATCATAAAACAATAATTTTCATAATATTAATATAATGGAAGACTATGTTTTTGAAATTTGTTTTTACAGAAAAATGAAAGAGAGAAAATTAATAATTCATTTGAAGAGTTGCTAATATTGTTCATCCTTGATTTTTCTAGGGAACTTGCCATCACCTGCATGGCCAAAATGGTAAAAGAAAATTATAAACATGATGACTTCTCTTTGTAAACAATAAAAATACAAAAAATGATGGAGAAAAAAACACAAACAATAGCTTTAACTGAATTGCAAAAACAATAAAAAGGTTATGCATTTAGTGACATTTCATAACTAAAATATGCTATTGATTGCAAAAATAATTGAAGTGAACTAACCTTTGAAGCCATGTAGATTCAACATGTCAGCATATGATAAGGTTGAAGCATGAGTCAAAATTCATTTTCCTCTTCTCTTTCATCCTCTGAAACAATTACCTAAGAAGCATACAAGATAAGATGAACATACCTACAAATTGTACTCATTGAAACTTTCATTTACATATATATGTTTCATATCATGAACATTTATTTAGAACAAAGAATTTGTAGGTGGAAAATTACCCCATAACTAGTGATAGGATGAAACCCTTCTTTAACCTTTTGATGGATGAGAGAAGATATACCATAGCATGAAGCAAAATCTTTATCATCTTCATACATTTTAGTATTGAATACCTGCAACTACAATTTTTAAAAAATAACAAAATAGTTAGAAAAGATGTTTATAAGAAAAATAAAGTTTACTTGAGAAGCATAGTAGTGTATTAAACTTACAAATTTTGCCTCTGCAGACAACATGCCACCTTTCCCCAAACGATGGCGTGTGGCCAACCTAGAGGCTTGCACGGTATGTGCATATTTGTCCTTTCCAACCAAGGTTCCACATTTCCTCTTTTTTTTAATATCCACTTGTTCCAATATTTTTTTCCACTCTACTTCTCCTATGAAATGTGGTTTGACTATATTTTTGTTTTTAACCAATTCCCCTCTCAAAGCATTTCTAGTATTTTTCATATATTCAGCAACACTGTGGAGAATTTGCTTGGGAGGTACAATTGCAGAAACTTTATGCATATGAGATACTAACTCATCCTTCTTGGATTTGTCTGCAAAATAAATATAAAAATTTTAATCTATATGAGATATTTTAAGGTTTCTAGTATCATAGTAATAACATGAAATGTTGTATATGAAGTATAGGGAATGCAACAATGAGTAGAATATATAAATTTTTGAATATGAAACATGAACTATTTAGTAAAGTATATAAATTTATACTACCTAAATTAAGCATGCATTCTATGAAAAAATATATAATATTCATGTTTTACCTTGATGACGAAAATCTCTAGTAATTGTAGGACCAAATAATCTCAATGATTCGCGATGAAGTATGTCTCTCCATGTTCTCCCAGCTTCATCATTTAACACTTGCCCTTTTTCATTTAAAGTGATTGTAAATGGCATACCATTGGTTGCCTCTGCTCTAAAATATTCACTTGGATGTTTCAAAGGATGTGCAAGAGATGCACCAATAGATTCTATAACTGGTTCATCTACGGGAGGAGATTGATTTTGCACTCCATCAACATTGGTGCCTTCTTCTGGAACAATGGTATTACTCCTAAGAAACAAGGTAGAATATATTATTATGTTGATATTATATGTAATTACAAACCTAAAATTAATAAGTAGAAAATAAATGATGATTTACCTTGGCATATCATCAACAACTATTTCTGTATCTGCTGCATTATCTCTGTCAAATATGGTTGTGTTGTATGCTATTTGAATTGCATCTCTTATGAATGGGTTGACATCATCCCTAGTCAACCACTCTTTATACAATCGTAACTTATCCATTTCAAATCCAGTATCTAATGTTCGCTCCACATTATAGCAAGGATCAGTTACTACCGGTATGTATACATCATGTATAAAATTTGAATGTGAAGATGGTGTTGTAGATAAACTACTTCCATTCAAAGGTATTTCAGTAATATCTGTTCCTATAGAAGGCGTGTTTCTCATAACATCATTTACACTCTTTGTACGAATAGTACACATTGCTTGTTTTTTTGTTCTCATATTGAAGCAAGAGACCTAATTCAATGTTAACACAATTCCCAAAAGTCAGAACTAGTATTATACACTTCATTGCACTAGTATGAAACCAACAATAATCTAACTATATGAAATAGAGTAAAAATATTATAAAACAAAAATTATGCAAATGAACTAAAATACTTATTAGAACCATTAAGCTTTCTACATATAATAAAAATAAAAAATGTTTTGTGAATCAATATATGATAATACATCTAACATTTAGTAATTTTGAAATGGCATCATTTATAAGTTTATAGAAATTTTTTTCCAAGTGTCTTCTTCCTAAATGAATATGAGACATTAAAGTCATGAAATGATTTTATTATATTTTTATATTTCAATTAATAAACATTTCATCATAATTAAATATGAGAATTGTTTCCTAATTTATGTGCTTTTAAAATATTAATTATGAAATATGAAAAATTGTATCTTATATGCTAAATACATATCTTAAAATGAAAATGTACAAGATTTTGAACCTAATCAATTCTCTAGATTATCTTTAGAAGACAAATTAAAAAAAAATGTTTTGCAACTTTTGGATGTTAGAAGAACTCTCAATGAGTTTCCTAGACATATCCGTGCAATAGATTTAAATGAAAAAACAACCCTAATTCAAAACCAATGGACATTTTTTTCAAATAGAAATATTCATAAAATTTCTCATTAATCATCAAAATAAGTTGAATATACATTGTAAGGTCCAATCATGTCTCTTGTCCATTAACCTCATCATCTGAGCTATCATCAGATGACATTTGCTCCAGGATAGGTTGTTCTTCATGTAAATGTTGAAAGGATCTTATTGATCTAGGATTATACTCAATAACAAATGACTTTGAGCATTCTGTAGGATGGCGGCATAAAAATATCTGCTCACACTGGTCAGGGAAAACATATGGTTCATCTGTTTGCTCAAACCTAGTATGGTTGATGAGGAAAAATCCATTCTCATGCATATATGTTGTTGGATGATTTCCAACCACAATATTTCTAAACCACTTAGCATTAAATAGAACCACCTTGAAAGATCTGAAGTTAAGCTCTAAGATATCTTCAACTAATCCATAGTATCGCAAGGTGTCTGTTTTTAAGTTTCCATCATGAACATGTGACTGGCAATCTACTGTAAAATATGCAGCAATGCCACAGTCAAATGTTTGTCGATTTTCATCTACCTTTTGAACACGGTAATGACGACCCTTGTACCACATCCCCTTGTAATGTGTCACCTTATTCTCTTCTGGCCCCTTTAGAATGTCCAATGCATATGTAGTAACCCTTTCATCATTATCTCTGCATGCCCTTGCTACTCTATCCCTGAAATATTTTAAACTAATAGCTGGTGGCCAATCCTTTTCAAATTTTTTCATTATTGTTGAGTATGCCGATGAATTATGACCACCCCGAGATACATATGACAAACAACGTCTCTGCTCGGCATCACGATGCCTTTGATAGTCCTCCCTCCAAACATTTGTGTGCTCATTGTTTCTTGCAACATATAGTAATAAAGCCTCCATTTCAGTAGCATCTACAATCACAAACATAAAACACATTAAATACCATCATAATAAAAATTTAGACACTTGTACCATATATGGATATGAGTTTAATCACCTTTAATTTTCCTAGTTTTTGCTCGTCCTGTGAATACATGCCCTTCAACTTTTTCACTTTGTTTTGAGTCCCATAGTTGTGGCCCTTCAATATTTAATTCTTTGCACAATTCAGTGAGATAAACTGTTGATTTGAACAACATGTACCCTTGAAGCATGGAACCTTCAGGACGAGCCTTTTGCTTTACAAACTTTTTCAAAACCTTTAAATAACGCTCAACGGGAAACATTGTTCTTGTTTGAACTGGTCCACACATCTCTATTTCATGTAATAGATGCACAATGTAGTGTTCTTGTGCATTGAAGAAACTTGTTGGGAAATATTTTTGCATGTCACACATTAGAATGGGGACTTCTTTCTTCCACATCTTTAGGTCTTTGTTGTGTATCTCTGTTGAAGTGACCCACCTAAAATAGAAATAACTAATATAAACCCACATTTGTGTAAATGAAGAAAATATTTTAGATGACCAACTTCCTATTGTATTGCATTATACATGAAGATACACTTTTTCTTATATCGACCATGCATTATACCTAAAAAATTTACTCAGCTTGTAGATTGTCCTCCTAATGTTGTCATCCATATTATTTGGAAGGCAGACGGGTAATAGGTACTGCATATAGAATGTTCAAGTTGATTAATAACACATGAAATAAAAAAATTAAATTAAAGGCAGATAACATATAATATAAATAACTTCAATGAGTGTGCACATACGTACCCTAAGGAAATTATGCCAATCATGGGTCTTCATTCCAGTAAGTTCATTTCCTTTTGTGAATGCCTTCTTAAAATTCACTCCAAAACCTGTTGGGAATCTTAATGATTTTATGGATTTAATCATTTGCCCTTTACCCTCCTTTGTGAGAGACCATGGATCATCTACAAAATTACCATCATCATCTGGCCAAAGATGAGGCATTCTTCCTACCTCTTTGAGGTCCATCCTCACTTGTAGCTTATTTAGTTGTCTCCCATGTATTGAACTCTTCTCAAATAACATATTATATAAGCAAGAAGATACATTCTTCCCTATATGCATTGTGTCAAACATGTGAACAATAGGTAGGTCTTCATAGTATGGCAACTGTGAAAATATTGTCTTTCGAGTCATTCCTGGAGGAAGGGATCCTATCACAAAGAAAAATCATAATAAATTTACCAAATCAATTATTTTGAGATGTTATTTTATAACATTTCAACTATAGACATGAGAATTACCATTTGTGTTTCTATATGCATGCATCCATCTCTTGGGATTCATCTTCAAAGGTGCTCTGATAAGGCACTCCTTCCCACCAAATTCATCCTTATCTCGTACACGATATGGGTGATTAATCTTTAGAAACATTCTATACTCATCATATATTGTCTTTCCCAAATGTCGTGATCTTCTAGATGAGGTGCAAGGCCCACATGTTGGGCATCC
Organism: Larix kaempferi; assembly: GCA_027924585.1. NCBI lineage: Eukaryota > Viridiplantae > Streptophyta > Pinopsida > Pinales > Pinaceae > Larix > Larix kaempferi. Next base: position 20,938,838 of record BSBM01000114.1, read on the forward strand.
ATAAGATCCCTTAGTCTGAAGGCCTTTTATTTTTATATGCAAGATCAGTAATAATTTAAGGTGTTATTATGAAATAAATAAAATCAATAAATACAACATGAGGTGATTAACACCAACTATAACTCACCACAACACATTGATAGACCAGGGGCATCATGAATTGTGAAGAGAAGCATTGCATGAAATTGAAATATCCTTGAACCAATAGGACGCGATACGTCCTTCATATGCATTCCTTGCCAAAGCATCAATAACTCGTCTATTAGAGGTTCGAAGTATGTGTCCATGCATTTAGGTTGATTTGGAGCTGTAAAAAAATTAACTTCAATTTGTCATTTGCATCATTAATTACTCTCCATTACCATATGGACTCAATACTATGCATTTCCATAAAGTATAACCTGGTATGATCAATGTCAACATAGCATGTTCCTTTTTTGTTGACAACCATGGGGGTATGTTGTTGTTGATAGCAATTACTGGACATGTAGACCATTGTGTTGATTGATTTCCATAAGGATTCACACCATCCAATGCTAATGATATTCTTGCATTTCTCGGTTCATCTTTGAAAATTGGCCACTTCTCCTCAATCTTACGCCATACAACTCCATCAGCTGGCATCCTCATAACACTATCTGTGCTCCTTCCCCTCACATGATAATCCATGAGCTCTGACATTCCCTTGCATCCAAATAACCTCTCAAATTGTGGGGCTAAAGGTATATGGCGAAGTACCTTCCGTCCTACCTTTTTTGATGATGCACTTGTATGGTACCTCTGCTCACCACATTCTGGGCACTGATCTAAGGAATCCTTTCCATCTCCATAATATAGCATGCAGTCATTGGGACATGCATCATAAGACTTGGCAACATCCATGCCTAAATCCTTTGTTAATGACATGATCTCATATTTTGATTTAGGCAATTTGTTATTAATTGGAAGGTGCATGCCTGATAACAACCTATAACAATGCCATCAACAATGATAAGATAAAGTTTAGAGTGGCATTAAAGTTCTAGAAATATTTATTGAGAATAAACTTGAAATTTCCTTTCAACAAAAAACAAACTTACTTAATATAGAATATTCACAGTTTGGGTTAAGGCTTCTTAATCTGCCCTTTCATTTTTGGACAGAAGATATACTAGCAGCAATAGGAAACTCTAATGGGAGTTTTCTCTTCTTTTACAGTTAACAAGACAATTATTTTTCCACTAGAATCTGTGCTGGGCTCAATCCTGGTATGGGTCCTATGGAGGACGAGGGAGTTTCAAGGAAAACCATGGAGGTAAGTTTTGGATTATGAAGAACATCATTTTCCATTGTCTTTGTCAACCTTCCAAAGGAGAGAAAAATCTTGCTCAAAAATAAAGATGGTCAAGGGAGCCAACTAAGATGGTGTCAAGAATCTTAAAAGAAATAAAACATCTGCTTGGCAAGGGGAGGACATTCTGAACAGGCAGTTAAAGAGAACATGGTCCATAAGATCTTGGATGGCAAGAGCTCAACATTGTGACAGGAGGATAATTGGGGATGGTTCAGAAAATTGTTGGATTGGCTTCCTTGGACATATTTTCATGTGGGAGTACAAATTGTTTTGGACAACAATGACTCTCCAGTTCCGAAACATACCCACAATCTTGTTAACGCCCACAATTTGGAGGTTTATCTTCATCTGATCGATGGTTATGTGGGAAAGGGTAAACCTTTCAGATCTTCGGGAAGAGACCCTGCTCTTGTCAATAAGAGCTGTGACTTAGTAATCGAAGACCTTTAACAGTTATATTCGTGGCTTTTACCTGAGCGAACCGGAGGGAATGGAATGAATAAAATATGTTATGTTTGTTGAACTTGGGAGCAGAGAGGACTATGCAAAGTTTGCAGAAACCTGCTTCCAGAAATTTGGAGACAGAGTGAAGAACTGGATGACATTCAATGAGCCTCACACGTTCGCCGTTCAGGGCTACGATGCAGGCCTCTTTGCTCCGGGGCGATGCTCCGTACTGTTCCATATCTTTTGCCGCGCTGGGAATTCACCTACGGAGCCCTATATCGTTGCTCATAACGTCCTACTTTCTCAATTGGCATTTCTCCTTATTGGTTCCACCAGCAGCAACAGAAAGATTGATAATGCATATGGTTGACTCAACTCTCTAAAACCCATGAATTTAGTCTCGACGTTAAGAAGCATTTGGCTACTGCTCTTTGGAAGATACATATGGCCATTAGTAGCTGTATTTCTTTCTAGAATGAAGTTCTCAGCAATCAAGTAATCTGTCATAATAAAAGTAGTTAATTGATAATGCAATATTGTGAGGGTATAGGAATGTGCATTGCAATATAATAGGCAAAATAGTATTTGTTTTTATACCATCATCAACTGAAGTATCTTAAACTAGCAGCTTCGTATAGGCTAAACTAGCAGCTTCGTATATGCGATATATCTCCTTCATATGAGATTAATTTAAAATAGCATGGAGAGGAACCCAAACATCTAAACAATGGATCCAAGATATCACAGATTTTTTAGTTCCTGCCCGATTATCAACTGCTAATCGTCTAAATGACAAGGGCGTCCGAGTAGGGAAAGGGTTTCTAAACTGCTATATTTCTACCGGAGAGACTGTTTGTTCAGAAATTATAAGACTGTTGGATGAATACAAGGATGAAACCTTGAGTGATAGGCAGGATATTATACGGTTGATTACAACTAATCAATGCATAAGCCAGTGAACATGCAATGCATTTCTTAGTATAATAGTGTTATACTGTTACTTGAATCGTAGATATTTAATAAAAATATAGTTCTTATGATGATGCTTTGGTCTCTTGATGCAACCTCAGCTCGAAAGTGGTGACAAAAGTACGTGGTCTTCCAAAAATTTCCAATATTCTATATCTGAAATTATTTTATATTGATTCCACGATTCCCTAGTTTTTACTACAGCTTTTAGTATTTTTCCTTGTAGACAGTTGAATTTGATTCCATGAAATAATCTGATTGTTCTTTCTGTTAATTGCCAGTTATAATGCCTACGTCAGTTCTTGATCGTCTGGGTGACTAAATGCTTAATTCTTGTTTTACTGTTGGTTCTATATCCTGATAGCTTTGTACTTCACATTTTCTTTATCAAATAACATTGCAGAGAACAGTACTGTAGAATACGTTTAGGGTTGATCGTATGTTTAATAATTCTTTACAAAGAAATTGTCATATTCAGTATTGTTGGTCATTTTACCTTAATGCTACACAAACAAAGTATAGTGGCCATTTATACTACTTTGTTAAACCTTTATTGTTTGCATTCTATCCTGGTTGGTACATACTACATTCTCTTGTCCTGAAGTAAATCTCATTATCTTTGTTTAATGGATTTGCAGCATCTCTACACATAGATTATCCAATGCTTTTTGAGCTTCATTATCCAGTAACGCAGCGTACATCACACTGTGGAGTATTTGAGTTTATTGCTGAGGGCATGTTGGAAAATTTGTGAGAACTGTCAGGTTTATTTGTCTCAGGATTTGATACTATCTATCAGTTCCCTGAAACTTATTATGTTCTTTTATTTTTTCAGATGATGGAAAATATGGTTTTAAAAGATGGTGATACACTGAAAGTGAAAAATGCCACCCTTCCAAAAGGGACATATATTAAACTGCAGCCCCATACAAAGGATTTTCTTGACATATCTAATCCTAAAGCAGTGTGAGTGCTTAAAATAAATGTCAAACGGCAACCCCATACAAGGATTTTGGTTCATTATGTTTAATTGCAGCGTATAGATTTGTAGATATGTAAATTCTGCATGTAAAATGATGATATTTGGCAAATTTAAATCTGTGAATTAAGGCACATGCATGTTGTGATTCTTGGTAGAGAAGTACAGTTAATTTTATTTTCAATTATTGTAGGTTGGAGAATACTATGAGAAACTTCACCTGCTTGACGACAGGTGATACCATCATGGTAGCTTATAACAACAAAAAATACTACACAGACATATCTGAGGCAAAACCTGCTTCTGCCATAACTATCATTGAGACAGATTGTAAGGTGGATTTTGCTCCTCCTCGTGATTACAAAGAACCAGAAGGAGCACCAACCAAGCCTGCTCCTTCTGCAAGTACAATAGTATCTCAAGGTCTGTGTTGGTTTTCCCTTTGTTTCCTTTCATTCTCTGCCTTCCATTAGAAACCTTTAGTGAAAATTGAAGTGAAGACAAACTGGAATTCTACACAAATTGAACGTTTTTACTGAACTAGCACTGGTGTTTCACAAAATTCCGAGGAATCAAAAGATGTCGCAGAACCGAAATTTAGTCCCTTTACTGGAGTTGGAAGGCGTCTGGATGGGAAACCATTGACTTCATCTGGAAGTTCAGAGACAGCATCACATCTTACAAACAATAAAACATTAGGGCCCAGTTCTTCTTCAGGTGCTTCACAGGGCCGTCCATCAGGGAAGCTTGTATTTGGCTCAGACACAGGTAATATTCCAGAGGATGGTTCTGTTGCTTCTAAGGTAACTATACATTCTTCTACCTCACGGGAAGAGAGTTCACTCAGCTTAATTTTCTATCAAGGGTCGTTCTAACCTTTTGGTTTTAATATATATGCAACTGTGAAGGAGGTCAAACAGGAGGTATCGAAATAAGAACCAAAGTTCCAGGCATTCACTGGGAAAAAAATATTCGTTAAAGGATTGACAAGCACCGCTTTGCAAAAACACTAACTAAATTTAATAAACTCATATATCCAAAAAAAAATCTTACATCAAATCTACAAAGTAATTAATATAATTACTTTGACCGGCCACAGTTTAGGAGCTGCTCTCGCCACCTTAAGTTCATATGAGGTTAAACAAATTCTGAAGACACATTCACCAGCGAACCCTATACCTGTTACAGTGTTTGCATTCGCATCCCCACGCGTAGGGAATAGAAGATTCGCCCTAAGAATGGAGGAGCTTGGTGTTAAGGTGCTGCGGCTGGTGAATAAGAACGACATTGTTCCCAAATCTCCCGGATTTGTTGTCAACGAGAATTCATGGGGATGGTTCAGAAAATTGTTGGATTGGCTTCCTTGGACATATTTTCATGTGGGAGTACAAAACTGTTGAAGAATTAATTGAATCTTATGCAGTCATAGAATGAGCATATGCAATATATCTCCTTCATAAACCTCGCAAGAAAGCTTCCAGTCTCGCCATAACCTCAGACTTTAGATTCTATTTCTATCACTAGTTTAGAACTCAGCTGCCTAGAGACACTCGGAAGCATTTGAGCTAAACCAAATAGCTTGGCCAAAAGATGGGGACACTAATAGAAGAGGACAAATTCCTAGACCGACGCTACTCGGTTATGGCATGGAAATCCAGCCTCTTTATACCCTGGGCACTGTAAATTGTTATTTTCTTATTGGGGACCGCTTAATATGCAGAAATAGAAACCACAGCGAATATGGTTATCCATTTTTACTAATCAAAAATAAAAATCTTCTTTCCAGATTTCCTATAGGCACTGTAAATTGCTATTTTCTTATTGGGGACTGCTTAATATGCATAAATAGAAACCACATCGAATATGGTCATCCACTTTTACTAATCAAAAATAAAAATCTTCCTTGCAAAGTTCCTATAGGTGTGACAAGGAAACAAAATCTTCATTTCTTAATTTGCCTAAACTACGGCCAATGCAAAGCTCCTTTCCAAATCAGATCTTCACTGTATTCGTCCTAGTCGATGTTTTTCAAAAACACAGTATATTCTTCAATATATTGGATTTTATGCCATTAATTTATAATATAGGTAAGAAATTAACATACCTGTGATCACCAAAGTTACCCAGATCAATTGAGAAAGCACCGAACAGACCAGCAAGCTACAAAACGGATCAGGCCAGTTGAGAAAGCACATAACAGACCAACAAAGCAAGCTGCATGCACGTAAATTGGGGAAAAATGGAGTAACCAACCTCAACAAGCAAGCATCCAAGCATCCAGGATTAAGTAAACTGGGTAAAATGGAGTAACCAACACTTAACAAGGCAGCATTCAGCATTCAAGAGTAAATTGGGGAAAAATGCATAGCCCACATGTACGAGTAAATTGGGGGAAAATGCATAGCTTTGGAGGGAAAGGAAAATGCATTGCTTTGGAGGGAAATTTTTAGATTCACCCGCGCCCTGAGTGACTTTCCATTCGGCTCACGCCAACTGAAATCTTAAATGCGGTTCAATTTTTTAGGAGACACCTCCCACCTGACTGGCTGTTCATTCGGTTGTCCATCACGCCAACTCAATGCAATTTATTGAGCTATTGATAATAATAGTGGTTGTTGAGATTTGCAGATCACTTTGCATTTTGACCGTTAGTCGAAATAGATTTGTGTTCATCCAAGTGAGATATCCATAGTTTTTTTTTTCAAGAGAAGTTATATATCTATAGTTATATAGCACTAGCCTTTAAGTTTAAATATGAATTATAATGGCAATTGCAATGGTTATAATTCCTCGAATGTAATTTTTAATTTTATTTTTATGTAATTTTTAATATTCTTTTCATTGTAATTTTTCTAATAATAATTTGTTTTTAAATAATGAAAAAATTAGAATTATTATATCATTTCTAAAATTAATATAAATTTTTTAATTTTATACTTTAAAGTTAAATTTTAATTAACTTTTATATAAAATTTATGAATTTTTAAATGTACCTTGTCTTTAAAAAATGATAGAATATTCATTTTTTTTTGAGTGAAAAATAAAACTATTGTATCATTTTAAAATTATATGATTCTTTAAATTTTGTAATATTAAGTTAAATTTTAAATAAGATCAAATTTGATTTTTAGAATTGATATGATTTTTTAAATTTTGTAATATTATTAAGTTGAATTTTAAATAAGATAAAATTTGAGCTCATATTTTTTGTCTATAAAAAAACTTCTAAATATTTTTATTTGAAAAAAAATATAATATATATATGAAAAATTGAATGAAAATATTATATCATTTCTAAAGTTAAACTATTTTTTAAATTTTGTAATATCAAGTTAAATTTTAAATAACTTATATAAGGTTAGAATATGAAGGTAAAAGTTGAGCTTGTAATTTTTTGGTGTAAATTTTTTTCTTAAATATAATTGTTTGAAAAAAATTATATATATAGAAAATTTGAGAACTATTATGTAATTTTTGAAAGATAATAAATAAATTTAAGAAAAAAAACATAAAATATTAAAGTCAAAATTGTTAGATCTACTTCTCATAAATGAATAATTTTTCACCCTTACCACAATTTAATTTTTAAAGTTGTTTTGGGATTAGAATTTTTCACCCATTACCACAATTTAAATCTTAAAGTTGTTATGGATTATTCATACATAGTGGTTAATTGTGCAGGGCTTGCATTACATTCCCCTTGCACACATAAGTGCATTACACTAAAGTTATGGCCATAATTTGGGGTGGTAAGAGACTAAGTGACAAAAAGAAAATGAATAAAAATAAAAAGCGTATCATTACATTCCCCCTGCACACATAGGTGGATCACACTAAAGTTATGGCCATAATTTGGAGTAGTAAGAGATAAAGTGAAAAAATAAAATGAATAAAAGAAAAAGCATATATCATTTTGTTGTGTAAGTTTGCACATGTGATTTCCATGGTTTCCATCTCAAAGTTGTTGGGCTTTAATAGAGTGTTTCTCGATTAAAATATTTTCAAGCTTATTTATTTTTTGGTGTTTTTGGACCCTCTATGCTAAGTGTTTTTCTTTATGGATGACCATACTATCAAGTGTTGAGTGTATTGTCTCTTCCCTGGGTATTGTAAAAGGGCCATACACATTCTATGGGAGAAACATTTTCACATTAAGGCCCAAGTTTCCCACTCCAACCATGTCAAGGTACTCAAGATCAATACCCATAGCTCAACAAGTGCTAATGGAATCCATATCACCACTCAAATGCAATTGAATCCATCAAGAGGTCAGTTATGGTATTTAAGGTCATTGTTCTTGGACATAGATGACTAGAGCCTTCATTTATGGAATGACGCTTTGGTTTCTTAGGGGGGGTTTGTTGGTGGATGAAAGCTTCTTAGTGTAACATCCCTCAAATTTGACCCCTATTACTATTATTACTAGTTTGGTAAATGTAATTGTAACTGTTTAAATGGACCTGATGAGGAGCTTAAGGCCAAGGCCCCATCACTCGATCTTGAAAGAATTATTTTTTCTTTTCCTAAGTTGTAAATATTGTTTTTGGATATCGAGTTTTACTTTATATGTTGTCAGATATATAAATATTGCCGAAGTTGGCTATCACATTATAGGTTGTCGAGTATCTTTACATATGATTCTGTCGGGTTCTAATTATGTGCGACCTCATGTATCGTTGAGATCCAGGTATAGGATCTCTGTGGTTATTATTGTAATCCTCTATTTTGAGTAATAAAATAAGATACGCCGGTTTTGTGGACGTAGCCCAAGGAGTGGGTGAACCATGTATATGTGTCTCTCTGATGTTTTACTGTTCATTATGCTATGGTCAAGCGATTAAGATGGTTTTAATTACTATGGACTTCACGCAGATCAAACATTACCAAAGTTTTCAATTTTATTCATCGAAAATATAACTCAAAGAAACATGTATTCTTTCACCCCACTTTCCCAAGGGAAACCTTGAGGTATGTTACACTTAGCCCTAGATGGCTATAATATTCCTTTATATTCAAAGTTCATGTCTCCTCCATTGACCATGTACAAAGCCCCAAGACCACAAGAACTATAAACATAACACTATGGACACCCATGCGAAGTAATGTATAATGCTTTGAGGCATTTCCCATGGATTTGGAAGCCTATATGGTTTCTTTCGGGCCAAATTTATGATCTTCTTCCCAAAAATGTCATTCCCAAGGCCCCAGGGAATCTACATAATGCTCAAAACCACCTAATGGCACCAATATCCTCAATCATAGGCCAATGACACCCTCAGTAGGCCATGTGTTGTTCCAGGAGGAAACCTACTTAGCCCTAGATGACTAGAAGATTCCTTTAGATCCCGAGGCTTAGGTTTCCTCCACTAACCATGTCCAAGGCCCTAAGGCCACACGATCAAGATATATAGTGCTATAGATACCCCTACAAAGTCATGCATGGTGCTTTGAGGTAGTGTTCTTGGATTTGGATGCCTCAATGATTTATTTAGGGATAAAGGCATGGTATTGTTCCTTGGAACACAATTCACAACACTATAAGACACCTACTTCCTGGTCAAAACAACCTAATGGAACCAACATCCCAAATAATAGGCCAGTGATACACTTAGGAGATCATGTGTGGTTGGTGGAGGCAACCTACTTAGCCTTGGATGGATAGAAGATTCCTTTAGGGCCCAAGGATTATGTTTCCTCCACTGACCACATCTAAGGCCCCATGACTAGAAACCTAGATACATAGTTCCATGGGAACCCCTATGAAGCTATGCATGTATCCTTGAGTTATTTTTCATAGCTATGGATACCACACCAATTTATTCAGTTCAAAAAAATGGTCTTATTCTTTATAGCATTATTCTCAAGACCCCTAGACACATAAATACTACTCAAAACCACCTAATGACACTATCAACCTCACTGAAAAGCCAATGATACCCTCAAGAAACCATGTGTGGATGGTGGAGGGAATGTTCTTAGCCCTAGATTGATATAAGATTCCTTTAGGATCCAAGGTTCAAGTCTCCTCCCTTGACCATAGCCAAGGCCCTAAGTCCCAAATACTTCGATACATAGTGCCATGGATACGTTACGAAGTGATGTGTGGTGCTTTGTGGAATTATTAATGGATTTGGATTCCTAAATGGTTTCTTAAGGATTAAAGGCATGGTATTCTTCCATATAATTGTATTCCCAAGGCCTTGAGACATGTGCATATTTCTCAAAACCACCTAATGTCAATGTTATCCACAATCATAGGTCAATGATACCCTTAGGAGGCCATGTGTTGTTGGTAGGGGCAACCTTAATAACCATGGATAGATAGAAGCTTCCTTTATGGACCTAGGTTTAGATATCCTCCATTATTCATGTTGAAGGAATCAAGGAAATAAGACCTAGATGCATAGCACCGTGGATACCCTTTGAAGCCATATGTGGCACTTCAAGGAATTGTTGATGGCTTTGGATACCTCAACAATTTATTGATGGCTAAAGGCATGGTCTAATTCCCTATAATATCATTCTCAAGGCCTAGAGACATGTATATAATACTAAAAAATACCTAATAGAACGAGCATTCTCAATCATAAACTAATGGTAATCTCAAGATTCCATGTGTGGTTAGTGAAGGAAACCTTCTTATCCCTTGATGGCTAGAAGATTCCTTTAGTTCCAAAGTTGTAGATATCCTCCCACGATCATTTCCAAGCCCCCAAATCCCCAAGACATGGATACCCCTATGAAGTCGTGCATGGTGCATTAAGCCATTGTTCATGGCTCTGGATGATTCAATGGTTTCTTTAGGGATAAAGACATGGTTTTTCCCCTAGAATTCCATTCCCAAGGCCATGTGTGGTTGGTGGAGACCATCTCCTTAACCTTAGATGGCTAAAATATTCATTTAGGGATTGAGGATCAAGTGTCCTCTACTGACCATGTCCAATGCCCAAAGGAAAAAAAACCTAGATACATAGTGCCATGGATACCCCTACGAAGTTATGCATGATTCCTTGACACATTGTTCATGGCTCTAAATTCCATAAGAATTAATTTAGGGCCAAACACATAGTCTTCTTCCTTAGAATATCATTCCCAAGTCCTTGAAACAAGTAGATATTACTCAAAATATATAATTGTACTAAGATCCCCAATCATAATCCAATGCTTCCTTTAAGAGGCTATGTGTGGTTGGTTGAGGTATCCTTCTTATCCTTCGATGGATAGAATATTTCTTTAGAGACTGAGGTTTAGGTCCCATCCCTTGACCATGTTCAATGCCCCAAGTCCTAATGACCTGGATGCATAGTGCCATGGATACCTATTGAAGCCATGTGTGGTGATTTCTGGCATTATTTATGGCTTTGTATGCCTAAATGGTTTCTTTAGGGCCAAAGGCATGGTCCTCTTCTATAGAGTGTCATTCCCAAGGCCCCGAGACATGTGTCTAACGCTAAAAACCAACTATTGGTGTTAAAATAACTAATCATAGATCAATGATACCCTCAAGAGACCCTTTGTGGTTGGTGCAGGCATCCTTCTTTGACACAGATGGCTGGAAGATTCCTTTAGGGCCCTATTTTTAAGTCTCTTTCATTGACCACGTTGAATTCCCTAATGCCACAATACCTAGATACATAATACCATGGATATCCCTACAAAGTCATGTGTGGTTCTTCGAGGCATTGTTCATGGCTGTGGAATCCTCAATTATTTCGTTAGGGATAAAAGTATGTTATTCCTCCCTTGAAATCCATTCCCAACACCCTGAGACATGTACATATTCCTAAAAACACCCTAATGTCACTAACATCCTCAATCATAGGCCAATGACCCTTGAAAGGCGATGTGTTGTTGGTGGATAGAACCTTCTTATCTCTAGATGGCTAGAAGATTCCATTAGAGCTTGAGCTTCATGCCTCCTCCCATGACCATTTCCAATCCCCCAAGTCCCCAAGACTTGGATACATAGTGCCATGGATACCCTTGCAAAGTCACACATGGTGCTTTAAGGCGTTGTTCATGGTTTGGGATGCCTTAATGGTCTTTAAGGATAAATGAATGGTATTTCCCCTAGAATGTCATTCCCAAGGAATTGAGACACATACATATTTTCAAACCCGCCTACTGGAATTGTCATCCTTAATCATAGGCCAATGATACCTTTAGGAGGCCATGTTTGGCTGGTGGAGGAAACCTTCTTATCCTTGGATGGATAAAATATTTCTATAAGGCCCAAGGTTCAAATTTCTTCCACTGACCATGCCCAAGACCTCAAGAACATAACACCTAGATACAAAGCTTAATGGATACCTTTGCAAAGGCATGCATGGTGCTTTGAGGCATTGTTTAGGGCTCTAGATTCCTTAGTTGTCTATTTAGCGCCAAAGGCATGGTATTATTCTCTATAGCATCATTCCTGAGGTTCTAAGACACCTACATACTTCTCAAAATCACATAATGGTGTTAATATCCTCAATCATATGACAATGATACCCTCAAGAGGTCATGTGTGGTTGGTTGAGGAGATCTTATTAGACTTGTATGGCTATAAGATTCCTTTATGGATATAGATTCAAGTCTCCTCCCTTGACCATGTCCAAGTCTTCAAGGCTACCAGAAATGGATACATAGTGGCATGGATATCCATGCAAGGTCATGCATGGTGCTCTAGGCATTGTTCATCACTCTAGATTCCCCAATTGTTTCTTTAAGGAAAAAGGCATGGTTGTTTTCCCTATAACATCATTCCCAAGGCCCCGAGACATGTAGATACTACTCAAAACCACCTAATGGCAATTACATAATCAATCATAGGAGAATGATACCCTCAGAGGCCATGTGTCTTTAGTAGAGGAAATCTTCTTACCCTTAGATGGATGGAAGAATCATTTAGAGCTCAAGATTTATTAATATTTTATAATAGTAATAAATCAAAAATGTTTGTATTTAATTATTTGTCAAATTTAAGAATCATGGGTATTTGTTTGCTTGAATAATATTAAAAAATGAATACTCGACTTGAGCTATTTAGAAAATAATTATTTGTGAACTTGTTGTGTTTGTGGTGCAACACCTCATAAATGAATCATGTGAGCTTGTTGGTTTAAATAGTGATAAAAGCAAATAATTGAATTTGTTGTGATTGTGGTTTAAAACCTCATAAATTAATCATGGGCATTTATTTGAAAGAAAAAAATTGAATTAAGTTATTAAAAAATAATTATTTGTGATATTGTTGTGTTTATGGTGCAAATCATCATAATTAAATCATTTTTGTACATGTCCATGTGACAAATATGAGCTTAGCCCCACTATATGATACTTGACAACATGACATTTCTTTATGCTTAGGATTCCTTTAGGCTAAGGCCTATGATTGTTCGTTCAACAATGTTGAGGGCCATTGGACCTATCCCTAGTGATTAAAAAATTATAATAGTGTGAATGCCCACACTTAGAGGCTAAGAATAATCTTAGGAATATGTGTGGAGACCTTTGTGGTGTCTTTCTTGGTCCTAGATTCCTAAAAGCTTCTTTTAGGACCTTAGCTAGGGGTTTTCTCCATTGATCATATAGATGGATCTAAGACCCATGTCTTGTATTAACACCTAATAACAATAGTAATTTCCATCAAAAAAATTTAAGATAAAAATATCTCAAAGGAATAATCAAATTTAATTTCAAATAATTTTATTACTAATTTATAATAGTAATAAATTAAAAATAGTTGTTTTTATTTATTTGTTAATTGTATTTATATGTTTAAATAATATAAAAAATGAATAAATGAATTGAGCTATTTTCCAAATATGTTTTTTGAACTTGTTGTACTTGTGGTGTAAACTTCATAAATGAATCACTTGAATTTATTTGCTTAATATTTGAACTTTTTGTAAGTATGGTGCAAAAACTCAAAAATTAATTTTTGATCATTTATTTTAATTGATATGAATAAATAAATAAATATTGAATTGAGTTATTTTCAAAATAATTATTTGTGAATTTGTTTTGGTGTAAATCCACATAATTAAATCCTACGTGTACATGTCCATGTGGAAAATAATAGCTTAGCACCACTTTATGGTACTTGCCAACATGACATTTCTCATAAAGGTAAAACTAATATAACACCATATTAACACCACAAAATATAAGTGGTGCTAAAACCACCACTTTAACACCACAAAATATAAATGGTGCTAATAACACCACTTTAACACCACATAAATGTAAGTGGTGCCAATACCACCACATTAGCACCACAAACTATAAGTGGTGCTAACTTGTGGTGCTAAAAGATGGCTTTTCTTGTTGTGATTTAACTATGCAAGAGATTTTCAACAGAAGAACTGCGCTTACCTCAAAAGCCACGTCAAAATTCTAAGGGATGCTACAGAGAAGGACAGACGATGTTGCCTCCCTCCACAAGATGACCAGAATGCAAAAAACACAGTATCAACATCAAGGATCTAAGCTGAAGACTCCTGACGCAATGTCCTTCAACACACATTCCGTCAGATCTCCCCCTCAAAACCCAGAGAGCCCCCCTTTATCACTAACCGAGCTTACCTTTAAAATTTAGGAGTCAACTAAAACCCCCGCACAAACGCCTCTCCACCTGTAATCTTGAGGAGTTCGGCACCTTCAGGTGTCTGTCTACCCATCTTGTATTCCCCTCCACTTGGCACTTCGAGGAGTCCGCCTAGCAAGCGTGGATACCTCTCCACTTGATACTTCGAGGAGTCTGCCTACCAAGCTTGGATACCTCTCCACTTGGAGATGGTGTGTAGATAAATGACATTGATGTTAGGTTATCCACTTACATAATTCCTCTCTTAAATTTATTTTAAAACAAAAAACTATGGTGGATCAAAATCCACATTCTCACTCTAAAGTATAATTAATTGTTGTGCACTTAGTCATAGCCTCCACACATGCATATATATATATATATAAAGCTTTCCCTTGTAACAAAATATAATTTATCCTTAACCTTTTGATACATTGGTTTTGTGGCCAAGCCACTCAAGGTATTACTTTAGTCAAAGTGTGTAAATAATTTTCTACACTTTATGCTCAAGGAAGTCTCCTAAAAAAATCTATATAGGAATACCTCCAATATCTATGCATATATGAATGGTAGCGTTGGTCCTCTTATGGTAATGCACTATAGGTAAACATAATAGTAGTTCGTTGATGGTAGTTTTATAAGGTATAAGGATGTAATAAATGGACAAATAGTCCCTCCTAATAAGTGAATAATTTCCTCATTTCCTCATGTGAGAAAGGATCTGTCTCGAAGATACTTAAATATCTATAATGTGTTCACATTCATACTTGTAAGTATTATGGTTATCAAGCCCACATAGTTCGTTCGTTTGACTTCCAGTGTCCAAGGAACCACTTTTGTACTTATATATAATTATTTTGACCCACGTGGTTTCCTAATCGTCAAGTTCTCCCCCTAGTGGATTCATGCCCCATAATTAAGTAGCATCATTCCTTCAGTCCCCAAAGTCTACCATTAATAATTATAAGTTACAGAAAAATCAATAATATTCCTAAAAGGTTTTATTGGTGGGGCCTTGGACTTGAGCTCCTCACTAGCAAAAACCATTTACATTTTACAAAATAATAGAGGGATATTACAATCATGTACCTCTAGAATCTCCTCATTCTCACTCATATATCCTTCTCTGAATGGGTTTGGTTGATGGTCCTTTCATAGACAACAAATTTTAACTTATTATTTTAGCATACTATATTTAATTAACTTATCACATAATTCATCAAAATTTCTAAATAACGTACATCCGATGTATGCCCAATGATCAATTTCTCCCCTTGATCTAGCATATGTTGTTGGAAGCCTCGAGAACCATGTAATAAGGCATATTTCAAATCCTCCTCTGAAGGTTCCTTTTCAAATTGATGAACCTGGATGAACAAAAGTAATCAAATTTGTATTCTTTAGTTAATCATAAATACAACTTACTCATAAATTTCCAAGTTATTTTGAAATAGAGGATAAAGTAAATGAAAAAACATCACTTACCAAGTTTCCACGAATGCTATTGTACCCACCATATCCTAATTTGTGGGATGCAATACTTGAAACCCTAGCTTTAGTCTCTTTTGTTGTATCATGAAGACGTATTTTACTTCCTTCTCATCCAGATGGGATGTAATTTGGACTATTATGGGACTTCCATTTAAACTTGGCATCCTTTATAAGTTCATCCCATGTTGTTTGATATGTGATCCAATATAGGCGGGGATATCTCAAGTCCTTTGTTAGCTTGGACCTTATGTCCCTTTTGGAGTGAATGTATTTTCAAGCAATATCGAAAATAATTTCCTTATTAAATCCAGGATTCCCAAAGGTTGTAATGACGTCATTGAAGAGTTCATATTTCTTAACTTGGATTTGTTTCCTCCAATCCACCTGGATTGTATTACCAAACAACTACTCCGCACGACGGAAGATAAAATGGTATAACTTTAACTCCATTTCATCCTTCAAGACATTTCCCTCATATGTAAGCAAGATTGTGACTTTTTTCAATCCCTTTGTTATCACCGAGGAAAATGTTGGAGTCTTAGGGGTTGAAGCATTTTTCCCTATAGGTACATTGATCACATTGTCGTTTTTTTCTTGCAATAACAATTTGAATGTAAAAATGTCATGAAATCAACCAAAATATTAAAGAAGTCTAGAGTTTGAAATAATTTTCCTACATGCCAAATATGAAATTAAAAAAGTGAAGCACTTGAAAATTAGAAGTATTTAGAAATGTAATAAAGTTTGAGAATTTGAGAAAATGCTATGTACTAAAAAAATTGAAGATGCAATAAATGAAATTTAGATTGCTAAATAATAATCAAAATTTGAGAATATATATTTAGATACTATTTACCATTTGATCTGAGCCAAGGCCTTGACTTTCTAAAATATGGTCTCCCATAGTTAAATTTGTTCAAGTAATTCTTCCCTAATCTAGTCATTTTTAGGAGCATTCGCTAGGAGCCTTGGTATTCTTTCTTGTGGTTCTATGAGACTCAAGAAAAAATGTTTTCTTGTTTGTGGGAGAATTCTGACTGAGCCGACATTTGACAAATTATTTCTTAATTGTGTTGTACTCCTAATGGTTGTCAGCATGCTCAATTCAATTGGAATGCTAGAAGAATCCATGTTGGTTGTAGAAGGTCTGTTATGAGATTGAGAATTAGTATCCATTGTTGTGTTCAAATTTTCTATTTTAGAAGTAGAGGGCATGACATGATTGTCCTTGTTGATAGATTGCAAGATTGTTGGAGTTATTCTGAAGACATCCTACAAGGATAAATCATAGATGTTAAAATAATATAATATGGGAAAATAACATATTAAACCCACATAAAGATATTATTGAATCTTATGTCTACCATAATGCTTCATGCATTAGAAAGGATGGTAGGATTTTGCATACCAACAAGATCCACAATCATTGTATTTACTATAATAATTTTGTATGTGGTAAAAACATAAATATTAAGATGATATTATTAAGAAGAAAAATAAGTTAATTAAACCCACAAAAAACCTATGATAAGATGTTACCTCTTGCATAATACCAGATGCACTAAAGGGCATGTTAGGTGATGGAATGACTTTAGAAATGTCCTGCATCACAAAAGAACAAATTAAAACAATATAATAGAAAACATAAGATAATTAAACCTGCAAAGTAAAATTTTCAATCTTACCTCTTGCACCATCATGGTCATTTGTTTCCCTTTCCCATTTATCAACATGACAATTAAATTTCTCAATAGTTGTGAATCCCCCATAGTAGAACTTGGAGTATTGTTATGAACATTCTTACAAAAGAACAAAATGACTTAAAATGAAAACATATTGATTGAATTATATATCCAAATGATATCATTATCATAAGATAAATTTACTAACACCGGAACAAAATCATTGACAAACTTAATTCTCACTACGTTTTCAAACATAAAAACCATAAACAATAATCAAATTTTAAGGTTTTTAATTTTATTTCTTATCTTTATTGTATTGGATTTTTATTACGTAGGTGTTGATTTCTTAAAACTTTTCAAAATTTAAATTAAAGCATTGGAGTGTGGTAGATTCCCTAGCCTCACAAAATCAAATGTGTGCTTGAAGCAAATTATTAGAGAAACACAAATTAATATGAAATTTTCTTTTATCCAATTGAGAAGGTATGCAAGCTATTAACCTTTACATCATAAACATCCACTTAAAAACAACTAATTTTTTTTAACAATATAATTTCCATTATGTTTGATTCATAAACAAAACATATACAATATTCATTTTCTAAAGAATTAATTATATTCCATTATTTTCTAAAAACCATTTTAAAGTGAGGATGAAAACCAAACCATTTGATCATCACGTGAAATTTCCTCATCTAAAGGCATAAGTACATCAACATTACTAGGAACTCAACCCACAAATAAATTAATACCATATGTTCTCATGGTCTTCATCCGCTTCATCTTCATGTACATGATACCCATGATGTTGTTCTTGTCCTTCTGGCACTTCAATAAACTCATCAGTGTCTTCATCTTGATCATATTCATTATCAATACTCAAATTACGAATCTATTCATCTTTGTCATATACATATTCAAATAGATATTCTGAATCTTCAGACGATGATGTTTTTCTACATCTTGAACAAATGCTACTCTTCGTCCTCTTGGATCATAATCAATCACAAATGACCAACTAGGTTGTTCTAAATTTGGAACAAGAAATATCTAGCCACATTGATTTGGAAACACATAAGGTTGAGAAGTGGCTTCAAACCTAGATGTATTGATCATATTGAACCCATTATTGTGCAATATGATTGTTTTTTCTAGGCCGACTTTGATGAGCTTGTACCATTCAACACTAAAAAGAACTTTTTTAAAAGACATGAAACCAAGCTCTATGATATCGTCCAACACTCCATATTAATAACAAAGTATTATTGTGATTGGGTGTCTATCATATGCATGTGAACGAGAATCGACATCAAATGATGTTGATACTCCACGATTCTAGGTTTGTTGATTCTCATCAGACTTCCTGATACGAAAATGATGTCCAGTATTCCACATTCCTTTGTAGTGTGATACCTAAATTCATATACATATTAACTAATAAGCTTGAAGGATATAAATAGTTCAAAGAAAAACTTTAGTAAACACCTTTCATATGTTTATATTTGTTTATTACCTACCCATTTGCATATCCTTTAACAAAATCAAGTTGTTGTTGAGTCACACGGTGCTTCCTCTTTGTTGCCTCATGTTCAATATTGGTTTTTAGCCAATTCCATGTGCATCTATCTGGCCATTTTCTTTTATGGCTCGCAGGGAGTCTTCAAGCAGTGTTTTGACCATGTCTATTATATATATCATTGCATGCTTTTTCATCTTCAAATTTATTTTGCTGATTATTGCGCCGAGAGGCACTCTACAACCCAAAATGAGGGAAATCTTATGAGTTGAGTGTTTGTCGAGCAACAAAATAATACAAAGTAAACAAAAAAAGAATAATACAAAGTAAAAAGTAAATATGAGACTTAAACTAGAGACTTTACTTTTTACTTTTAATACAAAGTAAAAAGTAAATATGAGACTTTAGAGTGTTTGTCTAGTAACAAAATAATACAAAGTAAACAAAAAATAATAATACAAAGTAAAAAGTAATAAATATTATGTCGGCCTTAAAAAAAAAGAATAATATGAAGTAAAAAGTAAATATGAGACTTAAACTAGAGACTTTAAAGCTTAGGATTAGGTGGCTCAGGTATTGCACTCAAGGATCTATTCAAGGAGAGGTTTACACCTCAGGAGATTTGATCCCTCTCGGCTCTTGATAGAGCCTAGGATTTGGATCTAGGCTGGTACTCCTCCATCCATTCTAACATAAATTCAGAATTGTATGTAACATACAAATGTAATGACTCCCACTCCTTACCATCTATAAGTACAAGTAATGTAACATCCCAAAATTTCACAAAAAGTTAAAATTTTTCAAATATCAATAAATGATTGTATTACTTGTGTGGAAGTGTTATTAAATTTAGTTTTAATATATCTAAACACTAACAAGTCATTCCAATGACGACAACATCTAAAATTGGTTGTCGGTGATAAAAATTTTACGACACTTATAAGTGACTATGTTTGTCGCAACTGTTGTTGTTCTAACTCATTGTAAGATAGTTGCTTAATGTTGTAATATCATTAATTATTATTTAATGTTCGAATGTTCTATTTGTACAATGTTTTCCAAGATGTATTTAATCTTTAATACTAGAATTAACTCTTTATTTAAAGTGCACACTGTCATCTTTCGTTCTATGTTATAAATTTGAATCTAGAGACTAACTGGTGGTCTCATTGTAATGAAGGGGTCCTTGTGAACGCCCCAAGGCTTACTTCGCTATTTGATAGCTAATGCTCCTAAATTCTATTTGCATATTTATAGGTAAGAAGAGCTACCACTGAAGCATACCTTGATATATGTAAAAAGGGATTTACTTAAATTCGAATAGATTTGATATAAAAGTGTATAGAGTACTAGGCTCGTGCAAGGGTGATATCTACCTCAGTTTCGATCATCGAATTAAAGGTGTTAACATGCCACTCATACTTTGAAAACCAACTTATGGACAAAATGGATAAATTCTTTCATACTACTTATATTTTCAAAGTGTTATGTTTTTATAAACAATATCATGCTTATGTCTCTTTATTTCTTTTGTACTAAGTATTGGGTTAATATATTTTTGCATTCCAAATATTTTTTATGTAATATTAAACTTTAAACAAGGGATTATTACTAAGCGCGATCACAAATGTCAACTATTTGTAACTATATGCAATTATACTAAGTTAGATAGTATAGATCTTATGCATCTATACTAATGCATTGATACTATTTGCTATAAGCTTAAACATTATACTATAGCCTTAGTATGGTTCTTTTGAAAATCGAACTATACATTATTTGTTTGACTAGGAATATAACGTTTCATATAATGCATCGATGCTGATAACCTTGAATTGAGCTTTGGTGAATCTCTGCGTTGGCAGCCTTACGTTCTTCGTAGATATGATTCTTAAATGCTATTAAAAGTGTTTTGGGTGGATTTCTCGTTGGGAGCCCTCATGGCAGGTCTTCACATGATAGTCATTGGAAACGATGTTAACCATAACTGCATTTGCACTACTCGCCGAAAAAAAGACCTTGAGCATTCATTTGCAGTTGTAGTAGGGAAGGAGGTCAACGGGCTCTCTACTTTTGAAGGTTTGTAAAATTTGTTGGTATTTGCCTCCAGGGGGTTCGATGTGGTGACCCTTGTTGTCTGTATAACAGTTACAAGAGTTCTGTATGTAACACATCCCTTACAGGGTTTAGAACCCATATGGATTCGATGTCGAAACCCTACACAACCACCGTATACGTTAATGGAGGCCAGGCACAATCATGCTTAAGCTTTTACAGGTAATGTTTTGCTAAGCTATCTTGTAATTTTCTGAGTGTTTCATTTATCACTTCATTAGTTCTTTAAACTTTGCATCTAAGATGGATAAGTTTTAACCCAACTATTCATTGATATTTCCTGGCAGGTGAAAACCATGATAGATTTTGAGTTCGGTCAGACTGGGAAATGAACTTATAAGGCCCTTGTAAGCCTCGATGACTCCTTGTGGACACCTCTTTGCACTTTGGAAGAATGTGGGAGATTTGGCACAGTACAGGTGTTCTATTTGGTTTAGCCGAGAATCGACTTTGTTTCATACTTTAGTTTTAGTTGGTTGTAAAATGTTCTAAGCCATATGACAAGTTTTTATTTAAGGGATTTGAAACTTGGATTCATGGCTCGCATCAGTTTCTTGATGTTTCCTTGAATATTGTCTTTAAGAACTTAAAGTAATAGTTGTTTGAAATACCGAAAGTTCGGTCCACTGTAAAGGAAATTCTTTTTGGCAAAACAGATAATGAAAGAAACGTGTTAATCTATGTTCTTGTTGTTTTAGGGTTTCATACCCATTCTGGTTTATATTTACTAGATCTAGGGAGGTTGAACCCTCGACCTATGTAGATTCCTTCATTCTATTCTTTATAGTTCTATGATATTTACGTTTTAGTGCAGGGCCCGTCACTGTGGGTGAAATGATATAATGTATAGTTTTAAAACTATTTGTGATCAAAGGTCGTGAGCCTAATGTTGAAACCTTGTCGAAAATGATTTCTGTGTTTTGATTTTGTTTGTAAAAATGCCGAGGGTTTCGAACCCTACAAAGAGTAAAGATCAAACCCTGGAGAGTTGTAATAAGTTCGATTTGATGGGGCTAACCCTTAGGGTTTGGATCCTGGTCTCGTGAATATCATTCGTTTTACTTATACGATTGCAAAGTTACTATAGTAGATGATACTGTAGTTGATGATGGGGTTTGGACCCTAAGACAGTTGAGAGACTTACTAGAGTTGCTACTTGTTCTGTAAAGCTATTTAATTTCATATTTGTGATACAATGACAATATGTCGTAATGTTAATAGTGTGTAATAATGTTTATAGATGTATGATTTCTATTTCTTTACACTAGTATCAAACTTTTCTTTGGTTAGAAAAGATTTGCACAATAAATTTCATTATTATAGGGTTTATAAAACAAAGACTATAATGTTTGTAAAACATGTTTATTTGACAAGTTTATACTAAGGAATATCTATTATTTGTTTTTTGAGTTGAAAGGTTAAAACTATAAACAAGCTTAAGTTTGAACAGAAAACATGAGGTTGCCTAAATAACATTACCTCTCTTACTATGAAAGTTATGCTATTAAAATAGTCTATATAATAGATTATTGTTACGTTTTTATGTATTTAATACAGAAGATATTTTTATTGCAAGTGAACACAAATATAGTACAAAGACATTACATATTTTATTTATAAAAATAGTTCATTCATCTCTATCTGCTACATATCATTATTCAAATCTAATTTAAATACTCTTCCCTGTACTAGAGTACGGCACTAAAAAAGTGTCGGGAAAAATACAGGGAAGAATTTTCATTCAATCATTCATTTATTTAACTATAACATCGTCTTAACCTAACAACTATATTGGCCATTCAAAATAGATAAATTGTAGAACTAAAACATTCATTAATAGTAGATTTTATCTAATAATTAATTGAAATATGATAACATAATAACATTCATATCCTTACTACTGATTTGACAGAAGTAAATAAGATAACACAAGTTGAACCTGGAAACTGTAGAAGAGACAAACAACCAAAGGAGCTTGTTCCACCCAACCTTTTCCTGAAGACAACCAAGTTTACTTTCCTTAGGAACCTTGAGCCTATTCACTAAACCACTAGGACGAATATACTGTGTGGAGAAATGGAATAAATTCCTCCGCAACTCAGCAGTAGCAGTATACTGTTCGGATATCCACATCATCTTTTTTAGGATCTTGCATGCAATTAGGGTTTGCATGCAAATTCTAGGGTTTGCATGCACTTTGCATGCATCCCAGTCACCAGGTTGATGCCTCCAGCACCTTAGCCACCTTATTCTAGCACCCGGGAGCTTCTTACATCAATTCATTAGCCCTCCTAGTCAGGAAGGCGCCCAATTCTCACCTACTTCCAGAGAAGGGCACACTTCTTCACCTACCACTGCAGTTCCACTTCAGTTACACTCAGTTAGCGCCAATTCTCCCTGATTTGAGGTTGGTTTCACTCCCGACTGACTGTTTCACTCCATTGGACCTCCAGATTGACTAGATGACTTGTTCTAACTTCAATTAGCCTCCCATGCGCCCTCCACTGAGCCCACTTCCCTATATCATTGATACACACTTCAGTTACACATGTTACACTCAGTTAGACTCACATTGACACTTGGATGACTGGTTCTTGTGCATTGATGACCATCATAGATTGATCATGAGGACTCCTAGTTGGAGTCAAGCTACTCCATTCAGTGATTCGAATGACCTCCTTAGTCAATTCAAATTGCTCAGTCATTATTACTGTATTGTATTGTAATTATTCACCCTTATTGGGATATTGAGCACTATGCATGTTTTACACCATATTTTCTATGTTCATTTGTTGTGATTGATTTACTTGTACATTAGATCTGTTGTGATTAATTTTACATGGTTTCAAAGGCATTGCATGGACAAGATCTCTTTTCTACAGGTGTTTCTACAAGAGGATTTGAGTGAATTTGCTCAAAAATTACAAAAAGTTTTGGCATGAAAGATCTCAAGGGCATTCGCTCCTGTGCATGCAAAGCTTGAAAATAATTCCAATACCACTCCAGAAGCTTGAGTTTACACATAAATCCTGCATTTGATACATTGGACCCATTCAACATTGCTTGATCTCCAATCCCAGGTGTGATGCAACTCTAAAAGGGTGGATTGTTCGACCTCATTGTTCTTGGTTTTATTGTGATTTGTAGGTTATTGTCTCCATCAATTGCATTCACTACTTTTCCCTTTCAAGCATTTCTACATCAGTGTGCACTCGCTCATAGCAATGGCATACTCTTCTTCAAAGCCTATCCTCACCCCATTCAATTATTTTGATCGGAAAGATGATATGGAGATCATATTACGTTCAAAAGGTTACTACCGAGTAACTCTTGGTCTTGAATTGGAGCCAAACACCTTGCCAGATAGAACCAAACACTACAACAAGCTTGATGAAGCTTATGGTCTTCTTTGTCTCTCCATCTCCAAAGATCTTCACTTCCATCTCAGTGGATTGAAGACTCCAAAAGCTATATGGGAGCAACTTGAAACACTATTTGGCAAGCAGGACGAGCTTAGGACTTTTCAATTAGAGAATGAATTGATTGCCCTTAGTCCTGAGAATTTCGAGACCATTAATGAATTCTTCACAAAATTCAAGAACTTGAACATGCAGTTGAAGAACACTGGAGTTATCAAAGAGGATAAGAAATTGATCCTCTCCATTCTCAGCAAGCTTGGTAAAGATTATTCGGTATTTGTCTCTACTTTCAATTCCAGTCGGCTAACTACCCCGAATTGGAAGATGCCTACCTTGAATGCCTTCATTGAGTCCGTCACAAAAGAGCATGATAAGTTTATTCAAATGGGGTCCAGAAGCTCCAAAGATTCAATCCTATATGTTCAAGGACCCAAAATTTCGAATGGTAAAGGAAAGCAAAAGAAGGAGAAGCCCAAATTCGAACCTCACAAGCAAAGAGAGAAAGGCAAACAGATGGATGCACCATCCAGTTCGAAGTTCAAACAAAAGGGAAAAGAAGGTAACCAAAAATCTAAATGTACTTATTGCAACCGTGGCTTTCATCCTGAAAGTTCATGTATGAAGAAGACTATAGATCAAATGGCCCTCCTTTTGGAAAAGAACAACATAACTCTTCTTGACGGTGCAAGGAAGAAGGATAGGAATGATGATCATGAAAGAGGACAAGCACTCATGGAAACTGTTTAGAATCCCACTACTCTATTGATAGATTCAGGTGCATCGAATCATATGGCTGCAAATATTGATTCTTTTTCTTCATTCAATCCAAACATCTCCATCCACATCCATTTGGGAGATGACTCAAAAATTTCTTCAAAGGGAAAAGGTACAATTCATGTAGATCATGGAAGCTTTCAGAATGTTCTCTATGTGCCTTCCTTAGCTTCAAATATTCTTTCTGTGTATCAAATGACACACACTGGTGAACTGAAGCAAGTTACATTCAGCCCTAATATAGTTGAAATTTCTGATATCAAAAGTGGAAGACTTGTTGGAGTCGGAAAGGCGAACCACACTGCAAAATGCTATGAGTTTTCACACTTTATTCCACTTGCAAAGCCCACTACTCTTTGCACACATGGTAATAAGGTTAGTAGGATTTGGCATGAAATATTTGGACATCTTAATTATAAGTATTTGCTACTGTTATCAAACAATTCCATGGTATATGGTCTTCCACAACTCTGTTCCTCGAAGGGAATATGCACTGGTTGCATTATTGGAAAGCACCCCGAGCATAGATTTGACCGCGGCAAAGCTAGCAGAGCTTCTACAGTTTTGGGGCTGATACATTCTGATATCAGTGGTCCGCTGCCCCATACGTCATTAAATGGTTCAAGTTATGTTTTGACATTTATTGATTATTTTTTCCGCTTTACATGGGTATTTTTTTCTCAAAAACAAGTCAGAAGTGCTTGGAAAATTCAAGGATTTTAAGGCTTCTGTTGAGACCGCCACTGAGAGAAAGATCAAAGCTCTTATATATGATAATAGTGGAGAATATATCAAGGCCGAGTTGCTACAAATTTGTGCCCAAAGTGGAATTCAGATCCAACATACAGTTCCTTACACACCCCAGCAGAACGGTGTAGCGGAAAGGAAAAATCGGTCACTGAAAGAGATGGCTACATGCATGATTGAATCAAAAGGTTTGGCTGCAAATATTTGGGATGAAGTAATCAATGTTTCCACATACATATAGAACCATGTTCCAAATTTATCCGTGAAAGGTATGACTCCTTTCGAATCATTCTTTGGTCACAAACTGGATGTGTCAAATTTGAGAGTTTTTGGCTCTACTGCATGGGCTAGAATTCCTTCCAAGAAGAGACGAGCTTTGGATCCACAAAGTATTGAGTGCATACTGATAGGATATGGGGAAGAATCAAAATCATATAAACTCATCGATATCATATCTAAAATGATATTCATAGAGCCCAATGTGCAATTTGAAGAACTGCTTCAAGAATTGCAACTAGTCGAGGAAGAAACTACCGTTTCACCGCCTTCACCAGAAGAAGATCCGTGCAGCGATAATGAAGGTATGAGTTCTAAAATTTCTAATATTTTAGAAGCACATGATGATCATGACATATCAGGTTTGTAATCTGACCATTATGATCCTCCTCAGTTACAAAAGTGGGCGCAAAACACTATTCAATCTGCTGGTTCGAACCTTGGAAATCCTGCTGATCCGAGACGAACAAGAGCAGACTTTCAAAGAGCAGGTATGGCTCTTTCTATTTCTGATCCATTACTTCCTGAGATTTGTTATTTGATGACTGGTTCAGATCCCAAATCATACTATTCTTCCCACCGAGATCCGAGATGGAAAATTGCATGGATGAAGAGTACAGTTCTCTTCAAAAGAACAATACATGGGAGCTAGTTTCTCTTCCACCTAGAAGAAAATTAGTGAAGTGTAAATGGGTCTACCAAATGAAATTTGGTATTGATGGCTCTATTAGCAAATACAAAGCAAGGTTGGTGGCAAAAGGTTTCTCCCATGTCCAAGGAGTGGACTACACTGAGACCTTTGCACTGGTTGCAAAGATGGATTCCATCCGCCTTGTTTTGGCTATTTCCGCATCCAAGCACTGGGAAGTGCACCACATGGATGTGAAGAGTGCATTTCTACATGGAGACCTTACTGAAGAGGTATATATGTAGCAGCCAGAGAGCTACACATCAGATCCATCATTAGTTTGCAGATTGAAGAAATCCTTTTATGGGTTAAAATAGGCCCCAAGAGCTTGGTACGCAAAGATGGACTCCTTCCTTCTTTCTCAGAATTTCCAAAGATGCAAATCTAATCCGAATTTGTATCTTTAGAGAGTTAAAGGTAATGTTTTGGTTATTGTACTTTATGTTGATGATCTTCTCATTACTGGTAGCACTCTTACTTCAATAAACAAGCTAAAAACTGCCTTAAATCTAGCTTTTGACATGAGCGATTTGGGCTTGCTGAGTCACTTTTTGGGCTTGGAGATAGCTCAAAATTTTGATGGGATCACTATATCTCAGCAAAAATATGCTTTCAACCTGTAATTGAAGTTTAATATGGCTGAATGTAAGGCAACCCCATTTCCATTCCTCTCAGGAATCAGTCTTGAGGAGGGAGATTCTACACCGCTTGCAGATTGTAGTATGTATCGACAGTTGTTTGGTTCACTACTTTATTTGACACACTCAAGGCCTGATATTTCATATGTCGTGAGTGCCGTGTCAAGATATATGTAGCAGCCCCATGAGCTTCATTAGCGAGTAGCCAAGCGGATCTTGCAGTATGTGCAAGGTACGAAACATTTTGGCATACATTATGTTGTAGATTCTGAGCTTGATTTCATTGGTTTTACTGATTCAGATTGGGCAGGTGAGAGCATTGATTGAAAGTCCACTTCCGGTTTTGTTTTCATGATTAGTCATGGTTCTATTTGTTGGTCCAATAAAAAGTAGGAAGCCATTGCACTTTCTTCAGCAGAGGCAGAGTATCAAGGGGCAGTCAATGCCTGCATTCAGGTAGTTTGGTTGTAGGGTATTCTTTCTGAGTTTGGTTTTGGTGGCACTACCTCGATTGTCCTATTTTGTGATAATCAAAGTGCTATCAAGATCTCCACAGATCCAGTTCAGTGGCAGAGGACCAAACACATTGAGATTCATATGCATTACATTCGACAGTTGGTGCATGATCACACCATCATTCTGCAATATTGCCCTATTGATGAGCAAATTGCATACATCTTCACTAAGAGCTTCACTCAGAAGAAGTTCTCTTACCTCTGTTCACTATTGGGGGTGAGTTCCATCATGGTGGAGATAGATTGATCCATTATTATGCTTTAGCTTGAGGGGGGGCTTTCTTCCCACTGGGTTTTCCCTCTTTCCTCACTTAGTTTATTTTCAACATTTTTTGGATTATTGTATTGGAGTGACCTTTGGTCTTAGTTACCAGGGCCCCACATTATTTTTTTCACACCATAGTCTAGATTGAGGGGGGGTGTTCGGATATCCACATCATCCTTTTCAGGATCTTGCATACAATTAGGGTTTGCATGCATCCCAGTCACCAGATTGATGCCTCTAGCACCTTAGCCACCTTATTCTAGCACCCGAGCGCTTCTTACATCAGTTCATTAGCCCTCCTAGTCAAGAAGGTGCCCACTTCTCACCTACTCCTAGAGAAGAAAACACTTCTTCACCTACCACTGCAGTTCCACTTCAGTTACACTCAGTTAGCTCTGATTCTCCCTGATTTGAGGCTAGTTTCACTCCCGACTAGCTGTTTCACTCCGTTGGACCTCCATATTGACTAGATTACTTGTTCTGACTTCAGTTAGCCTCCCATGCACCCTCGACTAAGCCCACTTCCCTATATCAGTGCTACACACTTCAGTTACACATGTTACACTCAGTTAGACTCAGATTGACACCTGGATGATTGGTTCTTGTGCATTGATGACCACCATTGATTCATGATGAGGACTCCTAGTTGGAGTCACGCTACTCCATTCAGTGATTCGAATGACCTCCTTAGTCAATTCGAATTGCTCAGTCATTGTTACTGTATTGTATTGTAATTATTCACCCTTATTGGGATATTGAGCACTGTGCATGTTTTACACCATATTTTCTATGTTCATCTGTTGTGATTGATTTACTTGTTCATTAGATCTGCTGTGACTAATTTTACATCTACACTAGTACTTCCTACCTTTAGCAATATTGAACTCTGCAATGTGGCTACACTAGTTCAGAATACAATCTTAGTTCACTCAATCACTTCTAACCTTCTCCTCATCGAATCTCTTGTGCTCAGAAATTATCACAATGTAAGATTGAACAACCCCTCCTAAATTCAATGGGTAGATAAGTATCATGCCTATGTCTTTTTGTTAGTTCATTTTAGTAAATGAGAAACCTGCTCAGTTCCACTTTTTTGGGGAACATGACCATAAAAGTAGGGAATTTCCCCCCTGCAACAATTAGAAGTGAGTTGAGGATGCTGCCAAGTGTCAGTTTTCTCTCCACCCAAGTCCATTCCTCCTAGTGGGTCAATGAACACTCATTCAACAGCCTCCTTTGGATATTTGTCTACACTTTTATTTATTAATAATAAAATATTCAAAGTAATTAATTATAGTCATCCTTGACCTCACTTGGTCAATAGTCATAGAACTTTACAATAAAAGTAAAAAATAATGTTTTCTTCATGACATAAAATGTCTAGAACTTGGGTATGTGACAAACAACCCCTCATAAGTTCAAAATCGTCCTCGATGTTACTTTATTCATCATCCTCTTGTTCCTCCTAGAACAACATTGGATATGCCACCCGTATATGACTTTCCAATTCCCAAGTTGCTTCATCCGGACTAAGGTGCTTCCATTGCACCTTTACTTGTCCAATGGTACGATTATGAAGCAAAATTTCCCTCTTGTCGAGGATACAGTTAAGTTCCACCATAAAATCTCCTTCTGGTTCCACCTGTGCATCACTCCAATTAATCACATGAGTAGCATCATGCACATACTTTTTCAAAAGAGAGATGTGAAATACATTATGTACTTTAATATTTGGTGGCAAAGCCAACTGATATGCCACTGGTCCTACCCTAGACAGTATTTCAAAAGGTCCACAATACCTTGGTGTTAGTTTAGCACAACTTCCTAATTTTAAGAAGCTCTTTTTAGGTTTTACCTTGAGGAACACATGCTCACCAACCTCAAACTCCTTTGGAGATCATTTTAGATCTGCATGACTTTTCTATCTATCTTGTGCAATTTTCAAATTTCCTTGAACCCGTTTCATGGTTAGTTCCATTTCTTTTAATAAATCAGGTCCTAGCATTAACCTTTCAACTGGATTGCTCCAAGAAATAGGAGCATTACATTTTTTACCATATATAATTTCAAAGGGATTGAGTTTTGCTGAATCTTGGTAATGGTTATGATAAGCAAACTCAACAAGATGTAAATATTCCTCTCATTTACCTGCCTGATCTCTAACATACATTCTTAATATGTCTTCAAGAATCTGATTGACCCTTTCGGTCCGCCCATCCATTTGTGGATGAAATGTTGTATTGAAATTTAAAGTAGTATCTAAACCTTTAAATAAAGACTTCCAGAAATCTCCTATAAACTTTGAGTCTCTGTCAGAAATTATAACTTTTGGAATCTAATGCAAACAAAAAATTTGTTTCATCAAAATTTCAGCAATGCTAATAGCCTTGTAGGTTGTCTTAACAGGTATGAAGTGGGCTTCTTTACTAAGCTTATCCACTACTACCATTACAGAATCATTATGTTTCTGATTTTTAGGTAAACCAGTAATATAATCAATAGTAATTATGTCCCACTTCCAATCTGGAATAGGTAGTGGCTGCAACAATCCAACTGGGTGCCGATGTTCAACCTATACTTGTTGACATTGTATACACCTAGCAATATATTCAGCTACTTCACTTTTCATACATGGCCAAAACTAATATTTTCTCAGCATTGTTATCATCTTTTAGTAACTAGGATGTCCTGAGTATGGACTCTTATGCAACTAATTTGAAATCAGTAACTTAATTTCAACAACATTAGGCACATAAAGTTTGTTTTTATACAACAATAAACCTCTTTCATCAATTCTGAAATCTGTTAAATTTTAAGCATTATCTTCAGCAACCTTATTAAGTAAATTTTGATATTTTTCATCCATTTTGATTCCTTCCTTAATCTAATTTTCTAGATCAGTTTCATAAGTGTTGATTGCTGAAATAAAATGCAGCCTAGCATTTCTGCTTAAGGCATCAACACCTTTATTCTCTTTACCCTTAATGTGTTGAATATCGAAATCGTATTTCCTAAGGAAAGCTAGCCACCTAGCTTGCCATGCGTTCAAATTTGCTTGATCCAACAAATACTTTAACCCTTTATTATCTGTCATTAAAGTAAATTTTCTTCCGATTAAGTGATGGCGCCACATCTTTAATGCATGAATTACGACAACCAACTCTAGGTCATAAGTTGCATAGTTCTTCTCATGAATCTTTAACTTCCTAGATTAATATGCAATCACATGACCATCTTGTGTTAAGACCCCACCAAGTCCATCATTGCATGCATCAGTGCATACAATGAAATCCTTGTTTGGATCAACAATTTTTAGAATAGGTGTTGTTGTTAACAACTCTTTACGTTTCTTAAAACTTTCTTCACAGTTTTTATCCCACATAAATTTCTTACCCTTCTTTTGTAAAGATGTTATAGGATTCGCTATTCTAGAGAACCCTTCTATAAATTTATGATAGTAACCTATAATTCCCATAAAAGATCGCACACTAGTTACATCTTTAGGGGCAGGCCATTCATTAATTTCTTTTATCTTGTCCGGGTCTACTGCAATCCCATCCTTGGATATCACATGCCCTAGGTACTGTATTTTATCTTTATATATAGAAATCACAGTTGTTGAACTTAGTGTAAAGTTGGTGTTCTCTTAACACTTGTAAAATTATTTTTAAGTGTTCATCATGCTCTTCTTTAGTCTTAGAGTAAATCAGAATGTCATTATTAAAACAATTACAAACTTATCTAAGTATTGATGTAAAAAATTATTCATAAGACACATGAAAACTGCTGGAGCATTGGTCATCCCGAAAGGCATAACCACGAAATCGTAGTGCCCATAACGTGTTCTTAAAGTAGTCTTAAAGATGTCCTCATCCTTAATTATGACTTGATGGCACCCTGAACTAAAGTCTATCTTACAAAATATCTTTGCATCGCGTAGTTAATCAAACATATCATCAATGCGAGGCAAAGGATATATGTTCTTTATGGTCATTTTATTTAACTAACGGTAATCTATGCATAAGCACATAGTCTCGTCTTTCTTTTTAACAAAAATTACAGGTGCTCCCCATGGAGACACACATGGAATTATATAATTTGTATCAATCAATTCATTAAGCCGTGATTTAAGTTCATTAAGCTCCAGAATATTCATTCTGTAAGGAGCCTTGAGTTTGGTACCATTCCTGGTACTAACTCAATGGTGAAATCAAGCTCCCTTTTCGGAGGTAGTCCTCAAATTTCTTCCAGGAATACATAAGAAAATTCCTTTAGAATGGGTATGTCTTCCAACTTTAGCTTATCTTCCTTAGTTGATTGTTCATCATTAATTACATTTACAGCAAACAACTTGCACCCTTTACGAACAACATTCTTAACTTGTAAAGCACAAATTTGTCTAACATATATCTTTCTAGGAATTCCTTTTATTGTTACAGTTTCATATTCATCATTCAAATAAGTAAAATTCTTTTCAAAGCAATTTAATACTAACCTATGCTTCTCTAACCAGTCCATTCCAATCAGAACATCGTAAGAACCTAAAGCTAACACATTCAACTTAACATGGGTCCTAAATTGATTCATCAGTAATTCACATTCTTTTACATAATCAGTCACTTTTCTTTTTGTTCCAGTAGCCAATTGAACCAACCATGATTTATCAAACTTGTATATTTTCAGATTGCAACATTTAACTAAATCAGGTGACACATAGCTAAGACTTGCTCTTGGATCAATTAAAATAGAAATGGGTTTATTTTTCAACATACCTTCCACTTTAACCATGGAATTTTGATGATCAGCTTGTATGTTCTCCAAAGCTGCATTTATCTCGGGCATCTCCCTTGCTAAGTCACCGACAGTAGCCTCCTCCTGTACTATGTGTATGTTGTTGACAGTCCTCTTTCTGAGTGGGCAGTTTGATCCATAGTGAGGTCCCTAACAGTACCAACA
Organism: Larix kaempferi; assembly: GCA_027924585.1. Lineage (NCBI taxonomy): Eukaryota > Viridiplantae > Streptophyta > Pinopsida > Pinales > Pinaceae > Larix > Larix kaempferi. The sequence continues at coordinate 20,972,221 of BSBM01000114.1, forward strand.
TTTAATAGGTTCTTTTTGTTCATTATTTTTAACAACATGTATTACTTGCTGCATTATTTCCTTGAAATTTTATGTTAGAGTAATTACGTGAATTATTATTTCCAAAATTACGATTAAATGAGAACTACTTCTTTCTTTGCTCAAAGTTGTTAGGCCTTTTTTCTTTCCAGCTTGGTATGCCTTCTCTTTTCTTATTCTATTCATAATAGATATCCACTTTCCTCATGGCCTCTTCGAGAGTTCGACGACCATGATACTCAATCATGTCCTTTATATGAGAGGGTAAACAACTCAAAAACCTCTATACCTTAGGATTTTCTTCAATGATATATGGCACATACCTTGATAAATTTAAAAACTTGCTGCATAACTCCCTTATATCCATGGAACCTAACTTTAACTCATAAAACTCTTTATCTCGTTTCTCATAATACTGTTCTGACATAAAATTTCTTTTAAAATATTTCTTAAAATTACTCCAATTTACACTTTTATCTTTAAAACCTTTTACTCGTTTCATATCTTGCCACCAGATGTCTGCTTTTTCAGTTAGATTATAAATTGCTATTTTAGTTTTTAGATGACTTCAGTAGTTATCAATCTGGAAATACTTATTCATACCGGACAACCATGTTTTGACTGTCTCAATCTTTTCTATTTCTCCATTAAATGTTGGTGGTTTGATCTATTTAAACTCGCCAGAAATTTCTTCGTAAGGTCTGTACTTCTTTTTCTTAGTGTAGCAGTTACTATCACTACTGTCACTAGAATACTTGTGCCTTTTCTTACTTACGTTTTCATCAAAATCAGAAGATGAGCTCCTGTCATAATTAGTCAATTTTACCTTTTTATCATTACGTTGGTAGGACCTAATTCCAGATTTGACAAATTTATTTTATGTTCCTTTATCTTTATCATTATTATGAAAATTATTCAGTAGGATTCGATTCAACTCCTCTTGAGCTTTCAAGATTCTTTCATTTTCTTCCTTATCAGTTTTTATCTCAATTATTCACACCATCATTTTTGTATTTTGCATGCTTGGATGCAAATCTGCATGTTGCATGCATTTGCATGAACTACATGCATCCAATCAACATCATGGTCGTCTCCCCAACACCTAGAGCTAGTTTCTAGCTCTTCCTTGCCTGCATGCAAAACTACATGTTGCATGCATCCAGTCGTCATCATGGTTGTATCCCCAGCACCTAGAGCTTGCTTCTAGCTCCCCAGAGGCTATCTTCAGCCCTCATTTGGCATCGTACCTACCTAATGCACCCTCCACAACTTATCTGCTTAGTTAGTGCACCTTTCTCACCTACCACTATCAATTAAAGTGCACTTGACTACCACCAATTATCACTCAGTTGGGGTGCCTTATCTCACCTACCGGGAGTTATCATTCAGTTAGTGCATTGATTGATTAGTTCTTCCATTGATTGCTCATGCTGACTACTTGTAGCTTCTAGTTAGCTAGTTCTGGAGTTCCACTTGACTATTTGACAACCTCATGCGCCCTCCTTGGAGTCTCCATTCCTTGATTTATGCCTAGATAATTCTGTTAGACTCAGTTAGACACACTTTTTTGATGTATATGTAACTTCAGAATGTATTTCACCTATGTATTTCATTTATGTATAGTGTACTCCTATAGAGATGTGTTATTACTCTATAAGGAAGTGTCGTCATTTGTATTGACAAGTGTCGCAAGTGTCGTAACTTGCCGATGGGTTATTAAACCACCATGTGTGGGGTTGGCCCTGATTAAGTTAACCATGGGTCATTATGCTAAGCTAGACAAGTTGGCCCCATAAGTTTATTGGGAAGTCAGGACAAGTATAAATAGAGATCAGGAGATCTCTATTTTGATCATCTCATTATCTCACTCTACATCACTCAGAAAGTGGTGCACATATGAGGAGGAGGATCAGTTGCTAGGAGGAGACTATCTCTGTGTACTTGCGTTGTATTATTGCTCTATCTATTTCTGAGGAAGTTTTGGGGTTTTTCACCTTAGCGTTTTCCCCACGGAAACTCTATGTGTCTATTGTCTCTTATGTTTGCATCTTGTGATGATTGATATGCTTGCTATGATTGATATGAATTGATATACTATACATGTTATTCTCTCAGTAAAGATCCTAGAGTATATTGACTTAAGCTCAAAAATTAACATGGTATCAGAGCTAACCTGAGAAGAAGACATTGTGTAGTGACGGAAACCAAGGTTTCTTGTTTATTGGGTTTCTCTCCTCAGCAACGTGAATATTCCTGTCCAATAAGAATTCAATTCTAAGCACTTTCAGTTTTGGCCCTAAAAATTAGGATTTCCACAAAAATAGGAATTTCTGAAATCTGAAGACATAGCTGGAAGTTCCTTGAAAACATCAAAGTTTAGAGCTTTGGATCAAGATTTTTGGCTAGGTAAATCTCCTGGAAACTCAAACCCTAATTCAGGGTCCTCCCTAGTCAATCTGGGAGATTGAAAAGCATTTCTGAAGGGTGAAACTTTGTAGTTTTCAAATTCTGAGTATACCAGGCTGATCTGCTCATCAAGGCGCATCTTTCTATCCTTTCAGAAAGTTGAAATTCACATTTTGAATTTTTAGGGTTTCTCTGACAAATGCTAATCCACGACCAGATCCAGTTTTCAGCAAATCAAGTGGTAAGACCTAAATCTTTTCTATTTCCATTTGAAGTACGCTTTAAGATGTTTCACCAAACCAAGCTTGAGGATGAGCTCGAAGGGGGTGATAAATTATGAGCCTGGAAGTATAGGATTGGGTTAATCCTGGAAGGAAATGAATTGGACACCTACATCAGCTCTAAGGTCCCTATCCCAGAGGATGAAGAGGCTAAGGCATTGCATAAGAAGAAATTGGTCAAGGAAAAGAGGATCATTGTCAATTCTATCAAACACCATCTCATACCACATGTGTCATCTCTAAAGACACCTAAGGAGATGTTTGACTCCCTGACCAAGCTATTTGAAGGGAAGAACATAAATCAGAAGATGACTCTGCGGAATCAATTGAAAGGGATCAAGCTGTTGAATGGAGATACCATTCAATCTTATTTCTCCAAGTTCTCTCAGATCAAGGAACAACTCAAAGCTGTGGATGAAGTAGTGGACAATGGTGAAGTTTTTATGACCACTCTGAATGGCCTAGCCAGGTGATGGGATTCCTTTATTCAAGGAATCTATGCAAGAAAGAAATTGATCTCCTTCAGTAGACTATGGGAGGAGTGTTCACAAGAAGAGGCTAGGCTTGTAGCCCGAGAAGACAATATGGGAAATGAAGACCAAGCTCTTGCATCTCACACCAAAATAAGCAAGCATAAGAGAGAGCCATATCATAACAAAAGATCTTCACACCACCATTACCATAAATATAAGAAAGATCTTAGGTGCTTCACATGCAATGAGAAGAGACACTTTGCTGCAGATTGTCCCAAGAAGAAGAAAGACAACAACTACAACTTCAACAAGAAGAAGAAGAACAACAAAAGAAGATATCATGCTCATGCTACTGAGGATGATGAACCTCCCAAGAAGAAGGCTAGAGTAGAAAGTGGGGAGGATGACTCATCAAGTGAAGATGAATATGTTCTAATCTCTGGTCTCACAGGTACTATCTCTCATGGTTGTAATGATTGGCTTATTGACAATGGGGCTTCAATGCACATGATTGGGTTCAAAGAATCCTTTGCTAATCTATATGAACATGAGTCACCCCATAAGGTGAAACTTGGGGATGACTACCAATATCCTATCAAAGGAAGTGGTGAAGCCTCCTTCAACCTAGACTCTGGAAAGTCCTTGAAGATGAAAGATGTATTATTTGTACATGGGCTCAAGAAGAACCTACTCTTGATATCTTCATTGGATGCAAAAGGCATGAGGGTTGCATTTGTAGATGACCAAGTACTCATGTGGTCAAAAGGTAAGATCATATATAATGCAGTTGTGATTGGAGAGCAAGAGGGAGGATTGTACAAATTCAAGGGACAACCAGAACATGCCATGGTACATGAATCCATGGAGCCAAGTGAACTTTGGCATAGAAGAATTGCACATGTGCACTAAAGAGCACTACCAATTGCAAGTAAAGTTGTAGAAGGTCTTCCTGAAATCAAGACAAATCATGAAGGTGTTTGCAAAGGATGTGAAAAAGGAAAGAACAAAAAGAAGGCATTTCCAAGTAGTGAAAGGAAGGAAAAAGGAATCTTGGAGATCATCCACTCTGATGTATGCGGTCTGATGTCATCCAGTTCTCTGAGTGGGTATGTTTACTATGTCTCTTTCATTAATGATTTCTCTAGAAAAACTTGGATTTACTTCTTGAAGAACAAAGATGAAGTATTTGATAAGTTCAAGGAATTCAAAGCAATGATGGAACATCAAACTCATAAAAAGATCAAGAAATTCAGATCCGACAATGGCGGAGAATTCACTTCAGGTGATTTCAAGAAACTATGCAGTGATTCAGGTATTAAGAGGGAGTTTATTGCTCCCTACAATCCACAATAGAATGGAATTGCATAAATAAAGAATAAAACAATCATGGAAGCAACACGGGTAATGCTGCATGACTAGGATCTGCCTATGCATCTATCAGAAGAAGCAGCTAGGACAACTGTATATGTGCAGAACAGAACACCCCACAAGATATTGGACAACAAGACACCAGAAGAGGTCTTCTCTGGTAAGAAACCTGAATTTAGCCATCTCAGAATATTTGGTTGTCTAGTATACACTCATGTCCCAAAGGAAAAGAGGACTAAGCTAGATCCTTTAGGAAAGAAGGGTATCTTTGTGGGTTACCGTGAAATCTTGAAGGCTTACAGAATATACTTTCCACGGTTCAAGAAGATTGATGTCAGCAGGGATGTAACATTTGATGAAAATTAACCATTCATCAAATCAAGGAAGACACTTGTTGAAGATCATGAAGAACCAAAGGAAACCAAATTTGAAGACACTACTATGACTGAAGCAATTCCAGATGTTGATCGTGAAATTGAAGATCCGCAAGAACCTGTAGATCCACCTCGTGAGAAGGACTCTCAGAAGAGGAAGCTTGCATGGGATAGAGAGCTCATTCAAGATACAGAAAGGTATGGAATTCCAGAAGAACACAGTGCAAAGAAGAGAACTAGATCACATACCAACTATGTTGCTTTAGTCTATGATATTATGAACAAAGAACCTTCCAGTTATGAATAGGAAGCGAAAAAGAAAGAATGGAAGGATGCCATGGTCGAGGAATACCAATCAATAATGAAAAATGATGTTTGGGATGTAGTCCCAAGACCTGAAGGGAAGTCTGTTGTGACTTCCAAATGGATCTACAAGATCAAGCATGCGGCAGATGGCAGCATAGAGAAATACAAAGCCATATTTGTAGGTCGTGGCTTCTCACAGAAAGAAGGAATCGACTATGAAGAAACTTTTCCTCCTATATCCAGATACACTTCCATTAGATCAGTACTTGCTCTGGATGCAGTGATAAAATGCAAGATACACCAAATGGATGTCAAGACTGCTTTCTTGAATGGTGTAGTCGAGGAGGAAGTGTATGTGGAGAAGCCACTTGGTTTTTAGACACATGACAGGAAGTCATATGTGTGCAGGTTGAAGAAAGCCTTGTATGGCTTGAAGCAAGCTCCTAGGACTTGTTATGGTAGGATGGATAGTTTCCTATCTATTTTGGGCTTTAGAAAGAGTAAAGCGGATTCCAAACTTTACTACAAGGTAGAGGAAGGCAATCCTACGATACTACTCTTGTATGTGGATGACCTGTTTGTTACAGGTAATGATAGTTTGATTGTTGATACCAAGAGGAAGCTTGATGCAGAGTTCGAGATGAAGGACTTGGGGATGATGCACTATTTTCTAGGCATTGAGATGTCGTAGAGTGCAGATGGGATCTTCCTTGGACAAGGGAAGTATGCAGTAGAGATACTGAAGAGGTTTAGGATGATGGACTGCAAGGCCATGGCCACACCTATGGAATCGAACCTGAATCGTTTGTGTGATGCTTCATCTAATCCGGTTGATGTCACTGTGTATCATCAGATGATTGGGTCCTTGATGTACTTGATGAACATGAAACCATATATCTACTTTGTGGTGAACACATTGAGCCAGTTCCTTACAGATCCTAGAGGTGTTCACCTTGTTGTTGTAAAGCATATTCTGAGGTACCTGAAGGGTATGGTTGACTATGGGTTCAAGTATGATGCGAATCAAAAGTTTAACCTATAGGGTTATGTTGATTCAGATTGGGCAGGCAGTGATACAAATAGGAAGAGCACTTCTGTGTGCTGCTTCAATATGGGATCAGGTGTGATCTCTTGGTTTAGCAGGAGGCAATCATACGTAGCACTGAGTATAGCCGAAGTAGAGTATGTTACAACTTGTTTAGCTAGTTGTGAGGCAATATGGCTCCAGAAGCTATTGTCTGAGCTATTTGATCTCCCGCTGGAGGCTACTGGTATCTTTTGTGACAACAAGAGTTGTGTGAAGTTGTCTGAGAACCCGGTGTTCCATGACTGGTTGAAGCACATTGAGATCAACTATCACTATATCAGGGATATGGTGCAGAGAGGAGTAGTGAAGCTCCTGTATGTTGCGACGAATGAGCAGATTGCATATGTATTGACGAAACCACTAGCCAGAGTGAAGTTCGAGTACTTCAGAGAGAGGCTTATTGTTCTTTAGATTGAACACACTTTAAGGAAGAAGTGATGCACACATTTGCTGAAGCCATTCCAAGCATGGTGAGAAGAAGATCCTTCCATGGCTATGGATGTAAGCACTGGATGATGAGCATCAGGATGATCCTCCAGTTACCGCTATGTATGTATGCATCATGTTGGATGCTGGATATGATCAGTTGGATCAGTTATATGTATATACGCATCATGTTGGAATGATGGATATGATCAGTTGGATCATTTATATGTATGTATGCATCATGTTGGATGCTTGATATGATTAATTGGATCATTTATATGTATGTATGCATCATGTTGGATGCTGGATATGATCAGTTGGATCATTTATATGTATGTATGCATCATGTTGGATGTTGGATATGATCAGCTGGATCATGTGTATGTATTTGTATATGTATCAGGTGGATCATGTATTTGTATATGTATCAGATGGATACATTGTATGATCAGGTATATCATGTATGATGATATGTATTAGGCAGATACTGTGTATGCATCAAGTGGATGCATAGTATGAACAGGATGGTCATGGATGATGAGCTTCACGATGTTGCTCCAGATGATATGCGTCAAGACGATGCAGTGATGATGATCAGGATGATCATGTGTACATTAGGATGATGTATAGTGAGTATCAAGTTGATACTCTGTGGCTGCGGATAGGTTGTGCAGATAAGCATATAATAGCACCCTGGGAGGTTTGCAGATTCTCTTGCTAGGTTTTTCCACTGGCATATAATAGCTCCCTCAGAGATCTGGGAAATTCTCTTTCGAGGTTTTTCTTTGGGAGGACATATAATAGCGCCCTAGGAGGTTTGCAGATTCTCTTGCTAGGTTTTTTTGCTGGCATATAATAGCTACCTGGGAGATCTGGAAAATGCTCTTTCGAGGTTTTGTCCTATGGCATACAATAGTGCCTTGGGAGATCTAATAGGTTGGGATGTGTTCCCGCAATAAGTCCTGGGATGTTCTTTTGAGGTTTATCCATGAACACATATAATAGCACCCTGGGAGATCCGATAGGTTGAGTTGTGTGCTCATAATCAGTCTTGGGATTCTCTTTCGAGGTTTTGTGGTGGGGTCACATGTAATAGCTCCCTGGGAGATCCGATAGGTTAGGCTGCGTGTCCATAATAAGTCTTGGGATGCTCTTACGAGGTTTTGCGACACATGTAATAAGTCCTGAGGATTCCACAAGTATGGCCAGTGATGATGAAGACCTGTAGGTGGTGGGCCTACATCCAGTATGAAAAAGGACTGGCTTTGTACACCTTCCTATGACGAGTAGATTCAGAGATTGATTGAGATAGCAGCAGCAGTGATGATGACGATGATTCGAGGATGATGATTCAAGGACGATGATTCATTGATGATGATCCAGAGAAGAAGACTTGTGCTAGCAGATCTATGTCAAGAAATACCTTCCTAGTTAAGAGGGAGTGTTGATGTGTATGTAACTTTGGAATGTATTTAACCTATGTATTTCATTTATGTATATTGTACTCTTAGAGAGATGTGTTATTCCTCTATAAGGAAGTGTCGTCATTTGTATTGAGAAGTGTCACAAGTGTCGTAAGTTGTCGATGGGTTATTAGACCACCATGTGTGGGGTCGGCCCTGATTAAGTTAACCATGGGTCATTATGCTAAGCTAGACATGTCAGCCCCATAAGTTTATTGGGCAGTCAGGACAAGTATAAATAGAGATCGAGAGATCTCTATTTTGATCATCTCATTATCTCACTCTACATCACTCGGAAAGTGATGCACATGTGAGGAGGAGGATCATCTTCTAGGAGGAGACTATCTCTGTGTACTTGGGTTGTACTTTGGTTGTATTATTTCTCTATCTATCTCTGAGGAAGTTGTGGGGTTTTTTGCCTTAGGGTTTTCCCCACGAAAACTCTATGTGTCTATTGTCTCTTATGTTTGCATCTTGTGATGATTGATATGCTTGGTATGATTGATATGCATTGATATACTATACATGCTATTCTCTCAGTAAAGATCCTAGAGTATATTGAATTGATGCTAGAAAATTAACACACTTAACTGACTCTTGCCACTGATGACTGATACTGCCGACTGGATGATGTCTCCATAGTTATCCAAGCTAGACTAGAGATTAAATTCGGATGTCCTACTTGGATAATTCAAATCCTATATAATGCCATCATCATAGCTATTGTACTCATTCACTTACATTCTTATTCATTGTATGATACTGAGATATTGTCTATTATTCTGTGTTTCTGAGTGATCATTGAGTGTCTCCTTCTCTTCTTCTTGGAAACATACTTGATAGTTTGATTGTGAGTTGCTAGATCTCTTGCAGATTCTTACATGGTATCATAACAGGAAGCAACTATTCGAATTGCAGCAGTTGCAACATTTCTTTGAGCATTTATCTTTCACTTGTGGACCATAAGCCTCTAAGTTTCCACAACAAATCCTAGTTCTATTACTTGAATTCCTTGGAGGAATCCAGTGAGGTCTAGCCAGGTGTGAAGTACCTAGCCTATGTGCCAAATGTCCTTAAGTTAGTGTTCAGTCGAAGTGTAGCATTCTCCATCAGCACAACTTTTCTTGTTTTGCAGGTTTATTCACCCATTCAGAATCTTCTTCAACTATTCGACTTTCTCTGGTTCAGATGGATCTAAAGCTTACATCATCCAACTATGTTGAGTGGAAATCCAAAATGACTCTCTTCATGAGATCAAAGAACTTCACCCGAATACTCAACGGAACAATGGTAGAACCTCTCAGTGGAGTTGAAAAGTCCAAGTACTTGGATTGGCTTGATGAAGCAATTGGTCTCCTCCTTCTCTCAATTTTTGAAGATCTACAATTTCATGTCATCGATCTTACTTGTCCTAAAGAGGTTTGGAACAAGATGGAATCTCTTTTTGGACCGAAAGATGATATGCAAGTGCACAAATTGGAGAATGAGCTCATATGTTTGAGTCCTAATAGCTTCAAATGTATTAATTCCTTTCTCACCAAGTTCAAAAGATTGATATCCCAGTTGAAAAGATATGAGATAGTGAAAGAAGACAAGTAGCTTATATTTGCCATTCTCTCAAAGCTAGGGGCAAACTTTTCAGTTTTTGTCTCTACTTCCCAGTCAACTAGGTTGTCCATTCCAAAATGGAAGTTTCCCTCATTTGATGATTTCACACAATCTCTTACTCAAGAGAAAGAGAAGTTGATTTCGATGGGAATGATCAAACCCAAATTGGATTCATCCCTTACAATTGTAGAGAGAACAAATGGTAAAGGAAAGCAAAAGATTTTTGACAAGAGATCGAATGATACAAGACCTACAGATAGTTTAGATCATTCAGATAGGGCTTTGAACTCTAGGAAGGCCAAACATTCTCAAAAAGGAAAAGCAAAATGCACATACTGCCATAGAGGGCGTCATCCTAAGAGTGCTTGCATGTGGAAGGCTATAGATTTGATGACTAAATTACTTGAAGAGAACAACCTTCTTGTACCAGCATGTTCAAGGAAGAAAGATCCTGATACTGAATCTTCTCGATCCGAAGGCAAATAAAGATGTCATGCTCTCATAGCAAGTACATCAACTGTTTCTTCTCTCGTCATAGATTCAGGAGCATCCTGCCACATAGATTGCTACAAAGATCTCTTCTCTAGTATCAAAATCTCTATTGGCACTACCATCAGTTTGGTAAATAACTCAGTTGTCTCCTCTGAGGGGATAGGAAGAATTGATCTTGATCATGGTCACTTTTCTAATGTGCTTTATGTTCCTTCTCTTACAACCAATGTTCTTTAGGTATTTCAACTGACTCATACTGGAGAGCCCAAAAGAGTTATCTTCACTCCATATAAGGTTGAAGTACAACACATGTTTTCAGGGGAAGTCATTGCAAAAGGAGTTGCAAATCAAAAGACCAAACTCTATGAGTTTTCACACTTCTTACCTATCTCAAAAGAGTCTTCTCTTCACTCTCATACTCATGAAGAGAGTAGACTATCCCATCCCAACTACAAGATAACTCAGAATGTGGTTGATGGTATCCTAAGCGACAAACTTACTCATGGCTCCGTCAAGGGCAAGGATACACCAAAAGAGATTGAAAAAAAGAGGACTCTTGAAGAAGTGCGAATGCTAGATCCAGATCCATAAGAACCTGAAGATCCAACACCTATTGGTACAACTCCTATCAGCCTTCACTGCTCATCTATTTCTGATGAAGACTTCATGCATATTCTGGAGAAGCTTCATGGCATCAACGCTTTTGGATATGTTCCTCCCTCGAGTGCTGATGAGTATGAACTAGTTTTACTTGTTTCTCCTCATGAGATTTCAGATAGAGGCTACATGTGATGATGAGCTAGTTCTACTTGCTCCCCTTCATGAGAGTTTAGATTCAGGATTTGGATGTGATGATGCATCTTCACATGATGTTAGAGATGAGGGAATGCTGGACCTAGATCCACAAGAACCTGAAGGTCCAACAACTGATGATGAAGATGAACAAATGGGAGATCCAGACCCACAAGAACGTGAAGATTTATCACCTGGTTGGCATCCTCTTCCTCGATGGGAATTCACTGCTTCCAGATTAGCCAAATCAGAGTTTCAACATGGGAGGTTTCTTCCTTCTTTCTTTACTAATCCTCTTCTTCGATGGGCAACCACTACTTCCCGATCTGCCAGATCAGAATTTTCACACATAAGGATTCATCCTTGTGAAATTCCTAATCCATTTCAGATGTATAGATCCTTCTTTGAGAAATAAGGAAACTTTCCCCCCTTAGGGGGTGACAGATGATATTGTACTTTAGCATCCTTCAGTTTATTTTGAGGGAGGGATTTCTTCCCACTGGGTTTTCCCTCTTTCCTCACTTAGTTTATTTAGATTGATCATAAGGGGTGACCTTTGGTCTTAGTCAACGGGGCCCTATTTTTAAGATTTCAGTTATTACCTCATAGTATAGCTTGCGGGGGGGGTGTTGGAATATTCACACCATCGTTTTTGAATTTTGCATGTTGCATGCAACTGCATGCATCTAGTCATCACGATGGTGATCTCCCCAGCACCTAGAGCTTGTTTCTAGCTCTTCTTTGCCTGCATGAAAACTGCATGTTGCATGCCACTGCATACATTTGCATGCCACTGCATGCATCCAATCATCTTTTTGGTTGTCTCCCCAGTACCTAGAGCTTGCTTCTAGCTCTCCAGAGCCTGTCTTCAGCCCTCATTTGGCCTCCTACCTACCGAATGCGCCCTCCTTGACTTATTTGCTTAGCTAGTGCGCCTTTCTCACCCACCATTGTCAGTTAGAGTGCACTTACTCACCTACCACCAGTTATCACTCAGTTGGGGCGCCTTATCTCACCTACCAGGAGTTATCATTCAATTAGTGCATTGATTGAGTAGTTCTTCCACTGATTGCTCATGCTGACTGCTTGTAGCTTCTAGTTAGCTAGTTCTGGAGTTCCACTTGACTATTTGACAACCTCGTGCACCCTCCTTGGAGTCTCCATTCCTTGATTTATGCCTAGATGGTTTTGTTAGACTCACTTAGACAAAATTAATTGACTCTTACCACTCATGACTGATACTACTGACTAGATGATGTCTCCATAGTTATCCAAGCTAGACTAGAGATAAGATTTGAATGCCCTACTTAGCTAATTCAAATACTATATGATGCCATCATCATAGCTATTGTACTCATTCAATTACATTGTTATTCATTGTATGATACTGAGATATTGTCTATTATTCTGTGTTTATGAGTGATCATTGAGTGTATCCTTCTCTTCTTCTTTGCAACATACTTGATAGTTTGATTGTGAGTTGCTACAGTTGCTAGATCACTTCCAAATTCTTACATCCTTTATTGTTCTTAATAATTCAGATGAATTATCATTCAGTTCAACAGATAAGTTTTCTGCATTAATCTGTCCTTGTTCATTATTAACGAGTCGACTCTTTTGGTCCTTCCATATCTACAGACTAGATTATAAAATGTTGAAACTGAAAACAAAAAATAAAAATCAGTAATTTGTAATTTTGTCCTAAAGTTTTATTTGCGCAAGTGAGCCACTACAGGCCTAGTGTTTGAACCGCGCTCTGATACCACATGTAACATCACAAAATTTCACAAAAATTTAAAAATTTTCAAATAGCAATAAATGCTTTTATTACTTGTGCGGAAGTGTTATTAAAGTTAGTTTTAATATATCTAAACACTAACAAGTCATTCCAATGCCGACAACATCTAAAATTGGTCGTCGGTGATAAAAAATTTACGACACTTATAAGTGACTACATTTGTCGCAACTATTGTTGTTCTAACTCACTGTAAAATAATTGCTTAATGTTGTAATACCATTAATTGTTATTTAATGTTCGAATGTTCTATTTTTACAATGTTTTACAATATGTATTTAATGTTCAATGCTTGAATTAACTCGTTATTTAAAGTGCACACTGTCATCTTTCGTTCTATGTTATAAATTTGATTCTAGAGACTAACTGGTCGGCTCATTGTAATGAAGGGGTCCTTGTGAACGCCCCAAGGCTTACTTAGATATTTGATAGCTAACGCTCCTAAATTCTATTTGCAGATTTACAGGTAAGAAGAGATACCACTGAAGCATACCTTGATGTATGTAAAAAGGGCTTTACTTAACTTTGAATAGTTTTGATATAAAAGTGTATAGAGTACTAGGCTCATGCAAGGGTGATATCTGCCTTAGTTTCGATCATTGACTTAAAGGTGTCAACATGCCACTAATACTTTGAAAACCAAGTTATGGATAAAGTCTTGCATACTACTTATATTTTCAATGTGTTATGTTTTTATAAACAATATGATGCTGATGTCTCTTTATTTCTTTTGTACTAAGTATTGGATTAATATATTTTTGCATTCCAAATACTTTTTATGTAATATTAAACTTCAAACAAGGGCTTATTACTAAGCACTATCACAAATGTCATCTATTTGTAACTATATGCAATTATACTAAGTCAGATGGTATAGATCTTATGCATCTATACTAATGCATCGATATTATATGCTATAAGCTTAAACATTATGCTATAGCGTTAGTATGGCTCTTTTGAAAATCGAACTATACATTATTTGTTTGACTAGGAATATAACGTTTCATATAATGCAACGATGATGATAACCTTGACTCGAGCGTTGGTGAATCTCTGCATTGGTAGTCTTACGTGCCCGGTAGATACGATTCTTAAATTATATTAAAAGTGTTTTGGGTGGATTTCTCATTGGCAACCTGCGTGGCAGGCCGTCACGTGATAGTTCCTGGAAACGATGCTAACCCTACTTGCATTTGCACTACTCGCCAAAATAATGACCAGGAGCATTCATTTTGCAGTTATAGTGGGGAAGGAGGCCAACAGGCTCTCTACTTTCCAGGGTTTGTAAACTTTGTTGGTATTTTCCTCCTAGGGGTTCGATGTGGTGATGCTTGCTGTCTGTATAATAGTTACATCAATTTTATATGTAATGCATCCCTTACAAGGTTTAGAACCCATATGGATTCGATGTCGAAGCTCTACACTACCACCGTAGGTGTTAATGGAGGCCAAGCATAGTCGTGCTTAAGGTTTTACAGGTAATGTTGTGCTAAGCTATCTTGTAATTTTTTAGGTGTTTCATTTATCACTTCATTAGTTCTTTAAACTTTGCGTCTGAGATGGATAAATTTTAACCCGACTATTCATTGATATTTCCTGGAAGGTGAATACCATGGCAGAGTTTGAGTTCATCCAGACTGGGAAATGAACTTATAAGGCCCTGGTAAGCCTCGGTGACTCCTTGTGGACACCTTTTTGCACTTTGGAAGAATGTGGGAGATTTGGCACGATACAGGTGTTCTCTTTGGTTTAGCCGAGAATCGACTTTGTTTCAGACTTTAGTTTTAGTTGGTTGTAAAATGTTCTAATCTGTATGGCAAGTTTTTATTTAAGGAATTTGAATCCTAGAGCCATGGATCACATCAGTTTGTCGATGTTTTCTTGAATACTGTCTTTAAGAACTTAAAGTAATAGTTGTTTGAAATACCAGCAGTTCGGTCCACTGTAAAGGAAATTCTTTTTGGCAAAACAGATAATGAAAGAAACGTGTTAATCTACGTTCTTGTTGTTTTAGGTTTTGATAACCGTTTTGGTTTATATTTAATAGATGTAGGGAGGTTGAACCCTCAAACTACATAGATTCCTTCGTTCTATTCTTTATAGTGCTATGATATTTACGTTTTAGGGTAGGGCCCATCACTGTGGGTGAAATGATATAATGTATAGTTTTAAAACTATTTGTGATCAAAGGCCGTGAGCCTGATGTTGAAACCCTATCGAAAATGATTTATGTTTTTTTTTTTTTTTTTTTGAAATGTCGAGTGTTTCGAACCCTGGAAAGAGTAAAGATGAAACCTTGGAGAGTTGTAATAACTTCGATTTGACGGGACTAACCCTTAGAGTTTGGATCTTGGTCTCATGAATATCGTTCGCTTTGTTTATACGATTGCAAAGTTACTATAGTAGATGATATTGTAGTTGATGATGGGGTTTAAACCCTAAAACGATCGACATACTTACTAGAGTTGCTACTTGTTCTGTAAAGCTATTTAATTTCATATTTGTGATACAGTGACAATATTTCATAATGTTAATAGTGTGTAATAATGTTTATAGATGTATGCTTTCTATTTCTTTATGCCAGTATCAAACTTTGCTTTGGTTAGAAAAGATTTGCACACTAAATTTCATTATTATACGGTTTATAAAACAGAGACTATCATGTTTGTAAAATATGTTTATTTGAGAAGTTTATAATAAGGAATATATATTAATTGTTTTCTCAGTTGAAAGGTTAAAACCATAAAGAAGCTTCAGTTTGGACAGAAAACATGAGGTTTCCTAAATAACATTACTTCTCTTGCTATGAAAGTTCTGCTATTAACATGGAGGCAGGTGCGGGGGGGATTATTTTCGATCCCGGAGGAAGAAAAGTTGCTGACTTTTCCTGGGGATTAGGCACAAAAACTAACAACGAAGCAGAATGGTTTGCGATACATTATTCACTCGAGTTAGCCTCCTCCCTAAACATAGCAAAGTTACAAGTGATTGGAGATTCCAAACATGTAAACCAGAGTATGAAAAATAACACTTCGAAAGGAGCAAAGAGCCAAAATCTTCGTAAAAGGATCGAAACTCTTCCTCTCCCAATCAATACTCTCTTTTTCCATGTTCTGAGAAGTCTCAACTCAACAGCAGATAGGCTCACCAATATTGGAGCCACATTGGGAAAAGGCCAGCTACTACAAAAGAATGTCTTGGGTTATAAGTTCATTCCCTAAGAACCTAGTCATAGACCTCATCAATCTTGCAAGGAAATCAACTTCGAATTGTTTGGAATGGAGGCTTTCCTCCCATAGTAGGCATCCGGTCTCACATGCGCGCACTTCTCAACAAGTGGCACGTTATAAGCCATGTGACTTCTCACCTAAGCTCAGAGGTCTCACGCTTCAGCATTTATTGCTGCAAGGTGGTCATAGGAAGTCCCTTCGCGACATGGAGTAGCCTAATTTCCTTTCGATCGACCTGGATTACAGCAGCTTAGCCTCACCGTATCTGATTTCGATTCTCGGAAGTCTGAAGAGGACCCTCGCGATAGCAGTTTTCAACGTAGCATAATGGACGGGATCAGGCAAGTGATTGCCACTCTCAGCCAAGTTACATCGGAATTCAAAGTTTATCTAAGCAGGACGTATTCGACGGTTTGCTCCATTGCAGGACAGAACAAAGAGAAAAACATGAAATTTAAATATATCCATTCTTGTCTCTCCTGTGTTGAGTCCCGCATGGATGACATTGAAAGAAACACCATAGAACTACTGGGGAAGGTCGACAGCATTAAGGAGGACCTCTCTGTCTTCATTAGTAAAAATCAGTTTAGCTAGGTTCAGGAAGCGCCATCTGTTAACTAGGGAATGATGGAAGCTGCCTCTTTCTTGCAGCAGAACTACAGATAGACTCTCTCCTCAGAAATTTTGAAATTTTCTCTCTGCAGGTTTTTCAAAGAACATCTACTTCTGAATGTTTTTTTGTATTTTGTTATGCAACCAGTTTGTAAGGGTATATCCCAGTAGAATGACTAGAAATTCCAGGAAAATTAGGAGCAAAGAATATAAGAGACAAATCCCTCGTAAAATCTGCATTTTACCTCTTTTTGAAGCAGATTTTTGGCTCAAATTTTGTAATGAATGGCTGTGCACAACCTTTTAGATATATATCTAAAATCCCCTATTTCTGTTTTAAAAAAAAAAAATTCTGCTATTAATAGTTTATATAATAGATTAATGTTACATTTTTATGTATTTAATACATAAGAGATTTTTATTGCAAGTGAGCACAAATATAGTACAGAGACATTACAAATTTTATTTACAAAAAACATTCATTCATCTCTATCTTCTGCATATCATTATTCAAATCTAATTTAAATACTCTTCCATGTACTAGTAAGCTACTGAAAAAGTGTGGGGAAAAATACAGGGAAGCATTCTCATTCAATCATTCATTTATTTAACTATAACATCCAATCTGCGTCTTAACCTAACAGTTATATTGGACATTCAGAATAGATAAAGTGTAGAATAAAACATTCATTATCAATAGATTTTTATCTAATAATTAATTGAAGACTGATAACATAATTACATTCAGATCCTTAGTACTAATTTGACACAAGCAAATAAGATAACACAAGTTGAACCTGGTAACTATAGAAGAGACAAACAACGAAAGGAGCTCATTCCACCCAACCTTTTCCTGAAGACAACCAAGGTTACCTACATTAGGACCCCCGAGCCTATTCCCTGAACCACTAGGACGAATATGATGTGTGGAGAAATGGAATAAATTCCTCTTCAACTCAGCAGTAGCACTCTACAATAGTACTTCCTTCTTTTAGCAATATTGAACTCAGCAATGTGGCTGCACTAGTTCAGAATACAGTCTTAGTTCACCCAATCACTTCTAACCTTCCCCTCACTGAATCTCTTGTGCTCAGAAATTATCACAAGGTAAGATTGAACATCCCCTGCTGAATTCGATGGGTAGATATGTAGCATGCCTAGGTGTTTTGGTAAGTTGATTTTAGTACATGAGCCACCTGCTCAGTTCCACTTTCTTGGGGAACATGACCATAAAAGTAGGGAAGTTTCCCCCTGCAACAGTTAGAAGTGAGTTGAGGATTCTACCAAGTGTCAGTTTTCTCTCCACCCCATTCCATTCCTCCTAGTGGGTTAGTGAACACTCATTCAACAACCTACTTTGGATATTTGTCTCCACTTTTATTTATTAACAATAAAATATTCAAAGTAATTAATTATAGTCATCCTTGACCTCACTTTATCAATAGTCATACAACTTTACAATAAAAATAAAACCTAATGTTTTCTTCATGACATAATATGTCTAGAACTTGGGTATGTGACAAGTAATCAATATTTAAATCCAAATTTAAAAGATTTAGGATCAAAACAATTGCTATGAGAATTTGAGTATACCTTTTATCCTATTTGAAGATCCTTGACCCTCTAATCTTTCCCCTTCAAAAAATTGAGGTTGGTTATCACCCCATAATCGTGGAGCTTCAATATGCAATTGAGGTATGTACTTACTCAAATGAACCATTTCCTGAAAAGCTGTGTACCCCTCAGCAAGAGACCCTTCAGGAAAATCTCTTTGCCTCACAATTTGTTTTAGAACCTTCATATATCTCTCCACAAGCCACATTGTACGGATATGGATATGACCACATTGTTCAAGCTCCTCTACTATGTGTATAAGGTAATTCTCTTGGGAATTGAAAACGTTGGGAGGGAAATTCATTTGAATATCACACATCAAAGTTGAAATGTTCCTCTTCCAATATGTCAATTCATATTGGTGTATCTCTTTTGTGGTGCCCACTTACAAATATTGGCAACATGCACTAAAATATAAATGTTTTTAATTTGTGTCAAAACTATAGCTATAAACCTGTATAAAGACATCATAAATGACATAATTCAAAGGATAAGAGTTGAGCTATTGAATCATGCATGATAGATTCAAATACCTCAAATATTTTGATAATTTGTAAATGGTTTGTCTGATGTAATGGTTGAATGCTCTTGGTATTGCTACATGAGGCACATACTACATCACCATTAGAAAAACAATGTTAAACAATACATGGTCTTCTAATATCATCAATATATAAAAAATTATAATTATGCTACCAACAAGTTTAACATATTACACATTACCTTTGTCCAATTGTGCCAATCATGTGTCTTTAGGCTAGAGAGCTCTGATCCATCTGTTGTGAATAAATTTTTAAAGGCTGCACCAAAACCAAAAGGAAATATTATGATTTTCATCAAATCAATAACTTTTGCTTTATCTGCTGATGTAAAAATCCATGGAGCATGATCATATGTTTTATTTTCATGCAACGACAAGTTTGGCATCATATTGGAAACTTGTAGGTCCTTATGTAATATTAATTATACTTCAATGTTGGTTCCATTTGAGTGTTTCCACAAGAACTCAGCCACATTTTTCCCAATGTGCATAGTATCAAACAAGTGAGCTATTGCGAGGTGCTCATAATATCCTAAGTTGTAGAAAATGGATAGTCCTTTCATTCATAGTGGAAATCCATTCCCTTCATTTTTGTCATATGCTTGTTTCCACCTTGTCGGGTCCATCTTTTTTGGTTTCTTCTTTTCCTCCTCCTTTCCATTGAACTTATTTTTATCACACACTTGATAGTGATGGTTTTGTGGTAAGAAGTGTCTATACTCATTATACACTATTTTCTTGAGATATCTTGATTGTGCAGATAACAATTTCGGACCACATGATGGACAACCATGTTTCCCCTTGGTTTTGAGGCCTGGAATAAGTATGAAAATAATATTTAGCAAATGGTAAAATGATTAGAATAATTACAAAAATAAACTATAAATAAATTACCACAACATATAGAGAGTCTCGGGGCATCATGAATTGTCCATATAAGTATCGCATGGAAAAGGAAGTTTCTATCATTGATAGGTCTAGATACATCATACATATTTACATCATTCCATAATTCATGAAGCTCAACAACTAGGGCCACCATATATATGTCCACATCCTTTACTTGGTACTTTCGTATGTAAACAAAAAATGTTAATTAAGGGTAAACTAAATCAACAAAATTATATATAATTTTCAATGAAACATTGCATAAGTAAGTAGTAGAACAAGGTATAATTAGATTTAGCATTTCATGCTCCTTTTTCATTTCCATCCCAGGTGGAAGATTTTTGTTAATAATGAAGACTGGCCAAACATAATATGGTGTTCTAATATCTACAAAAGTATTTACACCATCCATTGCTAGAGAAATTATTGCATTTCTTGGATCATTTATTAAATGTGGTCATTTTTCCTCAATCTCTTTCCAATCTTTTCTATCTACAACCATACACATCACACCATCTTGACTCCTCGCTCCTGCATGATAATCCATAAATCTTGCCAACTCTTTGCATTTGAAAATCCTTTCAAACCTTGGTCTTAGAGCAATGTGTCACAATACTTTATGAGGAACCTTCTTGGATACTTGATCTTGGAGATACTTATCAGTGTGACACACTAGGCATTGTTGTAAATTTGAATTATTTCCATAGTACAATATATGGTCATTTGGACAAGCATCATATGTATTGTATTCCATTCCAATGTCCTTCATTAATGAAGATACTTATCTGTGAGAATGAGGAATTTTATTATGCTTTGGAAGTATCTAGTTGGCCAAAATCCTACATGATGAAACAAATAATGAATATTAAAAATATATATAGCTTTTAAAGCAACAATTTATAGGGATATCAAATCCTACCTCAATATATCGGTAAAACATGTGTTTGCGGATCCATGTGTAACCTTAAAATTCAATTATAACATGAGTGTTGCTAATATAGAACATTCTGTATTTGGGAAAAGAGGCGTCCTAGCCAATTCTTTCAAGGGTGAATCAACAATTTTTCTTGAAGATGTGTAGAATTCTTGTATAAATTCATTCACACCAGCCTCATGTATGTACGAAGTGGTGTGATCCATATATGTGTCTTCTTCTTCACCTTTAGCGTCACTATCATTAGTGTTAATCATTCGATCTTCAGGAATGTTGTGAAATGGGAGGGGCTTTTGACCAAAACATTATTTGAAAATAATCAATAATCAATAATATATAATTATGGCATACTTGTTTATATAAACCATGCAAATTTTTTAATTATCGTATAGCTCTTCTTTATAAACTATGTAATTCAATCTATGCATACCAACAAGTGGACGCTTCTTTACTTTCCAATTTTTACACATTTTGAATGTGCAATATATCATTTCGTTGAAGTATTCCTCTGTCCCATGGATTGGTATTGGTGCTCATTCATCTGAATATTTAGATGATGATGTGTTATTTTCTTGCATCCACCATGTATTATAAATGATAATCATGTACCTTTCAGTTTGAGTGTTATCTTTTTCAAAATGAACTTGAGGTTTAGGGACATGGTATTTTATAGTTTAATGAATTTTGAGTGGTTGAGCTATGGAGGAGGAGAAGTAAATAATGGATTATATGGAAAATCCATTAGAGTGAATATGATTCTTTTTAGACATGAGTCACATTTTCTTATCAAAATGGGAAACAATGTAGAAGTCCCAACGACCATTGACTCTAATTAAAAGACATGGAGAAACTATAGAAAATTTTGTTTAAGATCAAATAAGGAAGAGAGACAAATTTTATATTTAAAAAAAACCTATCACGATTTACTTCAACTTACGAATATTTATAAGCTTATTACATGGATTTATTTTGACTAAGTCTTTCTAGGAATTTTTTGTATGGTGATAAAGGATTGTTTAAGACACTTTGTGGAATTCTAGAAGTAGTTTTCGATAACCTATGGTGATATTTAGGCAATAATTGTATGCTACTCCAGATAATGGAAATGATATCAAGCATGAAAAATGTAAAATTTTCAATTTAGACATAAAAGGAAATGACATTTTTTCAAGAAGATTTCCTAAAAAGGGGAAGCTAATTCATTGCATTCACTTACTACATTTTTAAAGATACTCAAATTCTTTGATAATATAACATTGCATTAAGACTTATCGCCATTGATTTATTATGCACTAAGAGGTCTACAATGCACAAACATAATTTTTTGACGGGACCATCATTTTTTCTAGTATATGTGCAACCTATTAAATATTAAGCTAATAGTGGTATAATACGGAAATGATATAAATATTTACTTGTATTTTAATGATAAATAATTTTATTAAAATTAAGATTGAAATAAAAAAATACTTGGTCTGCCATTTTGTCAAAATGCACTTAGTGAATAGTGTAATAAAATTCTGCAAAGAAAAATGAGTATTAATTCTAGTTAATATCCATAAATAAATACTTCTTCTGAAAATAAGTATTCTAAGAAACATTTTATAAAAGAAAAAATGTTTTATCTTAAAAGAAAACATCTTCTCCAAATGTTCTTTGCATATAAAGCTAGACATGGTTTTTACATGTATTGGCAAAGAATTATGCTAGCCTAACCAAAGTAGAAATTAAGGAAACTAAAAACACAACTCATTTCTCTATAATTTTAGTTCCATTTGATAGAATTGATACTTTTATCTCATCAATGAAGGATAGTTTTAGAAGAATTTAATCCTTCAAATTTTACAAAGTATCATTCATAACCTAGACACTCTTGGATCTTTACTGAGAGAATAACATACATAGTATATCAATGCATAACAATCACAATAAGCATGACAAGCATCACAAGAATCAAAAGCATGAGAGACAAGAGACATAGAGTTTCCGTGGGGAAAACCCTAAGGTGAAAAACCCCACAACTTCCTCAGAGATAGAGAGAGCAATGGCTCAACCAAAGTACAACCAAAATACACTGAGATAGTCTCCTAGTAGCAGATGATCCTCCTCCTCACTAGTGTGACACTTTTTGAGTGAGAGAAGTGTGAATTTCCGAGTGATGAAAATAGAGATCTCCCGATGTCTATTTATACTAGCCTGTTTTCCAAGTTACACTATGGGGCCGACTTGTCTATCTAGATACATCCACCATATAATATATATTTCAGGGCCGACCCCACACATGGTGGTCTAATAACCCATCGGCAAGTACACACACATGCAACACTTGTCAATCCACATGACAACACTTCCTTATAGAGGAATAACACATCTCTTATAAAGCTACAATAAATATATATGAAATACATAGATGAAATACATTACGAAGTTACATATACATCAACACTCCCTCTTAACTAGGAAGGTATTTCTCGACACAGATCTGCTAGACAAGTCTTCTTCTCGAGATCATCGTCATCGATGCATCGCCATCATCATCGTCACTACTGCTGGTTTCTCAACCAATCTCTGACTCTACTCGTCATAGGAAGTTCTACAGAGCCAGTCCTTTTTCATACTGGATGTAGGCCCACCATCTGCAGGTCTTCGTCATCACTGGCCATACTGTGGAATCCTCAAGACTTATTACGTGCATCACAAAACCTTGAAAGAGCATCCCAGGCTATTGCGAGCACACAGCTCTACCTATAGGATCTCCCAGGGCCATATTATATGTGACCTCACCACAAAACCTTGCAAGAGCATCCCACGCTGTTACGAGCACACAACTCTACCTATAGGATCTCCCAGGGACAGATTATATGTGGTCACCACAAAACCTTGCAAGAGCATCCCAGGTTGTTACGAGCACATAGCTCTACCTATAGGATATCCTAGGGACAGATTATATGTGGTCATGGCAAAAACTCGCAAGAGCATCCCAGGACTTATTACGAGAACACAACTCAACCTATCAGATCTCCCAGGGACATATTATATGCCATAGGACAAAACCTCAAAAGAGCATCTGCCAGATATCCCAGGTCCAGATTATATGCCATAGGTGTTAGGAACCCATGTATTTACTTTGTTAGTATGTTGTTGTTGGACGCATATGCTTTGTAAGTCGCCCCGTAGTATTTGTTGATCAATAGTTTGTGTTATTGTTGTTGGCGCATATGCTTTGTAAGTTGCCCGTAGTATTGTTGATCCATAGTTTGTAACGGCCCATGGTTTCGACCCATAGTATTGGCGCCTAGAATTAGTATATAAGTGTGTGTTGAGACCTATGAAGACACCGTGAAGTTATTTGTATTGAGCTTGCTCATAGGAGGTTTCCCCCTCGAAGTGGCCTGTGATCAATATAAAAGTGATTCTGAGTTCTGTCATTTCTGCTATTTCGCATATTTTTATTAAGTAATTGTTGAAGGTGCATCAAATCTGGTATCAAAGCCTCCACCTAGGTTCAAGTCACAGAGCGGGTGGCAACGCCGGCATTGCAGTGTTCGCCCGGGACTTGTACGGCGCAAAGAGGACACCACCGTACAGGCGCACATCCAGCCCAGAGTCTGGATTGCGGAGCATGGTGGGATGTTAAGATCCTAGTGGGAGACCTTCACTAACATCTCGAGGTTTTGGTGTAACGGTTCGCATCATCTGGTATCAGAGCCAATTATCAAACCGAATTTGAGAATCTAGCCAACCACACCGAAGGATTGTCTGATGAATTTTACCGGAGTTGTTTTATCAGTGGTCTAAAGGATGCCATCTGCTCTGAGGTCAAAATGTTTTGTCCCAACATAATTATGGAAGCACTAGGGTTGGCTAAGTTGGCAGAAGACAAGCTTGCATCCCAACAACGCTCCAAGCCCACTTTTGTTCCCTTCCGAAATATGGGTTCTCAGCGACCACCTATACCGCAGGCTCCTCGACCGACTCCTATCAATCATTTGTCTAAAACAGAGATGCAAGCACGCAGAGAAAAGGGGCTTTGCTATAATTGTGATGAGAAATTCACTCGGGGACATAGATGTGTTCAGCAAAAGCTCTATCTCCTAGATGTGGAGTCTCCGCCTACCTCTGAAATGGGTGACGAAGATCCAGAAACACTGGATGCTTCGGTTGACATTCAGGAACCGCCTATTGACCCTCCGTCTCAGGATGACCAGCCAAAGATATCTCTCCATGCTTTAGCTGGAATCACCACGCCACAAACAATGCGGGTTAGGGGTTACTTCAAGAAGCTTCCTCTTACAATCCTCATTGATTTGGGTAGCACTCATAATTTCATTGACCCTCATATCGCCAAACAAGCTGATTGTTTTATCCATCCTTGCCCCAACTTTGAAGTCATGGTTGCCAATGGGGGCACCTTACCTTGCAAAGGGAATGTCGAAATGTGCGTATCTCTATGGGAGATTATACCTTACGCTCTGACATGTTTTCCTTGCCCTTAGGCAGATGTGATGTGGTTTTGGGCACTCAATGGCTACGCATACTTGGCCCTATCTTATGGGATTTTTCCGAACTTTGGATGCAGTTTTCCCTCAATGGACACAAACACACATTGACAGGATTACAACCAGGTTCTCTTAGCATCATCAGTTCACATCGCATGGAAAAACTCCTCAAGAAGAATTCACATGGTGTCATCACTCAGATCCATTCCATCCAGATGCAACCATCAGCGATCTCCACTACTCCTTTGGATCTACAACAAATTCTGGATCGATATACAGGTGTCTTTGCTGAACCAGTGGGATTACCACCTTCCAAGCCAGAAGACCATCGTATTCAGCTCCTTCCTGGCAGCGTTCCTCCTAACATCAGGCCCTATCGCTACCCATTTCACCAAAAAACAGAGATTGAAATGCTCGTTCGGGACTTATTGAAGCAAGGTATTATTCACCCAAGCACTAGTTCCTTTTCTTCTCCAGTTATTCTTGTCTGTAAAAAAGATGGGGCATGGCGCCTCTGCATTGACTTCCGAGCACTTAATCACCTCACCATCAAGGATAAGTTTCCAATTTCTATTGTTGATGAGCTTCTTGATGAGCTTCATGGGGCTCACTTTTTCTCCAAGTTGGATCTTCGTTCTGGTTATCATCAAATTCGGTTTCATGAGGATGATATTCCTAAAATAGCTTTCCGCACACATGATGGCCATTATGAGTTTCTGGTCATGCCCTTTGGCCTCACTAATGCTCCTTCCACATTCCAGGCCTTAATGAATAAAATATTTCGACCCTACTTGCGGAAATTCATTCTGGTATTCTTTGATGATATCCTCATCTACAGTAAAACATGGGATGAGCATCTCCAGCATCTGGATCTTGTCATGCAACTTTTCTCTGACCATCATCTCCATGCCAAGCAGTCTAAATGTGTTTTTGGACAAAAGGAAGTTGAGTATCTCGAACACATTATCTCAGCACAAGGGGTTCGCGTGGATCCTGCCAAAATCGATGCCATGAACAATTGGCCACATCCTCAGACACTCAAAAGCCTTCGTGGTTTTTTGGGGTTGACTGGCTACTACCGCAAGTTTGTCAAGGATTATGGGAAGATTGTAGCTCCATTAACTGCTCTATTGAAAAAGGATACTTTTACATGGACACTTGCTGCTCAGTGTGCATTTGACAAACTAAAACAAGCTATGTGTACTACACCTGTGCTAGCTATGCCCGATTTTTCCAAGCCCTTCACTATTGAGAGTGATGCTTGTGGCAATGGACTTGGTGTTGTTCTCCTTCAAGATGAACACCCCATTGCGTTCACCAGAAAATCCCTTTCAGGTAAGAATTTAACTGCCTCTACCTATGAGAAGGAAATGATGGCTATTTTGCATGCATTATAGAAGTGGAGTCCATACCTATTAGGGAATCATTTCTGCATCAAGACTGATCACCAGAGTCTGAAATATTTCTTGGACCAGCATGTCTCCTCCCCGGCACAATAGAAATGGGTTAGCAAACTCATGGGTTATGACTATGAGATCACTTACAAGAAGGGTAAAGACAATATTGTGGCAGATGCTCTTTCTCACACATTTGATGCCTAAGGTTCTCTTTCAGCTATTTCTATGCCTGTTCCAAATTGGTTGCAATATGTTCAACAGGGTTATGTCAATGACTCTTCCTTATCTCAGATCATCCAACGCTTGACCCAAAACCCTTCTGCCGTACCACATTACTCTTGGGATGGTGCTTCTCTGCAATACAAGGGTCGTCTGGTGCTTCCCCAGAGCACAGATCTTCAACAGGATGTCTTCTATGAGCTCCAAGATTCTCCATCGGTCAGGCACTCTGCGTTCCTCAAAACATATGAACGAGCAAGGCGTAACTTGTTTTGGCAGGGCATGAAAAGGACAATTCAACAGATGGTGGCCGAGTGTGATACCTGCCAGCGCAATAAGGGTGAAACAACACTCCTTCCAGGATTGCTTGAACCCTTGCCCATACCTACAAAGATTTGGACAAATATTTCTATGGATTTCATTGAAGGGATCCCTAAATCTTGCGGGAAGACAGTGATTCTCGTTGTGGCTGATCGCCTCTCCAAATATAGTCATTTTTGTGCTCTCATCCATCCCTATATAGCCTCCTTCGTTGCTCAAATTTTTATGGACCAGATCTTTCGTCTTCATGGCATCCCTTCTTCCATTGTCTCGGATCGTGATGCGACTTTCACCAGTCATTTTTGGACATAACTATTTTGCCACGCTGGCACCAAACTGAAGATGAGCTCAGGGTATCACCCACAAATAGATGGTCAGACTGAAATTGTCAATAAATGCTTGGAAACTTATCTTCATTGCTTCACCTCGGAACAACAACATCAGTGGGAAAAGTGGCTCCCTCTCGCTGAATGGTAGTACAATACCTCTTCCCACACTGCCTCTAAAATGACCCCATATGAAGAAGTCTATGGTCAGGCACCTCCAGCTCTTCTTCCATACACCCCCACCAGTTCACCAGATCAGGAAGTTGACACGGTCCTTCGCAACCACGATCAGATTCTTCGCATTTTGCGGGACAATCTTCACATGGCAAGAAATCTCATGAAGCAACAAGCCGATCAGCACCGTTCGGAGCGCACTTTTCAAGTCAGCAATATGGTTTTTCTTCGTCTCCAGCCATACAAACAATCCTCCTTGAAATTCAAAGGGAGTCATAAGCTCGCTCCAAAGTTCTATGGGCCATATCGGATTCTTCAGAAGATTGGGTCCGTTGCTTATAAATTGGAACTTCCTCCTTCTTCCTGCATTCATCCAGTCTTTCATGTCTCTTGTCTGAAGAAAGTTCTTGGCACCAACATCAGCGGCCAAACGATTTTACCCGAACTGGATAATGAAGGATCCATCCTTTTAGAGCCAGAGGCCATCCTCAATCGCCGCTTGCGTTAGCTTCGCTCTCGCTCTATCACAGAGGTATTAATTCAGTGGCACGGCATGCAACTAGAGGATGCTACATGGGAACCACTCCTTCAGATTCAACAACAATTTCCACATCTAAAGCTTTGATGACAAAGCTTTTTATAAGGGGGAGGGGATGTTAGGAACCCATGTCTTTACTTTGTTAGTATGTTGTTGTTGGACGCATATGCTTTGTAAGTCGTCCCGTATTATTTGTTGATCAATAGTTTGTGTTATTGTTGTTGGCGCATATGCTTTCTAAGTCCCCCGTAGTATTGTTGATCCATAGTTTGTAACGGCCCATGGTTTCGACCCATAGTATTGGCGCCTAGAATTAGTATATAAGTGTGTGTTCAGACCTATGAAGACACCTTGAATTTATTTGTATTGAGCTTTCCCATAGGAGGTTGCCCCCTCGAAGTGGCCTGTGATCAATATAAAAGTGATTTTGAGTTCTGTCATTTCTTCTATTTCGCATATCTTTATTAAGTAATTGTTGCAAGTGCATCACAATAGGAAAAACCTTGAAAGACTATCTGCAGATCTCCCAGGGCCAAATTATATGTCCTCCCAGAGCAAAACCTTGAAAGAGCATTTGCCAGATATCCCAGGGCCAGATTACATGCCATAGGAAAAACCTTGAAAGACTATCTGCAAATCTCCCAGGGCCAAATTATATGCTCATCTGCACAACCTGATCCACGACCATAGAGTATAAACCTAATACTCACCATACATCATCCTGATCATCCTCACTGCAACATCCTGTTGCATATAATCTGGAGCAACATCCTGAAGCTCGTCATCCATGATCATCCTGATCATACAATGCATCTACCTGATGCATACTTAGTATCTACCTGATACATATCATCATACATGATCCACTTGATCATACAGTGTATCCACCTGATACAAATACAAATACATGATACATATCACCATACATGATCCACCTGATCATACAATATATCCACCTGATACATATACAGATACATGGTCCAAGCATCCAACATGATGCATATAAAAAATACATACAAATGATCCTACTAATCATATCCAACATCCAAGATGATGCGTACATACATATAAATGATCCAACTAATCATTTCCAACATCCAACATGATGCGTACATACATATACATATAAATGATCCAACTGATCATATCCAGCATCCAACATGATGCGTACATACATATACATATAAATGATCCAACTGATCATATCTAGCATCCAACATGATGCATACATACATATATAAATGATCCAACTGATCATACAAAGCAGAAACCAGAACATCATCCTGATGCTCATCATCCAGCGCTTACATCCACAACCATGTGAAGGATCCTCCTTCCAACATGCTTGGAATGGCTTCAGAAAATGTGTCCATCACTTCTTCCTCTAAGTGTCATCAATCTGAAGAACACCATGCCTCTCTCTGAAGTACTCGAACTTCACTCTGGCTAGTGGTTTCGTCAACACATCTGCAATCTGCTCATCCGTCGCAACATACAGGAGCTTCATAGCTCCTCTCTGCACCATATCCCTGATATAGTGATATTTGATCTTTATGTGTTTCGACCTGTCATGAAACACTAGTTTCTCGGATAGCTTCACACAACTCTGGTTATCATATAAGATACCAGTAGCATCCAACGGGAGATCAAATAACTCAGACAGTAGCTTCCGTAGCCATACTGCCTCACAACTAGCTGAACAGGCTGCAACATACACTGCCGCAGTTCTACTCAGTGCTACACAGGACTGCTTCCTACTAAACCAAGAGATCACACCTGATCCCATACTAAAGCAGCACGTTGTTGTGAGAAAATCTCCCTACGGATAGGTAGATATCTCCTTGGGATTAGAAAAGGCCCCTAGTTGCCTACCCAAGACAGAGATGAAAAAAATAGACACTATAGTCCTCCTAGATCTAGCTCACACATCAGCTAACAAGCTATGGAAATACAAAGCAAGTAGATGGCATACCTTACTTTGATGGTTGTCTTGCTGCTCCTAAGTTGCTACAGCTCCAGCCTTTGATTATGGACTTATGAACCTGTTCACAAAGGAAACACAACACCTTCTCCAACGCAATATATGTATAAACAAAGATCTAACTATATAAATAGAGACAATTTCATGCATTCATCATTAAAGACATGAAAATGAGAGGAATAGGCTAAGTTATATTAATGATAAGAAAGCCAAAAGAAGTTGATTATAATGTTATACCTTGATGTCCAAAGTAGTAGCACCTCCTTCCAAGCTCTCCAACATCACCCTTGCAAGACTCATAGGATCATAGGTTTAGTGTTTCCAAGATCACCCCCCATAGCTCATGGATGGCTCTCTTTAAGTAGGATTTGGGAGGCCAACCACTAAGAGGAGATTATGGATCTAAGTGAATAATATGTGGATCAAAGATCTAAATCATGCCAAAGAGGGAAAGTGAGATGGGATTCGAAGGGGTACCTCATCCCAAGAAAATCTCCATGAGATCCAAGATCCGAAATAAAAGGGATAAGCCTAAACAAAGACTACCGCTCCCCTATAACTAAGCAAATCGTGGTAGTACCGCTCCCCCATAGGCATGCAGAACGCGGTAGTTTGACACTACCGCTCCCCCATAGGCATGCAGGACGAGGTAGTTCCAGAAGGCTTAATTTTTGGAGGTGGTTAATGCGGGTTTCGACCCCTTGCTTGTTGGATTTTCTTCCAAGTGTGACTAGGGAAGGTACCAACATTAGAATGAAGGGTCCTAACACCCTTAGGAGGCATAAACATCATGTTTTCCATGGTGGTGAAACATGTATATTCTCACTTACACATGGTGTGGCAATTTGAGGTATAACACACGTAGATGTGCTCTTCCTATCTGTAGCACTGCCAGCCAAATCTGAATCAACATAACCCTGCAGGTTAAACTTTTGATTCACTTCATACTTGAGCCCATAATCCTTTGTACCCTTCTGGTACCTCAGAACATGCTTTACATCAACCAGGTGAACACTCCTCAGAGTTGTGAAGAAATGACTCAATGTGTTCACAGCAAAGCAAATATCTGGTCTCGTGTTCATCAGGTACATCAAGGACCCAATCATCTGACGATACCTAGAGATATCAACTAGCTCAAATGAATCATCACATAGAAGCTTCAGGTTCGATGCCATAGGTGTGGCCATGGCCTTGCAATCCATCATCCCGAATCTCTTCAGGATATCTACTGTGTACTTCCCTTGACCAAGGAAGATCCCATTTGCACGTTGCCACACCTCCATACCTAGTAAATAGTGCATCATTCCTAAGTCTTTCATATCGAACTCGGCAACAAGCTTCCTCTTATTATGTGCAATCAATCTATCATCTCCTGTTACAAATAAGTCATCCACATACAGGAGTAGAATCACAGGATTCCCTTCCTCAACCTTGTAGTAAAGGTTGGAATCTGCTTTACTCTTGGTAAAGCCCAAACTAGATAGGAAACTATCCATCCTACCATACCAAGTTCTACACATATATGGATCCCTGTTATGTGTCTCAGAACTAAGTGGCTTCTCCACATACACTTCTTCTTCAACTACACCATTCAAGAAAGCTGTCTTGAAATCCATCTGGTGTATCTTCTATTTCATTACTTTTATATTTCTCTATGCTGTCATCTATAGCATTGTTGATCTGATAGATCCATATGGAAGTCATAACAAAATTCCCTGCAGGTCTTGGGACTGCATCCCAAACATCATTCTTCATGATCGACGGATCATGGTATTCTTCTATTTCTTCATCCCAGATCTTGGGAACTTCAATATATTCAATATATAATTTTGTTGCTGAACAAATGTTGTAGTTCTTCTTTTGTAGGTGATGACATATGATCTTTCCTACAAGACAAGTTAAATTGCATGATTAGAAACATCTCATAATTTTCAGAACAAATTCTTTCACATAAGGAAATATGTCATACAATCATGCAATTGTTTAAGCCAGTGCTTCAATACAACATTTATCCATGTTCGATAACTTTCTAGATGCCTTCTAGTCTCTACCAGAACATTGTTAAGAGTTTGCACTACTCCCAACATGTCAGCAAAGAGGTTTCATTCTAGATAAGTAGCAATGGAATGTTGTACAGTTCCATAGGCCACTTACCCATCATATGCATATTAGTAGTATACTGTTCATTAATGCAATCATTCTAATGTGCACAATACATATCCTATGTCTAGGAACATGAGCATATACATCATTGAACAATTTCATTTAAATAAAGAAATATGCAACAAATGATAATTAAAATACTTATCTTTGTTTGTTTGTTGGGTGGACTCCCTCTGAGTCTTTGCTTCCTTGCAGGAGCTGCTGGAGTCCTAATCTGAAGAAGCTTCTTCTACACCTTTCTATTGTGGAATGTAGAGAGATGGTCAACTCCCTCTAAATATCTACATCCTTGCAGAAACCATTGGAGTGTGCTCCCTCTTGATATTTGCTTCCTGTATTACCTGTTGTTGAACTTATATTCATTCTCGATCCTTATGCATGCTTGTTAGTATCATCATTGTGTTATCCTCGAGGTCTCATACATAATCAAACATTCATTAGTATAATCTTAATATTATCAAAACACAATAATCTGAAGCATGTATAGTCAATATCATTTCAAACAGAAATAATAAGCATTCTTATGGTTAGTTATGAACATAATATACCTAAAACTATGATTACTCAAACCTATGACTCTTCTAGTTAGTCATATCATCAATTAAGGCAAGAAACATAATATGCATAAGTCCTAGATTACTTAAACTTGTAACTTCAAGAGTAATCATTATCAATCATACAAAAGTATACGATATATATAACAAAACATACCTGGTCATCATATTTGCTAGTTATGTCTAGCAATGTGTTCTTGTTCTCTTCAATGACCTGCATAACTCATTAGTTAACTTTTGCAAAAACAAATTATACATACCTCTATGTGATCCATGACTATGGATGAATCTTTGTCTTCATAGCATGTTTAGGTTGTCCCTTTAATTTGTACAATCCTCCCTCTTTCTCTCCAATCACTACTGCATCATCGATTGTTTTACCCTTTGGCCACATTAGGACTTGGCCATCCAAAAATGAAACCCTCATACCTTTTGCATCCAATGCAGAGATGGAGAGTAGGTTCTTCTTGAGCCCAGGTACATAAAGGACTTCTTTCATCTTCAATGATTTTCTAGAATCTAGGTTGAAGGAGGCTTCACCACTTCCTTTGATGGGGTATTGATAATCATCCCCAAGTTTCACTTTATGGGGTGATTCATGTTCAGATAGATTTACAAAAGATTCTTTAAACCCAGTCATGTGTTCAGAAGCCCCACTGTCAATTAACCAATCATTACAACCATGTGAGATAGTACCTGTGAGAGGAGAGATAAGAACATACTCTTCTTCACTTGATTAGTCATCATCACTTTCTGCCCTAGCTTTCTTCTTTGGAGTTTCATCATCTTCAGCAGCATGAGCATGGAAATTTCTCTTGCTGCCCTTCTTCTTCCTGTTGGAGATGTTGTTGTAATCCCTTTTGTTCTTGGGACATTCTGAAGCAAAGTGACCGTTCTCATTACAAGTGAAACACCTTAGATATTTCTTGTCTTTGTGATAATGATGAGAAGATTTATTCTTGTGATGGGATGGCTCCCTCTTGAACTTGCCCTTCTTAGTGTGAGTTGTGAGAGATTGATCTTCATTCCCCATATTTTCTTCTCTTGCCACAATCCTTGCTTCTTCTTGAGAACATTCCTCCCACAATCTGCTGAAGGAGATTAATTTCTTTCTGGCACAGATCCCCTGGATAAAAGAGTCCCATGAACTAGGTAGGCCATTCAAAGTGGTCATAACAATTTCACCATTCTCCACCATTTCATCTACAGCTTCAAGTTGTTCCTTGATCTAAGAGACCTTGGAGAAATAGGATTGAATGGTTTCTCCATTCGACATCTTGACCCCTTTCAATTGATTCCACGGGGTCATCTTCCTATTTATGTTCTTCCCTTCAAATAGCTTGGTCAAAGAGTCAAACATCTCCTTGGGTGTCTTCAGGAATGACACATGTGGTATGAGATGGTCTTTGATAGAATCAACAATGATTCTCTTTGCCTTGACCAAGTTCTTCTTATGCAATATTTTAGTGTCTTCATCCTCTGGGATAGGGATGTCTTCTTTTACATACGAGTCCAACTCATTCTCTTCCAGGATTAACCCAATCCTATACTTCCAAGCTCGGAAGTTATCAGCCCCTTCAAGCATATCCTCAAGCTTGGTGTGGTGAGACATCTTAAAGAGTACTTCAAATGGAAATAGAAAATATTTAGGTCTTACCACTTGAAATGATGAAAACTGGATCTGGTCCCGGATTAGGGTTTGTCAGAAAAACCCTAAAAATTCAAAATGTGAATTTCAGCTTTCTAAAAGGATATAAAGATGTGCCTTGATGAGTTGATCAGCCTGGTGTATTCAGAATTTGAGATCAGCAAAGCTTTACCCTTCATAATTGCCTTTTTGTCCTCCCGGGTTCACTAGGGAGAGCCCTGAATTAGGGTTTGAGTTTCTCAGAGATCTACCCAGCCACAAATCTCGATCCAAATCTCTAAACTTCGCTTTTTGCAAGGAGCTTCCAGCTATGTATTTAGATTTCAGAAATTCCTATTTGTATGGAAACCCTAATTTTTAGGGCCAAATCTAAAAAATGATCAGAATTGAATTCTGATTGGACAGATAGATTCTCCTTGATGAGTAGAGTCAATCTACTATACTGCTTTTTCAAAATCTATGGAGAGAAACCCAATAAACAAGAAACTCAAGTTTTCATCACTGCAAAATGTCTTCTTCTCAGGTTAGCTCTGATGCCATGTTAAATTTTGAGCATTAATTCACAATACTCTTGGATCTTTACTGAGAGAATAACATATATAGTATATCAATGCATAACAATCACAATAAGCATGACAAGAATCAAAAGCATGAGAGACAAGAGACACAGAGTTTTCGTAGGGAAAACCCTAAGGTGAAAAACCCCATAACTTCCTCATATATAGAGAGAGCAATGGCTCAACCAAAGTACAACCAAAATACACTGAGATAGTCTCCTAGTAGTAGATGATCCTCCACCTCACTAGGGGATCACTTTTTGAGTGAGAGAAGTGTGAGTTTCCGAGTGATGAAAATAGAGATCTCCCAATCTCTATTTCTATTAGCCTGTTTGCCAAGTTACACTATGGGGCCGACTTGTCTATCTAGATACATCCACAATATAATATATATTTCAGGGCTGACCCCACACATGCTGGTCTAATAACCCATTGGCAAGTACACACACTTGCGACACTTGTCAATCCACATGACGACACTTCCTTATAGAGGAATAACACCTCTTATAAGGGTACAATAAATATATATGAAATACATAGATGAAATACATTCCGAAGTTACATATACATCAACATCATATACACCATACCAGAAAGGAGGTTGGAATCAAATACTATTCAAACTTTTAACTTAAAACATTTTAAGAAATCTCATAACTTAGAACTCTCTCCAATATTAATCATTTCTTTCTTCATTGACCATCATAATTATTAATTATACTGATAAATGGTTTCTATATAAAATAATACTTATATATAGAGTGAGGAGATATTATCGAAGAAGAACACTAGCACCTAAGGGTGCACTTGGGATTCTAGAAGACTATGCCACTTAATAAACTTGGACTTCGAATAAATGTGAATATAATCTGTAGATTTTTAAGTACCATTATATGCTCGAGAGGGAATTATATGACCTCATGGTTTTGATTTTCACTACTTAAGCTCCGTAGTTGGAGATGTTTGGATCATGTGTTTTTTTTCTTCATGATGCCAATTCTATTATCTTTAGCTTGTGATTTAGAGCTCATGTGATCCTTTGCTTTTAATTATTTTCTATAAAAATAATTTCACACAATTTCATGGATAATTTAGTCACCCTTTAACTACTAATAGTAATTTTCCTACAATTATATATATATATAATCAAACATTTATAAATAGTAAGAAAATATGTAGCCTTTATCCATTATATCAATGCATGAAACATAATAATAAAATTTATTCACTATAATAATATTGGAATCAATGTACTTTACTAGAGTAATGTATCAAACAACTTAGTTGTAATTGATCATTTTTACAAACATTTGAGTATATGCACTATAATAAAATCAATAGAACAAATATCTCATTTGATTAGAATGAAGAAATAAATTTAAAATTTAAAATCATAAAAAAAAAAAATCACAAAGGAATATAGAATACAAAGATTTTAAAAAGTGCAATCCAAAATTTCAAATACTTTTATTTCATATTTTTGATATCCATAGTAACAATATTACGCCAAGTAAACCATGCAATAGACATGACATCACACATCGCTCTAACCAATGGCCTTGTATGTAATATCCTGAATTTTTTTGATTGTGTTTATGTTATATATTGGGTGTAAGCCCCGATGCATATGATTTATTTTGATGATATATATATTGGGCGTAATCCCCAACGCACATGTTTTACTTTTATGATATATATTGGGCATGAGCCCTGATGCACATAACTTACCTTTTCTTATAGATATACATATTTGGGCATGGACCCTGACAAATCCATATTATTGTTATGTACTGGGCATAAAGCCCCAACATACTTGATTGATGTTTTACTAGATGATTGGGTACAAACCCTAATATACTGAGATGATCTTGTTATATACTGTAGAGAGTTTTGGTATGCATGACTGACTTTTATGATGTGTTGAGCGTGAGCTCTAGAGCACATGGATGACCTATGTACTAGGTGTAAGCCCCAATGTACATATAGGACTTTATTATGTGCTAGGTGTAACCCCCAATGTACATAGAGTGTTGGGCATAAGCCTTGGAGCACTCCAACTTGATGTTCAGCATAATCTCTAGAGCATCCGATATTTTGCTATTGTATCCCTAGGTATATCTTACAAATACATCCTAGTACTAGTGCTAAGTGAGGGCTCTATATTTGCACTAGCGTAACGACCATTGAAGAGTGCTGAGCATAAGCTCTGAATAGCACCTAGGGTTAGTTTACTTGAAAAAGTGTTGAGTTGAGAAAGGCTCTGAATAGCACCACCAGTCATCATACTTATTTAATTTGAATAATTGAAACATTACTCATCTCATCAAGGACTGAGGAAACTACCATGGAATACAAGGTAATCCGACATGCAAAAAGAGACCTAGAGCTACCTAACCTAGTTGACCATCCTAAACCTACCAAGGCCTTGTCAAAAGAGTGGACCTGAATTAATAAAGCATGAAAGATAAAATGCTATATAACTACTTGAATAAATCAAAAGTGATTATTCATAAAGAGCCTCACTTATGTACAAATGGTATACATAAATATATGTATGAATAGGAAAGATATTAATTATAAGTAAAAGATATTACTTTTAAGTAAAGATATTAATTATAAGTAAAATATATTACTTGTAAGTAAAATTATTAATTATAAGTAAAAGATACTACTTATAAATAAAGATATTAATATAAGTAAAAGATATCATTTATAAGTAAAGAGATACTTTATAAATAAGGTCAATATATAAAAAGAAAATATAAAGTTCCTTTAAATAAATTTATAAAGGAACAAGTTTAAAAAGTCCTAGATAAATTAAAGTTATGAATAAATAAACTTTTTAAATTACATATATTATAATTCAAACCGGAAACCAAACTGAAGTAATATTAAAGAGATTAATATTTCTCAACTGCCATTTTTTCCAAAGTTCACCGATAATTGCAAGGAAAATTTATGAAGAGGGGATCATCTATCTTTTATCATTCTTTTATGGTAACAAGTGAGAAATTGTCCCACGGATCTGAAAGAGCTAATTATTCCAAGGTTGAATTTCAATCAGCTGTCTGCCCTAGGTTCTCTAATTTCCTCTTGCATGTTGGATGCAGCTCAGGGGGATTCGATTAGAACCAGGAACAGTTCCGGGTCATGGTTGGGAGGAACTTGGTAGTTCCAAAGTTATTCAGCTATTATCCTACAGGTCATCTAAGCATATTGTTTCCAATAATCATTGTTTGATGTGTGTAGGTTTTTACAAGAAGAAGATCCAAGTTGCAGGGTTCACGTATGAATTGTCTCTGAATTTCCAATTTATTATAGGCTGAAAATTTAGGATTTAAATTCTAGTTACTGAAAATTTATTTTTCATAGAAGTT
Organism: Larix kaempferi; assembly: GCA_027924585.1. Classification (NCBI taxonomy): domain Eukaryota; kingdom Viridiplantae; phylum Streptophyta; class Pinopsida; order Pinales; family Pinaceae; genus Larix; species Larix kaempferi. The sequence goes on from BSBM01000114.1 coordinate 21,010,683, forward strand.
TGGTTATCTTTATGCAATGGGAGCAAGGGCTACTGCATTGGCTCCCCAGGTAAAAAATTCATTTATCTTCAACTTTTAAAATTTAAATCATTTTAAAGTGTTACCTAAAATATCAACCCTTCTTCATGTATTTGAGTTTTAGGATCTAGCAAAGCTAGCAATGATAGCTTGTGCTAGACCCTACGATCTACCTAGTAAATTATTTCCAAACTTTAAACCAAGCATTCGTTATGAAGGTCAAACCCTAGTTAAATCATATATGTATATTTTATTTCTGCACCCATAAACCAAATCGAAACTACAACAGAGTCATTCCATACAAGAGATTGAATCTCTTTAACACTCTTCAACCTAACATCTTAAGCTCGGAATTTAATTATTTAAAATAAAACTTTCAAATAGTACCGACCCTTTATTTACATAACAAATTAATAATCTTCCTTTTGACAAAGATTTTTGTAGAGTTTCATCCAACCTAAATTTAAACATAGCATAACAATAGAATTGAAAACCACAAACTCCCAATCTATTTAGGGCATGCTTCATAAAGTTAAACTTTGACATTCCAATACAGTTTGAGCCCAAGATCGAGCACTCAATCGAACAACCCAATGAAAAGCTAAATGAATTGACCACGCTACAACATGGATCGATATTCAATTTACATAATCATTAACCAATGAAAACAAAAATGGGAAACTAAGCTAGGGCTCTGCCCTTAGTATTACATATAAAAATTTTCAAACCATTAATTTAACTCTAGCATCCAGCTACAAAATTATCACCTTCACACTGAAAACACAGAGTTATAATTTTATGCAATGAAACAACGTAATGTGCCACATGTTTGGGATTTTCCCATTCATATTAAGCAACCACATTCTCTTAAACCACCTCCATCATTCATCTACAAATATGTCTATTTCCAGATTAAAATGCACAAGTTAAAACATTCAAGAGTATTGCTCTCAAACTGAAAAAATGCCTAAATTATAATTAGAGTACAGAAAGGAGCTTCATGCTCAGAATTTCAAATGTTATGACCTCTTCGAAATCCCAGAAGTTAGCACAGACCTTTTCCCAAATCGTTTACTAAACCCTAGGGATTTCCAAAACAACTAGAGTTTCTCTAAAGAATAATAAAATGTATTTACTGGATTTAAGATTCATAAATTGAAGGAAACATTAACCAACACCTACAGGGTTCTTACCATTCTTTTACCAGTATAAAATTCAAAACATCATCACTAAATCGAATACCAGAAACATGTAAACATTCCAAATCTTAAATACTGGAATTTTACACAGGCTCAATGTACTCTACAGGAGCTGGAGAAATTTTATAAAATACATCTATGAATCAGACAGAGACCCAAAATGAAAAAATTCACATTAATTATGAATAGAATTTACAAACACAGTAGCCATAAGTCAAATTACATAGACCAAGATCCAAGCCAGACATCCTCTATCCCAAAAATGCTTCTACAAGATTTAACATAAATCAAAACTGTGGATTATACATTTACAGAGCCTACAAAAAATTCTGTCCACGATTTTCATCCAACTGAGCATTACATTGAGTTCCAATACCCCGAATGGTTTAACCATTCTCACATTGAGCAAAACGCCTTAGTAAAACATCCAGTATGAATAAACATTTGCATGAGTGGAGAAAAGGCCATAGTGGACCGGGCTTACCCATGGCAATTGTAGCTTCAAACCACCCCTACTACAACCACTCCACCATGCCAAGCTCGAACCCCCCAACGTCACAAGCCCTGTCAAAAGACAATTGAAACATTAGTCACAACCTGTAACAAATCGAAAATTGGGCATCAAAGAAACTTGTTAAGGGAAAAGGAAACATAGTTACCTTAGCCTTTGGGTCCACGCTATTAGTGTTAAATTTTGAGCATTAATTCATTATACTCTAGGATCTTTGCTGAGAGAATAACATCTATAGTATATCAATGCATGACAATCATAATATGACAAGCATCACAAGCATCACAAGAATCAAAAGCATAGAGACAAGAGACATAGAGTTTCCGTGGGGAAAACCCTAAGGTGAAAAACCCCACAACTTCCTCAGAGATAGAGAGAGCAATGGCTCAACCAAAATACAACCAAATAACACTAAGATAGTCTCCTAGCAGATGATCCTCCTCCTCCTCACTAGTGCGCCACTTTCCAGAGAGAGAGTGAGTTACTTTTTCCGAGTGAGTAAAATAGAGATCTCCTATCTCTATTTATACTCACCTTTTTTCCCAGTGACCTACTGGGGCTGACTTGTCTACTTAGATACATCCACATTATATTATATATTAATCAGGGCCGACCCCATATGGTGGTCTAATAACCCATCGGCAAGTACACACACTTGCGACACTTGTCAATCCACATGACGACACTTCCTTATAGAGGAATAACACATCTCTTATAAGGGTACAATAAATATATATATAATACACAGATGAAATACATTCCGAAGTTACATATACATCAACACTCCCTCTTAACTAGGAAGGTATTTCTCGACACAGATCTGCTAGACAAGTCTTCTTATCTGGATCATCGTCATCGATGCATCGTCATCATCATCGTCACTGCTGCTACTATCTCAACCAATCTCTGTCTCTACTCGTCATAGGAAGTTCTACAGAGCCAGTCCTTTTTCATACTGGATGTAGGCCCACCACCTGCAGGTATTCATCATCACTGGCCATACTGTGGAATCCTCAGGACTTATTATGTGCGTCACAAAACCTTGAAAGAGCATCCCAGGCTATTAGGAGCACACAGCTCTACCTATAGGATCTCCCAGGGCGCTATTACATGTGACCCCACCACAAAACCTCGAAAGAGCATTCCAGGATGTTACGGGTACACAACTCCGACCTGTAGGATTTCCCAGGGTGCTATTATATGTGGTCATGGCAAAACCTTGCAAGATCATCCTAGGACTGATTACGGGCACACAGCCCAACCTATCGGATCTCCCAGGGCGCTATTACATGCCATAGGACAAAACCTCGCAAGAGCATCTGCCAGATATCCCAGGGCGCTATTACATGCCATAGGAAAAACCTCGAAAGACTATCTGGAGATCTCCCAGGGCACCGAATTACATGTCCTCCCAGAGCAAAACCTCGAAAGAGCATTTTCCAGATGTCCCAGGGCACCTATATTACATGCCATAGGCAAAACCTCGAAAGACCATCTGCAAATCTCCCAGGGCACCGGATTACATGCTCATCTGCACAACCTGATCCACGGCCATAGAGTATCATCCTGACACTCACCATACATCATCCTGATGCATCCATGATCATCCTGATCATCATCACTGCAACATCCTGCTGCATGTCATCTGGAGCAACATCCTGAAGCTCGTCATCTATGATCATCCTGATCATCACTGCAACATCCTGCTGCATGTCATCATATCTGATCCACCTGATCATCAATGCATCTACCTGATGCATACCAAGTATCTACCTGATACATATCATCATACATGATCCTCCTGATCATCAATGTATCCACCTGATACAAATACAAATACATGATACATATCACCATACATGATCCTCCTGATCATACAATGTATCCACCTGAAACATATACAGATACATGGTCCAAGCATCCAACACGATGCATATACAAAATACATACACATGATCCAACTGATCATATCCAGCATCAACATGATGCGTACATACATACACAAAAATGATCCAATTGATCATATCCATCATCCAACATGATGGGTACATACATACATAAAAATGATCCAACTGATCATATCCATCATCCAACATGATGCATACATACATACATAAAAATGATCCAACTGATCATATCCAACATCCAACATGATGCGAACTGATCATATCCAAGCAGAAACCAGAACATCATCCTGATGCTCATCATCCAGCGCTTACATCCACAGCCATGTGAAGGATCCTCCTTCCAACATGCTTGGAATGGCTTTAGCAAATGTGTCCATCACTTCTTCCTCGAAGTGTCCTCGATCTGAAGAACGCCAAGCCTCTCTCTGAAGTACTCGAACTTCACCCTGGCTAGTGGCTTCATCAGCACATCTGCAATCTGCTCGTCTGTCGCAACATATAGGAGCTTCACAGCTCCTCTCTGCACCATATCCCTGATATAGTGATATTTGATCTCTATGTGTTTCGACCTATCATCTAACACTGGGTTCTCGGACAGCTTCACACAACTCTGGTTATCACAGAAGATACCAGTAACCTCCAACGTGATCAAATAGCTCAGAAAGTAGCTTCCATAGCCATACTACCTCACAACTAGCTGAATAGGCTGCAACATACTCTGCCTCAGCTGTACTTAGTGCTACATAGGACCGCTTCCTGCTAAACCAAGAGATCACACCTGATCCCATATTGAAACAGCACCCAGATGTGCTCTTCCTATCTGCAGCACTGCCAGCCCAATCTGAATCAACATAACCCTGTAGGTTAAACTTTTGATTCGCTTCATACTTGAGCCCATAATCCACTGTACCCTTCAGGTACCTCAGAACATGCTTTACAACAACCAAGTGAACACTCCTCGGATCCGTCAGGAACTGGCTCAATGTGTTCACAGCAAAGCAAATGTCTGGTCTCGTGTTCGTCAGGTACATCAAGGACCCAATCATCTGACGATACATAGAGACATCAATCGGCTCAGATGAAGCATCACATAGAAGCTTCATATTCGATGCCATAGGTGTGGCCATGGCCTTGAAATCCATCATTCCAAATCTCTTCAAGATATCTACTGTGTACTTCCCTTGACCAACGAAGATCCCACCAGCATTCTGCCACACCTCCATACCTAGGAAATAGTGCATCATTCCCAAATCTTTCATATCGAATTCAGCTGCAAGCTTCCTTTTAGTATCTGCAATCAGTCTGTCATCTCCTGTCACAAATAGGTCATCCACATACAGTAGTAGAATCATAGGATTCCCTTCCTCAACCTTGTAGTAAATGTTGGAATCCGCTTTACTCTTTGTAAAGACCAAACTAGATAGGAAACTGTCCATCCTACCATACCAGGTTCTGGGAGCTTGCTTTAAGCCATATAGGGCTTTCTTCAATCTGCATACATATGATTCCCTGTCACGTATTTCAAAACCGAGTGGCTATTCCACATATACTTCCTCTTCTACTACACCATTCAGGAAAGCAGTCTTAACATCCATCTGGTGTATTTTCCATTTCATTGCTACAGCCAGGGCAAGCACTGTTCTAATGGAAGTGTACCTAGCTACAGGTGCAAAGGCTTCTTCATAATCTATTCCTTCTTTTTGAGAGAAACCGCGAGCTACGAATCTTGCTTTGTATTTTTCTACACTGCCATCTGCAGCATGCTTGATTTTGTAAATCCACTTGGAAGTCACAATAGACTTCTCTTTAGGTCTTGGGACAACATCCCAAACATCATTCTTCATTATTGATTGATATTCGTCAACCATAGCATCCTTCCATTCTTTCTTTTCTGCTGCCTCTTCATAACTAGAAGGCTCTTTGTTCATAATGTCACAGAGTAAAGCAACATAACTGGTGTGTGATCTGGTTCTCTTCTTTGCTCTGTGTTCTTCTTCTAGAATGCCAAATATTTCTGCATCATGAATGAGCTCTCTATCCCATACAGGTTTCCTCTTGTGAGATTTATCCTCATGGGGTGGATCTACAGGTTCTTGTGGATCTTCAAACTCACGAACAGTTTCTGGAACTACTTCAGTCACGGTAGTGTCCTGAAATCTTGTTTCCTTAGGTTCTTCATAACCTTCGGTAGGTGCCTTTCTTGATTTGATGAATGCTGAGTTTTCATCAAATGTTACATCCCTACTAACATCAATTTTCTTGAACCCTGGAAAGTATATTCTGTAAGCCTTTGAGCTTTCACTATAACCCACAAAGATGCCCTTCTTTCCTGAAGGATCTAGTTTAGTCCTCTTCTCTTTTGGGACATGAGTATATACTGGACAACCAAATATTCGGAGATGGCTGACTTCAGGTTTCTTACCAGAAAAGACCTCTTCTGGTGTCTTGTTGTCCAATATCTTGTGGGGTGTTCTATTCTGCACATATACAGCTGTTCTAGCTGCTTCTGCCCATAGATGCATAGGAAGATCCTGGTCATGCAACATTGCCCTTGCTGCTTCCATGATAGTTCTGTTCTTCCTTTCTGCAACTCTATTCTGTTGAGGATTATAAGGAGCAGTCAACTCCCTCTTAATCCCTGAATCACTGCAAAGCTTCTTGAAGTCACTTGAGGTGAATTCCCCACCATTGTCATATCTGAATGTCTTGATTTTTTTTGTCAGTTTGATTCTCCATCAAGGTTTTGAATTCCTTGAATTTATCAAGCACCTCATCTTTTCCCTTCAATAAGTATACCCAAGTCTTCCTGGAGAAGTCATCGATAAATGATACATAGTAAACATACCCACTAAGGGAACTAGATGACATAGGGCCACATACATCTGAGTGGATGATTTCCAGAATGTCTTTTGCCTTGCTTTCACTGCTTGGGAAAGCCTTCTTAATGTTCTTACCTTTTGCACATCCTTTGCAAACACCTTCATGTTTGGTCTTGATTTTAGGAAGACCCTCTACTGCCTTGCTTGCAATTGGAAGTGCCCTATAGTGCATATGAGAAAGTCTTCTATGCCAAAGTTCACTTGGCTCCATGGATTCATGCACCATGGCATGTTCAGGTTGTTCCTTCAATTTATACAGTCCTCCCTCTTGCTCTCCAATCACTACTGCATCATCTATTGTCTTTCCCTTTGGCCACATTAAGCCTTGGCCATCTACAAATGCAACCCTCATACCTTTTGCATCCAATGCAGAGATGGAGAGTAATTTCTTCTTGAGCCCAGGTACATAGAGGACTTCCTTCATCTTCAGAGATTTTCCAGAATCTAGGTTGTAGGAGGCTTCACCACTTCCTTTGATTGGGTATTGATAATCATCCCCAAGTTTCACCTTATGGGGTGATTCATGTTCAGATAGGTTCACAAAAGATTCTTTGAATCCAGTCATGTGTTTGGATGCCCCACTATCAATTAACCAATCATTACAACCATGGGAGATTGTACCTGTGAGAGAAGAGATCAGAACATACTCTTCTTCACTTGATGAGACATCATCACTATCACTTTCTGACCTAGCCTTCTTCTTTGGGGGTTCATCATCTTCGACAGCATGAGCATGAAATCTTATTTTGCTGCCCTTCTTCTTCTTACTGAAGTTGTTGTTATTATCCCTTTTGTTCTTGGGACAATCTGAAGCATAGTGACCCTTCTCATTGCATGTAAAGCATCTTAGGTCCTTTTTACTCATTTGATGAGATCTTTTGTGGTGAGAGTGATCCTTCTTGGTTTTGCTTCTTTTGGTGTGAGCTGCAAGAGATTGATCTTCTCCTCCCATCTTTTCCTCACGACCTATAAGCCTAGCTTCTTCTTGAGAGCATTCTTCCCTTAGTCTGTTGAAGGAGATCAACTTCTTCCTTGCAAAAATTCCTTGAATAAAAGAATCCCATGACCTGGGTAGGCCATTTAGAGTGGTCATCACCACTTCACCATTCTCCACCATTTCATCCACTGCTTCTAGTTGTTCCTTGATCTGGGAGACCCTTGAAAAATAAGATTGAATGGTTTCTCCATTCTGAAACTTTACTGCTTTCAATTGGTTTCGTAGGGTCATCTTCCGATTTATGTTCTTTCCTTCAAATAGCTTGGTCAAGGATTCAAACATCTCCTTGGGTGTCTTGAGAGAAGACACATGGGGTATGAGATGGTCTTTGATAGAATCAGCAATGATTCTCTTTGCCTTGACCAAGTTCTTCTTGTGCAATGCCTTGGCCTCTTCATCCTCTGGGATAGGGATGTCTTCTTTCACATATGAGTCCAACTCATTCTCTTCCAGGATTAGCCCAATCCTATACTTCCAGGCTCGGAAGTTATCATCCCCTTCAAGCTTATCCTCAAGCTTGGTGTGAAGAGACATCTTTAAGAGTACTTCAAATGGAAATAGAAAAGGTTTAGGACTTACCACTTGAAGTGCTGAAAACTGGATTTGGTCCCAGATTAGGGTTTGTTAGAGAAACCCTAAAAATTCAAAATGTGAAATTCAAAATTCTGAAAGGATAGAAAGATGCGCCTTGGAGAGCTGATTAGCCTAGTACATTCAGAATTTGAGATCAGCAAGGTCTTGCCCTTCAAAATTGCCTTTTTGTCCTCCTGGGTTCACTGGGGAGAGCCCTGAATTAGGGTTTGAGTTTCCCGAAGATCTATCCAGCCAAAAATCTCGATCCAAAGATCTAACCTTCGATTTTTGCAAGGCACTTCCAGCTGTGTCTTCAGTTTCCAGAAATTCCTATTTTTGCGGAAACCCTAATTTTTAGGGCCAAATCTGAAAATAATCGGAACTGAATTCTGATTGGACAGATAGATGCGCCTTGATGAGTAGATCCAATCTACTATATTGAATTTCAAAAATCTGTGGAGAGAAACCTAATAATCAAGGAATACAAGCTTCCGTCACTGCAAAATGTCTTCTTCTCAGTTAAGCTCTGATACCATGTTAAATTTTGAGCATTAATTCATTATACTCTAGGATCTTTGCTGAGAGAATAACATCTATAGTATATCAATGCATGACAATCATAATATGACAAGCATCACAAGCATCACAAGAATCAAAAGCATAGAGACAAGAGACACAGAGTTTCCATGGGGAAAACCCTAAGGTGAAAAACCCCACAACTTCCTCAGAGATAGAGAGAGCAATGGCTCAACCAAAATACAACCAAATAACACTGAGATAGTCTCCTAGCAGATGATCCTCCTCCTCCTCACTAGTGCACCACTTTCCAGAGAGAGAGTGAGTTACTTTTTTCGAGTGAGTAAAATAGAGATCTCCTATCTCTATTTATACTCACCTTTTTGCCCAGTGACCTACTAGGGCCGACTTGTCTACTTAGATACATCCACATTATATTATATATTAATCAGGGCCGACCCCATATGGTGGTCTAATAACCCATCGGCAAGTACACACACTTGCGACACTTGTCAATCCACATGACGACACTTCCTTATAGAGGAATAACACATCTCTTATAAGGGTACAATAAATATATATATAATACACAGATGAAATACATTCCGAATTTACATATACATCAACAATTACTGTCATTTAAGTGGGGCGTAGGCCTGGAAAAATACTCATGGCCAATGCTAGCTTCATGGCCACTTTCAAAACCAGAGATCTCTCCTCTCTTACCATCAAGCTAGCAAACCCTAAGAGCTATTGTTCCAACATAAACAATGAAACTGAACTACAACAAAGGGAACCCTAGTCTCTTAGATCCTTACCATACTCCAGCTGGATAGCACGATCAATGGAAAGCACATGGCCACATTAAATGCCATGAAACCCCACTACCAACAAAATGTTTATCAACTCCCTATAATGGAGGAGTGACAGTCCTCTTCGAATTTCGATCTCCTTAGCATAGCATTATTCACATTTCAAACAACCATCTACATGGTTACAAAATTCATAATGTTAGGTTTAACAACATTTCTTTAAGAGTACCTACAATAAGAAGGAAAAAGTAAACCTTAGCATATCGCTAAGTAAGCCAGGCCTGTATCACCAAATTCATCCCCTCAAGCTTTTAAAAGATTTACAAGAACACATTTAAAAGAAGATCTATTATTACATTGAAAAATAAACCATTAGAGTTTAAGCATGCACACATTTAGGCTTTTAACAAAACATAATTATATCCATTAGCTCGATATGGATCATTAAAATCATCACCTAGATATTGCTTTTGTAGAATAAATGAAACCATTCACATCAAACAAACCAAGCAAAGTATCATGAACAAAGGTATAAACTATACATCTACATTACAAGGATAAGTCTTCTATTTTATCTCCCAGTGCTGAAGTTAATTTACTAAACATTTGATCCAATAACGATGTTAGCCAAACATAATTTATATTTTTTACAGTTTTAGGGACATTACAAGTGGAATCAAAGCCCAGTTACAACACTAAGAGATCTTTTGGGCTCACTGCAAAACATCCGCTGCAGAACTTCAAAAATATAAATTCTGATTTTTAATTTTTACAAAACTAACCGAATTTTATTTCTTCTAACTGAATAAACTTTTGAGGTACAAATACAATCTTAAATATGAATGTAGAAGACAACAGCAGTAGACATGGAAACCTGAATTCCACACCCTGAGAAGAATAACTCGTGGTGGAGTTGAATTCTGACTTAATGAAGTCAATACAGAGCTTGCAAGCAGAATTACAGAGTTTTAGAGATGACAACATGAATGAGAGACAGGAACAACAAGCAATCAATGAAGCTCTACTTCAGAGCTTAACAGGGGTAAAACCCCATGGACAGTCCACATATTCAACATACAGATACAAGGAAAACTACGGTCATGCAAAAAGGTCCAGCAGTCCTAAATAGGAGGGACATGAAGAACACACACCTGATTTCATGGAAGAGGACTATAAGAGCTCTTCCATTAATGATGGTTCACCCTCCCCTTGCAAGAAAAGGAGGAAAAATGATGATAGTTTACAAGGAGAGTTCCAAAAAATAAAAGCCCCAACTTATGTAGAAGAAATGAATACTGGGGAGTGTTATCAGACAATCCACTTGAGCGGACATGAGCCGGATCTCCCTAGCTCAAAGCGAGTCTAGAACAAATAGAACAGACTACCAATGCATTTACTAGATCTACTTAAGGATCATGTACTAGATGTCTTACCTTTCACCACGCAATCCTTTCTCCTTCATGTTGCTCCACGTCTTACGGTCGTCAGATCCAAGCTGCAAGACCTGTCAAGACGAGAAACAAGAGAAACCAGTAAAAGACATCTATACAATAAGAGATCTAAGTAAATAGTTAAGCAGGTAAACTACTCAATATCATTGCACACATGAACAATATTTGTGGAAAGCATTTGTATTACTACAAATAGAGGAGTACATGATAGAGATATAGAACCACAACCAAGGATTAACGCTGTAGCCCTTCTCCGACAAAGCCAATTGCCATATCCTTCCAAGGAAGTATGAGTTCTCCAATAGGTGAGTGGAGATGTTCTAAGAGTGATTTCACCAGCATGTAGATACCATAGTATTCCTCCCCTTGGGATGGGAGTGAGCTTCACTTATATAGGACTAAATGGATAGGGTATGGATAGGATAGGTTGAGAGATGGTAGTAGAGGCTTAAGGGATCTATCCAAAGGTCTAGGAACCGAGTTCTAGCTCTTCCAAGAGGTCAGGGATAGGGTCCCAAGTTAACAAGCTTCGAGATGGACCTCGAAGAAGCTATTTTTGCCACTTAACTGACTTCGTCGCACCCTGTAATGGAGCAAGGTGCGACGTCGCATGTTTCTAGTGTGCAACCTGCGACGACCCTTCAAAACTGAGCACAATTGGGTACAAATCCTCCCAGGATGATTACTTAGTCTAGGTATCTTCAGGGGTGTATACACTGAATCTTATGATGAGTAGATTTTGGGTGTAACAGAATGCCCCCCAAAGCCTGAAGCTGTCGAAGATAGACATGTGAAGTGCTTTGATAGAAGTAATGGTAATAGACTCGTCGGACGAAGGACACTACTGCAGTACAACTGACTCTGAACTGACAATATCAAATGAAGCACAACATGGTTGCCGACCAATACATTGCAGATCCATGGTAATAATGACCGACTGAACACAATCATGGCTACTAGACACAAGCGTAGATCCATGATGAGATGATAACACAGCCATGACCAATACAAAAGTGGATTCGTGTAATATCACTCAATACAAACTCCATCGCAACCTGGGTAAAAGATGACTTCCCACGGTCTTCAAGTTGAACCTGCAATGATACGAATCTATCCATGTGATTACAAATGTCTTGACGTCAAACATGGTAGAAATCACTTGATTACCGGCCACTGATGTAAACCATTAACAAGTGCGAGGGAAGTCACCATTGATATCAATGACTCCCAAGGTATCATAGTACATATCATCAAGTGTGAATAAATGAGTCGAATTCGAACGCAAGATGAAATCTTTCAATCAAGAGTCAATGATGTAAACTCATGATGAAAGCGAGGTAACCTACCATTGAGGCATGCAAGGCTAAGGTACTTGACTGGTTTCTAGATTCGATCCTCGGATGATGAGTTGAAGTCGACAAGGATGAATCCGTCGAAGGAGGGCCATGATGAATCCCCCATTAATCGACATGAAACACGACAAAAGAAGTGTAGAGTGGATCGGATAGTACAGTAACATGTGAGACTGACACAAAGTAAACTGATATGGTGATGGGTGTAGTGACTGCAGATGAAAAATGATAGACCCGTTCTTGAACATGGGCATGGCATTACTTGGCAGTATTGACACAATGAGTACGATGCCAAAATTGCAATGCAACTGATGATGGGATCTTTCTTTGAATGACTCAAAGGAGTAACAGGACTCAGAAAGTAAGTGGGTACTCATAGACAAATGAATGACCCAAGTACTGTATGCAAATGCAGATGAGTGCCATGTTCAAGAACAACTACATACTGCCACTAATAAGGTATGTAGCACAAACACTTTCCTTTTTCCCCATCATGAATGATGAGTGCCTCATGTGTTTTTTACAAGCTTGATGAGGGTAACCAGATGCTCATTATAGCTCATCTCATAGATGAGTTCAATCCCAAGTATTTTCCGAACCTAGGATAGGAGGGGTTCGTCCCATGATGGGCCCTTCAATGTGAAAATTTTAACAAGTCCATAGAAGGTAAACTTGATCGTCATTTCATGTTTAGAGAGTCTGAAAAGAACTAAAGAAGACTCAAACGGTCCTTTTTCGTAAAGTTAGCCTCATCGCCCGAAAAATGGTAAAACAATGCGGGAGAGGACTCTTCCAGTCATGATTGGCTAGAGTATTCCTTTTTTGTAATTCGTGCCTCTTGGTCCAAAAAAGGGGTAAACTATCACCAGGAAGACGACCATGCAAATACTTTAACAAGCGTGAACGTGACAAGTTCACTTGCCAATCTTTTCATTTTTTTAGAGCCTGAAAAGAGCTTAATGGTAGACTCTGGGGGTGTCCTTTTATGGGGAAGTTTAACAGGCCTAAAAAAGTGATAAACCATAACTCGGTACTTGTTCTCATAGTTCCATGAGTACGAGAACAAACAAAGAGTAAACTCATCATCACGCAATAATTACAGACTAAATGTTGCAAAAAATAACAACAAAACATTCACAAGAGCATTCATACCTGTGATGACCATTGTGATATGAGAAATGACACAAAAGACCACTTACAACTCCTACCCACTAAAAAATGTGTCAAATAGCCTCAAATATGACAAAAATGGTAAAAAACAATGATAAATGGCCCAAGAGCATCAAAATATTTGAAAAGGAATATTCCGTTCTATTTATAAATAGAAAATGGGCCAAAATAGATTTCATTGTTTCATTTTCCAATTTGAGAGGAGAAGTACCAATTCGGAGCCAAAACTTCCTTTGTCGATTCTGGGAGCTACGATCCGCCATTTCACCAACTGTCGGAATTAGGTAGGCCTAAAATTCATCCAGCAACTTTCCAGTGGATTAGATTTTGTTTTTAGGTTCATTTTTTGGATTTTTTTATGAGTTCATGGAGGGGTACTGCACTCTTGGCTCGTCGCAATTGGCCCTTTCGGGACCTGCAATGAGACCGACTCGTCACAAGCCTCGAATGGTTGAATTGCAACGACATCGCACTGTACACAAATGTACAGTGCGACGACGGAGTTGCAAATTCCAAAAATAAAAAAGAATCCAAAAAATGGACTTATGAAGGTTGAAGCAGGACCTAATAGTGTTTAAATGCCCTTCTTGGCAGGTTGCTTGCTAGCCAACATGGTTTTAGAGTGGCAAGAACGAGAACATGAGATAGAAGATGAACAAGCTTCCAATGATCCACAATGCGTGGATGCCTTGAGGAACTATGGTTTACTCAAGTTCTTTGAGATTCAGGGGATGCGTCCCAACAGTATTTCGTGATTGGTAAGCACATCCTCACAATAGATGTTGAGGAAATCTATTTTCTCATAGGTCTGTCCTAGAGAGGGGAACCTGTACATCTTACTGGAACATGGGCCAGTGACCGCACAGTTGATGACATTATGTCACAGCATTGTATCGCTACTTCTCGACCTTCCAGTGGGAAGATTCTTATCAGGGATGTGGTGAGCCGCCCACTGCGTACCATACTACTTACTATTACTAGAGTGGCAGGTAACCAAGCCCCACACATGGCTACTTAGACGCAGATGATTTATGCAAAGGACTCCATGTCCCCCATGGTTTTCAACTGGTGTGAAGGTCTCCTTGGAAACCTCCAAGCCCAGCTGACCAAGTGTCGGCGGGGACAGCTCAGGCAATTTGGTTATGGGTTGATTGTGCTATCATTCCTCTTGGAGCAGATCCCTCTCTTGCGCCCACAGGTGGTATTAGATGACAGGGAGCCTAGAGATCCCCACATGCTCAGATGGACTGAGGTCATGACTTGTAATGGTGGAGGACCTATCATCATATTTGGTCCCGAGTTCTTTAGCTGGATGGAAGGTCAGTTACTCATGGTTGAGGACTTCCCGCACAGTGGTATGGATTTTAGAGAGGATCCTGGCTTGGTGTTTCCAAAGGGTGCAACATGGGGTGACATAGGTGAGAACAAAACCCTTGTACTTTTAATTTTGTATATTTATCATTTTTTTTTATGTAGTGCTCATAAGTACTTAACATGTGTGTGTAGATGTGGGGCCCATAAGGCCAATAGGAATTTCTCTCCTAGCAAGGAGAGACATAGGTGGGGAAGCAGTTGTGCCCCAAGTGCTCATGCTTCCAGCGAGGAGATGGAGGAGGTATACAGGAACTTGTCCCAGCTGACACTGGAGGTTCTTGAGCCAATGATATATGACCTGCTGAGACCTATGCAGAGGTTTGGGGTTGGAGCATCTGTATGCTTCGATTCCCTACTCCGCAAGGTGGCGAGGACCATGGATTTCTTCCTCACTCAGCGACAGCATGCTGTTTGTGCTAGGGGTGGTGTACGGATCAGGCGTCAGGCTTGATGACACTATTATACTTGTACTGAGAGCTTAGAGGCCTTAGATTTTGTACTACTAAAAGCTATGATGCTTCAAATTTTGTAGAAACTCAGTGAAAGTCATCGTGCTTCAGATTTTGTATCGGCACTACTTTTTGAGCGATATATATATATATACAGACATTATCGGCGATTTATACATAATGTGTTTTAAAATGATGAGTGATGTGATCTTGTTTACATGTTTGATTTTATACATTACATTATTTACATGTTGTGAATGCTTTTACATATTATGGATATTATGCATGTGTGATGTACCAATCCAAAATGAAGTTGGCCATCGAGTCAGCAACTGTGTTTAACTCTCGTGGAATGTGCAGTTATTGAACGGATTCAAATGACTTTTCCAGGAGACATACTCATTTGAAGAGACTGAGTAACGTGGGATCATGGATGGTGTAAACTCGGTTCAGATGGGAAACCACTAATTGAGAATCCATGTGGATGACAATGTGGTTCATACCCAAGAAAATGGCATTAGATAGGGTTTTGATTACTGCCTGATATTCTGCGTCATTGTTGGTCGCAAACCCTAGGAAACTTCCTCCTGAGCTAATGAGCTCACTTGTTGGGGAATATAGCACCCAGGCTGCTGAAGCAAGGTTACGAGTATTCCGGCTGGCGCCGTCCATGAATCCATAACACGTTTCCATCTGCACACGTAGACATAACATGGTATAAGGAGTAAAAACAAGATCTAAAGACACTCAAAAACAAAAGCGTCACAGCACACACAAAAACACAAGAAACACACCATTTACAGTATATACAAGAAATTCTAAGCATGATGAATTTAGGCATAGTATCTCTTCAGGTAAAGTCCATTGCGGGGTTCACCCAAAGAGATTCCATCATAGTCTTCAATCTTGTAAGATCCCTTCTCCAAAACAGATTTGACTATTTAAGGTCCATGCCACATGGATTTGAACTTTCCTGCTCCCAGTTTCTCGTGCTTCTAGTCATAGGTGAGGACCAGGTCACCCTTGTTAAAGATACGAGGTTCAACTGGCTTGTCATATTGGGATTTGATGCATTTCTTGTGTGCTTCATTAGCAAGAGAAACATCTCGGAGGGACTCGTCAAGTTTTGCTAAGTGCAAGAGACGTTCTTCCTCGACAGTAGTGTTAGGAAGAAGTTCGACAGCAAGTTGTAGAGACGAAATTTTGCACTCTATAGGTAGGACAACCTCCAATCCATATACCAATTGAAAAGGAGTGAATCCTGTGGCAGTTTTGATGGAAGTTCGACAAGCCCATAACGCTGATAAGAGCATGTTGTGCCAATTGGACTTATGTGTCCCTACCATCCTTTGGATCATAGTTTTCAAGGCCTTGTTAATGGCCTCGACCTTTAAGGGATCAATGCATATCCCATCCTTCGAAATGATAAATCCTAAGAGGCATCCGGACTCAACACAAAAGATACACTTATGAGGATTCAGACGGATATTGTACCATCTGCATCTGAGGAAAATGGCCGTCAGATGATCAATGTTGGTCGGCTGGATTGATCTCAATTTGGTTGTAACCAGAAAAGCCATCCATAAATGAGAAGATGATGCTTCTGGCACAATTTTCGATGATCTGGTTGATGAAGGGGGTCGGGTAGTTGTCTTTTGGACAAGCCTGGTTAAGGTCTCAATAATCAACATAGACGCGAATGGTACCCTGCTTTTTGTTCATAGGGATGACATTTGAGACCCAATCCATCAATGGGACAGGATAAATAAAACCAGCCTTTAAGAGCTTTTCAATTTCTGCTTTAATTGTTGCAGTCTTCCGGGGGTTTACCGGTAGCAATTTTTGGCGTACAGGTTTGATGTCGAGATAGGTTTTTATTTCGTGAGAAACAATTGCAGGGTCTATTACAAGCATCTCCTCATAGGACCAAGCAAATACATCTCGAAATTGCTTGAATAAGGCCGTGCCAGGAGCTATTTCTTTAGGGGAACACTTCTGGCCTATGCGAATGTGTTCCACTATACCAGGTTTCATCGATATGTCTACCGAGATGGTTGGCTCAATATTGGCCAAGTTGCCCTTCGTGTCTGTAAGACATGTAAGGATGGGGGAATGAGGGAATGGGTAGATATCTTGTGAAAAGAGGATGTGAATGTTGTCCTCTATGTACTCCAAAGGAGGAAGAAAAGATGACCTATGGTGGAGATCATCCCACAGACCATCGTCAACATTCATAACTTCCATGATGGACTCATCTGAATGAAAAGTCCGAAGTAAGAGATCAAGTAGAGATGATGTCTGTCGTAGAGAACGGGATGGGGAGTCCATGGTTAAATGGTCCTCTGATGCTGACTAGATAGCCTCATAAATACGTTCAGTGGGTGAAAGAGGCATTATATCTCCAAGCAGACCTGTGTTGTGGCTTCATCCGGTACAAGCCAAGCATCGGTAGAGTGAGATAAAATATCTGTGGAGATCATGTTCATTGTAGCAACATGATTAGGGGGGTACGCAGCTGGAAAAATGCCCACGAGAGATGAATCTTTCAAAAGGACAACCCCTATACTCTCATACTGTTTTGACATTTGTCCAATGGAAGGAACATGGTCACCAACATGAGTAGTAGAATCTGGTGTACAAAAATCTAATTTGTCGATAGTAACAATTCGTCCTTGGTGGGGGAATTGCACTATGTGGAAGACTGAAGAGGCTACTGCCTGCATGGTGTAAAAGGAATTGCGACCAAAAAAGAGATTATAATCGAATGGGGCCGAGACCACTTCCACATTAATGGTTACGGTCTTTCCGCCCGACTCAACTGCAAGAGCTTATAAGAGCCCATAAGGTTGAAATCCATGCCCTTCGAATGCTTTCATCATGGTAGGAGAATGATTCAATTCGGGGGATCCAATGGCTCTCCAACAGGCGATCGACATGACAGAAGTGGAGACACCTTCGTCCAAAAGGGTACGGTGGACAATCTTTCGAGCAATGTTCGTAGAAACTTAGAATGGGATCTGGTGTGAGAGCCTCGACTTAAAGTTGTCAAGTCGAAACATGATGGTATTCGAGGAATCGGGGTCGACTGCACCGATGGATGCAAGCAGAGTTTTGCATTGATTAGGACAATTCTTGCAAAACTTCTAGGGTAGACATGGCGCAAGGAGCTTGTTCCAAGTCTTCCACGATATTGTAATTTTGGGCTACCCGAGAGTTGGGATTGAAAACAACTCTTCGAATCATACTCTTGGGCGGTCGCAATATCGAATCTAAGGAGGGATTCTCAATGGTGAGAGAAGTTGATGGTACAGTAACATCAATTAAGGAGTCGGAATATTTTTCAGGATTAGCTCTAGTGGATTCCTTTGAAGGGACTGGTTCATAAGATCGCGAGCGAGTATTCAAATTGATCATCTTGTTACGCAACATGAGAACATGCATGGTATTATATGGTTCCCCGTAGGATGGGGGGGTTTGAGCAATCATCGGCTGGTTCTTATTAGGAAACGGATCATTGAGGACGGCGGGAGTTGGTTTACCCCTAGGAAAATTTTGTACTTCATCTCTATGGGGACGTTCTTTGGAAAAATGGTCATCTCCACATAGTAAACAAGGATACTTTAGTTTCCGTTTCTGCTTGGTATCGTCATGAGTGCTCTTTTGTTCCTGCTGGGCGGAAATTTTTTTGGGTTTCCACTTGTTCTTATTTTTACCGCTAGACTTCTGGGATGAAGCTAATTGGACAGAATTCAACTCTTCAGTTACAACAAGAGCGGTGGACTTGGTGGTGTTGTGTCCAGCCAGAGTTGGGTTCGATGATCCAACAGTGCTAGCAGCAGGCTCGGTGTTAAGGGAACCAATGAGTCCATCAGTTTGGAGTCCCTTATGTGGTTTCGCAGGGTCATTAACATCATGGGGCACGTCAGGCAGAATATCAAACAAAGTGCCAGATTGAGTGTAGACTAGGTATACCACATGGGCACTTGGGATGGCTTGTTCTTCGGTAATGGCACCTCGCATAGCAACATCTCTTGCTATGGTAGGGATGAGGGATTTTCTGAACCAGTCTGCTAGGAGCTGATCTAGAATAGGAGCTTTAATGAGACGTCATCTCCTTCACCATTCGTGGATATGATCCGAAATATGAGTGGCGGTATTCTGACGGAGCGAGGTTAAAAGCTCGGTACCAGTTTCATACCGTATGGGCAGCTAGAAATGTGTTAAAAAGTTCATGGTAAGAGAACCAAAATCAGGAAAAGAGTGGGGTGGCAACTCAATGTACCACTTGGCACCCGAACCGATGAGGGTCATTTGAAACAATCTAAGATGAATTGAATCGTCCATTAAGGAATTAGATGAACACCATAAGTGGTATGTCATCATGTGGTTTTTAGGGTCTTCAACCAGCTTGCCGTCAAACTTGGGGATATTAGACGGAAGTTTCACCAGAATTGGTGGCCAGTTAGATCCGTGGTAAATAGGATTGTTGGTTAAATGGGATAGGTTAGGAAAATCTAAAGTAGCCAGGAAGGGCAGCTGTGGATTAGGCTGCGTGTATTGATAATACGTATAAGGCGTGTAAGGACCAAACTGACCGTAAGGTGTAATAGGAGGAAATTGGCCATAGGGGGGTGTGCCACTCGGACCGTAAGGGGGTCCACCACCATAAGGTGGTCCATTCCAATAAGGTGGGGGCCCACCTCCACCACGGGGATGGGGAGGAGGTTTTCCGCCACCACAGGGAGGAGGTGGGGCTCCATAACCATAATGAGGAGGCCCACCACCACCTCTGACTGGACGGGGTGGAGGACCGCTTCCGTCGCCAGGAGGATGGGGGCCCCCACCACCTCTGCCACCGAAAGGATGAGGGTCTCCACCACCACCACCACCATAGTAATTAGGTCGTCCACTTCCCTCGCCTGGAGGGGGTGGTGGACCACCTTCGCCACCCAAAAGGAAATGTCCTCCCCCACCATGATAGGGTGGTCCCCCGTCGCCTTTGTCGGGAGGGGGTGGTGGACCATTCCCGCAACTGCCGAAAGGGTTGAGGGATGTTGTTGGTAAAATGAGGTGGGCCTCAACCAAGGTTAGGTGGGGGCCTGCCGCCTCCAGCAAGAGGTGGGGGAGGACCGATCGGGGGTGGTGGTGCTTGAGGGATAGTTGGTTGGGGTCCGTGTTGTAACATAGGTTGTTTCCCCCATAGAATGTATGGATTCTTAAGATAAGGTATCTCGGATGGTGCATTTCTGGGATTAGATTGGCCTGGGACAGGGTTAGAAGAACCTGGATACGCTTGACTCCATGAGGGTTGAGTTACATTGGATGGTCCCCCAACATGAGATAATCCCGTGGTGGATGGTCTAGCAAGTTGAGTAGGTCTAATGGAAGGTCTGTTGGGGATTCCACAGCCTATGTTCTAGTTAGGAAATGGGGATTCCCCCCCAGCCACAATAGGTTGATCACTATTCACGGGTTGAACCAACATAGGTTGTTGACTAGATACCGTAGTAATAACATTACCAATAAGATAATTCATGGGAATGGAATACCCTCCCCTTGAGTTCTGAGGTGGGGAGGAACTGATAAAGTAACCGTGGTAGTGACAGGTGTGTTGGACTGTTGTCTTTCCACAGGTTGGTTCACTTGAGGTGTAGGACTGGACTCTTATGAGGGTTGACAAGTCTTATTAGTGGTCTCGTGGTGGAGTGGTTGTTTGGTGATCCAAAAGATATCGAATGAACCAGGATGGGTCGATAAGGGGGTAACAATGGGTCTTGAACCTGTCGTTGGAGACTTGACTGCCAAAACTCTTCATCCATGGAATGGAAGTGAGCTAATTGGTCCTGAAAGTAGGCTAAAGTGTCATCTGGAGTAGTCCCATTGGGTGAGGGTGAGATGGCAAATGAAACACTATGTGGTCTATAGATGATGTCCAATAAGCTACTACAGGACCAACAACTGCTGTGGGGTCACCATGTGGTCAGTTTATCCATTCCAACGATCCAAGTTCTCTCAAGATGACTGGAGAAAGGTCTTTTGAAGCGAGGGTTTGTGCTCCTTGATCCTATGGGGGATGAGAGGCAGGTGAATCTGGAGGAGTTTGTGGAAACAAAAGTCCTCCAAAATTCAGGGTGGGGCTTTCCATTTCAGTAACTACGACCGTGTTACACTGATCCATTCTTACCCTCAAAATAACCTCCAGATTAAGGGGATATTTGTTAAGATTTAATATGCTAAGACATAAAATAGCAGCATTACATTCCATTTCACAATAATAGCATATACAGGATCACTGAAGAAACAACAAGCACAGCATAAACACAAGAGACAAAGATTTATCCTGGGAAACCCTCATGGGGTAGAAAACCCAGCAAAGCTTCCTCAATATAGATGACCAACAATATACAAAGATGAAACCCTGAGACATGATCTCCTTCTCCACAATAGCAGACCTCTCCTCCACAAGTGCGCTATCCTCAAGTGAGTGTATGTGTATAATGAGGAACACACCTCCTCTAGTTATACACTACTCTGATATGTATTTTACACAAGTACATGTAGGCTCATATTTAACCATTAGGTTAAATACCCCATTATAACTGACTGGGCCGACCCCCACATGGTGGGTCTAATAACCCTAGTTACCACAACCAAATCGGAGGAATAAACATCTCCGGATTTATAGTATAATCACATCGGAGGTATGGAACATCTCCGGAATAAATAATATACAAATATAATATTCTTTGAAGTTACAATATTTCAACACTCCCCCTTAACGAGAAGGATATTATAACAGTATCTGCACGAGCAAGGAGTCATCAACATCATACATGATACATCTATAAATCATTGGAAGCTTTCTCAACATCATTAGTAACTCAAGCAGTTACTGGAACATCTTCAATACTGGAACATCGACATCTTCAGTATTGAGTCTTTATCTTCTATAGCACTTGAACAGCTACAACAATATCATCATCTGGATCCTCACGATACATGATCATCAGCATCATCATCTCACGATCATCAGCATCGTCATCACACGATCATCGGCATCGTCATCACACGATCATCAGCATTGTCATCTCGCGATCATCAACATCGTCATCACACGATCATCAGCATCGTCATCACACGATCATCAGCATCGTCATCACACGATCATCAGCATCGCCATCACATGATCATCAGCATCGTCATCTCACGATCATCAACATCGTCATCACACGATCATCAGCATCGTCATCACACGATCATCAGCATCGTCATCACACGATCATCAGCATCGTCATCACACGATCATCAGCATCATCATCACATGATCATCAGTATCGTCATCATACGATCATCAGCAGTACAAGTATTCATGCCAATACAAGTGACCATATCAACAATACGAGTATCCTACCGATACAAGTAGCCACATCATCAATACAAGTATCCTATCGATACAAGTAACCACATCATCAATACAAGTATCCTACCGATACAAGTAACCACATCATCAATACAAGTATCCTACCGATACAAGTAACCACATCATCAATACAAGTATCCTACCGATACAAGTAACCACATCATCAATACAAGTATCCTATCGATACAAGTAACCACATCAAAAATCACTTTCTCGGAGACCATACGTCTACGGATCAATTTAGGGACCTAAGTCCGGGGATGATACAATCCCCACTTCTCGGAGACCTCATGTCTACGGATCAATTCAGGGACCGCAGTACGAGGATGATACAATCCCCACTTCTCGGAGACCTCACGTCTACGGATCAATCCAGGGACCTAAGTCTGGGGATGATACAATCCCCACTTCTCGAAGACCTCACGTCTACGGATCAATTCAGGGACCGCAGTCCGGGGATGATACAATCCCCACTTCTCGGAGACCTCACGTCTACGGATCAATTCAGGGACCTAAGTCCGGGGATGATACAATCCCCACTTCTCGGAGACCTCACGTCTACGGAGCAATTCAGGGACCGCAGTCCGGGGATGATACAATCCCCACTTCTCGGAGACCTCACGTCTACGGATCAATTCAGGGACCTAAGTCCGGGGATGATACAATCCCCATCACGTACATTTTGAACTTAGTGGTTCCGGGATGATGCAATCCCCATCACTTTATTCTCGGAGACCTCATGTCTACGGCTCTCTTTAGGACTGAAAGTCCAGGGATGATCCAATCCCCTCAACTGTCCACTAAGGACTTCATTCTCAGAGACCTCACGTCTACGGCTCTCTTTAGGACTGAAAGTCCAGGGATGATCCAATCCCCTCAACTGTCCACTAAGGACTTCATTCTCGGAGACCTCACGTCTACGGCTCTCTTTAGGACTGAAAGTCCAGGGATGATCCAATCCTCTCAACTTTCCTCTAAGGACTTCATTCTCGGAGACCTCACGTCTACGGCTCTCTTTAGGACTGAAAGTCCAGGGATGATCCAATCCCTTCAACTGTCCACTAAGGACTTCATTCTCGGAGACCTCACATCTACGGCTCTCTTTAGGACTGAAAGTCCACGGATGATCCAATCCCCTCAACTGTCCACTAAGGACTTCGTTCTCGGAGACCTCACGTCTACGGCTCTCTTTAGGACTGAAAGTCCAGGGATGATCCAATCCCCTCAACTGTCCACTAAGGACTTCATTCTCGGAGACCTCACGTCTACGGCTCTCTTTAGGACTGAAAGTCCAGGGATGATCCAATCCCCTCAACTGTCCACTAAGGACTTCGTTCTCGGAGACCTCATGTCTACGGCTCTCTTTAGGACTGAAAGTCCAGGGATGATCCAATCCCCTCAACTGTCCACTAAGGACTTCATTCTCGGAGACCATACGTCTACGGCTCACTTTAGAACATGTGTTCAAGGATGATACAATCCCCACATGTATTCTCATCAATACAAGTACAAGTATCCTCAACCATACAAGTACATTAATCAATACATGTGTCATCAAAAGTATGTATTCTTACCAATACATCTTATCATCAAAAGCATGTATTCTTACTAATACATCTAACATCAAAAGCATGTATAAGTAAAACTAAGTATTCTAAGTATAAGAGTCCTAAATCTAAATATTTCTAAGTATCTAGGTGTGGAGAATAGGTTACCTCATCATCGACCTTGTTGTTCGATGAGACCAACTTATCATCAGAGACTATACTACTCCCCCTTTCGAGGAGAGTCCTTTTTTAACTACACCAAGCTTGTCTCGGAAGTATTCAAATTTCACTCGAGACAGAGGTTTGGTTAGTATGTTGGTAACTTCTTCACTTGAGGTAAAGGTTTGGTTAGTACAAAGGTAACCTGTTACAAATTCAAACTTTATAGTTCCCTTCCGCGTCATATCTTGTTTGTTCCCTATGTTCTTTGACTTATCATGGAACACTAGATTCTATGTCATCTTGATACAACTCTAATTATCACATAGGATCTCAGTTGGTTCTATCTCTAAGTCAAACAATCCTGAAGCCAAACTTCTTCACAACTAGCGGAGCAAACAGCCATATATTCCGCTTGTGCTGAGAGCCACACTAGACTGCTTCCAGCTAAACCACGAGATCATGGCTAACCCTAGACAATAACATCCTCTCGATGTGTTCTTCCTGTCTGATACACTTCCTGCCCAATCAGAATCTGAATAACCATCTGAAGTCATGATCTTCAAGATAGCATTCTATCGTGTCCTTTATGTGCCTTATCACATGCTTTGTAACTATCAGGTGAACACATCTAGTTTCTACTAGATACTGACTCAAGGTGTTCACAACAAGGCAAATCTCTAATCTAGTATATGTTAGATACAACAATGACCCAATAATTTGACTGTACAGAGTTATATCCACTAACTCTGATGAGTCATCTCCTAACAGTTTCAAGTTGGAATCCATAAGAGTGGCCATTCCATCATATCAAGTCTTCTCAAGATTTCTCAGCATACTTTCTCTGGTTGAGAAGGATTCCTACTGAGCCTTTCCATACTTCCAGACCTAGGAAGTAATACATTAATCTAAGAACTTTTATTTTCTTTTCTACAGTCATCTATCTATGCCATCTCTCATCAGATGGGTCTACTGATATGAGCCTCAATATCATTCGAACTCTGTGGTGAGTTCCTTCTTGCATCCATGTCATCTGTGTATAGAAATCATTTTCAACCTTGTATCAAAGGTTGAGATCCACATCACCCATGGTGATCATTAAGCTTATCAAAACCTGATTCACATTTCTTTTTTAATTACACCATTAAGAGAATGGTCTTATCTAGCCACTTGGAGCAAACATTTCATCATGATTCTCTTCCTCTTTCTAGGAGAATCTTCTAGCCACAATCCTTCTATAGTGTGTTTGATTTGTAAATCTTTTTGTTGAACATCCATCACTTGTTCATCATTCATCATGATTTTTCCTACAAATCAAAATTAGGTACATGATTAGTAATACTTCATAATCATCAAATCATATTGACATGATAACCTATTATGCATACAGATATCATTTACATAGTTATGCAACTATCTTGACCAATACTTTGGCACAACACTTTCCCATATCCTGTATGCATACAGCGGCTATCTAGATTCCTTCCATCTCTACCAGAACATACTATCGAGAGTGTGCACAACTCTCAGCATGTCAGCAAAGAGGTTTCATTCTAGACAAGCAACAATGGAATGTCTGTCCAACTTACCAATCATATGCACATTAGTAGTATACTGTTCAATGCTCTATGAATGTTTACACTCAGCATCATATATTCTAGGAATACAAATATGCATACAACCTATTACAGGCAATATCATTACTATTTCAAATAACAACTCAAATACTTATCTTTTATGTTTGTGTGGTTGCCTCCCGCTTGATCTTCTATATATCTTTTGAACTTCTATTCATTCTGTACCACTGTGCATGTTCATGTGTCATCCTCATGATCTCATACACAAACATACACCCATTAGTATGTTCTAAATGTTATCAAAACATTATAGTTCTAAATAATCTTGAGAATGTATAGTCATGATTATAGTTAATAAACATTAGTATTCAAGATTTCAGGGAAGTCTTGTTTTACTCATGCATATCATCAATCAAGATAAAAGACATAATATGCATAGTCCCTTGATTACTAACTTTATGAATAAGCATAACCAATCATACCAAGTATACTTATATAAGGGATCTTAACACAAGGTAAGATTCATGGGAAACATACCTGGATTAGTATACCTACTTAGTTATGTACAACATACCTAAACAATCTCTTCAATGATTTAGAGATCCTGAGCTAGAACCTGCATGTCTCATAGGTTAAGCATAATACAACAAGGTCATACATACCTCGTAAGTAGAACAAAGATTATGGATGAGTATTTGTCTTCATGTGGTCATGGTCATGGAACTTGATTTGTCTTTTGTGATGTACCTGTATCTTGTTAGCAGACAACATCAACCTCACACAACACCATAATGCATTAGTACAATCATATAATCCTAATCAATGAATGTCTTCAATCATTCACATGCATTCATACTGTTACTAGGGTGATAAGATAAGTCTAACATTAATCAAGATTGTACTAACAAATAATATGAAGACAAACACATCATGAACTTAATCAAGAATTAGATTTCAAGACATACCTGAGCCTCCTTAAGTCATACCTGTCGAGACTTCTTGTAGTCTTCTTATGTAAGGCCTTAGCCTCAACTCCCCCTGAAACTTGATCTGGAGCTTAATTAGGGTTTTCTAGAGAAACCCCTAAAGATTCAACCTTTGACTTTCACACTTCTCAATGGATGAAAGAATATGTCTTGCTGAGTTGATCAAACTAGCATACTTCAACTTTGGAATTTCCAAAATTTGACCCCTCAAAATTGCCTTTGAAACTTCTAGATCTTCTGGACAGGATTTCGAACTAGGGTTTGATGAAGCCCACCCTTCTGCCCAAACAAAAGGTTCAATCCAAGGCTCTAAACTATTATTTTTCTTAGGAGTTTCCAGCCGTGGTTACAGACTTCAAAAATTCCAACTTTTGCTGAAGCCCTAATTTTCCATCTTTCCGATCAAAATCCCGAACTGGGGTTTGATCAAGCCCGGTCTTCCACCCAACCAAAAAATTCAAACTTGGCCTCTAAATTTCGATTTTTCTGAGTAGAATTCAGCCATGGACTCCAATTCCAAAAATTCTAACTTTCTCCGAAACCCTAAATTCCGGAAGCCATGAATAAAGGTGCTCCAAAAATAATTCTGTTTTGACAGAAATATGCACCTGATTGTTTCTGCTATAAATCTGAAATTTTTGCTCCACAGGGTCTGAAACCCTTTTTCTGTAGTATCTTGACCTTTCATCTTTCCATCCTGACAGGTCTGAACTCAATTGGGTTTTATGAGAGAAAGTTATGCCAAGTGTCGCAACGTGACCTGTTTATGGGATAAAACAGGAGAGCGAACTTGTACAGCATGCCACGTGTCACTGTTTGACCTTCGGCCTCTGAAAACTTTTTCTGAGATAGATCGTCCTGTTATCTTTCCATCCTGATAGGTCTGACCTCAATTGGACTCTCTGAGAGAGATTTATTCCAAGTGTCGTAACGTGACCTGTTTATGGGATAAAACAGGAGAGCGAACTTGTACGGCGTGCCACGTGTCACTGGTTTAATTTCGGCCTCTGAAAAAGTTTCCTGAGATAGTACAGTCTGTGTAATACCTGGAACTTTTTACGAAATTTCATTTGGAGCTTCCTAGCCCAAGTTATGACCTTTTTTCCTAGGTCACCTGAATTTGACTGAGATCTGGAAGAGGCAGAAACCCTAACTTGTACTGATCATAAATCACAAAGTACAACGCATTAGAGGTTTTCCTTTGTACACAAGGTACCTGGAGATTTAATCTTCGTCCTGTAACAATTTCAGATCCGAAAAATTCGCCAAAACGGATTTATAGCGAAAGTGCTACGATGACTGGTTTTTGCTATGTAAAACCCTAACCTTCAAATTGTCGTAAGTAAAAGAAGTGTCGTTAGTGCCATACCTTGTCTTCCTTCAGTTTAGCTCTGATACCATGTTAAGATTTAATATGATAAGACATAAAATAGCAGCATTACATTCCATTTCACAATAATAGCATATACAGGATCACTGAAGAAACAACAAGCACAGCATAAACACTAGAGACAAAGATTTATCCTGGGAAATCCTCATGGGGTAGAAAACCCAGCAAAGCTTCCTCAATATAGATGACCAACAATATACAAAGATGAAACCCTGAGACATGATCTCCTTCTCCACAATAGCAGACCTCTCCTCCACAAGTGCGCTATCCTCAAGTGAGTGTATGTGTATAATGAGGAACACACCTCCTCTATTTATACACTACTCTGATATGTATTTTACACAAGTACATGTAGGCTCGTATTTAACCATTAGGTTAAATACCCCATTATAACTGACTGGGCCGACCCCCACATGGTGGGTCTAATAACCCTAGTTACCACAACCAAATCGGAGGAATAAACATCTCCGGATTTATAGTATAATCACATTGGAGGTATGGAACATCTCCGGAATAAATAATATACAAATATAATATTCTTTGAAGTTACAATATTTCAACAATATTTGGGTGATAAGTTTAAGATCCTACGGGATCTTATCTAGGGAAAATCCACCAGAGTGTCAGGATGATCAGCCAAGATGGTTGAAACAATGTTTCTCCTAAGGGTATGCTAAAAGAAAAGTAGTCTAGAAAAACCTACTCAAACTAAGGAAACAAGCAAAATTATGTGACAGAGTGGATTCAAAAGTATGGAACCTCACGGGATTATCAAGGCATCGCAAACCGTGATATATTGTAGGGTCCAACAATATGACGTGAAAAGGAGGATTGGGATAGTACCCTTTCCTACATACCCGATTACCTGGACAGTACGTGCGTGCTAATCTTCCTGAGTGTTGTTCTCGGTGTATTTCTTTGCCAAGACAGCCAAATGGTTAACTCAGTTGGTTTCAGGAATCCTAGTGGTGTCTCCTGATATACACAAGGTACGTGGGAGCTCAAATACATAGTGGTGCTGTCTAATGCACAACCCTTTGGCAAGAGACCTTCCGATATACTACCGAGTATGTGATACGCCCTTCGATATACGCCAAGTACGGATTATGGTACTTGGTGGGTACGTGAAGGAGCTTGATATACCGATAAGCACATGGAAGACTACAATACCCCTGAGATACAGTGCTAGCAAAGAACAACAACTGCCATGCTTAACGATGCCAGAACACGTCTCTAACTTACATGCAAGTTGCTAAAAATTTTACCTAGTTCTACTGTTAATTTTATCTTGGACAGCTAATTGAATGCATGAGGTGAGTACATAATCAGAAGCATAATGCAAGCCCTGGCTACATGCACGAAATATTATTTTCTTTCAATAAATTCTAGCTATGGGAAGGAGAAAGCTTTTTGCAATAGTATTGCCAAAACAAACTCAATGCAACATAATCCCAATTCAAACAAAACTTGACTATGAAAGTATTATTTTCCTTTTCGACGAAACACAAAAAATCACAACACTACTATCCAAATCAAAGCATTTTTCCTTTTCTTTTTATTTTCAAATCAAAACGACACTAGGTAATGAAAAGAGAGGATTCTTAAATGGAATATGCAAATTTTTCAATTTCACTTTCAATGGTCTAAAAGCAACAAAAATTAAAAATGCATCTATCTTTCCTTAGCATGGAATCAATTTTGCAAAAATCGAAGCATACTTTGAGCCTTTCAAGAAAATGAGCGATTCATAATTCGAGAAAAACACAACAGATCATACATTCATTTAATTCTTCCAAAACATGAACAAGAATTTTCCAATGCATAAAAATTTCCTTCAATAATGTTCATGAAACGATGGGAAAGAAGCACTTTTTAATTTTTCAATGGATGCATCAAAGAGTAAACTTGATAACAACTGAGCTTTTAGATCTAAATGACTGAAAAGAAAAACACTACTTGCAGCACTAGTACATTCAGAAAACTCAAGAAAAGACAAGCACTCAACCAAGTTGAACGACACACTTAACTCAAAATCAAGCAGCAGCAAGAAAACTAAGCAAGCAAAGCTCAAGACAAATGTAAACGAGGTCTGGAAACTGATCTAACATAATAATCAGATCAAGGATGGAAGGAAGGGAATGCAAGGGTGAACAAATGAAGGTGGAGTAGACAAGAGTATCCACCACTACCAGTCTTCAAGCTTGTCCAAAAATGGAACCCAAAATCAATCCAAACAAAACCAAACACTCAAGACACAAATCACAGGCAGGATCCCTGGCTGGATCTTGCAGCACAGAAACAGTTCATACAGCAAACCAAAGTCTAGACTGTCAAATAGAGAAGGGATGCCTGCATGCCAGAATTTGGCAAATCGACGCACTCTGTTCTTATACAGAGTGCGATGTTGCAGTTTGCATACACGGGAAGTGCGACGATGTTAGAGTTTGCTAATGCAAGGGGTGTGACGAGTATCCAATAGGTAAAGAATAGAGACTCAAAATGACACAGTGTCGCTCTGTTTCCACTGCCTAGGTGCGACAGGCGAAGTCTAGATTAAAAAATGAATCAAATCTCTCAGCAATGAACCATGGAATGGTTTGAAAATGAGTTGTATGAACTCAGAGGAAGTAGATCAGAGTCTTCAATACAAATATTTGATAGCAAAATCAACTACAAGAAGTAAATGGCAAAAAAAAAAGGCTTGTGTCAAGCAATCAACTGAAAATGACTCTCAGATTAACAACTACTGACCAAATTCCATACTCCCTAGTATGGTCGCTAGATTTGTTATCGGACAATCCACTCGAGTAGATGCGAGCCAGATCTCCCTAGCTCAAAGTGATTCTAGAACAAATAGAACAGACTACTAATGCATTTCCTAGATCTACTTAAGGATCGGGTACTAGATGTCTTACCTTTCACTACACAATCCTTTCTCGTGAATGTTGCTCCACGTCTTACGGTTGTCAAATCCGAGATGCAAGACCTGTCAAGATGAGAAACAAGAGAAACCAGTAAAATACATCTATACAATAAGAGATATACATAAATAGTCAAGCAGGTAAACTACTCAATATCATTGCACACATGAACAATATTGGTGGAAAGCATTTGTATTACTGCAAATAGAGGAGTACATGATAGAGATATAGAACCACAACCAAGGCTTAACATTGTATCCCTTCTCCGACAAAGCCAATTGCCATATCCTTGCAAGGAAGTATGAGTTCTCCAATAGCTGAGTGGAGATGTTCTAAGAGTGATTTCACCAGCATGTAGATACCATAGTATTCCTCCCCTTGGGATGGGAGTGAGCTTCACTTATATAGGACTAAATTGATATGGTATGGATAGGATAGGTTGAGAGATGGTAGGAGAGGCTTAAGGGATCTCTCCAAAGGTCTAGGAATCGAGTGCCACCTCTTCCAAGAGGTCAGGGATAGGGTCTCAAGTCAGCAAGCTTTGAGATGAACCTCGAAGAAGCTATTTTTTCCACTTAACTGACTTCGTCGCACCCTGTAATGGAGCAAGGTGCGACATCGCATGTTGCTAGTGTGCAACCTGCGATGACCCTTCAAAACTGAGCACAATTGGGTACAAATCCTCCCAAGATGATTACTTAGTCCAGGTATCTTCAGGGGTGTATACACTGAATCTTATGATGAGTAGATTTTGGGTGTAATACGAGAAAGCTGAAGAGTGGTTGTTAGGAATGAATAAGTATTTCAGAGTGCACAATTATTCTAGTGAGATGAAAGCCTGGCTAGCCATTTACAACTTAAATGGGAAGGAATCCCGGTGGTGGAGAGACCTAAAACATACTAGGAGGCATGAAGTAAAAGATATCAGATGGAGCACTTTCAACAAGTTGTTCCAAGACAAGTACATGTCAGAATGATTCTTCGACAAAAATATCAAAGAATTCCATGAGCTAAGAATGGGATCCCTAACTATGGAAGCCTTCATCAACAGACTTCTGGATATTTTACATTATGTACCATACATAAAAGATGAAAGGTGAAGTTACAACAATTTTTAGGATGTCTTCCTCCCAATTTTCGAGAGAGAATTGAGTTTGACATACCTAAGACTCTAGATGTGACATTGCACAAATCTAGACTCTATTATGAACATAGACAACCAACAAATGAAAAAATAAATAGAAACAAAGATAGATTCATAACTTTTTTCAGACAAGTCAAGACCGGGGTTTAGGCCACCACCATACCGGAAACAAAACAATACTTTCCCGCCCAACATAAATTTCAACCGACCTCATGCATGGCCAAATGTGCCTACACCACATACCAACAAACCAACTTTTAACAAAGGAACAAAATCTGCCCCGCCACCCATTATATGCTGGAAATTCCAAGGGCCCGATTATTTTCAGGATTGTCCCAACAAGACAGATGGGGTTTTACACAACATGCAAGAAAACCCAATGGTAGGGGACATGGAAAGAACACCAAGAATTTATGCAGCACTTTATGGCCGACAAGCAAACCACCAGGCCACTATGGTCGAGATTGAAGGTAAAGTTTCAAACATAGCTATTTCAATTTTTATCGACTCCGGTGCATGCCAAAGCTATGTTTCCCAAAAATAGTCGACACTTGTAAGCTAAACGAGAGAAACACGAGAAATAATGGCTGGTACAACTAGCCACTGGTACCAAACAGAAGGTATCCGAACTAGTTAAAATTTACGAGATAGATTTCAATGGATTTACAACTAAGGTAGATTTAAATATCTTACCACTAGGATTGTATGATGTACTTATCAGCATGGACAGGTTGGAACAACACCATGCCATGCTCGACTATTTGAACAAGTCAATATTATGCAAGTATAGCCAAGGGAATCAAAAGAAGATCCAAGGCATACCTAAGAAATTTTTCGTCACGAAAATATATGTTTTACAAGCGAAGAAGTGCATTAGAAAGGGTTGTAAACTCTTTGCAGTTAACATTCAAACCATAGAAGCCGATAGGGAACAAAAGATCAAATATTTCTCAGTTCTTGTAGAGTTCAAGGATGTATTTCCCGAGGAAATTCCTGGACTACCTACCAAACAAGACGTAGAGTTCTCTATAGAACTAGCCCCCAGTTCAGTACCAGCTTTTAAAAGCCCTTACCGCATGAGCCCACCAGAGTTGGTGGAGCTCAAGCTTTAGTTACAAGAGTTGATTGAAAAGGGATATATCCAACCAAGTGTGTCTCCTTGGGGAGAACCGATATTCTTTTTCAAGAAGAAGGACGGGACGATGTGGATGTGCATTGATTACTGTCAACTCAACAAATTGACCATCAAGAACCAATACCCACTCCGTAGGATTGATGTAATACCCCAATTTTGGACTTTCAACCCCTATTATATTTCTGCTAAGTATTATTTCATTTTACTTAAGTGATTTCATAAATTTAATAAATTGATTTCTAATGACCATGTGGACTAACACATTAATGAGATGGGCGTCACAATCCCCTAACGATTGGAGGAAAAATGCCACATAATAATAATAATAATAAGAAATTATTATTGGAGAGAAATTGCAAACCCTCAAGAAGATATTTGAGAAACTAATGAATTAAACGAATTCAGAAAATGAGAAATTTACACCTAAGGGAATAAAAAGCAAAATTCATTGAAACACTCATTCATTCATCATTATCACTATTCACATTCTCATGAGCTGAACACATGAGAGAAATGGGTGTTGGGGAAAACAAAACCCTGAGACAAATGAAGATTGGTGAGGGAGGACAGATTTGGGAGAACCAAACTCGTCCTGAAGCCAAGTGATTGAGGGAAGATTTGGGAGGACCAAACTAGCCTAGTTTAAGAGGAATCAAACTACTTGGTATGATATTGGCCACTTAATTATGTGCAAGTAGGAGAACTACCCCAAGCTGCAGGAGGACTGCATTTACCTGATTAGGTTGTGTTTTATTGATTCTCTTAATGGATAAGGCTTAAAAGCCCTTGGAGCATCCTAGAGATCACGAGTATTGAGTTGGGTGTTGGGTTTCCTGCTATCTTTGAATTAATCCTGAATAAATTGGGGAAAACAAGTTAAGGGTAATTTAAAAGCTATACTCTACTCGGGGGACTGTGAAATCAGCTCAGGGGTGACGTGAAAGCAAGGAGAACTTGTTGGTCAAAGGCTGGGAGGTTTGTGCTTGGTTCCACTAGTAAGCATATTTTAGATAAGTATATGTTGTACTTGCAGGGTATTTGTTTATCAAGCAGTATTTGCATGTGTTTATGAATATCTCTGATTTACAATTGATTGACCTATTTATCACATTTGACCAGATGTAGAATGTATTATGATTGTTTTGAGCATAAATCGCAGTTAGAATGATAGATATCTGTATATAAGTTTTTGCTTATGACTTGACCTAAAGATATGGAATATTTATGTGTGGGGATTAATGTGAGGAGACTCACCTTCTGTTTACAGTAGATTTACAACATTTCAATCCCTATGATGTTTATATGTCTGCAGCAATTTATACAAGGCATTATGGTCAATATATTAACCTAGGGTTTTATGGATCCTATTTATAACTGCATATCTTTGTATTAGACTTATTCCAGTTTGGGATAGAGATCTTATATTGTTTAATCATTATGCTATGAATAGGGAAGCCATGTAAACCGTGAGGTTTACATGACTAGCCCTCATATATTTTCTTAACTCTTTGATGTTAGAGTTTATTACAGAAAACCCTAGACATACTAATGTTCATACCTGCAGTATTGTTGAATAAATAGATCATCAGAGTCTGAGATTCTAGATGAATTTGTTTTGGAAGATTGTATGCAGTAGTACCACATTTCTTGGTTAGTCATTTTATGAACTATGCTATTCTGTTGACTGCTTTATTTCTAAATTGAAGGATTGATATAAATCCCATGCTGGAATGGACCAGTATTATGTTGATGTATATGTAGCTTCAGAATGTATTTCATATATATTTATTGTACCCTTATAAGAGATGTGTTATTCCTCTATAAGGAAGTATCGTCATGTGGATTGACAAGTGTCGCAAGTGTGTGTACTTGCTGATGGGTTATTAGACCACCATGTGTGGGGTCGGTCCTAAAATATATATTATATTGTGGATGTATCTAGATAGACAAGTCGGCCCCATAAGGTCACTGGGAAAACAGGTTAAGTATAAATAGAGATCAGGAGATCTCTATTTGAATCATTCGAAAAGACACACTTCTCTCAATCAGAAAGTGGCGCACTAGTGAGGAGGAGGATCATCTGCTCTAGGAGACTATCTCAAGTGTATTTTGGTTGTACTTTGGTTGAGCCATTTCTCTCTCTATCTCTGAGGAAGTTGTGGGGTTTTTCACCTTAGGGTTTTCCCCACGGAAACTCTATGTGTCTTGTCTCTCATGCTTTTGATTCTTGTGATGCTTGTCATGCTTATTGTGATTGTTATGCATTGATATACTGTATATTTTATTCTCTTAGTAAAGATCCAAGAGTATTGTGAATTAATGCTCAAAATTTAACATGGTATCAAAGCTAACCTGTGAAGAAGACATTTTGCAGTGATGAAAACTTGAGTTTGTTGTTTATTGGGTTTCTCTCCACAGTTTTTGGAAAAGAATTCTAGTAGATTGACTCTACTCATCAGGGAGAATCTATTTGTCCAATCAAAATTCAATTCTGAGCATTTTCAGATTTGGACCTAAAAATTAGGGTTTCCACAAAATAGGTATTTCTGAAATCTGAAGACATGGCTAGAAGCTCCTTGCAAAAATTGAAGTTTAGAGCTTTGGATATAGATTTTTGCCTAGGTATATCTCCGAGAAACTCAAACCCTAATTCAGGGCTCTCCCTAGTGAACCCGAGAGGACAAAAAG
The DNA here is from genome assembly GCA_027924585.1 of Larix kaempferi. NCBI lineage: Eukaryota > Viridiplantae > Streptophyta > Pinopsida > Pinales > Pinaceae > Larix > Larix kaempferi. Next base: position 21,046,858 of record BSBM01000114.1, read on the forward strand.
GAAAATCTGAAGGGTAAAGCTTTGCTGATATCAAATTCTGAATACACCAGGCTCATCAGCTCATCAAGGCGCATCTTTCTATCCTTTCAGAAAATTGAAATTCACATTTTGAATTTTTAAGGTTTTTCCGACAAACCCTAATCCGGGACGAGATCCAATTTTCAACATTTCAAGTGGTAAGACCTAAATCTTTTCTATTTCCATTTGAAGTACTATTTAAGATGTCTCACCACACCAAGCTTGAGGATAAGCTTGAAGGGGCTGATAACTTCCGAGCTTGGAAGTATAGGATTGGGTTAATCCTGGAAGAGAATGAGTTGGACTCATATATAAAAGAAGACATCTCTATCCCAGAGGATGAAGAGGCTAAGGTATTGCATAAGAATAACTTGGTCAAGGCAAAGAGAATCATTGTTGATTCTATCAAAGACCATCTAATACCCCATGTGTCTTCTCTAAAGACACCCAAGGCTATGTTTGACTCTTTGACCAAGCTATTTGAAGGAAAGAACATATATCGAAAGATGACCCTGCGGAATCAATTGAAAGGGGTCAAGATGTCGAATGGAGAAACCATTCAATCCTATTTCTCCAAGGTCTCTCAGATCAAGGAACAACTTGAAGTTGTAGATGAAATGGTGGAGAATGGTGAAATTGTTATGACTACTTTGAATGGCCTACCTAGGTCATGGGAATCTTTTATCCGAGGGATCTGTGCCAGAAAGAAGTTAATCTCCTTCAGCATATTATGGGAGGAATGTTCTCAAGAAGAAGAAAGGCTTGTGGCAAGAGAAGAGAAGATGGGAAATGAAGATCAAGCTCTCACAGCTCACACTAATAAGGGCAAGTTCAAGAGGGAGCCATCCCATCACAAGAAGAAATATTCTCATCATTTTCACAAAGACAAGAAAGATCTAAGGTGTTTCACTTGGAATGAGAAGGGTCACTTTACTTCAAAATGTCCCAAGAACAAAAGGGACAACCACAACAACAACAACTCCAGCAAGAAGAAGAAGGGTAATAAAAGAACGTACCATGCTCATGCTGCCGAAGATAATGAACCTCCAAAGAAGAAGGCTAGTGCAGAAAGTGATGATAGTAATGATGACTCATCAAGTGAAGAAGAGTATGTTCTAATCTCTGCTCTCACACGTACTATCTCCCATGGTTTTAATGATTGGTTAATTGACAGTGGGGCTTCCAAACACATGATTGGGTTTAAAGAATCCTTTGTAAATCTCTCTGAACATGAATCACCCCATAAAGTGAAACTTGGTGATGATTATCAATATCCCATCAAAGGAAGTGGTGAAGCCTCCTACAACCTAGATTCAGGAAAATCTTTGAAGATGAAAGAAGTCCTTTATGTACCTGGGCTCAAGAAGAACTTACTCTCCATCTCTGCATTGGATACAAAATGTATGAGGGTTTCATTTGTGGATGGCCAAGTCCTAATGTGGCCAAAGGGAAAGACCATAGATGATGTAGTTGTGATTGGAGAGCAAGAGGGAGGTTTGTATAAATTAAAAGGACAACCTGAACATGCCATGGTGCATGAATCCATGGAGCCAAGTGAACTATGGCATAGAAGACTTGCTCATATGCCCTATAGGGCACTTCCAATTGCAAGCAAGGCTGTAGACGGTCTTCCTAAAATCAAGACCAAACATGAAGGTGTTTGCAAAGGATGTGCAAAAGGTAAGAATATTAAGAAGGCTTTCCCAAGCAGTGAAAGCAAGGCAAAAGATATCCTGAAAATCATCCACTCATATGTATGTGGTCCTATGTCATCCAGTTCTCTAAGTGGGATGTTTACCATGTCTCATTTATTGATGAATTCTCCCGGAAGACTTGGGTATACTTCTTGAAAAACAAAGATGAGGTGTTTGATAAGTTCAAGGAATTCAAAACCTTGATGGAGAATCAAACTGACAAAAAGATCAAAACATTCAGATCCAACAATGGTAGAGAATTCACCTCAGGTGACTTCAAGAAGCTTTGCAGTGATTCAGGGATTAAGGGGGAGTTGAATGCTCCTTATAATCCTCAATAGAATGGAGTTGCAGAAAGGAAGAACAGAACAATCATGGAAGCAGCAAGGGCAATGTTGCATGACCAGGATCTACCTATGCATCTATGGGAAGAAGCAGCTAGAACAACTATATATGCGCAGAACAGAACACCCCACAAGATATTGGACAACAAGACACTAGAAGAGGTCTTTTCTGGTAAGAAACCTGAAGTTAGCCATCTCAGAATATTTGGTTGTCCATTATACACTCATGCTCCAAAGGAAAAGAGGACCAAACTAGATCCTTCAGGAAAGAAGGGTATCTTTGTGGGTTACAGTGAAAGCTCGAAGGCTTACAGAATATACTTTCCAGGGTTCAAGAAGATTGATGTCAGCAGGGATGTAACATTTGGTGAAAACTCAGCATTCATCAAATCAAGGAAGGCACGTATCGAAGTTTATGAAGAACCTAAGGAAACTAGATTTCAAGACACTACCATGACTGAAGCAATTCCTGAAGTTGTTCGTGAGTTTGAAGATCCGCAAGAACCTATAGATCCACCCCATGAGGATAACTCTCACAAGAGGAAACCTACATGGGATAGAGAGCTCATTCAAGATGCAGAAAGATTTGGCATTACAGAAGAAGAACATAGAGCAAAGAAGAGAACCAGATCACATACCAGCTATGTTGCTTTACTCTTTGACATTATGAACAAAGAACCTTCCAGTTATGAAGAAGCAACGGAAAAGAAAGAATGGAAGGATGCCATGGTTGAGGAATACCAATCAATAATGAAGAATGATGTTTGGGATATTGTCCCAAGACCTAAAGAGAAGTCTCTTGTGACTTCCAAATGGATCTACAAAATCAAGCATGTTGTAGATGGCAGTGTAGAGAAATACAAAGCAAGATTCGTAGCTCGTGGCTTCTCTCAGAAAGAGGGAATAGATTATGAAGAAACTTTTGCACCTATAGCCAGATATACTTCCATCAGAACAGTACTTGCCCTAGCTGCAACAATGAAATGGAAAATACACCAGATGGATGTCAAGACTGCTTTCTTGAATGGTGTAGTTGAAGAGGAAGTATATGTGGAGCAGCTACTTGGCTTTGAAATACATGACAAGCAGTCATATGTGTGCAGATTGAAGAAAGCCTTGTATGGCTTGAAGCAAGCCCACAGAACTTGGTATGGTAGGATGGACAGTTTCCTATCTAGATTGGGCTTTACCAAGAGTAAAGCGGATTCCAACCTTTACTACAAGGTTGAGGAAGGGAATCCTGTGATTATACTTTTGTATGTGGACGACTTATTTGTAGCAGGAGATGACAGATTGATTGCAGATACTAAGAGGAAGCTTGCTGCTAAGTTCGATATGAAAGATTTGGGAATGATGCATTATTTCCTGGGTATGGAGGTGTGGCAAAATTCAGGTGGGATCTTCCTTGGTCAAGGGAAGTACATAGTCGATATCCTGAAGAGATTCGGGATTATGGATTGCAAGGCCATGGCCACACCCATGGCATTGAATCTGAAGTTTCTATGTGATGCTTCATCTGAGCCGGTTGATGTCTCTATGTATCGTCAGATGATTGGGTCTTCGATGTACCTGACGAACACGAGACCAAACATTTTCTTTGCGATGAACACATTGAGCCAGTTCTTGACAGATCCAAGGAGTGTTCACCTGGTTGCTGTAAAACATGTTTTGAGTTACCTCAAGGGTACAGTGGATTATGGGCTCAAGTATGAAGCAAATCAAAAGTTTAACCTGCAGGGTTATGTTGATTCAGATTGGACTGGCATTGCTGCAGATAGGAAGAGCACATCTGGGTGCTGCTTCAGTATGGGATCAAGCGTGATCTCTTGGTTCAGCAAGAAGTAGTCCTGCATAGCACTGAGTACAACTAAGGCAGAGTATGTTGCAGCCTGTTCAGCTAGTTGTGAGGCAGTATGGCTATGGAAGCTACTATCTGAGTTATTTGATCTCCCATTGGATGCTGCTGGTATATTCTACGATAACTAGAGTTGTGTAAAGCTTTCTAAGAACCCAGTGTTTCATGACAGGTCGAAACACATAGAGATCAAATATCACTATATCAGGGATATGGTGCAGAGAGGAGCCGTGAAGCTCCTGTATGTTGCGATGGACAAGCAGATTGCAGATGTGATGACAAAGCCACTAGCCAGGGTGAAGTTCGAGTACTTCAGGGAGAGGCTTGGTGTTCTTTAGATAGACGACACTTTGAGGAAGAAGTGATGGACACATTTGCTGAAGCCATTCCAAGCATGTTGGAAGGAGGATCCTTCACATGACTATGGATGTAAGCGCTGAATGATGAGTATCAGGACGATGCTCCAATTACTGCTCTGTATATGCATCATGTTGGATGGTGGATATGATCAGTTGGATCATTTATATTTGTATGGATGTACGCATAGTGTTGATGCTAGATATGATCAGTTGGATCATTTATATTTGTATGTATGTACGCATTGTGTTGATGCTGGATATGATCAGTTGGATCATTTATATGTATGTACACTTCATGTTAGATGATGGATATGATCGGTTGGATCATTTGTATGTATTTGTATATGCATCATGTTGGATGCTTGGACCATGTATCTGTATCAGGTGGATACATTGTATGATCAAGTAGATCATGTATGTTGATATGTATCATGTATTTGTATTTGTATCAGGTGGATACACTATATGATCAGGTGGATCATGTATGATGATATGTATCAGGTAGATACTTAGTGTGCATCAGGTGGATGCATTGTATGATCAGGTTGATCATGATGATGAGCTTCAGGATGTTGCTCCAGATGATATGTACCAGGATGGTACAAGTGATGATGATCAGTATGATCATGGGCATCAGGATGATGCCTCGTGCAGTGATGATCTATTGGATCATGAGTATCAGGTTGATACTTGGAGGTCAGAGATGATATGTGGCAGGTTGTGCAATTAGCATGTAATCAGTCTTGGGAGATCTTGTCGGTCGTGCTACAACACATAAATGTTCCTGGGGTACTCTTTCTAGTCATGATTGTAGTATGTAATCAGTCCTCAGATAACCGATAGGTTGAGCTATGTGCTCGTAATCAGTCATGGGATGAGGTATTACTACGGAGACATGTAATCAATGCTGGAGATCCGCGAGGTTGAGCTGTGTGCTCGTAATTAGTCTTGGGATGCTCTTTAGAGATCTTGTCGGTCGTGCTGCGGCACATAAATGTTCCTGGGATGCTCTTTAAAGGTTTTGTCTATCCACATGTAATCAGTCCTGGAGATCCAAGAGGTTGATTTGTATGCTCGTAATAAGTCCCACGATGCTCTTTAGAGATATTACCGGTTGTGCTGTGGCACATAAATGTTCTTGGGATGCTCTTTAAAGGTATTGTGAAGGAGATGCATGTAATCAGTCCTAGGAGATCTTGCCATTCGTGCTTAGGCACATAAATGTTCCTGGGATACTCTTTCCGGTATTGCATCCACACATAAAATCAATCCTGAGAGGACACCTCTATCATACCGTTCGCACAGATGATGAAGACCTGCAAGTGGTGGGCCTACATCTAGTATGAAAATGTACTAGCTCTGTAGAACTTCCTATCACGAGTAGAGTCAAAGATTGGTTGAGATAGCAATAGCAGTGACGATGATGATGACGATGCATTGATGACAATGATCCTGAGAAAAAGACTTGTCTAGAAGAATTGTGTCAAGAAATACCTTCCTAGTTAAGAGGGAGTGTTGATGTATATGCAACTTTGGAATGTATTTCATCTATGTATTTCATATATATTTATTGTACCCTTATAAGAGATGTGTTATTCCTCTATAAGGAAGTGTCTTCATGTGGATTGACAAGTGTTGCAAGTGTGTGTACTTGCCGATGGGTTATTAGACCACCACGTGTTGGGTCAGCCCTAAAGTGTATTTTGGTTGTACTTTGGTTGAGCCATTGCTCTCTCTATCTCTGAGGAAGTTGTGGGGTTTTTCACCTTAGGGTTTTTCCCCATGGAAACTCTGTGTGTCTTGTCTCTCATGCTTTTGATTCTTGTGATGCTTGTCATGCTTATTGTGATTGTTATGCATTGATATACTGTATATGTTATTCTCTTAGTAAAGATCCAAGAGTATTGTGAATTAATGCTCAAAATTTAACATATTAATTTATACAAAAAGCATTGCAAGTTCATTATATTAATATTTATATGATTGTTATTTTCCTGTCGCACAAAACGAATCGTGGTTGACTTAGCTCGCCATGCTATATGTTTGGATATAATCAAAATAAACACAGTATGTCTGTTATGCATTCTGTATTCATTCATATGCTTAGATGTGCCACATTATAATATATGCATTCTATTTAATATTAAAGTGCCACGAAGAGTCCTTTCATATAAGCTTCGTATCTATGGCACATTGCATTAATAAGAAACCACACAGTATCAGCCAAAAATGCAGAGAAGCATTATAAATCCATAGAGTCATGCATCATTACACTATAACAAATTTACAATCTTACGCATACATTTAGACAGATACTTAATGAGTTAAGTTGTAGCTTTCCATTAAAATAAGTGGATCATCTTTTTGTACATGGTATCAACGCAATTGCCAAGGGCAGAGCATCGTTGGATTACATAAGCACTCATGGCAGTGAGTCTTGAACTCAAAACATATCATTTAAATGTGCAGACTACCCTACGTTTCCAACAGAAGCACACAGAGGTCGCGAGGACCCTTCATAGGAAGGATTAATGCCCCTATTGGCTTAGCCGATTTCCTTGCACCTTTTATTGACAAAAATAAAAGAAGGAAACCCTAGTCACTAGTAAACCAAACCTGAGGCGATTGGTCGGAAAGTTACCTGTTAACTTAGCAAGCCTTCCACATTTTACATGACGGTTGTGAGATTTCCAGAGTGCGCCCCACTCCACCTTAGTCGTAGTTACCTACACAAGAAGTATGGAAAGCAGTTAAACCTATGGGAGATATCAAACTGTTAACCGAAAGTTCAAACAACATAGTGAAGTTTGCATGCGAGTGGCAGGGCACATTACCATGAAGAAAAAGGGAGTTATTGCGCAGTTTAGCTTCGGCGGTACCTGCATCATATCACAACGCATTAAAGGTCAAAACAATGACAATATAAACGTATGCATTAACCAACAGTCAACAATGTAACCATGGCAACGCAAAGCTTGAGAAGTGAAAGACGATTACCTGCCAGTGTTGATGAATGCAGAAGTATGGTTGGAGACCAGTTCAATGATACGCTCCAATGACAAAGGAACCGTAGCCATGAACATGTAACTCTTTCACCATGGTTAGCACAGAGCTGAAGCTCTCTACACCTAAAATTCAACAATGAATCGAATGCCTTAGTCCAACAAAGATCAATGAAGTTGCACCGAGTAGAGTGTTCGGATATCCACATCATCTTTTTCAGGATCTTGCATGCAATTAGGGTTTGCATGCACTTGCATGCACTTTGCATGCATCCCAGTCACCAGGTTGATGCCTCCAGCACCTTAGCCACCTTATTCTAGCACCCGAGAGCCACTTACTTCAGATTTTTAGCCCTCCTAGGCTGAAAGGCGCCCACTTCTCACCTACTGCCAGAGAAGGGCGCACTTGTTCACCTACCACTGCAGTTACACTCAGTTAGCTCCGATTCTCCCTGATTTGAGGCTAGTTTCACTCCCGACTGACTGTTTCACTTCCGTTGGACCTCCAGTTTGACTAGATGACTTGTTCTGACTTCAGTTAGTCTCCCATGCGGCCCCCCACTGAGCCTCCATCCCTTAATCAGTGCTACACACTTTAGTTACACATGACACACTCAGTTAGACTCAGATTGACACCTGGATGACTGGTTCTTGTGAATTGATGAGCACCACCGATTGATGATGAGGACTCCTAGTTGGAGTCAAGCTACTCCATTCAGTGATTCGAATGGCCTACTTAGTCAATTCGAATTGCTCATTGTCAGATTGTATTCTATTGTAATTCATTCACCCTTTCTGGGATATTGAGCACTGCTGCATGTTTTGCACAGTTTTGCACCATATTTTCTATGTTCATCTGTTGTGATTGATTTACTTGTTCATTAGATATGCTGTGACTAATTTTACATGGTATCAAAGCCATGGCAGGGACAAGATCTCTTTTCTACAGGTGTTCTACATGAAGATTGAGTGCATTGCTCACCAATATATTTCAGCAGCGGCATGCAAAATCTCATGTGCATTCGCCATGTGCATGCAAGGCTGAAAACATAGTGTTTGTTTGTGTGTGATTTGCAGGTTTCTTACTTCCTCCATGTGCATTCGCTAATGCAAAGATGGAGACTTCTTCTTCACAAAACATCCTTACTCCATTTAACTATGATGAATGGAAACCAAAGATGATTGCATTCTTGAAGAGACAATGTCTTTTTGATATGTGCATTGGTAATACAAGAGATTTTGATTCCGATGAAGAGGAGAATGATTGGCTCAATGATTGTGACAGAGCTTTTGGAGCAATGTGTCTTGCTATGTCTCCTTGTATGCGCTACCTCAGTAATACTGCTGAAAATCCAAGTGATCTATGGGTCCAACTTGACAGAGAATTTGGAAAGCAGGAAGAAGAGGATCATGCTAGCCTTTTGGAGAACAAGCCCAGTGAGATCTCCTTATGTGTTCTTTCCGATCATGTCTTGGCCTAAAAAATTGTTCAAGATGAAGAAGAAACTGTAGATTCAACACTCATTCTCTCAAAGTCTTCTATTTCGAATTCTGAGCAAGATAAACAAGCTCATACTCTAGATTCCGAAGAGGTTCTTGAATCCTCTCTTTCACATGAGTTTGGAGGTAAAATATGATTTTGGAGGTGAAGCATTCGTCCTCCTTGATTGCATGCCTCCTATAGACTTATGTTCTATCATTTGCAAAGTTTCTCAGATTTTTAATGAAGATGAAGAGCACTACCATTCGCTTGAGTTCAATTCTCATGTACTTTTTGCTGATTTTGGTTTTGATCTCACCCTTGTTGGTTCAAAGGAGATCTCAAGAAACAATTCATCTATTTTTGGAGCTGATTTAACTTCTATTGATAAGAAGTTCAAGTTTCAAGATCTATTTTATCCGATTGGAGCTATTCCTACCTCACTTGGTTCGAATCACAGGTTCCAGGATCATCCTTATATTTTCAGATTTGTTCTCACCATTTTCGGTATGAAGAGCAAGTTCATAAAGTCTCCACATTCGCTTGCATCCACTGATGAAGAATTCAATCACATGTTTTTGGAGCATAATCCATTTACTCCCAAGAGTAAGATACCTCCAGACATATCTATTTGAGTTTGGAGCAGTTAAATCTTTTGGTGTGTTACAGTTCATTTTGAGGGAGGGTATTTTTCCCATGAGGTTTTCCCCATTTCCTCGGTTTATTTACTGTTATTAGTTTGGATTATTATTGTAATGGGGTGACCTTTGGTCTTAGTTACCAGGGCCCCACATTAACTTTTTGCACATCATAGTCTAACTTGAGGGGGGGGTGTTCGGATATACACATCATCTTTTTCAGGATCTTGCATGCAATTAGGGTTTACATGCAAATTCTAGGGTTTGCATGCACTTGCATGCACTTTGCATGCATCCCAGTCACCAGGTTGATGCCTCCAGCACCTTAGCCACCTTATTCTAGCACCCGGGAGCCACTTACTTCAAATTTTTAGCCCTCCTAGGCTGAAAGGCGCCCACTTCTCACCTACTGCCAGAGAAGGGCGCACTTGTTCACTTACCACTGCAGTTCCACTTCAGTTACACTCAGTTAGCTCCGATTCTCCCTGATTTGAGGCTAGTTTCACTCCCGACTGACTGTTTCACTTCCGTTGGACCTCCAGTTTGACTAGATGACTTGTTCTGACTTCATTTAGTCTCCCATGCGCCCCCCCAATGAGTCTCCTTCCCTTAATCAGTGCTACACACTTCAGTTACACATGACACACTCAGTTAGACTCAGATTGACACCTGGATGACTGGTTCTTATGCATTGATGAGCACCACCGATTGATGATGAGGACTCCTAGTTGGAGTCAAGCTACTCCATTCAGTGATTCGAATGGCCTACTTAGTCAATTCGAATTGCTCATTGTCAGATTGTATTCTATTGTAATTCATTCACCCTTTCTGGGATATTGAGCACTGCTGCATGTTTTGCACAGTTTTGCACCATATTTTCTATGTTCATCTATTGTGATTGATTTACTTGTTCATTAGATCTACTGTGACTAATTTTACATAGAGCAGGTTGTTAACCCCTGCCACCGGTGATGGGAGAACATAATGTTCGACGTAGAGTCATTGGCATGTGTTCCATTAACTAGATCGATGGTGAGATTCCCTTCCCTTATACCCATGCTCCGGATTGGATCACTCTCGATGGCCCATAGCCATCGAGGTATCAATGCGTTCAACTGATGATACAGGGTACATTTTGGCGGGGTGTTCCTCGGACAGCGAGCATAGCTGGTTGAGGGAGATCCATTAATGCAGTGACATACCTTCACCACACCAACAAGCCACAATGTAGCCAACTGCAAGTTCACCTACATGACGAGCACAACTTTAAGCCTACCAGCAATGCACTAGCACATGGGTTTAAAACGTTGTCTTGGGAGTGGTCAAGCCTGCATGGTGCAAGCCACGTCACCACTCAAGCCAACGATTGGATCCACAACATGTGAGACCAATCCCATAACAGTAAATTCCATCCCGACTTGCAAGGGAGTAATGCATTATGTCATCACTTATCTCCACGTCATTTTATCGTGGCTTATGGTCACTTACGTGGAGGGTGGTTCATTAAGTTGATATATGTTTAATGGTGTAATGTTATAACTTAAGCATGGTATCAACCTTATGGTGGTGGGGTCGGCTTTCACAGGCACCCAACACCTAAATGATATGTAGATACATATTATTTATTAACCTTTTTTTCGTATGCGTGGAGTATGGGCTATGTAAGCCATAGTTTTTAAAAGCGCACCAAGTATATATATGTGATATAATATAACCCTTGTTTTGTATGTTGGGTATATTGGCTATGTAATCCATAAGTTCAAAGCGCATGATTTATATATGTAAATATATAACCATATACTTATATATATATAATCTTTGGTTGTGGTGGACTTAAAATGAATCTCTTTGCATATGGTTTAACATATATAATCATATGTTTATATTTGTGTGGAGTTCGTTTTAATTGTTAGTTCAAAGAATTAAACCTTTACCTTGGTTAAATTAATATATCATGTTATTGTTTTATATTGTGTATTATATATATATAATATTAATACATATGGAATATGTATTAATACATGGCCTTTTCCCATGTTAGTCTATAGTTCTTCAAAAGTATGATAAATGGCTAGTTAAACCATAAGGTTTTGTAACGATGAGTATGCTATTAATTGATAGTATTAATATACATTTATGCATATATATATAGTGTGGTAGATATATATATATGTATAGTAAGTCTAGCAAGAACCAGGACCTAGGGAAAGAATAGTTTACACACGTTCTTTGTACATCATTTTAATATGAGTATAAGTGCATTTATTTAAGCCATTAATTAATTACATCTACCCTTGGTTCAGTTAGATAGCATGGTGACTGTCCCTGGTGTAGAGGCTAGTATGTTTATTCATGTCAACGTACGAGACCTCTAGCACACACACACTTGTTCAGGTGAACAAGTCTTATAACATGTAAGACGTAAGGGTGGGTATAGTCTGCAAGACTATAGCACTTCAGTAAAGTTCACCTCAGGCGACGTATTTTATAAATAGTACTATAGGGTCTATAGACCCATGCAACAAAAAAAAAAAAAATTGTTAAGAGGAGACATGACAAATTGGTATCAGAGCATGGTCACTACACTAGGACTTTAAGCTCATTCCATAATTGTTGTGTTTTTATTTCAGAATTAAATATTTAAACTTCTTGTAGCATATTGTTTGTACATTGTTTCATTAATTATTTTGATGTTTATAACTTCTAACAAACAGCTGATTGGCCACACCTAGACAACTCGATGGTTGAAACAATTAATAGTAGAATCACATGCTGCAGAATAGGAAGGGAGGCTGGTTGTAGAAACATCCATTCAACAAGGAGAAATGGACAGCAGGCAGGGGAGAAACCAGAATTATCCACAGGGAGCAATAACATCCAGTGAGATGTTGGAAACAGTGAAAATCCTAAAAGCTGAGCCAATGAGCATTAAATAAGACAACATTAAAAACTTTGAAGAACAATGAGAAATCAATGTTATTCTACTGCAAAAGTTGATAGAGAAGGAAAACAGTCACCTCCCAATGCCGGAGGAGCAGCATACAGAAAAATCAGTCACAAAAGAAATTCGAAATTCAAAGCTACACCTCCAAGGAATTCAGTGAGCTATAATATGGACGTCAGTGACACAAATTCACAAGGATAACATTCTGAAGAGTACGTCCCCAAGAAGAAAAAGAAGAATGGGAAAGTACATCACCTACATTCATAATTAAGGAAAATCAAGCATCCTACTTTTAACGAAGAAATTAAAATTGGATAAGGAGTTGTGGCTAAGAGACATGGAAAAGTACTTATGCATGTTCGACTATTCCAGCCTCATAAAGGCTAGAATTGCTTTTTTTAACCTACAGGGTAAGGAATCGGCTTGGTGGGACAATCTCAAGCTAACTTGCTCTATTAACGAGAAAAAGGTAAAGTGGAAAATTTTTGCAACATTCTTCAAGCATAAGTACCTATCTGAAAGGTACTTTGATGAAAAGGTAAAAGACATTTACGACCTCAAGTTGGGACAACAAACCATGGTGTAGCTAATCAGTAAGTTTCTGGAACTGGTCAAGTATGTTCCTTACATACAGGATGAGAAGGTCAGAATTCAGTGTTTCCTGAATTATTTACCATTTGGGTACAAGGCTCGGATAGAGTTTGATGATCCCAAGAAATAGGATGATGCTTTCAGAAAGGATAGACTGTGTTATGAACAGGGGCAGAACAGAGCTGAAGTATAAAAAATGTGGAACGAAAAGAAGGAGACCAAATATGAAAGTACGTAGAAGGGTCATAATCTCAACAATTTCAGAAACCAAAGTATGCGGGCACCTTTTAGCAACAAGTTTGAGGGAAGCAAGCCAAAATCCAAATTTGTTCCACCCACTAAAAGGTTTGACACAGAAGGCACCAAATAATTGGACCAAGCACCATCAAATCCACCACTCAAATGCTAGGGCTGCAGAGAAAATCATCGATGGTATGATTGTCCTCATAAAAAGGACATAAGCAAACATGTGGAAAATCTACAAGAGGCTTCAACGGTTCAAGACATAGCACAGAGCCCAAAAATTTATGCTACATTGAACAATTTCCAAGTAGAACATTAGGTTTCCGTAATCGAGGTTGAAGGTATGATTTTCGTGACACCCATGTCTATCTTGATTGATTATGGTGCATGTAAAAGTTATGTAGACCCAAAACTGTGTGAGTCATGCATACTTAGTAAAAATAAGTACATGCAACCTTTCCTGGTTCAAATGGCAACTAGGACAAAAAGGAAAGTTTCTAAGGTAGTGAAACAGTGCCCCTTGAAGTTAAATGAATCCTACACTAGCGCAGGTTTGAATGTTTTTCCATTAGGATCATACGATTTGGTCATCGAAATGGATTGGATGGAAAAACATAGAGCTATTATAGAATGCTATCAAAAATCTATTACATTTATTAATGATGTGGGACAGCCTAAAAGATCCAAGGGATCGTGAGAGCAGTAAAATTAAGGGAAATTTATTCTCTTCAATTGAAAAGAAATGCACAAAAAGGGTGCAAACTATATGTTGTCCACATGACAGAAAATCAGAAAAGTGAAAGTAAAGATTTCACTAAACATCTTGTTTTGGCTAAATTTAAGGATGTGTTTCACGAGGAAATTCCGGAGTTACCTTCTAGATGAGAGTTGGATTTTACCATTGACCTGTCCCCGGGAACTGTACCAAATTCTAAGGCACCGTATCAGATGAGTACACCTGAATTTATTCAGCTGAAAGCACAATTACAAGAGCTGTTGGAAAAAGGTTATATCCATCCAAGGTTATCCTCGTGGGGAGCACCGTTGATTTTTGTATGGAAGAAAGATGGCACATTTCGGCTGTGCATTGATTATAGATAGTTGAACAGGGTAACCATAAAAAATCGGTATCCCTTGCCAAGGATAGAAGATCTGTTCGATCAAGTTGGGGGTGCTACTGTCTTTTCAAAGATTGATCTAAGGTCAGGTTATCACCAAATCAGATTAAAGAAGAGGATGTGCATAAAACAACTTTCTGTACTCGCTATGGACATTATGAGTTTGTGGTGATGCCATTCGGTCTAACGAATGCACTAGCGACGTTTATGTGCCTAATGAATAATGTTTTCAGCAAATACTTGGATAAATTTGTTGTAGTGTTCATTGATGACATCCTCATCTATTCGAAGAACCAAAAAGAACATGAGGAACACCTAAGGTTGGTGCTGCAAATTCTAAGAGAAAATCAGCTTTATGCAAAGTTATCCAAGTGTGACTTCTACAAGGACCAAATACAATACTTGGGTCACATCATTTCAGCGCAAGGTATTGCAGTGGATGCCACCTATCCAAATTTTGAGAATATTTATTTTATTTGCAAAATACTTTATGTTGAATTATAATTACAAAGTTTTGTAATTATGACCAATTTTGGTCAAGGATGATTGTAATTACTGATTATTATTATTTAATAAATTAAAATAGGAGACAAACACCCAAGGGAACTGTTAAATGAGTGTTCACTAACCCACTAGGAGGAATGGAAGTTGTTAGAAGGCATGGGACCGATGGTAGCATTTGCACTCCACCACTAGATTTTGGTTATGGGACAACTACCCCTAAATTTGTGGCATTATCCCCCAGGTGGGTGGAAGAGAGCAGTCAGCTCGTTAATGACCACTTAACCACTAAAAGGCCTAGGAAGCCTAGATAAGGCAATTTGAATTGAGCAGGTAGCTTTTACAATATTTTCTGCAGAAATATTCCTCAAGTGCATCAGGTGATCACTGAGAGATTTGAATAGGGAGGCTATGTGAGAGTGCAACTATGAGTCTGCTAGTTATACTAAGAAGGAAAACTAGAGGTGCTGGTGTAGGTCTCTTTGACTGCTGAGTCTTTATGACTGGATAATTTATATTCTACTGCAAGTTGATGTACTAAGGCTTCTATAGAATATTCCTCCTGGTGATTCAGTGAACAAGCTAGGGGTTCCTAAGGAAAGTAACTTGGTTGTCTTTAGGAATAGGTTGGGTGGAACAGGTTCCTTGGGCTGTTTGTTTCTCCTATAGTCAACCAGGTTCTACTGTTCTTACTTTTGTTTACAGTTAAATGTTTTTCTACATGGTAGAATTATTAATTACAATTATACAGAAAGAACTAATTCATTTTCTGACTTAAGGATTATATGTTTCAAGAATGATTAAGTAATTGAAATGAATGATTAAATTCTTTTATGTATTTTTCCCACACGGTTATTTGTATAGTACTCTAGTACAAAAAAGAAAAATTAATAGAGATGAGTTATAGGAAGAACGCCATTTGAATGAAAAGATGAATATGTCCCTCTCTCTCTAGACCCCTAACAAACATTATTTCTCTCTCGAACCCTTACCCATAATCTCTCTCTCTCTCTCTCTCTCAACCCCTAACCCACAATCTCTCTCTCTCCCTCTTTCAACCCCTAACTCACAATCTCTCTCTATCTAAATCCCTAACCCTCAATATCTCTTTCTCTCTCTCTCTCTCTCTAAACCCATAACCCCTAATCTCTCTTTCTAACTTTCTCTAAACCCCTAAACCCCAATCTCTCTCTCTCTAAACACCTAACAAGCAATCTCTCTCTTTCTCTTTAAACCCTTTCAAGACTTCACACTCTTTCACATTGGATACTCTCCCTCTCTCTCTCTCTCTCTCTCTCTCTCTCTCTAAACCCCTAACCCCCGATTTTTTTCTCTCTCAACCCTAACTGCAATCTCTCTCTCTCAACTCCTAACCAGGTTGTACGTCATCTTTTCACGTCGCTAATCTGAGAATTAAAGCATGGTTAATGTCGAATTTTATCGCTTATTTGGGGACAACACACCAGTGCATATATTATTTTAAAATGCATTGGTAATATGTTCTAAATATTAAAAGCATTACTTCCATTAATAGGAAGGACCAGTGAAGTTTTGATACGTCCACACACCATTAATAGTTCTTACGAATTTTTAAAGTGTAATGTAATAGGATCACCTCTTTTTGAGTTTTATAATTATTTTTTATCGGCATAATGGTACACCTATTACATGTCATCGCACCAAATATTTAGTTCAGACATGTTAACAAAGCGCACTAGTTAACATGGTGTTTTTTTTAAATATATTTAGTGTGGCGGTGCAGCCATCAATAGGAAGCACCAATGCATTGTGGACACATCATCACACTTTTAATGGTGCATAAATATTTATAGAGTGCACTATAGTATGAGCATCTCATTGTGAGTTTTATAATTTTGTTGATTAGGATCATGGCACGCCTATAAAAGTCAGTGCACTAGTTAATGTTGTGAGTTTTTTTTATAATTTAGTTTAGTGGAGCATTATGGAAATTATAGTGCATCATGGTTGTGGTGCGCTATGCATAAAAATGAACCAGTCATGGTTCACACTGTAAATTTTACAGGGTGCATCTTGTAATGGTTGAAGTCAAATGACTTGAATGCACTACAAAGGTTTTTTTAATTTTTTTGAAATAAGGGAAAATAATGCTCAATTTTAATTTTTAGTCCACTAAAATTCAAATTATGAGGTAACAAAGAGTTTAACTCGTTACTTGCACGGCGGGGAGACATGGTGTGAGGTACACAAAATTTCAATATTTTCCCATCGTTTGGAAAAATTAAGAATCCAATCACCAAACATCAGAAGAGAGCAATGCCACCTCGTGGAGCTTCGAAGGAAAGATGTTTGAGCAAGGAAGGTACAACATCAGTGCTTAAGGGGTCAAAAGCACCGTAGAGATGGTAAAATTGTTATTTCAATTTGGTAATTTTTTTATTTAACCTTTGTCAATTTCTAGATATGTGTCACAGGTGGATCTAGATTGCTAGAGAAAACTTCACTTAGAATTTACCAAATATTGGCAAGAAAATAGAAGAAATATGAAGAAAACATTAGGTAGAATGCAAGAGAAAAACACTCATGTGGATTGATATTCCATTATATTTTTATTCAATAGCATGTGTACAATATATAGATGCTCTCAGGAGGAAAAATCGAGAGATTTGGTGGAAATTTGAATATCTCACATTAATGGTAGGATTAGTGGAGTAATTCCCCCAATCTATGACATTGTGACAAGTGTAACTCCTGTATTGGGCCATAATGAGGTCCAATGAAACTATCAGGACCATGAGGAAGTTAGGTAATTCAATAAATGTGGATGGAATCATTATGAGGGTGAATTATATGGTTTAAGGATTTGGTAGTGGCCATTAATGAGCAATTTGACCATTTATAGCGCATAAGCGCTCTTGGTTCAGCCTTATCCCATAAAACAGGGAAGTGGTGTGCATGCCTCATTAAATGCATTAAATAGGGTTCCTTTGTCTCCCTGGAACAATGAAATGGGCACACTTGTGGAAAAACTTGGCTATTATGAAAAAACACTCTAATATGTTAACAAACCCCCTAGACTAGGCACTATGAAGCCAAACCATGGAACAACTTACATTAAACACTTGGAACCTTATGCAAGAATTATTAAGCAAGGTCGAGATGGGAATTATGTTCCAACAACGCCCCTTGATCCAAAATGGTTGTGACCAAAGAAAATTATTATGAGGACCCAAACAACAAAGGCTTATGGTGACCCTTTACATTATTCATCCATGTAAGTGAGGAAAGAGGAAAAACCACATGGGGAAAATCCTCCCTCTAAAATGTACATGAAAGAGAAACCAAAAACTTAATACTCTCCAAACTAAATGAATATGTCTGGAGGAATATATTATTCTTAGCAAGAAGAGGAATGTGCTCAACCAGATCAAAAACATGTACAACTGCATGATGGAAACTGAATCCATGTAGAACAATTGAAACATATTGATAGTAGAGTGAATGCATATTCTCTTCAGACTTGAACTTCGAACCAACCAAGGTGCCAGGTCCAAAAGAGACTTGAGATGCTCGAGAATAAGTGGCCCCAAGTGAATCATAAGGCTCCTTAAGCATCAACTTTGAACCATTTGAGTTGTAATCAACTCCAAGAAAGAGTAACAGGAGTCCCAAGTTTGCCAATGTGATGGATATGGCTTCTCCATCTTCAAATGAACATGAATAAATTTTGCTAGTCATGGTGTAGGGATACATAGGAAGCAAAAGAGTGTGAATCAATGAGAGATCTTCACTTGGCTTCCAAACTTATCCTTGACCATCTTTTGAACCAATACTCTCATATGAAGAAAGAACCTCTTCTAGAGAAGGCTCACTATGATCCGTAATCAACAACCCATCTTCAACATTAGTAATAGAAGTCATAGAGGAGAAGGAAGTGGAATGGACATACATCTCTTCAACAGTATTGATGGCAATAGCTCGTATATTATCTTCATGAAAAACAACTTCTTGGAAAATAGAGGAATCCACAGAGGAATAAAGTTGAGCAGGATCATTTGTTGAATCTGTATCTTCTTATTCTTCTTCAATTTGAACAACTTCTTTAGAAATGCATGAGGCCAAGACCTTTGGAGGGAGAACACATAAGGAGGTGTCCATTTTCTTGCTCTCCATATAGCTAATATCTTCTTTCTGCATTCCTAGAGCTTTATCTATATTTCTCAAAATCTCAAATGGATAATCAACAGAATCAATGAGACAATACATTCTAGGAGGTTTTTCCAGACACATAGTTCCATAAGCTGTAATGTCCCAAAAAAAAATAGAAATAAAAAAAAAATTCTATTACTGCTAAAAATGCCTATACTAGATGATGTATCCTTATGGCATGTTTACAATTACTAGGGTAAAAACTTAAAGTCCTTCTTTCACTTTTAAGAATCAGATGCATATTGAGTTTATAAGAAAAATGTCTAATTGGTATCTTCAGGCACGATGGACCTTTGTTGAGGGAAGTTTGAGATCTTTGAGGGGAACCTTGTGTCCTAAAAGAAACGTACCCCTGGCAAAGATGTTGAGAGGTAAGGGTGAGCTTTGGGATTCCTGACTTACTTAGCAATTTGCTAAAGTATTGTAACCATGTTTTTGTAGGTGCCACTATGAAGGGTTTCTTCCTTATGTAACCTATCTCCAAGTTCTAGCAAGGCATGCGACTAAGGTTTAAAGGCTAAGTTTTAAATCCTTGGGATAATTACTTTGATACCGCCATTTCGTTGATACCCTTATGACTCTCCACTATAGCGCTTGGATGAAATATTAAATTAATAAATGAAGTTTGGTGGAGTATTAACTACCACATGCGATGACAACTTGGTTTTGGTGACCAACTGGGAAAGAGGGTTTTCAATATAGGGTTTTTACACTTGCATTCATTGTTCTTCGTATCATTTTGGCTTTGGACAGTCCCATACTACATCTGGAGGGGGTTTGTGCCCTAAACTGAGCTACACTCATGGTCAGTGCACCTGATGGTTTCTTAGAAGAAGAGATGAAGAATGAGGTGATAGTGTTCAGGTAATCTTATTCATTCACATGCTACTTCTTTTCTTTTCCTTCTACGTTTATCCAATATTTGATGTTCATCTCAGGATTTAACTTTCTGGTCACTGTCGGAATGACAGGTGGTTGGTTGCGAAAATCTTCTGCGTGGGTTTCTAATAGATGTCAAACATCTCTGGCGTCGTTGGCTTGAGAAATGGTAAGTTCAGGTGTTACCAACAGGTGTTACCAACATTTTCTCCTTCCTATCGCATCTGTGGAAGGTGTACTGTTTTTCTTTGCTAAGTGAGACTTCGTGAAGCCCCTTTGGGCTCACTGTACCTTACTTGAAGTCCCAGAAGGTCTCCTTTGGCTGGACCGGTTATTAAATGAGTTATTTTGTAAAACTGGGGATAACCTTGGAGGGTTTTTGGTTTTGATGTGGTGTTTGGTCTATTTGGCTCCTTGGAGAGTCTATGCCTTGTTAATGGGATTACATACCCACATGTATAAATTTGGGGTTGTTGGAAAAGAATATAGTTGTCTGCGTTTTCTATTGAAGATGTATGGATGATATTTTAATATATTTGTCCTATGCGTTTTCTATGGATTATGTATGGTTAGTATCCATGATTGGCCCCTGTGTCCTCTATTGTTGCTCTATCATGAATGAATTTGATTTGGTATTTTTAAATGAAATTTTTAAGAGCGTAGCTCTGCTATATCCTGTGTTTGTTTATGCCAGTGGTGTCTCTATCTAACATATAGATAGTTTAAAAGCATGGGCGTAATATGACCTGTGTTTATTACCCTGAGATTGGATAATATGACCTGTGTCTGTCAATTTATTGGTCTCGGAAATGCCTATCTTTTATTGGGTAATAGATAGACATGTGACTTTAAATCGTCTTCTGCATTTATTTGAACAATTGAAAACGTGATCCTTGAGGCTGGTATATATTTGTAAGCTTGAGTCTTAATGCTATGATTCTGGTGATTTCAATGATAGGAATAGTTTGTGATTTGATAGTGGGTATCGATCTCTTGACCTGCATCTTGATGTAGTAAAATAATGTGTTTAAAAGATAATGTATCAATTTCATTTTGATGTGGATTCGATTCTTATTTTGGAAATGATGCCCGTTAGGGTTTTGATGAAAGGTAAAAGTGGTTGAAGAGATGTTTAACTCCTAAAATCTAAGGATAGAGAAATCGCATTGTATGCATACTCTTGTGTTATCGCTTTGGTGGGCAGAGACTAGTCTAATGGCATTGTAGAGCTAAATTCATAGGTAATAGTTTTGATGTGAAATCGTTGGGGAAGAAAAGCATTAAAGCTGTGTAATAAGTTTCGCTATTGTTGATAAGGGCTTTGAAGGCCGCATTTAGATTTCTTCTTAAAGCTATATCTCGATGTTGTAGAGTGCATTTAATAAGATATGGGGGTTTACAGTAATGTGTTTTCTTTAAAAGAAAGCCTCATTTCATGTCTGCAATTCTTCTATATTTAAAAGAATGGTAAAAGTTGTAAAAAGAATTGACCCAATTTATAAATTAAATCTCGAAACTACAATATAATGTTTCAGAAATAAAATGCAATTTAAAATATATATCAATGTTTCAAGAGTGCAGGTATCCGTGTAAGTATCGATTTGGGTTTTCTAGGTTTATCTACTGACTTGGGTGTCTAGCACAGGCTAGATAGGCTAGCCTTGCTAGACCGCTAGTTGGTTTTTGTTCAAACTCATGGTTGTAGTGAAGATAATAGTTCTATTTAAGGGAACCAATAAAATCCTACCATGTAACCCTGGGAGCCCATGCCCCAAGGCCCTTGCTCTATGGAAGAGATAACATTATAAATATTAGGGAAAATACAGTGCTATAAAATAAATCCTAATTTATTATTCCTAGTTTCTATTGTAAATTGAAATGGAGGATCGTAGTTCATACCTAGTTATCTTGAAGCTTAATCCTCCTCTGCAAGACCTGCACACTCAAACAATAATTAATGCAGAAATCTTATGGACTTGGCTGACTTGTAGAGTGATCTTTTAACTGGATAACTTTGGGACTACCATGTTCCTCCCAACCATGACCCTTAGACCATTCCTGGTCCTAACTGGATCCCTGTGAGTTGGTTCCAACATGCAATGAGAGAAGTAGAGGCCCTAGGTTCAACTACTGGATTAGATCTGGATATTAATGTGGGACTGCTTCAGTTCTTGCAGCAAAATTCTCCTTTATTATCATAAGAGAATGATAATGAAAAAGATGATCCCCTCTCTTGGGATCTGCCCTCTTTTATACAGGGGAGTCTTGGAATATAACTGTTTGAATAATTATTTAGACTGTTTAATTAAATTAATATTTTAAAAAGATATTTTTACTAAATATCTACTCCTTGTTAAACTAGGACTTTTATTTGTTTTAACTAGAAGTGACTTTAAATTACTTATTACATAATAATAAAAATAATAGTTATATATTATACCTAATATTAACAATACTATTTAATAATACATATTAATATTATGATAATGTGATAGCCATCTATGCATGAACTCTATGAAATATATATATTTTATAAGCAAATAATAATAACATTATTATTAATACTTTTAATAATAATATTAACTTTGAGACCTTTATGCAAGTCATGCACATAAGACTATTCTTAGTCATTTCACACTTAAGTTATGGTAATTTTCTTTTATTTATTTATGTATCTCTCATGATACTTCTTTTTCAAATTAAGGACAAGGTCCAACTCTTTGGACGGTCTTTTGGTAGGCTTGGATAGGCACCTCTAGGTCTCTCTCTTGCATGCCGGATTCCCTTGTTTAACATGGTAGTTCCCGCAGTACTTGATGATAGATAGAAAATGATTCATTTAACCAAATTAAAGAAATGTGATGAAAATAGATGTGATATTCAGAGTCTTCTTGACTCAACACTTTTGAGACTTAGTAAGCCCGAGTGCTCTTCAGAGATTTTAACTCAAGACTTTCACATGGGTGTTACGCTAGTGAAATTCCAGAGCCTCCTGCTCAACACTAGTGCTAGAATGTGGTTGTGAGAAACATCTAGAATATTCAAGTGGCCTTGGATCCGGTATTCATTTATCATGCTTGGAGTGCTCCAGAGCTTATGCCCAACACTCAATGTACATCGGGGATTACACCCAGTACATAATAATAATCCTTCTAGGTACATCGAGGCTTATGCCTAGTACGTAGGTCATCCATGTGTTTTTGAGTCCACGCTCAACACACCACATAAGTCAATCAAGGAAATCATAACTCTGCATAGTAAGTGACCAATAAATTACGTGTTTAGTATTGTATAGATATTTCTTTATAAGAGATGCATGAAAAACATTATGAACTTTTACATGAGCTGGTAAGGCTAACTCATATGCTACTAGGCCCTTCTTGGATAGTATCTCAAAAGGTCCACAAAACCTGGGGGCTAGGTTCCCGCATTGTCCTAAGCTCAAAGAGCTTCATTTTTCCTTTACTTTAAGGAACACGTGTTTGTCGAATTGGTAGTCTTTGTCTTTTCTTTTCATATCCACATAACTCTTTTGGCGGTCTTATGCCTCCTTCCAGTTCTGTTGCACCTTGGATACTAGTTGCTCCAAGTCTTTTAGTAATTCTGGGCCTAATATAAGTCTGTCTACCGGACTATCCCAAGTTATGGGTGTCCGACACTTCGTGCAATACAGCACCTCAAAACGGCTCATCTTGGCCGAGGTTTGGTATCTGTTGTTGTAAGCAAACTCTGTGAGGTGCAAATAATCCTCCCACTTTGTGGGGTTGTTCATGACATATATCCCCATCATGTCCTCAAGGATTTGGTTTACTCGTTCCGTTTGTCTGTTGGTTTGGGGATGGTATGAAGTACTAAATTGTAATTGTGTCTCCAATCTAGAGAACAATTCCATCCAAAAGTTGCTAGTGAAATTTGTATCTCGATAAAAAATGATTTCCTTGGATATCCCATGCAATAAAAAATCTCCTTTAGGAAGATTTCCGTGATGTGAACGGCTTTGTAGGTAGACCTTACTGGTATAAAATGTGGTGCTTTGGAGAACTTGTCTACTACTACGAAGATAGAGTCATTTTGCCTCTTACTTTTTGGCAACTCGGTTATGAAATCCATGCTGATGACCTCCCACTTCCACGCTAGAATGGGTAACAATTGTAGTAGTCCTGAAGGGTGCTGGTGTTCTGCTTTGACCAGCTGACACTCTTGGCACTTAGCAATGAATAAAGCTATGTCGTCTTTCAGTTTAGGCCAAAAGAAGTGTTTCTTCACTGCCAATATCATCTTTTGATATCCCAGATGTCCTGAGTAAGGTTTCTAATTGAACTTCGTGAGGATGTTAGGTCTAATGTCTTCGCCTTCTGGGACATAAAGTCTCTCTTTTGACCATAGCAGTCCCAACTCATCTATCTTACACTCCTTCTATTGTTGAAATAACCTATCCTCTTGGATATTCTTAAGGATCTCGACATAGAACCGATCACGTTGACATGCCGTTCTAATTTAGCGGTGTAAATCTGAGTTGGTTTGGCTCACGGTCACCTCATATATCATATGGGCCCGTCGACTTAAAGTATCAGCGATATTGTTCTCCTTTCCCTTTATGATTTTTAGTTCGAAGTTGTACTCACTAAGGAAGGTATTAATAACCAAATTAACCCCCAAGGTTGTGGAGAAGACAATTCGGGGTAACCACTAATTAATCTTTAGACATAAGCTATTGACCCAGCTTAGTCTGAGAGGGCTCTCTCTACAAACATATGAAAGACTAGAATAATCAAAAGTGTCAACAATGAAAACATACACCAGCATTCATCATCCAAAATATTCAATTACAACAATACAGAAGATCAGATTTCTGTTGAAACAAAATGTTTAAACGTCGTCGGCTGAAACATATGAATCTCTCTTTTGGGAAATGGAGTCACGTGAGACACAACCCAGAAGACTTATTCAAAAGGGCTTCACAAATGCATTTAACACAGGGGTGAGATAGTAAACATCTCGTAGTCAAAGTGAATTTAATTGGTGAAATAGATGAGAAAGAAACAACCCATTGACGTAAGGCATATAATAATGGATCAAACATCAACTTTAGGAGAGAAAACAATGGTGAAATACTTGAAAAAGATAAGCAGAGCATACTTCTATGAATTCTACTTAACTATCACACTGCTCCAAGTATTGAAGAATGTTACAGAATGGAATTAACAATGACAGATACACAATTAACATAGAAGAGGACAAACAGACTACAAGACCAGTTACAGAAGAATCCCTAGAAACATTAGCTCGACTCTGCAATTTCTATTCAAAATATAGCTTGAAAATGTCTTACAGAACAATACACAAGATTCCCATAAAGGTTTTCAACAAGATTTTTCAACCCTTCTGTCTTTAGTTACAATGAATTTATAGAGGCCCCTAGAGCTCTAGGCTTGGCTCTCTTCTGAACAGAAAATAGTTGTAATTACTTGATAGCTAACCAAGGCATTTCATCGTTACAACTTAAAAAAAAACACAGGAGGTACATGCCTAACTGCTTTATTACATTCACTAGCCTATTTTACTATATGACTAACTACTTTAACAAAAACAAAACAAAAAATTGACAGCTCCAGCTTGCTTCCTCCATCGCTCGCTGATCATTTAGAAGACACCTTTGAGTTCTTCATGCTTTGACCTTTAACTCTGCTTTACCATATTTCTAGATCAATTTCCACTGATCATCTGCAGGTAAATTCACAGTGGTGAGCTCTTTAAGTAACACTCTAAGCTTATTGTGTTTCGCATAAGAGTATTTGGTATGTAATGTTCCGGCTCCCCCGAAATTTGAGGCTAGCTCGAAGTCTCTTATCATCTTCTCAGCTACTAGCTGGCCGGTCAAAGGCTGATCCATCCCTTCAAAGTCAATTTGGTTCATCCTGTAGTCCCATAGATTGGTTTTATATTCTTCCTTTGATAACATCTTCCCCCTATCATCCCATAACTCAGGTAGGCCTTTCTTGAATAAAGGATCAAATGATTCCCTCAACATCTTTAGCTGCTTCAACAAAATGTCAATCCCTGATTGGGTGATCTTTACATGTTCATGCTTGTTAATTACCCTTTTGGCCCATATGATAGTAGCCACCCTGTCCTTGATGCCTACATCATCAGTTTGCTCTTCTAATAAATCATGTAAGAAATCTACTGCGTTGCTAGCATATCCTGAAGGATTTTTATTGAGCCTTTCGTTTTCCACCATCACAACTTGTATGGCTAAATTCACCACAGTCTCTTTATCCAATATAAAGTTTAGATAAGGTCGTAGGTCTTCATCTTGTTTTATAATATCATCCTAGATGATTTTCCTAGTTTCTTGAAACACTTTTTGCCCGATTATTTGCTCTTCCAAATTGTCAAGGTCCACCTGCATTTCCTGGTACTTCGTTTCCCAAGCCTCCCTTTTTCTTTCTGCATCATCCTTTAGAGTTTTCAAGTTAGCAACTTGTTTTTTTAATCGGAGAAACTCAACATATTCTAGGCTAGCATCAGCTATCTTCCCTACTAGGGAGAAATCTCCTACTGCAATCAGATCTGTGTCCTCTTGCTCCATCTCCTTTACTTTCTTCTCCAACTCTTCAACCCATGTCTTCCATGATTCTTCCTTGGATTCTACCATGGTTATATCAAACTGCATCTTCTTGTGTTTCTCCATAAGATCCACCAATTGGGCATTACAGTCTAATAGTTCCCCCTTTAGTTTCTCTTTCTCTTCCTCTAGCTCTGCTATCTCAGGGGTACTTGCAAATTGAGCAAGAGAGATCTTTAAACTCTTCTTTCAAGTCAAGATCTCCTGATCCTTTTCATTTATCAGCTCCTGGATTTTCTTCCTCTTATATTCTTCAGTATCATTTGCTAACAGTTGTGTTTGGTGCCTCTTTGCCTGTGCCTTTAGAGATTTATTCTCTGCTTTTTCCAGCTTTAGCTGGTGCTGAATCCTGGACTTACTTGTCTGCACCTTTGATAGCTCTATGGCAAGCTTCAACAGCCTATTATAAATGACATCAATTGTCTCCTTGTGCAGGTTGATTATATTAGTGATACGGATGTCTTCTAGGTTGAATTTCATCTTTGTAGCCTTGTTTTTGGTAGCCAGGGCAAGGCTCAAGTTGTTCTGAGCTAAATTCCTGCTGGCAACTAGGGCCACTTCTTTCTTGGATATCTTCCTTACCTCGGAGTAAAGTTTTGCTTCTTCTGCCAAGTTGTCCATATTTTCTTCATATTCCTCTAATAGCTTGGTCCTACTTATACTAGATGTTGTAGGTCCTTTGGGAGGTTTTCCAAACACATGTTGTTTCACTTCACAAGGGGGCATCTGAAACTTGATATGCTTTTTCTTAGGTTTTTCTTCTCGGATATTTACTACCTACTTCTCATTGTCTTCCACATTTTTCCTCTTCGAGGCTCTTTCAGGATCACTATCTACATCCATAGGGATGCTAACCATTGAACTACTGGGTTTCGCTGGAATGGTGACAAGGGGTAAGTTTGCTGACCCTACTGGGGCTTTATTAGATGAGTCAGGTGGTGAAGGTGTGCCTCCCTGAAAAAGGAATTTTAGAGTTTGGGAATCCTCTGATGAATCGACGTCCATGGTTTCCTAATCAATGTATTCCAACCAATTTGCTTTCTCTGGAAATCCAGCCATCTCGAAATGGTCATATCCTTTCCTCCCAGCTTGCTTCCATCTTTATGAGATTATGTGATGTGGATCATAATTCATCGCAGCTTTAGAAGGGAACCCCAGGTCCCTCATCATCCCTTCAACTACTGAGAGCGTTGTCTTATGTTTAATCATAAAAGAGCCTACCACACATGGGAAAACTATATCAGAGGAACATATGAAAATCTCTTTTGGGAAATGGAGTCACGTTAGACAAAACTCAAAAGACTTATTGAGAAGGGCTTCATAAATGCATTTAACACAGGGGCAAGATAGTAAACAGCTCGTAGTCAAAGTGAATTTAATTGGTGAAATAGAGGAGAAAGAAACAACCCATTGACGTAAGGCATATAATAATGGATCCTACATCAACTTTAGAAGAGAAAATAATATTGAAATATTTAGAAAAGATAAGCAGAGCATACTTCTATAAATTCTACTTAACTATCACACTACTCCAAGTATTGAAGAATGTTACAGAATGGAATTAACAATGAGAGATACACAATTAACATAGAAGAGGAGAAACAAACTACAAGGCCAGTTACACAAGAATCCCTGGAAACATTAGCTCGGCTCTGCAATTTCTATTCAAAATATAACTTGGAAATGTCTTACAGAACAATACACAAGATTCCCATAAAGTTTTCCAACATGATTTTTCAACCCTTTTGTCTTTAGTTACAATGAATTTATAGAGGCCCCTAGAGTTCTAGGCTCGGCTATTTTCTGAACAGAAAACAGTTGTAATTACTTTACAACTATCCAAGGCATTTTACCGTTACAAATTCAAAACAAACACAGGTGGTATAGGCCTAACCGCTTTATTACACTCACTGGCCTATTTTACTATATGACTAACTACTTTAACAAAAAAAAAAATAGAAAATTGACAGCTCCAGCTTGCTGCCTCCATCGCTCGATGATCATTCAGCAGACACCTTTGAGTTCTTCATGCTTTGAGCTTTAACTTCATTTTACCATATTCTCAATCAATTTCCATTGATCATCTACAGGTAAATTCACAGTGGCGAGCACTTTAAGTAATACTCTTAGCTCAATGTGTTCCGCATAAGAGTATCCAGTATCTAATGTTCTGGCTCCCCCAAAATTCAAGGCTAGCTCAAAGTCTCTTGTCAGCTTCTTAGCTACTAGCTGGCCGGTCAAAGGCTAATCCATCCCTTCAAAGTTAGTTTGGTTCATCCTGTCGTCCCACAGCTTGGTTTTATATTCTTCATTTGATAACATATTCCCTCTCTCATCCCAGAACTCAGGTAGGCCTTTCTTGAATAAAGGATCAAATGCTTCCTTGAGCATCTTTAGCTGCTTCGACAAAATGTCAATCCCTGATTGGGTGATATTTATCTATTCATGCTTGTTAACTACCCTTTTGGCCCATATGATGGTAGACATCGTGTCCTTGATGCCTGCATCATCGTTTTGCTTTTTTGATGAATCATTTAAGAAATCTACTGCGTTGCTAGCATATCCTGAAGGCTTTTTATTGAGCCTTTCGTTTACCACCTGTAGCTAGGGTTTTACCCCTAGCTTGTGCAAATGAGCACCTACTAAGGAGAAGGGACTCCTTAGTAGCAGTTTAGTAAATTGTAAATTAAAATGCTAAAACAGAAATATAAATTACTCTAAACATATGCATGAAACAGAAAAGACAAGATATAAAGAATGGTTTTTGTATTAATTTTACCTCCAATGTGAAGGTTGGTGAAGCTCTTGCAATGGCCCAAGAGGGTTGCTCCAAGCTCCAACTTGCTCCTTCTCTTTCTCCAATGGTGGGAATGGGCCAAAAGGGGCTCTCAAGGTGAAAGTAGCTCAAGGGTGAGCTAGGGTTTCAAGAGAGATTTTGGAAGAGTAAGGGTGTGGTTGACTGTGGATATGAAATGAGGGGTCTCCATCACCTATTTATAGTTTTTTGGTGGAGTGCTAGCCCATGGTTTTGGGAACCAAATGGTTTAGGTCAGCTGTATAGGGTTTTTTCCTCCTTTTTCCTCATTATTTTATATTTTTTATTCCCTCTTTAGAGGGTTTTTGCTATTTTGGAGGAATTTAGGATATATTTGGAGGAAAAAGGGGTTTTTAGCATTTTTTAGGATTTTTGATGGTTTTGTGGCCTTTTGGAGGCTTTTTTAGTGGGATTTTCAGGGTTTTTAAGGGAAATATGGTAGGAAAATGGACAAATGAGTCATGTAATGGGGTAGATGAGGTAGTGAGCATTTTTTGGGTGTTAACAAATTGCCCCCTGATGTGTGAGGGTAGGAGCTCATCGTATGGCCAATAGACATCATAAGTCGTGTATGGTTTTCTTGGGGTGTGGAGAAGAGAAGAAACAAACTGGAGCCCGGAACAACGATCTCGAACAACTGCAAAAAATAAAAGTACATAGCCTCAATAATGGATGATGAATAATCTGATCATATGGACGAGGCGGGCATTCCCATGCTCGTATGAAGATATAGAACAATAATGACAATGGGGTCGAAAATATGGGGACCTGACATATACATGGCCTCAAATAATGAATGAGGAAGAATCTGAATATATGGACGAGGCGGGCATACCCATGCTCGTGTCAAGATACATAAAAAATAACTGGGAGGTCCGAAAATGGGGACCTGAAATATACATAGAGAACCACTATGTACATCATAAGAGTCCAGAGGGGACACCAAATCTGGGAAATACTGCTGGACTGACCATGTCGGAGCTGAAGAATTGATACACTGGAAAGACAACAGTGCTACTGAGTGTGGTACCAGAGGAACTGATGAGCTGCTAGATGATAGTGACAAGGGGTCATACTCTCAATGGTACACTGAACCAGGATTGAATTCGGTACTCAAGGAAGCATATAGCTGGGAGGCTTCCGAATACAATCGTTAATACAACCCAGACATCCACGGGAACATATAACTGGGCGTTCCGAAGTGACTCACCAATGTGCTAGAGTCGTGGGAAATCTGGGGTCTTCGACCAATAACTGAAGGGATAAAACCCTGCGTGATTCTCAACGATGCGATCAAGGTGTTGAAGTCGAGCATGTGAGAAACAACCATTCGGAGAGGCAATGATGACTCCTCTCAAAATGGTCTGTAAGCACTCACCACTGATGGTGATGGGTCCAAGGCGCAGGGACCTCTGGATCTATCCTCTGGAATAGAGGGGCTATCGTCGACAGAGGGAGACCTGCAACTATCAAGGCAATGATGTTTCCTTGACAGGAGCGCGAGGTGGAGAACCGAAGTGTGAGAGTACTGATAGTAGGACTGACAAATTGTGGGGGATAACTGGGCAAGTAGAGTGGGTGGACTCAAACTTCTTTTGTTTAGAGTATGATAGTGGGGATGATCGGGCAGCATATGAAACTGACTGATGGGAAAGGGATCATAGCTGTAATGGATCAAGGATAGTGACTGGGATGAGGGATACTCAAGCTGGTGTAAAATGGTAGGAGACTGCAGACTACTCTGAACAAAGGCGACCTGATTGGGGGTGCTGCCGAGATGATCGATCATAGTTCCAGGAGGCACGGGAGAACTTCTTCATGGGGTAAGGAACTAGAAGAAGTGAGTGTAAAATGGTACTGTCGTGTGGATTTATACGATCCTAGGACAGTTCATGCTCATGATTGCTTTCAATTTTAAGGAGTCTGAAAGTGATAAGAAGACTCTTAAATAATGGAATGGTACTGTCGTGTGGACTTTACGAGCCCAGGACAGTTCATGCTCGTGGTTGCTTTCAATTTTAGAGAGTCTAAAAGCGATAAGAAGACTCCAGGGGGCTGCTTTTTCATGTGTTAGTCTCCAAGGCCCAAAGAAGCATAAAAGGATGCAATGAAGAAATCTTCTAGCCGGTGTGACTAGAGTATTACTTTTTCGTAATTAGTCTACCAGGTCCAGAAAAGGGTTAAACTTATACCAGTTAGACGCCATTTCAGGTACTTTAACGAGCATGAAAGGAAGCAAGATTCCTCGATGATCTTTTCATTGTTTTAGGAGTCAGAAAAGAGCTTAACAAAAACTCCCTAAGTGCCTTTTTCGTAAAGGACTTATCTGGCCCGAAAAAGGGATAAAATTATACCGAACAAAAGGAATGGCCAGGCAAGGAGGAAGTGCTCAATCGAGGGACATTTATGATGACCAATAACGAGGGTGGGGGGGAACACTAGTGGGCCTCCTTGCGGGGTAATGAATGGTGGAAAAATAACGAAATATTTACAGTATGACATGAGTGAATGGCTCATGTAAAAATGTGGAACAATCCGATGGCAGCCGATGTGGTGCGCTAATCGAGGCAGCAAGATCTCGGGACACAATGTTGAAACTGTCCCAAGTGAGAGCGAGAAATGATCTCAAGCATCATCACGAGCTCAGAAAAATGAATCCGGCGATATAAAGAGTGTCAAAAATGGATAACGGCCAATGTAGCACGTGAACCGAGGTGACAAGGTGTCGGGACACAATGTTGATATTGGTCCTGGTGAGAGCGAGAAATGATCTCAAGCATCATCACGGGCACGGAAATATGAATCCGGTGGTGCAAATGGTGTGAAATATGGAGGTCATAAGGACTCCGGAATGGTTAAAGGAAATTACTAGGTGTATAAAATCAAATATACAAGTGATATGTGATGTCAAAAATGGTTGAGATCACCAATGTGAAAAAGTGAGCACGGTTAATGACCTACCCCCATGCTATGTGCATGGGGTTTGTGATTATGGATCACATATGTGTGGGTTTGAACAATGGGTTTATTGACGTGCTGAGATAGATGTGACGGGGAAGGTTCAAAATGATTGATCACGCCCCCTATCTCAGGGTCGAGGGAATCTATTATGCCCCTTGACTCAGAGGTGTCAAGGTGGTGTTCTATGATGGCGGGGTCAAGACCGGGCACTTCGGTATAGGACCAGGAAAAGACATCACGGAATTATTGGAAGAGTTTTTTGTACTCCTCAATCTCAGACTCACTGCAAGAGGCTCATAAAGTGATGAGTTCAGGGGAACCTCCGGGGGCAGAGATATCTATGTGGATAATAGGAGAAATGTTGGCCATGTTACCTTCCTCAAAGGCATCAGGAGCAGGAATAGGATCCTTAAACCAGTCGACTTTGGTGGGAAGGAAGTCTTTGTATTCAACCGCGAATTGGGCCGCGGTGCTAGAGGAAGATGCTTCTGGGAGGAAATACGAACGATGGTGCATGTCATCCCAGGGATACTCCGGGGCAGTGAGTGCCTCAAGAATCTCCTCATCAGTATGGAAAGTGTGGGACGTCAAATCAGTTGACCAAGGAATGGTAGTTGAAGAGATCATGTAAATGGTGTTGATCTCCCCGGATGGGGGTGGGATCGGGGGGTGAATCTCTTCAATGGTGGGTGGTGCCATCTCAAGATCCAGATTGTTCATCTCATAGAGAGCTGCTCTGTAATCGGGGAGATCGGGACAGTGATGTGAGTAATTCCCATAAACACCGCATATGGCACAGGGGTGGTTAGTGCGCAGGGATTTGTCGCGAGGCTTAGGGGTTGGATCTAGTTTGACAACTGGGATATTGGGGTCATCGTCAAGCATCTGCATGTGTTCCTGTAATGCAGGTAACTATGGACATTGATGAGTTGCATGGCCTAACTCATCGCAATACGAGCATTTGGGAGGAACACAAAACATGGGGGGGTTTTTGACTGTCTTGGAAGGTGGTACAATAGTGTAAGGTTGGGGGCCTCTGCCCCCAGTGGGTTGGGGAGGAGGAGGGGGATTCATGGAGGATGAAGGGGTAGAGACACCGGGGGGTGGCTGAGTGGTAGTAGCCATGAGTTGCACCGGTTATAGGACGACACTTGGTGTCGGCGGGGGAACGGGAGGCTAAACATACCAGACAGGTAATCCCAAGGTTAACCCAGGGAGGCTAAGGGTAGCCATGACCGGGGCGCTTACTACTCCCGAGGGAGGGACTAGGAAGGAGATTGTATGGATAGGTGTAACACCAATGTGGCTAGGTACCAATGGTGGTTTAGGAAACAAGGGTGGTTGATTGTTAGGTGTTTGGTTATCGTGGGACACGGTACATAAGTCAGACACTTCGGGCGTAAATGACGGGGGAGGAATGGATTGGAAGGTGGATGTCATCGGCGGGTCTGATTAAACTCCAGGTCCCAAGGAGGAAACAAATGAGGTAGAAGTACTACTAACAGGTTGTTCAACCATGGGGAGAACATTTTCGGGTGCAGCAGGGGCATTAGGATCATAGTAGGTGAGTTGGTCAATCTTGACCACGCGTCCATCATGGGGGAACATCATGGTATGAAATACAGAGGAAGCTACCACCCGCATAGCATACATGTAGCTACGACCAAGTAAGAGGTTGTAATCAAGTTGGGCATTTATGACCTCTATGTCAATGAGGACGGTTTTGCCACCTAACTGGACGGGGACATTGGCTAGGAGACCTTGGGGCTGAGCCGAACGACCGTCGTAGGTGCGTAATGCAGTGGTGGACTGCTGAAGGGTAGGGGATCCCAACTTCTGCCATACGAATGTAGACATAATGCATGTGGAGGCACCTTAATCGATGATGCATCGATGGATGACAAGATTCCAAACGGAAACCGAAACTTGGAATGCTAAGGAGGAAGGTAGGCGTGGTTCGGACTGGTCCAAATCAAATGCCGTCAAATTCGAATCATTTGGGTCAATCGCCCCAATGGCTGAGAGTAAAGTCTTGCATTGGTAAGGGCAGTTTTTCAAGACTTCTAATGCAGACATGGGTGCGGGAGATTGGGCTAAGTCATCTACAATGTTGTAGTTGGATGCAGCAAGCGCATTGGGGTTATTATTGATACGGCGAAGTGGGAAACGAGGTGCTCTGGGAGCGCCGTCGAGGGGGGGCAGAGGTATACATAACGCTTGATCACTGGGATGAGAGTTAGTGGGTTTATCAGTGGGAGGGACTTCAGAGGTGGAGCCATATTGGTTTCAGTGGTTCTGGAGGTTGACATCAGCAGATGACATCATCAACAAGTGGTGGTTTCCTGAGTCAAACATGGGTTGATCAGGAGCGACATAAGTGATTT
Organism: Larix kaempferi; assembly: GCA_027924585.1. NCBI lineage: Eukaryota > Viridiplantae > Streptophyta > Pinopsida > Pinales > Pinaceae > Larix > Larix kaempferi. The sequence continues at coordinate 21,081,500 of BSBM01000114.1, forward strand.
GTTGTTGGTGTGATGCATTGGCTTAAGGGGGAGCCATCGGCTAAGTGTTCACTATGCCTTGGTTTGGTAAGGGGTTTTGCAGCACCAAAGGTAGTTGCTGAGGTTGCGGGGGGTTGGGTGGTACTTGAGGAGCCGCATGCCCTTGGCGATGGGCATCATCAACCCAAAGTTGCCGAGCTTGATCCAAGTGTGGGAAAGCATGTGTGTAGTGGCCATAGACCCCGCAAATAGAACAAGGATGGTTTGTTCATAAATTGGGGTTTTTAGCCTGCTTGGGCAGGCGATCAGGGTTTTGCTTAGCAGGGGCTGCATTATTATTGTCGGGGGGATTAGGAGGTTGACCAGCTTGGTCTGTAGGTTGGTTGTTCCTACGATTACGGCCCTTGCCGTGGTTTTGTTGGCCCTGGTTGCATTGGTTGTTCTAGTTTTGCTGCGGGTTTTGTTGGGCGTAAACTTGCCCTTGGGCAGCAGGTGGATTATGAGGTTGCGCAGGTGCTGGAGCAGGCTACGGTGGATGATATGTAGGTGGAGGTTGCGTAGGTGCAGCAATTTGAGGGGGTTGCTGATATGGCTGCGGAGTGGGTTGTTGGGTTGCCGCAGGGGCTTCCTGTGGTGGGTAATAAGCAGGTTGGGCTTGGGAAGGCGCAGGAGCTGGTGCAGCCTGCTGGTGGTAATAGGGCTGAGGTGCGACCGGGGGGGTGTAAGCGGTGGGCGCATGACCAAAGAACTGAGGTGGACAGGTGGGTCCCTGGGAATGGTGGTGATGTGTCATAGAAGCATACGAGTTGGTGGCCCCATACTGTGAAGTAGCCCATGAAAGGTCGGGGCCAGGGGTAGTACGTGCTATGGAAAAGGGTTGGGGATGCGAAGAAACATGGCGGATGATGCCGTCTGCAGCATGGGATGCCCCCAACGCATCGTGCTGGAGGGATCACCGCGAGGGGCGTCAGGTATAATGGTATAGAGATAACTTGACTGGGCGTAAATGAGGTCGAATTGTTGGGCCTTAAGGATGGCCTCTTCTTCAGACTGGGGTCGTTCTGATGCCACATCCTTAGCAATGACAGGGAGAAGGGACTTGAGGAACCAATCTAGGAAGATACGGTCGTCTAATTTGATCTTGCATAAGCTACGACGTCGATGCCACTCATGAATGTGGTCCGTGATGTGGGTAGCCGTGTTTTGTCTGCAAGATAGGAGGATCTCAACGCCCACGTCATAGCGGATAGGTAACTGGAAGAACTGCAGGAAGGTTGAGGCAAGGAAAGCAAAGGTGGCATGGGTCCCGTGGGGTTGCTCGATATACCACTTGGTTGCAGAGCTGAAGGTGTGCTATAACAGACGGAGGTGAATAGAGTCGTCCACTATGGAGTTGGAGGAACACCATAGATGGAAGGACATGATATGGTTTTGTGGGTCCTCACCTGCCTTGCCCTCGAACTTAGGGATGTCAGAGGGGAGCTTGGTGGGCATGTGAGGCCATGCAGTGTCATGTCGGATAGGGTTGTTGGTCAATCTGGCTAGGTCGGGCAGGTTGAGGCTAGCCATGAATGGCAAATTGGAAGAAGGATGTGACATAGTAGTGGGTTGGACCAAGTTGGGGCCAATGCCCCCAAGTGGAGGGGCAGGATTTGGGATGTGGCTCCCAAGTGGGGGAACTAAGGTGGTATAGGATGGTCCTGCACCACCATGGGTAGTGTGAGCCAGTGATGGAGTGGGGATAGGTATTCCAGCCATGGGAATAGGTGCAGTGAGGGGAATGGTAGAGGGGGGCCCCACGGAGGGCATACCCAAAGTAAGTGTGGTAGCTGGTGTAGTGGTGGATGTGACACCAATGGTCCCTACCAAGAAAGGAGTGGAAGTCATGCCAGCCATGGGGCTGGTAGGGGCAGTATAAATGGGGTTCTCAGACTCTGCCTCGGAATCGGAGGTAAAGTAAGGAGCGTCAATATCTGGTGACGGAGTCCTATGCCGCTGACGAGTGGAGTCAAGGGACAAGGCTCAAGATCTATGATAAGTAGTATCAAGTGATGATGATCTGTGTCGATGACGGGTGGTGTCAAGTGAACCGTGCTGTGGGGGCTCGCCCCTGAGGCACCGAGAATGTCTCGGGGACTCAATGGTGACAGATGGTGTCAAATCTTTGTGGGTTGAGGTGAGTAAAAAACAACTCAAAAATCCTAATGCAACTGAGTGTGCAGAAGGAGAGCTAAAAAAAACAAGGCACTCAGGCCAACAACCAACTCAAAACACCTACTGTGACAGCTATGCTACAGTAGGTGGAGTGTCAACAGAAATGGTCAGAATACCAACAAGCAGCAGGTTTCCTAAAAATAAAAAATGGTGGACTCACTAGACCAAAAGGAGGTAAGGGAGCATGCAAACACCTAACTAAAAAGTATTCTGACTCAACTATACATATCCTCTGCAAGGTGATGAAATCCAAGTCAGACAATATGAATAGGAAATCCAAATGGCTAAGATATCCCCCTACCAGGAGGGACACCGGGTAGTCAATCCTAGAATAATGGCAACTAAGATACCCCGTTCATGACACGTCCAGAAAGGTGAATCTTCCATTTGGTCCTTTTACCGCAATACCCCTATACAGGGATATCCCAAGAACTGTGAAAGGTAGCCCTTCGGTTACTGAATGGAGTGCGGTATTCCACTCAGGCCTCCGGAACCAGTCTCGCGACTTCAACCCTCCTAAGGGAGAGGCCCTCTGGTAAACTGGTTGTGACCGTGCCAAAACGTACTAGGGGATTTTGGTTCCCTAATTGGAAAACAACTATGTCTCATGTGTAAGTAACCAAGGGGTGTTATTAGAAGCCTATCCCCCCGATCCTACCTAACTACAAAGATTCTTTTGTGTTCCCCAAGTGGGGTTAGAATATTGGTTGAGTTAAGTATTTTTTCAGGCTCACTTGAATTATGTGATAGAGTGTGTGCACGTGAGGTGATGAACCCAAAATAGAAGTGCCACAAGGGGGGCAACTTTCTAACTAACAATAATACTGAATTCGAAACTTTAACATGCAAAATTGTATAAATTAAAATGCTGAAATTTTAAAAAGATTCTGTAAAGGGAACATAAATTATGTTGCAGAAAAGGCTCTAGGGAAGTAGGGCTACAGGTGTAACAGATGGCTGTGCAGATGCAGGAAATATTGCAGCGAAGGGGCTGGGTTCAAAAACAGGGAAAAAATGCAGAAATCAGACCGTGGGTCTGTGGCGAATCTGAGCAGTCGGACCGCGAGTTTGAGGGAAACAGGCGCGGACAGGTCATGGATTTTTGGCCAACAGATGCAGTCGGACCGCAGGAAATAGGAAAAAATACGCAATCGGGTTGCGGGAAAAAGGCTAACAGACGCAGTCAGGACGTGGGAAAAGGACCGACAGACGCAGTTGGGTCGCAGCAAACAGGCTGATTAGCCGCGGTCGGATCACAGGTAACAAACTTGAATCCGCTGGCAGGGCGCCGAAAACAGTCTGAAAGCCACGGTCGGGTTGCAGGTAAAGGCCTGAAATACATGATCGGGACATGACTGCAGAGGGAAAAGATACAGTTTACGGTAGCCGAAAGGGACAGTCGAAAGGAAAATACAAGAAATTATTGCAGAGAACTAATTTTTTTTTTTTTAAACTGAAACTAAAAATTCAAACCTACGGGAGTCGCCAAAACTGTAGCTAGGGTTTTACCCCTAGGTTGTGCAAATGAACACCTACTAAGGAGAAGGGACTCCTTAGTAGCAGTTTAGTAAATTGTAAATTAAAATGCTAAAACAGAAATGTAAATTACTCTAAACATATGCATGAAACAGAAAAGACAAGATATAAAGAATGGTTTTCGTATTAATTTTACCTCCAATGTGAAGGTTGGTGAAGCTCTTACAATGGCCCAAGAGGGTTGATCCAAGCTCCAACTTGCTCCTTCTCTTTCTCCAATGGTGGGAATGGGCCAAAAGGGGCTCTCAAGGTGAAAGTAAGTCAAGGGTGAGCTAGGGTTTCAAGAGAGATTTTGGCAGAGTAAGGGTGTGGTTGACTATGGATATGAAATGAGGGGTCTCCATCACCTATTTATAGTTTTTTGGTGGTGGAGTGCTGGCCCATGGTTCTGGGAACCAAATGGTTTAGGTCAGCGGTATAGGGTTTTTTCCTCATTATTTTATATTTTTTATTCCCTCTTTAGAGGGTTTTTGCCATTTTGGAGAAATTTTGGATATTTTTGGAGGAAAAAGGGGTTTTTTAGCCCTTTTGATGGTTTTGTGGCCTTTTGGAGGCTTTTTAGTGGGATTTTCAGGGTTTTTAAGGGAAATATGTTAGGAAAATGGACAAATGAGTCATGTAATGGGGTAGATGAGGTAGTGAGCACTTTTTGGGTGTTAACACCACCGTCATAGCTTGTATGGCTAAATTCACCACAGTATCTTTATCCAATATAAAGTTTAGATAAGTTCGTAGGTCTTCAAACACATATTTCATTAAATTTGGAATTATACAAGGGATCTAGAATTTAGAACTTCAACAAGATTGAGTTTTCAAAAAATGAAAAACCAAAAAATTACTTAATTCACTCATTTCAATCTTTATATTCACCATTTTTTTATAATATTATCAATATAAGCTGTATAAAATCAAATTTATATAAAGTTGAAGCATATCTTCCTAATATTAAACTTAGATTCCTTACATTATTTTATTATTATAATTTTTTAATTTGTATTAATATTTGAGTTGATCAAGGTTTACCTCATCTCATGAACAATAGATGTTGCAAGAAATTTCTTACCTATTAAGTTATCTAATGTCATTATTTGTATGTTGAAATTATTAACCATTTTATTTATAATTTGATAAAGCATATATTGTGCATGTGTTGAATTACCATATTAGTAAGAGATTGTCTCCATTTTAGAGTAACCTACAAAGTTATTTAATGATACAGCAGTCAATGTGTTTGTTACTGTAACAAATTTATGTATTGGCATAGTAACTTATTAATTCCCAATCTTGATAATGAGTGGCTAGAACATGGGGATTTTTTCTCAACTTCAAGAAACAACAAGAACTGGAAATGCCTAGGAATTGGTTGAAACCTCTAATACCATGAAAAATTATTAGCTCATATAGTCACTATAATATTAAACCTGTGGATGAGGACACTACCCCTAATCATATTTAGAATATTGACTAGAAAAACAATTAGTAACATATACACAAGCAACAACATGGAAAACTAGGTCATACTCTATTTTATTTTCTTCCCTTTATATGTATTTTCGAGTACGGATCTAGAATTTAGAACTTCAACAAGATTGAGTTTTCAAAAAATGAAAAACCTAAAAATTACTTAATTCACTCATTTCAATCTATATATATTCACCATTTTTTTTACAATATTATCATTATAAGCTATATAAAATCAAATTTATATTAAGTTGAAGCATATCTTCCTATGCTTAAACTTAGATTCTTTACATTATTTTATTATTATAATTTGTAATTTGTATTAATATTTCTTACCTATTAATTTATCTAATGGCATTATTTGTATGTTGAAAGTATTAACCATTTTATTTATAATTTGATAAAGCATATATTGTGCATGTGTTGAATTACAATATTAGTAAGAGATTGTCGCCATTTTAAAGTGACCTAGAAAGCTATTTAATGACATAACAGTCAATGTATTTGTTACTATAACAAATTTATGTATTGGCATAATAACTTAGTAATTCTCAATCTTGATAATGGGTGGCTAGAACATGGGGGGTTTTGCTCAACTTCAAGAGACAACGAGAACTGGAAATGTCTAGGAATTAGGTGAAACCTCTAATACCATGAAGATGTATTAGCTCCTATAGTCATTGTAATATTGTACTTGTGGATGATGACACTACCCCTAATTATATTTAGAATATTGACTAGAAAAATAATCAATAACATATCTACGAGCAACAACATGGAAAATTAGGTCATACTCTATTTTATTTTCTTCCCTTTATTTGTATTGTCTATTGTATGCCTTAGGACATTTTTGTCAAGTATATAGCACAATAGGTACTTAGGCACTTCACTTTTTCCCTTCATTTTATGGGATTATTATGAGCCCACAAGTTTCTACATGTTTTGGACATTGTTAACTATCAATTATTACTTTGGATTATGTTGATTGGTTAAGCCTAGATTCCTTTTTATAATATAAATATAATCATCTAACATTTAAAGAAATATTCATTATTCAATACTATATATTATGATATGTGGTTGGCACTATTTTAGAGCCAACAAGAGAAAATATTGTATTGGATAAAGTCTAAGTATACCAATTAAGGTAAAAAAAATTTATTAATTAGAATATAAATTTTATAGTACAATTGGTTTTTTTTCAAATACATGAAGAAAGAGGGAAAACCCATTCTAGTTATTGCAAGTGTCCAGTATTTATTTTTGAAATGTTTGAACATATTACATTGAAAAAACATTAACTAGCTACTCCCATAGTAAAGTTTTTATAGACAAAGTCTATAATATGTTGTATGTCCAGTATTTATTTTTGAAATGTTTGAACATATTACATTAAAAAACATTAATTAGCTATTCCCATAATAAAGTTTTTATAGACAGTCTATAATATGTTGCTTGTAAGTGCTTTACTGGACTCCATTAACCAAGTTTGATGGAGTGAGAAGTTATGTCGATCTAGACAAAGCATTGGAATTTGTAATTTCCATGTTAGATATTGTTTGGTGTTTGAACGTATTACATTGAAAACAATAATAATTAACTCCAATATAGTTTTAATATGCCAAATTAACTCCAATATAGTTTTAATAGGCCAAAACTAGAAGATATTGATTTTAAGTGCATTATTGGACTTGATTATCCAAGTTATGGGAGAAGTTATGTTAATATAAACAAATCATTGAAAGTTTAATATTTCATGGTGTCATGTAATGTGCATGAAGTATCGTCACATGAATACATTGCAATTTAAACAAAATTTTCATATTTGTACCAAATAATATAAAACTCCTCAAATAAATTTGAAGAGAATATTCAATATACAAGAAAAATTGAAAAATGTTTCTTCATGTATTAATTGGTCCTCCAAAGAACAAAATTACATCCATGAATCATCTCCACCTAATCTCATGTTATTCGTTCAAGTAGGTCAAGGACAGCTTGTACACCATGTTTATTTATCTTGGCCTGCTTGCAATGTTCTTTCTTAGCCATCCATGCCCAAACTATGGTATCAATTGGAATAGATCCAAGATCTATGTCATCAGGATTTGGTACCCAATATTCTTCTAATACTTTTTCATTGTATTTCCCTGAACCGGGCTTCCACCAATCAACTTTAACATGAAGAGTATCACTTTCATCATCTTGAAATATATTTGAGGTGGCTTTTTCCATCCAAATCATCTCCCCTTCATCCTCGTTTCTTGATCTAACTAGCAACATCTTTCCTTTCTCAACATCATTAATAGGGTTGAATGTTGTCTTTGGCTTATTGCACTTGGGTCCAACATACACGGGTTCACCTGTCATAGTATCAAAATCCCCATCCATAATATTTGAGATTGCATGAAGCGCATTACGACCAACATCTGGAGTTTGCCTTGTCTTGGGCCAGAAATCCTCAGAAGATGAATCACTTGCATCCACTATTGTATGATCATTGTAATCTTCATATAAAGTATCAAGAACTGTTTCCCAATACTCTACCTTATTTTTCCATTCTGGTGTAATAATTGGCAAATCCTCACCACCCATTGTGTCTTTCCACATTTTTATGTATGATGTTATTCCTTCTTTTAGTTCTTTTAAATAGATTTCATTCTCTTTGGGATGTAAGAAAGATGGCTTCCCTATGGGTAGTTTAGATCGACCTTCATCGTCTGTATTCCATAACTCAACTGGTTCTGACCACTCAACATCTCTTATGGATTCTTTATACCGTAATACCGGAACATCATTGAGTACAGGAAATTGGAAGTACTGAACATTAAGATGTCCAACTAGTGCATTTTTTCCTTCCTTTATGTATCCATTAAGGAAGCTTTTGAAGTCATACACCTTATGAATCAGTTTAGGTGGAAACACTCTTTTTTCTTCAATTTTGCAATATGTATCCATCATCTCAGGTAGAGAATATATATCTTTACTTTTCAAGCTGGAAGACATTCTCCCATAGGTCCCGTCTATGTCTTCATGGGTGTGTCCCACGAGCAAGAACCCAACCTCAATAGTGATGAAGACACCAAGTGCAGTGAGAAGTGATAGAAACATGAAAAGATAACGATTTTTATTATCACTTGCTGCATTATCCAATTGTAACAATAAATGTGGAGGAAGAGGTTTAAAATCGATATCTTGATTTTCTAATCTTCCATGAGATAAAAATTCATCCATGTACACTCTACATTTTGAGTAAATAGAGGTGTCAAGTAATGCATTTGAAAGTGGGTTTCTTGAACTTCCACTCTCATAAAGAAGATCACCATACATATCAAGATGTGGGTATTCAAGGTCCCTTAAGCACTTAGCAAGTGATGTAATGGTAAATTGTGATCCCATATGTACAAATGGTAGGGAGAAATGACCAAAACCTCCTGTCTTATGCCCATGTGTTAGCATACCTGTCAATGACAAACCCAAGTTTATTCCTACAATAGATTTTGATTTGACGCGTAGCCTTGGAATTGAAGTCTTTGTTTTATCCATTTTATCATGGATAATACTCAAATACTCCTTTGGAAACCTCTCTGACATGATTATGTTGGCACAGTAGCAATGTCTTCCGCACATAACGATCTTGTTATGTTTGTTCAATCTAGCGCGTGTTGTTTCTTCCAACTCTTTTGTAGTTGCTGACTTCATTTGTGCTTTCAACACAATACATTCACCACATTTACTGAAGTTGGTGTTCTTTGAGAATGCCACGTCTCGAAAATGAGTGTTCCAAATCTTGCTCATTGTTGGTTGTGATATTAATGGACAATTGAGCTTTTCCAAACCCACATTGATCTCTTTTAACAAAGAGCTTTGTGTGTAAGTCGAAGGCAACAATCTTAGAGGAGAAGAAGTTCCATCTGCTTCGACTTGACGTGTTTGGTTTGGCGAAAAATCTGAATTGTCCATTACAATTTTATGCAGTATTTCTATGGCCGCCATAGTATGTGCACGTGCTTTACATGTATTGGTGTTACCATGAATGGATTCCATATGTCCTTGTTCAAATATATGTTGGTAGCTATAGAAGGTGCTTTGAGGAATCTTATGTATCTTGTACCATGCTTTATTACAAATAACATTACCATCAAATCTCATGTCCTTTACTTTTCTAATAATAGGAGGTAGGACATGGCCATGGCTCTTTGACATGATAGTGTTTGAAACAAGTGAATTCAATACAAATTCCCTGATACCATTTTTGTCTTTGCATTCCATATCCCTTCTAGCATTTGCAATGGCATTCCTATCCACATGTTGAAGACAATCTTGTTTACAACATTCATCTGTAGCCAAAAGTCGGACTTCTTTCTCTTTATCTATCTTGGTTTGACGTTTTGCAACTTTTTCTCTTGTCATAGCTCGTTTAATATTTTTATATGGCCTCGATGCATTAAGAACACTGACATCTTGATCTTTTTGATTATAAAGATCCCCATCCCATTGGTATAAAGGACTTGTATCCTCTATAACATCCCATATCAGCATTTCCATGGGTGGCTCTTTGTACTTTGTCTTGACCCTTAACATCTCACCTATGTTGTCCACCAATTTATGTATTGGCCATCTAACCAATCCATGTATAGACTTATCCCCAATCTTGCATCTTTCACAATACCCATGTATCTCTTCCACAAAAACACCAAAGTTATCTTCACCTAGTGTTTCACCCACAACCATGTCATCCTCATGGACATTAACTATCATTCCTTTGGCAATGCACATAATTGTTCATATGCATCCATGTGTAAGAGAAACCCTTGTACACGTGAGTGCAGCCCTATCTTGTGGAATATTTATGGGTTGATCTTCACAATGAGGTTTCAAATCTATTTCTGGCCAAATCTCATAAGATTCTATTGCACCCCCTAGTGTTTCCTCAAATCCAGTTGGATGTGGTAAAGGAGCATCATTTTTTAACACCTTCTCAATTCTAACCACTATGCATCCTTTGTTTACAATCTTTCCATGAACCTTATTCCCAAGCTCTGTATTGAATATGGAGCCCTCACCCACCTTCACTCCATGTTGTAAAAGATCTACTTTGTCTCCAATAGAAAATGTTGAACAAACATTTGCACCTGTACACCAAACATAAAAAACTTACTATTTTCTCAAGAAAACATTCAATAAACTATGAATAATTCTTAACACATGCTTTGGTATTTGATTTACCTATGGTGTGCCTCAAATCTGTAGTCCTCCATGGATGTGTGTCCCCTTCATCAACATATTCCACAATCAAATGTGGTTGAGTGACATCAATGATCAAAACCATAATATAACCTGCAACAACCCTTCCTCCACCATAATAAGTTCCAACTTCTGTAGATTCAACCTTTCCTAGCCCAATAACTTGACCATTAACCAGGAGGTCAACATAGTCCCCTTTTGTGAAAATTATACTTTCCATTGTCGCTCCTACAAATTCTTTAACACACAATTGAATTATAATTTGTAGTTAAGGTTAAACCATGTAAAGTGTGCTCTTATATTTTAGGCAAAACACAATCTACAAAAAAATAATGTACTTGTAATAGCTAAAAAAAGTATGGCATCATTTTGTTGTGCAAATTAAACATTGTTCCCCACCATTTAGTCCCCACCTCCAAAAGGGACTTTACATATAAATTATGATGGAGCTACAAAGCGTAATCAAAACAAGATTGGTTATCAATGTATATAATCTTAATACAAACACAAAACTATTCTTAGAAAAACTTGTAAAAATGTCTAAAAATTTTCCATACTTAAGAACTTGTAATAGTATTGAAGGTAGTTATTAAGTAGGTTGGAATCCAGCCATGATCGATCATGCAAGTTTGTATAATCATGGAACTTGTAATAGTATTGAAGGTAGTTATTAAGTAGGTTGGAATCCAACCATGATTGATCATGCAAGTTTGTATAATCATGGCTCACTGAGATTTATTTTTTGTATCAATTGTTCAAAGTAAATTCAAATATCCTTGATTGGAGTCATCCTTATTTTAAGTACTCCCGAAAATAGTTACTTGGTGTCATCTAAACCTATATTGTAGATTAGTGAAGAATAACATCTATATGGAACTAGAGTAATACAAAATCCCAAGCAATGCTACTTGATGCCACTATTAGTATACTAATACATAGTAGAAGTTTTTTGAATTATAAGCGACTCCTAGCTTAGCGACTACTAATACATAGCGACTACTAGCTTTCCTTCTAGCATAAGCACACATGCTTATGCTAGAAGAAAAGCTAGCACTCATTAGCTTTCCAGAAGAAAAACCCTGGGCATTGTGATTGGTGGTTGCTAGGTTATACCTTGGTCTTCTGCCATGTACTCTATTTTGAAATAAGCACATGGCACAAAATCAAGGAAAGCTAGTGACTCCTAGCTTTCGCTCTAGCCTAAGCATTTCCTTATAGCATAAGCACACATATTTATGCTAGAATGAAAGCTAGTAGTCACTAGCTTTCTAATAGATAAACCCTTGGCATGGTAATTGGTGGTTGCTAGCTTATACCTTGAGCTTATGCCATGTGCTCTATTTTGAAAGAAACACATGGCACCAGGGATCAAATTTGAAGGGTGGGGTCCCATTTCACTTTGAAGGGCTATGAGATATTGAACCCTTCAATGCTGCCATGTCAAAATAAGTTATTCTTTTTATTTGAAAATGTAATATTACATCAAAATTTTAATGTTTACTGACGTAGTAAAGTCAAGAGGTTTTATTTTGCAGTGGATATAGCAGCACTGAACATTATATATGTCATATAACACAACCATATTTCTCCCCGATCTAGCGGCTAGTCTCTAGGTCACTATGCCACCTTTTCCATCTTAGCAGTTTCCCAAATTAAGAAAAGAGAACTTGTAATGCCTCTCAAGGGCATTAAAAATTTTAAAATAATTAAGTATCTATTTTATTTATTTAGTTTTGAAATGTATAAGAGTGTCAATACAAGCTCAATATACATCATGTAACCATAGCAGCATATGAACAACACATAAGCATTTTACAATAGCATCTAACAAATTTACAACATTCTATAAACAATTTGAAATCACAAGAAAAGTACCTCGATATAAGGATGTGACGAAGTCCAAACTGAAGCAAGCTTCCTTCTTCATCTTGAGTTGCTTCTATTTTCATTTCCCAAAGTGGAACCACGGTTTACCTCCCAGCCAACTAGGGGCCTAGCTTGCTCCCTAGCCCCAGGAAGCCATCTAAATGGTCCCATCCAAATGGCTCCTAGCCCTTCGTGCCTGAAACCCATAGAGAACAGAACAGTGATGCACTAGTAGGCTATGTATCAAATCTTCCAAGAGTTCTCAAACTCTTCCAACTCTTCAAAACTTCTCATACCCCAAAATACCCAAAATTCTCCATCCTAGAATACTCTCACCAAAACAATCTTCAAGAGAAAAGAACCTCCCTCCTTACACTCTCAAGTCTCATATTTATATCAAAAATACTCATCAAATTCCTCATCCATCAATAAATTCCCATAAATAATAATCATCAATCAATAAATTTATTTTCTCCAAAAAATAGAAATTTGATTTAAATAATTAAAATATTAATAAAGATGGATGCAAAGTCTCACTTGTCATGCTTCCATCTTAATGCAACTATGACAACCATTTTCTAAAAATTTGTGCAAATCCTATCTATCCATTTATTTATATTATCCTTTCATTCATAAGTCAAATAAGATATTTTCATATACTATATTATACTATGACATATTTTATATTATATGCATATAATTATATATGTTATTTAATAATCCAATTAATTTATATAAATCTAAATCATATTAAACAAGTCAACAAACTCATACTTTCAACACACAAGTAATGCTTTCATCAATTCGTCAACCAAGTTACTAATAGATAATATAATCATATTAATTTATTCATTGATCGACCAATCATAGTAATGTAATCAAGAATTGACATATGCATGGCCAGTGCACACGTCTTAAGCGTGCGTACTAATAATCACATTTAATGCTCCTAATAAATCATTATTACATCCTCACAAACAACATATAGAAGAACAATTAAACACTGCATCATTCGTCATTCATAATCATTCATATAGAAACAGTAAGAAAAAATTAGATAAACATAATGGTGAAATCAAACATATAATCATGATGGTTAATAACAATTAAGAACACCATCCAATCCATCATTGGTACCATCCATCACATCAGTAATCCAGCCCCCAAATCACCACTACTTCCATCTCCTGACCTCACCATCCCGTTCTCTGCTGCAATATACTATGGCGTCGACTGCACGACCTAACCATATATAGAACCCGTAAGCAGAAGTGTCGATCGACTACATCGACCAAGCTTCCCCAGCAGGCATCCGCTAGTCATCATCACACGTCTAGGGGAGTGCGCTACAGAAACCTCCCACGACTACAGGTTTCGGGGGATAAACGGTGGGAAATTCCTCCACCCCCCCTAATAGTAGTAGGGTCAACACCCTACATCAACCATGCTGTGCCATCACTGTTCTAAGGGGTCCCATCATTGAAAAACCACTTTGGGAAGGTCACAATTTCTGTCAAAACTCACACTCACCCACAAGTCATACAAATATTGGAATTCACAATTAAATAGCATGAAATTTGATATATCATTATACTCATGATGTTTAATACATCTCGTGCCCCTTGGCAATATAGGAATCCGCCTATCTCATAGCCAATTAACATGTGGTATAGTTCATCATTAACATGAAACATATATATAGCCATACCCAACTCTTTCAAGTGCCAATCCATATCACTAATATGACATTTACAAATAATCATGTAAGTTATTTTTGCAAACAACTAAATTAGCATTCTACATATGGATATTCTATATTCAATTTTGCATGTTCAAATGAAATAACATATTCATTGTCATTAATAAATTAAAACAATATTTCGAATTACCATACATGCCTCAAGGGAGTCCACATGTCCACATAACAATCATCTTGATCAATCTCTCTTAGTAAAACAGATAATAAGCAAATGCATTGCTAAGCTAATTCACATTAGAGTTTTTAATTAAAGACTATCAAAATATGGTGCGTTACAGAACTATCCGACTGTAGGCAACTTTTGTTCTCAATAGCTAATTATGGACCTTGTATGCTTTTTCTTTATAGCCCCGTGATATCCCCCCCCAAGATCTCGTTATACATCCTAAATCTATGGTATGATGGAGTAGAGGATGGGTTGTGAAGCATAGGTAAAAGGTAGGTTGACCAAGTAGAGAGGGGATGCATAGATGGTTGAAGTTCTTCTTATATGGTTTAAGTTCATGTTTTTTCCAGACCAACCGATAAGGGCAACAAAATCAAATGGTAAAGTAGCACTGTCATTCTAAAAATCAAGATTACAAAAACATTTTTGTCCCAATTCATACAGTCGAACGCGGATTGTAAGTGTAGTAGCATCGGTGGTCTTCATATTAATAAATACCAAGAATCTTAAACTGTGTACTAGAGGAAGGTGTTAATTCGATGACTGAGCAATTGGGGAAAATAGCTCATGTAATACAGTTTTAGATACAAAGTATGGATTCTTGATTTGACTCATTAACTAGATGCATGGAGGTTGGCAGAGTGGGAACTTCCCCAAATCATCGGGTTTTTTGGAAAAGCTGGGGGGCGCATTGCGCACACCTATTTCCCGTAGGGATGCAACCGTGTCCAGTGGCAGCTGAATGGGGAAGCAATCGGTTTTAGAGTGAAAACAATGGTCTTCCTTGTCCCCTCCATTTCACAAAAGTTAAAGAGTAGCTAAATTCTCAAGAGCTTCGATCGGGCAACAATGGAAAATAGGGAAAGGCAAGGAGCACATGGAATCATATATATGCGTATACACAGGACATATGAAGAAATAAGCAATTGTTGTTGTTGCTACAATTGGGAATTGATAAATGTCGTTCTAAATAGCCTCTGACGGAGATTTGTGACAAACCCACTCTCGGGTCCAGGCTTCAAATTTGAAGCCTTCAAGGCCCATTTGAAGTAACAAAATTTCATTCAAATAATAATATTGTGTTTGAACTTTGAAGTTACAGAATTTTAATCAAATAATTTTTTTTTTAAATAATTGATGGGATCATGAATGGATAAAATGATGTACATACCTGTAAATTCATAGGATGTCAGCAATCTAGTCATCCTTGAAGTTGAGCTCCTCAAAGAAAACGCATTTCTTTAAATATGTTTATGGTAGGATGGCATTGCCAGCTTCACTCCACAAACTCTCCTGGAGGACTGGAGGAGATAGGGTAGGTGGAACTTGGAAGTAGATCAACCACAATGGAGTATGGGTATAAGAAAAAGATTGTTTGTATTCCTGTAATATTATATATTGATGGTCGGAGCCATGGAAGCATGGAGTTTGAGCATTGACTTGATACAACAAAGAAAACACAAGGCTATAGGTAGGGTCCACGGGCGAGAGCAACAACCTGCAACATTACAAGAAGTTTTTGGATTGTGGATTTTGTCTAAAATGCCAAATTCGGGGCACATTAACATAATATATTATACATTGAATACTCAATTAACTCACGAAGTCAGCATTCACGAATTGGTATGTGATAACTGGTAACGTGGTAATTCCGCTGCCAACAACATCTATGAGCCACCAACCAGGTTTAATAAATTTGTTGATGCCCTTAAATGTGTTAAACATGTAAGTGCTTGCTACAAACATGAGAACTTGGAAGCGTTCAAGCCATGGACTCCTCAGTGTAATCCCGTCCACGTAAGTTGGTCAATGATATTATTAGAGGCCCAATGGTCCATGATCCATGGATGATCAAACACGTGGATATTGGAGAGTAACTGAGTCCCACTCCCAAGTCACCTAGCTAGTAGCCGCATTCCCAATTTCCCACTGAAAACTGTTGATGGGTGAAATTTGAAGCTACCCTTCTGTTGCAATTTTAAATAGTAGTGGTTAATTTAATTATTGAAGGGCTTACCATGAAATTAATTTTTTTTTGCATGGTAAAATTTGAAGTGGCCTTCTATGACATGTAAAATGGCTTCTGAAGGGCCCTGAAGGCTTCAAATTTGAAGCTTGCATGGCACAAGATCAAAAAAAGATAGCAACTGCTAGCTTTATTTCTAACATAAGCATTTCCTTCTAGCATAAGCACACATGCTTATGCTAGAAGGAAAGTTATCAATTGCTTGCTTTCCAATAGAAAAACCCTAGCCATGGTGATTGGTGGTTGCTAACTTATACCGTAATCTTGTGCCATGTCCTCTATTTTGAAATAAGCACATGGCACAAGATCAAGGAAAGCTAGCGACTGCTCGCTTTCCTTCTAACATAAGCATTTCCTTCTATCATAAGCGCACATGCTTATGCTAGAAGGAAAGCTAGTAGTCGCTAGCTTTCCAATAGAAAAACCTTGGGCATGGTGATTGTTGGTTGCTAGCTTATACCTAGACCTTGTGTCATGTACTCTATTTTGAAATCAGCACGTGGCATAGGATCAAGGAAAGCTAGTGACTGCTATCTTTCCTTCTAGAATAAGCATTTCCTTCTAGCATAAGCACACATGCTTATGTTATTGGAAAGCTAGAAATCACTAGCTTTCCAATAAAAAAACCCTGGGCATGGTGATTGGTGGTTGATAGGTTATACATTGATCTTGTGCCATGTGCTCTATTTTGAAAGAAGAACACGGAACAAGATCAAGGAAAGCTAGCATAAGCATTTCCTTCTGGCATAACCACACATTCTTATGCTAGAAGGAAAATTCTCAGTCGCTAGATTTCCAATAGAAAAACCCTAGCCATGGTGATTGGTGGTTGCTAACTTATACCTTGAGCTTGTGCCATGTGCTCTATTTTGAAAGAAGCACATGGCACAAGATAAAGAAAAGCTAGCGACTGCTAGCTTTCTTTCTAGCATAAGCATTTCCTTCTAGCATAAGCATAAGCACACATGTGGTTATGCTAGAAGAAAAGATAACCATTGCTAGCTTTCTAATAGAAAAACTCTAGCCATGAAAGAAAGCTAGCAGTCGTTAGCTTTCCAATTGATAACACTGTCCATGGTGATTGGTGGTTGCTAGCTTATACCTTCCGCTTGCGCCATGTGCTCTATTTTGAAATAAATACATGGCACAAGATCAAGGAAAGCTAGTGACTACTAGCTTTCCTCCTAGCATAAGAATTTTCTTATAGGATAATAACACATACTTATGCTAGAAGGAAAGCTAGCAGTCGCTAGATTTCCAATAAAAAAATCCTATCCATGCTGATTGGTGGTTGCTAGATTATACTTTGAGCTTGTGTCATGTGCTCTATTTTGAAATAAGAACATGGCAACAGATCAAAGAAAGCTAGTGACTGCTAGCTTTTCTTTGTAGCATAAGAATTTTCTTCTATCATAAACACACATGCTTATGCAAGAAGGAAAGCTAACAGTCGCTAGCTTTGCAATACAAAAACTCTATCCATGGTGATTGGTGGTTGTTATCTTATACCTTGAGCTTGTGCCATGTACTCTATTTTTAACGAATGCTACCTTTCCTTCTAGCAAATGCATTTCCTTTTAACATGACACACATGCTTATGTTAGAAAGAAAGCTAGCAGTCACTAGCTTTCCAATAGAAAAACCCTGGGCATGGTGATTGGTGGTTGCTAGCGTATACTTTAAAATTGTATCATGTACTCTATTTTCAAATAAGCACATGGCACAAGATCAAGGAAAGCTAGCGACTGCTAGCTTTCCTTCTAGCATAAGCATTTCCTTCTAGGATAATAACACATACTTATGCTAGAAAGAAAGCTAGCAGTCGCTAGCTTTCCAATAGAAAAATCTTGTCCATGGTGATTGGTGGTTGCTAGCTTATACCTTGAGCTTGTGCCATGTGCTCTATTTTGAAATAAACAAATGACAAAATATCAAGGAAAGCCAACGACTGCTAGCTTTACTTGTAGCATAAGAATTTTTCTTCTAGCGACTGCACACATGCTTATGCTACAAGGAAAGCTAGAAGTCACTATCTTTCCAATAGAAAAATAATATGAATCTCTTTAAGTTTACATTTCCTAAAGATTCATAATAGCCTATCCCATAGAGACCATCATTTAACTTGTTAGATGAATAACTTTTGGACATGTCAACATGAGAGAATAAGTGTTTATAAATGACAAGCTTTAAAAACTCAACGTCTTCTTCCACATTCACCTCATAATAAAACTTCCCATTACATAGAATAAGCACACATGCTAATGTTATTGGAAAGCTAGCATTCGCTAGCTTTCCAATAAAAGAACCCTGGGCATGGTGATTGGTGGTTGATAGGTTATACGTTGATCTTGTGCCATGTGCTCTATTTTGAAAGAAGAACACGGAACAAGATCAAAAAAAGCTAGCATAAGCATTTCCTTCTGGCATAACCACACATTCTTATGCTAGAAAGAAAGTTATCAGTCGCTAGCTTTCCAATAGAAAAACCCTAGCCATGGTGATTGGTGGTTGCTAGCTTATACATTGAGCTTGTGCCATGTGCTCTATTTTGAAAGAAGCACATGGCACAAAATAAAGGAAAGCTAGCGAATGCTAGCTTTCTTTCTAGCATAAGTATTTCCTTCTAGCATAAGCACACATGTGCTTATGATAGAAGGAAAGATAACAATTGCTAGCTTTCTAATAGAAAAACTCTAGCCATGAAGGAAAGCTAGCAGTCGTTAGCTTTTCAATTGATAACATTGTCCGTGGTGATTGGTGGTTGCTAGCTTATACCTTCAGCTTGCGCCATGTGCTCTATTTTGAAATAAACACATGGAACAAGATCAAGGAAAGCTAGCGACTGCTAGCTTTCCTCCTAGCATAAGCATTTCCTTCTAGGATAATAACACATATTTATGCTAGAAGGAAAGCTAGTAGTCGCTAGCTTTCCAATAGAAAAATCCTATCCATGGTGATTGGTGGTTGCTAGATTATACTTTGAGCTTGTTCCATGTGCTCTATTTTGAAATAAGAACATGGCAACATATCAAAGAAAGCTAGCGAATGCTAGCTTTCATTGTAGCATAAGAATTTTCTTCTATCATAAACACACATGCTTATGCAAGAAGGAAAGCTAACAGTCGCTAGCTTTCCAATACAAAAACCCTGTCCATGGTGATTGGTGGTTGTTAGCTTATACCTTGAGCTTGTGCCATGTACTGTATTTTTAACGAATGCTACCTTTCTTTCTAGAAAATGCATTTCCTTTTAGCATGACACACATGCTTATGTTAGAAGGAAAGCTAGCAGTCACTAGCTTTCCAATCGAAAAACCCTAGGCTTGGTGATTGGTGGTTGCTAGCTTATACTTTGAACTTGTATCATGTACTCTATTTTCAAATAAGCACATGGCACAAGATCAAGGAAAGCTAGCGACTACTATCTTTCCTTCTAGCATAAGCATTTCCTTCTAAAATAATAACACATACTTATGCTATAAAGAAAGCTAGCAGTCGCTAGCTTTCCAATAGAAAAATCTTGTCCATGGTGATTGGTAGATGCTAGCTTATACCTTGAGCTTGTGCCATGTGCTCTATTTTTAAATAAACACATGACAAAAGATCAAGGAAAGCCAGCGACTGCTAGCTTTACTTGTAGCATAAGAATTTTTCTTCTAGCGACTGCACACATGCTTATGTTACAAGGAAAGCTAGCAGTCGCTAGCTTTCCAATAGAAAAATAATAAGAATCTCTTTAAGTTCACATTTCCTAAATATTCATAATAGCCTATCCTATAGAGACCATCATTTAACTTGTTAGATGAATAACTTTTGGACATGTCAACATGAGAGAATAAGTGTTTATAAATGACAAGCTTTAAAAACTCAGCGTCTTCTTCCACATTCACCTCATAATAAAACTTCCCATTACATAGTGTTAGCATTTAGATTTTATTCCAGTTGTAAAAGAATAACACCTAAGGTAACCTATTTCAAACCAAGATTTAGGTGGAAAACTCAGCCATTTTTCCACCAGAGAGGGCTCTCTCACAATACATATACAAGGACTAAAAAATATAAAAGTTCTCTCAAATTTTCTCAAAAGGATTTTCTGGTTGAAAAGGAAAACAAGAAACGTTGGGCATGGAGTCAAAGTTTCAAATATACAATATACCAGTAAGAGATTTATACCAAACAGAAAGATTACAATCAATTTGATTTTTTCAGGTGGTACAGAAAGAAATAATGACAGTCCATCAACAATAGGCATCTAACTTAGGATGAATCCATTGTCAACTTTGGAGAAAATAGTGAATATTTAAATGATATAAAATGAGGCATAACCAGTATGAATCTCGAATTATTTTCGACATTCATTTAAATATAAAAGAAAAACATAATGGAAGATATAACAAAGGAAGTGAACATGCACATATAAAGATTAAAAAAAACGGACTGTAAAGCTGATCAACACATGAATCTCTGGTCTCAAAAGATGGGTATTTTCACTGTACTGCTTTTATTTATCAAAAAATAGATCTCCAAACATACACTATCTCTCAAAAAATTTCCAACCCCTTCAACAATGACTCTCATTGTTCTTATACAAAATTTGGAAGAAGCTTGACATAACTGCTTTTTTTAACTAATAACTGAAAATATTTTAACTTAAAAGATAACTATCTTTGAGCAATAGATAACTGTCTCCAAATAATATTACAAATTTAAAATAAAAGTATCCTTTTTGCCACTTGGCAAAAATTTTGAATATCATCTTTTCGCCACTTGGCAAGAGTTTTGAAAGCCTCTATGAATGGACAGAATATCTTGTCCTTCCATATTTTTCCACATATGTCCATTGGTCGGCCGCGGGTAAGTCATAGTTGGTCATTTCCTTCACCAAGACTCGCATTTCAACATGACCTGCATAAGAAACAGGAAGAAGGTTTCCACAGGTTGAGATTAGCATATTTAAAATTTCAAACTCCTCTGATATTTTCTCCATTAAAATTTTCCCTGTAAGCATATGATCCAGTTGCTGGAACTTTCTGTGATCCATCCTTATATCAAACAACAATCTCTTATAATCATTCGGAGGAATTAATTCATTTTTTTCATTCCAAAAAGCAGGGAACCCTTTGTTTACTAATTTTTCAAATTGCTTTTTGAACTTTACTACTTCTTCCCGTATTTCTCCAGCTTTAGCTTCAACATTCTCAACATGTGAGTATTTCCCCAAGATCCTTCTGGCCCATGTGATGACTGAAATTCTATTCGTTATATTCATGGCTATCAGGTCTGCTTCAGTTAGACTGTTTAAAAATGTTATTGCTTTCTGGGCTACGTCTTTTGGCTTTTTATTTAAGCTTTCCCTGACGGCTCTACAACTTTCGAAGGCATCTTTGACCACCTTTTCTTTGACTCTTATGTAATCCAGATATGGTCTTAGTTTCTCAACTTCTTTTATAATTTGGTCCCACACCAGGTGTTTACAACCTTGCATAGCAGCTTGCCCTGTCACATGAGCTGCTAATCCTTTATTATTATTACTTAATTCCTGATTCTTTGTTTGCAAGGTTTTTATTTCTTTATTTTTGATTTCATTCTCTTCTGTCAGCTTCTATATTTCAACCTTCAATTCTTTGATTTCATTTTCCCTTAAGCTTACCTGGGACATAGCCTGTAAAATATCATCTACTCCCGTTTTATCTTCCTGTGTGTCTATTTGTACTTTTTGCTGACCACTTCCTTCTAATCTTTTCCTCGCTTCTGCCAACTGTTCTTCTAAAATGATTTTCTCTTTTTCCCACCGATCTTTTTCGATAGAAAGCTTTAACATTTTAGCAGTAACATCATTGACTTCATTAGATAATTCTTCTTTTTCTTTTTCCAATATTGTCAATTCTGCTCCTTGGATGAGTACAGTGTATGGAATTTTTAATTTTCGTCTCAACATCTGGATCGTATCGTCTTTCTCTTTGAGCAGTTTGGTTGCTGCATCTCCTTCTTTATTTATCAAATCTACTTGCAATTTTTTAATCTGTTGCTGTCGAGACTTATTCTCTGCCTTCTCCTGTCTCAATTGATTATTCAATTTATCCACTGAACTTTTCAACTTGTCTGCTCTTAATATGGCTCCCAAATAATCTGAATATATGACTTCTCCAGTTTGTCTATGCAATAAAATTTTATCCGGGGCATTTATTTTAGACAAATCTATATTCATTTCTGAAATCTTATTTTTTGTGACAACTGAAAATTTCAAGAAATTTTCCCTGATATTTCTGCTAGTAAATAAGCTTACCTCAGTATTAGATATACTTCTAACCTTCGGAAACAATTGACTGGTTTGTTTCGCGAACTCCTGTTTATTTCGACTATGCTCATCAAACACATCCATGATATTATGGGGTCTATTTACATCACCCTCTACAGGGGTTTCTTCAATGTTGTACTCTTTAACTGTAACCTCTGGTATTTCTTTTTCAGTTGTTTTAGCCTCTTCTGAAATTGTTGTTAACTCTTGTGGTTCATTCATTTTCAATCTTTTTCCTCTTTCTGTTTCTTCATCTTCAATGATCATTATGTCCTGTATGGGTCTTTTAGATCCAACCAGTGCACTATCTATTTCGCTTTATGTCCCTGTTGTTGTGTCAATCAATGCCATTTCTTTGTCGGATGCATCCGAAATGATTTCTTCTTTATATTCTAGCCAATTGTCTCTGTCCGACATTCCTTCAACAATCTGATGGTTCAGGGCCTTGATACGATGCTCCGTTCTTCATTTTGATATGATGTTTAACGGGTCATACTCCATAGTCGTATATGACTCAAAATTCATATCCTTCAACAACTTCTCTATATACACTACAACATTCTTATTCTTTATTGTGAACGAACCAAATGTGAATGGGTATTTAATGTCTGTAGCTTGTCTGTGAACCAAAAAATTGTTATCTTCCACAATCAACTTTTGTCTTAAGAATTCCAAGGCAAAAACCCGTAAAGTAAGAAAAGCTGGTAACACATAGGGTTTATGTCTGAACCCATATAATCTGATTGTTGTACTGTCTTTCGACAAAAACCAATCTCCTGTTGCGTATTCTATACTCAATTGCATGGATGCCTGCATTTCCGGTAGTACTCTAGGCATAATTTTTCCAAAAATCATTCTATAAATCTCTGAAAGCATGTAATTGATGTAATTGAACATGTTATTTTCTAGTAAAGTCATGAAAATGATTTCTGGGAACTGCAACTCATCTTGACTGGCTGTCATAATCATTTTCATCAAAAAGGCCTGAAACCTGAAATGTCTGAGAGTGGGAAAATTGACCATCTGGTCATGAATATTTTTTGTTAAAAATGCTTCAAAATTAAGTTGAAGGATTTGACTTTCACCAATCCCTGACTGGACTGTACTCATTTTGTACAATAAACTCAATTGAAACTCGGTTACATACAAATCCGTATCCAAACCTAGAACTACGGCCAATAATGTCAAAACTAACTGGGTATTTTCATTAAAAAGATTGATATCTATAGGGTATGGGACCTATGAAATGCTGGTCTCTGGCTTGAGACATGATGACAAAAACATTTCCCTATCATTTTGAGAAACATGATGATAATTTTCAATAATGGAGACTTCAGAGAAAACCTTAGGGTCAAGGGTTTGGGAACAATCTACTTCTAGGGCTTTAATTAACTCTGCTGGCTTTATTTCGCAAATGACTCGGGTTTTTTGGTTGTTTAGAACGACTTTCTCTTCCTGGGAGTAATTTTCGATACACCATGATACGAATTCTGGGAAAGAAGGGATTTGGTCGGGGCAAAAGGCTATCAAAGACGACTGGTGAACTCTGTGGGGGTCTGTCCCTTCCTTTAATAATTCAGACAACCTAATTTTTATATCAGATATTGGAAACCTAATTAGGGTATCATAGACGTCTTCGTCTCTATCGTCTAGGGCTTCTTTTGATTTAAAAACGTCTATATCGTGCACAGTCTCCATTTAAACGTTTCTTTAAACAAAATTCTGTTTAAAAAAGTAGGACAGGTCACCCGACCCTACCTGTATGTACCCTCCTTTCACCTTCTGTCGCAATCACAGACCTCCACCAGTCTTCAGAGCTCTTCAGGATAGTGACACATGCAAAATTCCGTTATGTGAAGCAATATCGGCCGTTGATCGGGATTTTTGACATCTCCGCCACCGAAAATTGATCGGGGTTTAATCTTTTCACAAATTTGCTTTCGGACTTTGCATAAGTTGGTTTTTTCCTCTTGTTTTTGAATTTTCAACCTTTTCTTCAACCTCCTTTGTGTTAATTTCTTCCTTTTTTGGACATTTTAGCAAACTTTTTGGATTTAGTCATTCTCAAACCTTAGTGTCAACACATAGAATGCTAACCTTTTCTCTTGTTACATGAGAATTATGTCCAAACACAATGTATAGTTCAATGCGCTTTGTGTCAGTGATTATTTTAGCACCCATCTACATTTCATAGTTCAATACATCTTCCATCCTCTCAAATTCCTGGTGTATTTTCTCTATATCTAAAAAAAATGGATTTCTCTTTTATGATGGTCTACCTCTATACCAAGCCGGTAGATGTTGCAAGTTTGTTGAATTGTAGCAACAAGGGAATGCAAATTGTAATTATTCTTTCCACGGAACCTCTTCAAGAGACAACTTGAAGTTTTTATTATATCATCTTTACATCTTACCATGGATTTGGCATTAATGTTATTTTCCCAGCACCATTTCTTCCTTTTGAATTTTCGTTTATCCTCCCACTTCTTGTAAACTGAGAGAAGAGTAAAAAGGTCTCCATTGAGATGGAAGAAACAAAGTTTTAAACAATCAGACTCTGATTTTTCTACCTCTGTACCAACCTTAAAAAATATCCTTCTTGCAATTTCCATCAAAGCTCCAAGTACAAGTCCCTCCTTACATAAACCCTGATAAACATTGTCCAAAGTAATCGTTCCTAATCAAGGTTGGATAACCAACTTCACAAGTTTCAAACATAATTCATTTAATTTCAGAACTTCCTGGCCACAAATCATTACACCTAATTACACTAAATATTTATCATCCATACTAATTGTCTCTTGGATTGAAGATTGAAAAAAATCCAAAGATTCAAGGTCGTGAATGGGAGACAAGAAGGACATAAGATATTGAATAAGTGTACTTCTTTTCGAGTATGGGATTTGTTGGTCCGTATTCAAAGCCACGTTCAACTACATATCTTTCAAATCACCAGAAGAAGCCTATGGAATATTTAAAGTGCCCAAAATTTGCTTCATTTTTTCTTCAATTAACCAATCCCATTGAAAATTCAAGTCCATCGAGTAAGAGTCACAAATTCGCTTCTTGTTGCGCACTTTCACCATCAATACTTCACCTATGCCACTTGAGACCTTCAAAATATTATCTTTACAAATATCAAATTCTAAAGAACCTAAATCAATGAGAAATTCCTTTATCCTACTGTTGGCCCAGGTGCTTAAATTTATTTCATCCCAAGTTCCTACACGATTCCAGACTGATCCCAAAGGCGCTGATTGTTGTTGTTGATTTGATAAATCCTCCACCGAGAGTTTGCAGGGAGTGAAAAGTTGTGTCGCTTCGGTTGTGGTCATTACTAAACCTTGTTTTCCATAATTATTCATTTTTACATTGTAATGAGGAAAATACCTTGCAATGCCTAGAGTACCATCCATTGCTTGAGTCCATGTTGAATTCAAATATAGATTCTCATAACACTCTACTTCAACATGTCCATATAATATTTTACTATAGAAAACCGTTATGTTTTAGGTGCTAAATCACAGGATATTTCTGGGGGTGTGGCTGGAAGTTTAGCTTCTACCTTCACTCTTTCTCGACTACATGGATCCTTTACAAGCTGCTTTCAAGCAGTGGCCGTGATGTTTTCCACCTTCTCATCATAAAACATGAGCCATTGGTCACCTCTCTTCACTATAGAAATGTAATTCCCATCATTAACCGTGCATCCCACATGCACCACAACATCAAATGAAGAATACAAAAAATCATCTGCTTCTCCATCTCCACAATTGTTAATTAGAAGTATGTACTCCATGGGGAATGCAACATGATAGAACAACTTATTGAATCCCTCCATTTCACCTTCATGTACTGTGTATTTGAAACCTTTTAGCTGGAAAGTGAGAACTTTAGGTGCATATTTGACCTTCAACTTCTTCTTGGCATCTTGCAAATGGCAGCAGTTGTCACACCAGCACTTGCTTTTCCCACTCAGTTTCTCCACGGCGCTGAAAGAACTGAGATAGCTCAACAAATAATAATGTTGTTGTACCTCCACACTTAGATACTCATCTCTACATGTTACCCTCTCGCAATAGGAACATTGAGTTTCATTGCCGGAAAGTGTAGGGAATTTGAAACATTTGAGATTCTTGAATTTATCCCAGACAGAGATAGAGAAGTTACCTAAATCATTGGCTCATGTACGAAGCCTCCTGTTTCTTGATGTTAGTGGGTGCAAACATCTATGTGAGCTGCATTCGGGCATAGGTGAACATAAGTCTATGGTATATCTGAATGTGAAGGGCTGCAAAAATTTGAAGTCGCTGCCTACTGGAATATCGAAACTCATATGTCTATAGTCGTTGAAAGGTGCTGTTCACCTAGAGGTTGGGACTTTTGGGGCTATGACAGAGATGCGAGACCTCTCCTTCAAATATATTGATCCCTGCAGCCTTCTCAGTCTTCCCAAAGACATTGGTGTCATGAAACGCCTTGAAATTCTTCATATAGGTGGCTGCGAAGTCCCGAAATGGATCTTTCACCTCCAAAACCTCATGGAGCTGAAGTTAGTTGGTGATAACGATTCAGAACATTCACCTCGAATTTTGAATGTTCTAAAGCGGGGAAATTGAAAATTCGAAACCTCATGGAGTTGAAGTTACTTGGTGATAACGATTCAGAACATTCACCTCGAATTTTGAATGTTCTCAAGCAGGGAAATTGAAAATTCGAATTCGAATTTTGAATGTTTGGGGGGGAATGAAAATTCGAATTTTGAAGGTTTGTGGGAAATGCAAATTCAAATTTTGAATGTTGACTACCATTCAAAAATACACATATTAAGAGAGTGGTTGCAGGCAAGTGCATGTAAAAAGATTGGATGCGCCACTTTCAAATCCCTCAGGTATTGAATATCTTTCTGCAGTCACCTGTTCTCTTATGTAAGGGTTTCGTGGCATCTCTTCAGATATTAACAGTTCACTTCTGTCCGCTTCATCTTTGTCGTATCATATATACATAAAAATCAATCAATATTCAAACTTCAAATCCATCCATCAGACTTGATTGGTAAAAGAGGCTAACCTGGCTCTTATGTTATGGAACCATAGACTTCTACTTGACACGGGCGAAGGTTAAGCTGCTCGGCTAATGCCAGCTTTTGCTTCTGCAATTGAAAACGCTATGAGTAACAGATTGTCTTTATCTTGTGGGAATGCAAAAGACGAGGTATTAGGCGCATGGAGGCTTACCAAATTAAGGGTATTGTGCTCATTAAAGCTTTCTTCTAATTAAGCAGACTATTCTTTGGAAAGATGGATCTTTTTTCTGCTAGTTCTCCCATCTTCTTCTTCATCGCTTGCTCTGGAGCAAGCTCTATCCAGTTCGTGGTCGTTAGCGTTGTTATCGGGATGATCGTCGTCTCTCTCCCTCTTCACAGCACATGTCCCATTACAAATGGCGAAATCCATCTGAAAAGACGATAGACGCCAACGCGGTGGCTCCTACACCTTGACCATAGGATCAATTTCCTGCCAATTTTATCAATAGACAAAAGAAGCATTAGATTAGATAAGAAATGGACAACCATTAAACTTGAAAGAGATCGGACCATGAGTGAATGAACCAACATACATACCATCGTTTTCAGAGATCGGTGGTTGGTACATTTTAGTGTCGAGGTGCCATGAAAAACAACGCAAAACGGGAACTGAAGGAATCAGATCCGGCTGAATGCGAGGGTTGGGATTGGCTGTGGTTTGCCTCTGTGAGCCCAGTTCTAGTCCCTAGCCTTCAAATTCTAAAACATTTAATTGGATATTATCTATTCCTTCAGATATCACAAGCTTCAAAATAAGTTTTATCGCCATCAGTTTAGCTCGATTATTTGTGTTGGGGCCCAAATCCGCCGAGAAGAAAATATAGGACGTCTTTGAGGTGTATATGATACCCCCAGCTCACCCTAGTGAAGGTTGTCCCTACGAAGTGCTGTAAAAAAGAGCCCAACTATAATATTTGTCAATGCATACCTCAGTGATTCTTCTGACAGACTTCTTTCCTGTGTAAGTCAATGGATGGGCATTAACAATGGCAAGGCCCTCAGCAACCCAATGATAAGGCAGTATGAGTTTATTTTGAAAGATAGCGAGGTTCCTGGAGAGCCTGATACCCCATAGGAAGATAATCGACAACGCTTTGAAATCATCTAAACATCCATTTGTAAGCCAATTGTGCAACACTGCTTCCAGGTTCGAGCCTACCCGAGTGAAGGGTTTTTCTACAGTGCTTGAAGCAATATCCCACAATTTTTGCATACAAGGACAGTTTAGAAAAAAGTGGTATCTAGTCTCACTCTCCAAATTGCATAAAGCACACCATCCATGTCCAATCTTATATTTGTTTTGGATATTTTCCCATATAAGGACCTTATCCGAAAGCGCTAACCATGTAAAGATTATGTTTTTGAGTGGACAGTTAAAGTCCCAAATAATCGTTTTCCACCATGGACGTGGCAACCGATTCTCTGTTTCATAAAGCATCTTGTATCCCTTCTTGGGAGCATAAACTCCACCTTCCATGTTCCTTTCCCAAATGAGTTTGTCCAAGTAGTAGTCATTATTGCCGGAGGACATGGATAGTCTTAAATTATGCCCAGAATTGAAAATGAATAATGCTAGGGGGCGATCTCATGCCCAGATTTAGGAGAATATTGACATTTACTATTGCAAGAGATCATGGACAATCCCCAATTTACCCAAAAAAATCAAACCATGCCTCCTACTACTGGACTTTATGCACAAAACTAACCCAAGGCTTATAATGCCACAAACAAAGCCCAAAATTTGTTCAACAACCCCCATAAAAGCTAATGAAACTTGTTATGACTTAAAATTTTACTAATCAAATAGGGGGTAACACCCCTCAAGCTAGAGATGCATTTTGAGTATGCATAGGTGCTCTTTCTAGCACATAAAGAAGCTTGAGCTATAACAATAAGATGAACCTATTACAACTACTTTATCATAGGCATTTGGAATTTTGTGTCAACAACATGTACAAACCATCTTGGGTACAATAAGATAAAATAATTTATTAATGTTTGACTAATGTCAGACTTATATTTTGCAGCAGTGGTGATTTTATCACAGTAGGTATATCCCTTGGTCAAGTGTACATATTTCACTCAGCAGCAGGAAGCAAAGGAAGGGTTTGGATGAGAATTTGTCTATATGCTATGACTCTTAACTAGCGGAGTACTGAGAAGTACGGGAATTGATTGATAGATTTTCTTCTCTGTCCTAGTATAATTTTATTTATCAGCATAGAGTTCTGTATAAAATTTTGCTAACTTTACAGAGATTTCAGGGTTTGCTCGATTGATGGACTTTCGAAGTTTGATAAGATTTAACTAACAGAATCTTCGGAGTTATTTATAACTGGACTTACCCAGGCTCCTTAAGCTAATAAGGCCATAATCTAATCAAAATATTTTTTTGTAACTATTGATCGAGCAGAACAAGTTTTCTTTTATCGTTGGGGTTACCGGATTGTTTATATTCCAGATCAGATCCTTCATGGAAATCAATTTCTAAATAAATTTATTTTTGTTCTCTTTTCTTACGCAGTGATTTTTTTATGGAATTTGAACCTTAGGCTATAAATTCTTCTTCTTTGAAGAAATAAGTATAAGAGCACGAGTTTCGTAAGGTTGTATCCATCAAGTCTCAGATGATACATAAAATTTTAAGAATTAATAAGAATACTAAGGACTTTTCCATGAGAAACATAGTATGGCCAGAGAAGGATAATTTCTGTAAACATTAAGGGTTATGGTGACCTTGTAAGTCGACGCAGAAGGAGCTTGATCTACAACGAGTTATTCAGAAAACCGCGATGATGTAGAAGCTACCCAATATTCAGATATAACGTAGTAACTTCTGAAGTAAACACGATTTATTGCATATTTACATACCTTTTTAATCAAACACAGTGTCTTCAGTGCCATTTAATGTTACGACAGGGTATTTCTAAGGTAAATACAAGCATTTAACTTCGCTTTCCATACTTTTAGTCAAGGGTAAACCCATATGTAAATTTTTTAATTAAATTTATCAAACAAGTAAGTACAGTCAAAATAACTCCAACACATACAATGCCAAGATTAAGACAGAGGGTACCAAACCTAATCATATCAATTCTATCTGGGTTTTGTTTTAACCGAGTTCGTATCAAAGGAAAAATCCCCATAGATCAATATGGAATTCCTTGTTTATTTTCAAATACCCTGATTCGACCCTCTCAAACAAAAGTATAAAGCTGAGAAAATTCCACGCTCTGTTGGAGGCATATAGACTTATAGAGGCAAGTAAGATTTCATTAAAATACATCTCTGTAAACCCCTAGAAGGGCCGATAGTAAACTTCAGCAGTTAGTAGGTGCTGGTCTTAACTACAATAAACAAGCAAACTGCTAAAAAGAAAACCATTTAGTGTTTGGGGTTTATCCTTCCCATAAAAGTTATACAGAAGCAAAACCCTAGTTTTTACCAAGAGGTACCCGGACGAAACTGGAGTATTCTATAGTAGCAGGAAGTGCTGCTTACCTTTCATCCTTCAGTTTGGGATTTAGCCAAGATTTGCCATTATCTGGTACCTGCAAGAATTTGAGAAAAATTACTTAAAAATCGGAATGCAAATATTTTAGTGTAATTTACAAATGCTAGATAATTTGAGGATTTAATTTCTGTACCTGAGCAATCTCCACCATGACGAAGTTCTAGACTTAACCATTCTATCTCGTGGGTACTAAAAACTCTGAATTGGGCCAATACTGTGCTCAGAACCTGAGTCGCAGAGCCATTAACACTGAAGTGGGCTACTCTCTCGACCATATGCACCCGGGGCTCACCGGGTGCCGTCGAGGGCGCGGCGAGAGCTAACGGAGGAGTTGCAGAGCGTTTAAGAAGAGTCTGTCCAATGTTAGAGACGGCCGACTCTTTATGGCATAATGTATGGCCATCCATGGATCGAGGATTTGGCTTTGTTTTTCCGGCGTGTGCTCCCTCACCAATTTCCGGCCATCATCGGATCACGCGATCTCCCTGCCCCCTCATGCTTTGTTGTAGATGTCAGTTCGTATTTAATGCAAATTCGACATCTTCATTCTTTGGAACTTGGAACACCCTTTGGGAATAGTAAAGCGACGGGGAGAGGAGCGGAATTTGTTTCAAATTTGAATCTATGGAGCGAGAAAATTTGAATCCGATCTAGCGGGCAAATTTATATTAACATGTGTCCAAGCTATGCAAAATAAGCCATGCCTTTTTGCTGAAATTTCTCAAATAATGGTATATCCAACATGGTAAATCAAACACCGGCAATATTCTATTACATGTGTTTACATATCATGTCAAAAAAATTATGGTAAATGTATAAGATACCAATATGTCTTATAATATATTTGTATCAAAATATATATTATATAATATTATAATATGTTTATATACAAAAATATATATTATTTCAGTCATATATATATCATTGAATAGTATACGAAATAAATATAATTCCAACTATATAATATTTAGAGATTAAAAAATTAAAACAAGATATTATGAAAAATATTTTATATATAAAAAAATAATATCATAAATTATAAATTAAAATATAAAATTACAATATCTTAAATATAATAATTAAAAGAAGATTTTGAAATATATATAAAACAATTATTAAAGGTTAGTTATATATATAAAAAGGAAGGTTTTCGTTTTAGTATGGTTTGATGGTAATATTAGAAAAATAAAGATTATGATAATAAAATTCAATAAGTTTAATAATTTTAATTTTGTGTATAATAATAACAATTTAGAAGACGTTACTTCATATAATTATTTTGGAGTCAACTTTCGTCACAAGTTTAACTTAATTGAGAACATAATTAATTAAGAGTAGAAAGCCTAATTTAATGTTGAAAACAATTTTAAATTAATGTATTTTATATCTTGGAGTCAAATTTGATCACAAATTTAACTCAAATTATAACATTGAGAAAATAATTAATTGAAGGTGGAAAGCCTATTTTGATGTTGAAAACAATTTTTGATTAATGCATTTTATATGTTGAAGTGAGCCTTCATCACAAGCTTAATTCAAACTATAACATTGAGAAAATAAGTGATTGATGGTGGAAAGCCTATTTTGATGTTATTATATATGTTATTATATATAGATGAGAAGTTTGGGGCTACAACATCTCTGGAGAATCATGGAGAAGGGTTAAACAAATCCATAAGTGTTTTATAATCTTACAATTAAAAGCAATACATCCTTTTTTTTATCTTGAGAGAAGTTGGTGTTTACTCCATCCAAATTATAGTTATGACTAGATACCTAGTGTACACGTATAATATAACTAACATGAAAGACGAGCCTTTCTAAGATTGCTTTAAACTCCATTCAAAGTCATTTGCAACCTGATATGGGTTGTCAAAGTTGGAGGTCACTTGGTAGAATATCGTTACCATTAAAAATACTATTACATTTAAATATAATGAGAAATTGTCACGTGCCACATATTATTAGAGGATAAAAGAAAACTAAGATACCATAAAGGGGTAACCATAAACTAGAAGATCAAAACAATTTTTATAATAACTAGTGTAAAGAAGAAAATCAATATTGCTCAAATAATAATGAATTTTCTCAAACTTCATATTGAAACAACATGGTGAGTAACTCCTAAAAGATTGTGGGATGAAATCATTTATCTTCTTTGTGATACTAAACAAATGGAGGAACAAAAACACTTCCTCTTAAAATGTTACATGTATTTACATTAAATTTAAAATTTAAAATATTTAAAACAATAATAATTTTCCTACTTTTTTAACCTATTAAAATTATAGATATTTGACAACAACTTTCTAATCTTTATTAATATAAGAATAATTCAATAAAAATTAAAAGTTGGTTATGATAAAAATTAACAATCATTTAATAACACAATTCCAATAGAAATTGAAATTAAGATTTCATACATTATAAGTATATAAATTAAAAATTAAAATTATCTAAACACATAGTAATAGAAAGAGAGTAAATGGATTTCAAATACACTCATATTATGAGTTGACCCTATGGCTTCCTTTAAATGCATAGGTATATAATGGTCTCTTAAACATAAATGTATAAAAAGACTTTAGAGAGATAAAGGATGATAACACTAAGTATAGTTATTTTATATTTTTTTAATAATTGTGTTATTTTATTTATATATTATTAGTTTTTAAAAAGTGAGTTGTAAGATTATTGTTTTTAATAAATTTAATAGGTATAAAAAAGTGATTTTTATTGATTATTTATTATACAAAACCAAAACTCTTTGTATAATCAAAGTACTTTAAAATTTTGAATGAGAAAGAATTTGAATATATTTTGATGTAAATATATTTGAATAAGAAAGAATTTGAATGTATTTTGATGTAAATATATTTGAATAAGAAATAATTTGAATGTATTTTGATGTCAATATTGATATTAAAAATAGAGATATGAGGACCTTATGCAAGTTAAAAAAACTATTTTTGTATTGAATGTTCCTCTTCTATGTTTCTTAGATTTGGAGCTTATATCAACATGTTCAAATGAAGTGTGAATTTTGATATTGCAATTGAAATTTGAAGTATTTTATACATATACATCACATGTATACAATTTATTTTTTAGGGGAGTGCATTGTTAGCTCAATAAAACAATGAGAAGTATCTTTCTCAATTCATAAAGATCTATGAGATGGATCAATGGCCTTTAGACATCATTAAAGAGTAACAACACTTGGATCAGTGGCCTTTAGCTCAAAATTTCAGGTGGGGCCCCACATCACATAACTTGGGGAGTTGTTGAGGGATCAATAGATTATTACATACGCCAAAGGAGAAGCTCGAACTAGGCATAAAATTACTTGTGGAAGGTATTCCAAGACTAGGAAAACGTAGGGTTGGAATGTGTTTGCTAATAGATGGCATTATGAATGAAGAGACATTGGGAACATGTGGCATATGGGTAGAAGAAATGATTTTGATAACTAAATATACATAAGAATTCTTGTAGGTAAAACTATAATCCATATGATATAATTTACAATTAATCATTAATGCCAAATTGAACATGTACATCTTCACAACATGTGTTGCAAGCACTTATACATGATTGAAACTGCAATAACAAACGATCATCATAAGTATAAAATCATGATGGAAACACTCCATTATCATCATGATCATGTGTTGATAAATCATAAACCATCAATATATACTCTTAAGGGTTAAATAAGCCATGATGTTCACATATCCAAGTAAACAACAATCTCTCTTAGTCACATTACAATATTGCACTAGAGAATATCATGTCATGGATAACTTTGCCTAGTTCTATTTACAGTTGCACTCATGCCATTGACTATCTTCTTAAGAGGATTTCATGCATAGTCCATCATATTCATCAAACTCAAGTATAATATACACAAATTATAAAAGAGTAATACACACGTGACACAATAACTTGATGAATATGCCTTTCTCATTCAGAATTTAACTATACATACATGGAAGAAATTATATTCTACTATGCCTTTGGCTTGCTTATCATCACTTGGACATTATCTCCTACCTCTATCCACTCTTAGCCTAGTAGGCTTACCAAAACCTATCTTCTACAAGACTAAACCTCTAGTCCCTTAAACAAAATCCTACAAATCAACACTTGCTTGGTCTAGGTTTTTGCAGAGTTGACCCACCAATGCTAGATTTGCATTGAGGTGCTTTGGGCAAAAAACTAGTTTAGTAAATGACTGTACAACGGAGTCATTGGGCCACGAGGACATGACAGAGAGGGCCCCCTAGGGGTAATTGCATGCCAGGAGACCAACGGATTCGACGGTTTGTCGATCCGACCTCCGGTTGCCGAGATATGTCAAGCCCTAGGTCGCATGAAAATGTCGTTCAAGGACACTAGGTCAATCTTGGTCCGGGAGCAAAAAAACAAACGGAGCAACAAAAGTGCGTGCCGTCGGCTCCTGCAAGTGTGTATGGGAAATTCCGACATGGGTAGACCACCAACACTTGCTCGGTCTAGGGTTTTGCAGAGTTGACCCACCAATGCCAGATTTGCATTGAGGTGTATTGGGCAAAAAACTAGTTTAGGAAATGACTATACAATGGAGTCATTGGGCCACGAGGACATGAGAGTGAGGGTCCCCTAGGGGTAATGGAATGCCAGGAGACCAACGGATTCGACGGTTCGTCGATCCGACCTCCGGTTGCCGAGATATGTCAAGCCCTAGGTCGCATGAAAATGTCGTTCAAGGACACTAGGTCAATCTTGGTCCGGGAGCAAAAAACCAAACGGAGCAACCAAAGTGCATGTCGTCGGCTCCTGCAAGTGTGCATGGGAAATGCCGACATGGGTAGACCACCAAAACTTGCTCGGTCTAGGGTTTTGCAGAGTTGACCCACCAATGCCAAATTTGCATTGAGGTGCACTGGGCAAAAAACTAGTTTAGGAAATGACTGTACAACGGAGTCATTGGGCCACGAGGACATGAGAGAGAGGGCCCCCTAGGGGTAATGGCATGCGAGGAGACCAACGGATTCGACGGTTCGTCGATCCGACCTCCGGTTGCCGAGATATGTCAAGCCCTAGGTGGCATGAAAATGTCGTTCAAGGACACTAGGTCAATCTTGGTTCGGGAGCAAAAAACCAAACGGAGCAACGAAAGTGCGTGCCGTCGACTCCTGCAAGTGTGCATGGGAAATTCCGATGTGGGTAGACCACCAACACTTGCTTGGTCTAGGGTTTTGCAAAGTTGACCCACCAATGCCAGATTTGCATTGAGGTGCATTGGGCAAAAAACTAGTTTAGGAAATGTTCGTTACAATAGATATTACAACTTACTTCATTGCGTTAGTAGAATTCCATGGAATGATAAATAGATTAGAAATAAAAGGAAAATAACTATAACAAAACAACACATCCACACAAATAACACAAGATGTACCCTACAAAAACCCACCATGGGGAAAAACCTAGCCGTCAGTGAGGACTATGGCTTGCTCTTTTCTACTCCAATATGCAATGCAAATACAAAGGAAGTGATACTCACTATGTAGTTACCTCTAATAATGTGGCCTACATAACTACTACATGATCTCCTACTTCTTCTGTTATGATCTAATATACACTCCCTTATTGTTTCTCAGTTATGAAACAATACAATGACATCATCAAAATGGAACACCTTCTCTTAATGGCATGGTATTTAACATAGCCTGATAGTCGCCTAGGGTTAATTTTAGGGTTTGTACATGCCACAACTATAAATTAGGCTTAGGGTTTTAGAAACTCTAGAATGTTATTGAAAGTCCACGTGTGACTAGCTTAGATGTGCGGATAGTGAGAGTTGACATGGAATCTACTTGGTACCATGGTGGTCAGCTAATGAAGTCCATTTACAAGAGGCATAATTTCCTCCTACAAACTTTGATTGAGCCAATCCTTGAATCGTTGGAAAGGCATCGAAGTGTAGAACAATGTTGATGGGGTTGGGATCTATGATCCCAAAATTTTTACCCCCAAAAGCATAATTTAAGATCTCAAATGAGCCTAGAAGTTTCTATACCCCAAATATGCAAAGTAAGACCTACCCCTAAAATGGGCTCTATAAGCCAAGTCATCCAATTGTTCCACCTAGAAAGCACCGAAGTAGATGGAAATTTTTATATGATCCGGTTTGGATCACATAAAGTGAAACAATCCAATTTCTAAGAGAACTTCCTCATCACAAAATTAGTTAGTAACCAAGTTGAAATGAAACATGGTTTAAATGTACAACAATAGGGGTGTATAGTTGTAGGTGGTTTCTATTTGAAGAGAAAGGGGTACTTCTAAGGTATGATTTGACCCAAGTGAGGAAAAAATGAATGTTTTTCTCTCTCACACATTTTGGGTACTTCCAATAAAGCCTTAAAATGTACGTCTTAAGGGGGGTGGGCCCTTTGTTCCAACTATAAAACCTTTGGAAGTTTCAGGTAGCTAAGGGTCAACGAAATAAGTCACTTCCAATCCCTTAAAATGTTATTTCATTTCTTTTGGGTAAATAATTGAGTTTTCATGGACAACCCTTATAAATTAAACCTGAATTGAGTAGTCCACCAACTAAAACATATCTAAAATCATAGGCTCCAAAGTAACTAAGAATAGTTTACAAGTTGTCGAGATAATATGTGCTTCCCATAAGTTGTTATATAAGAAAATATAAGTGGAAATAAACATTACGAATGATATAATAGTCCATGATCTATAATTTTCATGCCCACAAATACCAAGAGAAACAAGAAACGAGAAAATAGTCCACAATCATTCATAGTTCTACAAGTGCATAAACACATTTTCTAATAACAAAGTCTTTATTAACATATCAAGATAGACTACAATGCAAGGGTTAGAATTAATAGTTTACCTTAAGACTCTTGGACCTACAACTTCCCAAATCTTGATCTACCTTTGACTGTCCATCCTTTCACAAGTTGTCTTTGTCCTCATGTTGACTTTTCAACCTTATCGTGAGAATAGTATTAAATTAACGTGTTATTCACAAATTTAATTCATTTGTCATTTTAAAAGATAGGTTCCACACCATATACTTTATCAAAATCCAGTTGAATGAGGAAAAACATAGAAGTTATTCATCTTGCATTACATTGAAAAATAAAAACAATCAACCTCTTGTTCACTTATCATAACAATGCATTCTATGCCTAAGTATGATAAAGGGTTTTCCCACTTAAAAACATTGTTGATTAGCTAAAAAAATACCGCCATTGAACTATTAATATGAGCAACCATGGATTTAAACCTAACAAATCATTTTATGTGATGCATGCATTTCAAAACATAGATTTCACCTAACAACTTCTAGGCATCAAATAGTGGTCCTCCACAATCTTCTTTACCTCCATATTATGAGAGAAATAATTTGTGATAACAATTAGCTTGAGACATCTTCTAGCTTCTACATATCCTAACTATAAAAAAATCTTAGTAGTAAAATCATAATTTAAATGTTTTCTCCACATTGCCCACAAATTTCCGAATTTCAACAGCTAGAATGAACTTTAGTGTAGTGCCCCTGCTAGGCACTGGGTCTCTATTGGTATTATCATTTAAATACCATATCCTTGTAATTATGTTCTCTAGAAAAATTCAACTGTATATGTCTCTATTATCTAAATGTTTACATGTCTTAGCAATTTAAATAAACATAAACTTGAATCTTCATTACAGCTCTTGTTCTTTTAACATGCATAATTTGAAAATAAAATAAAAATACCTTTTATTCAAGCTAGCTCAGTAAAATACCTAGACCTGTAGATTTGCAGTGGGGTAAGAAGATTCCTGAAGTGGGTTCTGTAGGTTACCTTAGCAACCCAAAATGATGTGTCCACCCTGCCGATCAGCGATTATCGTGCTGACCCTACGAAATCAACGGATTTCCTAGCCCCCGAGCACACAGACCGATAATCCCGACAGCAGCTTCCCATCGAACCTTTCCATGGTAATCTTTTTGCTGAGTTAACCCCCTCCTCATTCTTTTCATTTGAGTTTCCCAACTCCTCAAAGCTTCGATTTAACCCCCTCCTCGGCATTCCTCCTTTTTCACAAAATAAACCTCACAGTTCTCCCACAAAATCCCCCTTACTCCTTTGTGAAAACTCCTCTTTATAGAAAATCCTTTCCTCCATAAAGTCAACCTTCCTTATCACTCCACCGCCCTAGCTGTCGTGGTCTTTGGAAGTACAATCATTAATGCATCCCCTTTTTTAGGGTAAAAAGGTGGAATATATATATTATTTTTAAATCACCCAGTTTTCTCGAGCCGTGGAATAATTCATTCAAACAAACCTTTGAATTTATTTGGAATGATTCTGACTAATTAATCAAATGGATAATTTATTTTATTAATTATTCAATCCACTATGCTTTTATAATAAAAGGTTTATTATTTTATTATTGATTAAATAATAACAATATCAACAATAATAATTAATAGTAATAGTAATTCAATAAATTGTGAATAGTAATTAAAATGTTTATTTGTTTAATCAATAAGTGTCAACATAGTACTTCTATGTATAGTTAATGAAATATACTTAACGGTTTATTTAATCATGATCAACAATTATCTAGCACACTCTTCTAGTATTACTATTCATCTATCGTACTTCATATTGACGACACCTTCATTTGAGGGTACTTACAAGTAACGACTCTTATCTTAATTATTCATTACAATGTTCACATATAAGATTAATTAACTTATTTTATACATTAGAACTTGATAATCTTTTACGAATTAAATCACTCATTAAATACTTAATGGAGTTATCTAGGATAACTTATAACATTGTTAAATCTTGATAAGTAGGTTGTAAACCAATATTATTGCGCATGTGCATAATGTGCATGCATGGCCAGTGTATGCACAAGACAGACATGTACTATAAACATATGTCATACATATATCCTATGCATAACATCTAACTAACACTAATAATACTTTATGCAAACTGAACAAGTATACATTCATCACAATATTATTATAACATCATTGGTTATTTTATCAGTTAACCTTTAAGATTTTATTTCGTTATTTTTAGGAGTACATTTGATCAATCATTCAGGTGCAAGGAAAGCTACCTACTACCACTAACTCCAGGTCAATGAATACCCAACCCTCAACAGTACTAACTATCATATCCTCCCATCTTTAACCTACTGCCACATCCTCCCTATCCCTCCTCTGCTAGTATAAAAGTGGATTTCGGACTCATCGACCTAACCACATAGAACTTGAGAGCGATAGCGTCGGCTGAACATAGGACCTATCCTCTCCTAATAGGCATCTGACCATCGTCATCACACATACATGGGGAACGTGTCTCAGCATGGCCCTCCCACGATCTCGGGTATCATAGGAATATAGGGTGGGAAACACATCCATCCCTCTCAACATACTGGGCCTACACCCTTATCAAATCATACTCTGTTGCTCTCGAGATTATCGGTCCATGTCATCGTTTCATCAATTTCGGTTGCTAAGGTTTACTGCATGGATAGGTTCTTCTCCATATATCAGATCAAGTATCCGGCTATCCCATAGCCCTTTTGTCCTGTAGGTTATTATTCTGCAAGATACACCTTTTATAACAAGCATTTCCATTCGATCACCAATTGATCCATATCATCAACATCATTCATTTCACGTCACAATTTTATCATATCATAGATATGCATGGAATATACAGTTCTATCAATTTCATCATAGGATAGCATCCACGTACAACACCATATATTTCACATTTCATCAATGAAATGCTAAAACATATATTTTCACCATAAAAGCAATGAATCTCATGATAATCATAACTTAATAACTGCATGAATATAGTAACATCATAAACATAGTAACAACATATCATCATGTCTATTATGCCGAAAACATAGTTCACTCTGTCTAGCAGAGTCAAACATATAACAAGCGATAAAGTGAAAGGTGTCTAACTCATAAACATGCCTAGTCAAAATATGGGGCGTTACATACACCCACCCTTCAGGAAACTTCGTCCCGAAGTCATGGTCATAATAATGCAGGGAAATTCTTGACACATACTCTCTTCATTCATGCAAGTAGCAGGTGTTGGCCATACGTGTCCTACTTAGCTTTGACTTGACCGAATATGTCAGTATTATCCTATGGCTTTGCTTCCTTATCCCTTATTGTGTATTCTAATAATTAAAGAAACATTTAGATTAATCTTTCTATTGAATCTCTAGAATCCATAAGGTTATAATCAAGTGTTATCCGCCTTAGTATTCTACTTCTCACTGTTTAGCAACATCCTTCAAGTTGTAACATCTAGAGAGGCTTACTCATCACCAAGCTCATATTGATCCAACTTAGCATGAAATAATCAACGATTTTTTTTATTTTTTTTTTAAAGGAGAGCTAAGAGTTCATAATCTTTAATTATTCAACAAGTGACTACAAGGATCTTTAAGATTTGCATACCTCTCCTAGGAGATGAAGATCCTTGTTATATCGTCCCAAGGTCAAACATTCTTATTACTTTAGTGTTAATAAGCGATCTGCATCCTTGATAACCATAAGTATTGTAACAATTATTAAATTAGGAGAACTATTACTGTTTAAAAGGTTTTCATGGCTATTTCTTATCAAATGCAATTGTTATTGCGTTTATTTAATATTCTCATTTTCAAACCAATATAATTTGTCGGGGAACCATTACTTATTTAATTCCTTAAGAATCTCATATATAGTTTTGTTCCCACCCTTACCATCGCAAGGGTGGTTACTAGTATTTATCCTAGTATGCGATTGTAATTGTACATCTTTACTCTTCCTACCCACACGGGCAACCCTTATGTACTTTGTAAAAGCCTTAGTCTAATCCTACAAGTTGAACGAGAACATCATTATGTAATATGTTCAATCATATTAGGACTTCATAACAACCGCTTTAATTGAGTTAAGTTGAGGACTGTGTTGAGATTCTTATGACTCTTTTATTATTACACAAGATCATCACTGTATTTGGTATGATTAATCCAAAAAATTTCTCAAAAACCCTGTTGCACTGTTACCCAATATTTAACTTATTTTGTCTAAGCCGTGTTTCCCCCTTAATAAAATAGTCTTTTAATAAGCTTTATATGCAATTCCCCGGTTTAAGTACATGGTGTTTTCCATAATGGGATTCAAAAGGATACCTATCCTTGTATCCAACAATTTATTTCCTTCCATTATCTTATCTAAATAGTATGTAATGTATTTTTTTTGTCGTAATCTCATATGGAAGGGATTCTATTGTATGGTGCTTGTTTGTTGATCATCTTAATAAAAAAAAACAATATGCTTATCTTAGTTAAAAATAAGATGTTTAGGAACAATGCAATTTATTACATGCTAAAGCGAGTGTTTCAGAAGCTCCATTTCATCCCTATTAGTTCAGAAGTCTACTTTATATAATTGGTGACTAGCATACCTTTGTCGATAATATGAAAATCGATTTGTTGAGATGATATATGGATATTTGACAGACCCACTTCAAGTATGTACAATGTTGCTTCATATTCGATCCATCTCCAACAAGTTTTCAACATTGAAAACAATCACCACTTTACCAATAAAAACATTATAGATAAATCAATTGTATTTTACAACTTATCATTACTATTTACATCATGACTACAATTTCCTTTAGTATGTTTGGTTTTTGTTATGATAAATTTTTAAGTGATAATATATTTATACATTTTAAAATTAATTTTTTTGATTGATTATTGTTTCCTTGTGATTAATTTTTTTTTTTTTTTGCAATTAAAGCTACAAGTCATGTCATTAGGATGAAAATTTCCTTATGTGATCTATAAAAATTAGAAGACAAATAACTATTTAATATAAATACAATAAGTTTATAATAATAATCTTATTATTGTGTACTCAAATACTACTTTACCAAATAAAATAAAAACATTCTAAATACAGCAATTGTTTATCATTGCTATTTACAATACAATTATAATTTACTTTACTAAAGAAAATCTTGAGCTATATGTTTGCTTTCATTCATAGCTTTTTTTTTGAAGTAATAATATATTTTTCAACCCCTTTTTTTTTTAAATAAAAAAAAATACTTTTTAATTCATTATTATTTTTTTTTCCCAATATGATAAAATAAACCTATTAATAAAATATCTAGATAATATTTTATTATTATTTATTATATTGTTATATTTATTTATTGTAAATATTTTTGTAAAATATATTTTAAAGTAAATTTTAGAAATAACATAATGTTGATAAGTTTTTTTATTTATTATTATTTTATTTTATAACATTAAGATTTTGACTTATATCACAATACATCCAACTTTACAAATTAATCTTTCTAATTAAGATTTTGTATTATATTTATTGAATAGACGTGGTAAATACTCATCTATCTCAATCAATGAATATGAATTAAAATATATCAATAGAATTATGTATTTTAATTAATTAGTGGTTGACATGCGTGGCAGCCCCATTCGTTCTTGGCATTAGGTCATCTAAAATGCTCTTGGGAATACTATGAGGAGCACCACAAGGAGAGGTAGGCTCTCTTCCATGGCGCTCGGAGTGGGGAGGCAATGTGGAGCCTCTTGGCTTGGCTCCTGGTCGCTTTACAAGCCCTCGGTGCTGGGAGCGTTACCTTTTATTGCTGTGCGCATGTAACAAAGGAATGGGTGCTGGTCTTGGACGATGTGTAGGTCCCTTCTAACTGGGCGCTTAGTCCCATGGTGAAGTCCCGGGCGCTGGGCGCCTATTACCTTTGCAATGGGGCCCTTTAACGTATGACATGGCTCTATGAGGTCGTAGACGTAGTGATGGGGGAGGAAATCAACGGCTCACGGTGAACCCCGCGCCGTTAACATGCTCGGGAGATAAAGGAAGATATGGTTGCAGTAAGAATACCAGTCTCGTATGTGTCGTCCACCCAGCTCGTCCGCATGCTCGATAAGTGGTATAAGAAACCACCCATGGCCCATGCGGACCCGCCCTTAGGGAATGTTATAAAAAGGTGAGGTAGCTCCTTTCTGGAAACCCATTTAGGAAATAATGCGGGAGGGACTAAGCACAGTGTAGCACTCAATAATGAGAGTAGGACTAAGCACCTACATGCTAACCCTGCAGGTGGCTACAACGTTTGCTTGGAAGCCGTGATATCCATCTGCGCCGGGCTGGCTTGTCTGCGACTTCAAAGTTTAGGGTTCGATGCTAGAGCCACCGGCAATAGAAATGCTGAGATTTGACATACTCATAGGAATTCTTCGAAAGGTTCACCGTTTAAGAAGAAGAGTTCAGTTCTCATAGGGGAGAAGAGCCAAGGATGCAATGGAAAAACAACTTCATGTAGAAATAAAAAAAAAGTGAAACCCTGGCGCAGCTTCAGATCCGTCATAATGGAACAGAGATATCCACAT
Source organism: Larix kaempferi (assembly GCA_027924585.1). Lineage (NCBI taxonomy): Eukaryota > Viridiplantae > Streptophyta > Pinopsida > Pinales > Pinaceae > Larix > Larix kaempferi. Next base: position 21,126,136 of record BSBM01000114.1, read on the forward strand.
TCTGTTTTGGAGAACAAGGATAAGACAACCTTACTATGCGTTTAGGTGAATGAATCGAATGGTGGACGGCCTTGTCTCCAACGCCGTGGCCATACTGGGTGGCCTCATCAAGGATGGCTGGTGCAGGAGACCGTGAGGTTATTTGATGAAATGCGGAAGAAGGGGAACATTCCCGAAGTCAGCGTCTACACGGCCGTCGTTGAAGGGTTTTGCAGGGCAATGGAGCTCGACGACGCCAAGAGAATTTTTGAGAAAAAGAAGGACAATGGCGTCATGCCGAATGCTTTCAACCATTGTGTATTGATTCAGGGTTTGTGCAGAGACGGAAGGCTTGGGGAAGCCATCGATTACAGCCTCGAAATGCTTGACCAAGGTTGGCGTTCTAATGTTGCAACTTTGGTTTCGATCACCGGTGGATTTTGTAAGGAGCAGAGATATAACAATAATAATTAACAATTAATCAGTTTAAGGAAAAAAATTTATTGTAGACAAGGTTGGAATAACTCAATTGGTTAGATCATGTAGCTATGATGTGGTCGGAGGTTTAATCCCTCCTTCTAGCGGCTGTAGTTTTCAATTCGGAAAAAAAATGGCTTTTATTGCAGACTAGAGGGCCATCCAAAGTTTTCCTTTGCTCTTGATATTGGCTTGCCCGGTTTTCTTTATCGTATTTTCATGGTGGATTGTGCTGCCTAGACCAGTGAAGGTTCCCACTAAAGGTCACCATTTTCATCAGCGGAGGCTCAAGCGGAATTGGGTTAGCTTTGGCACACATGGATGCACAAGAAGGCGCCCGAGTTTCGATCTTGGCACGAAATGCTAGCAGGCTAGAAGAAGCTAAGGAATCTGTAGAGAGTTCTATTGGGCAAGAGATAAAGATTTTCAGTGCAGATGTGCGAAAATTTCGAAGAGATGAAGAAAGTGATGGACGAAGCTGGGCCTGTTGATGTATTGATTCGCATTCAGGGCGTTTTACCCCTCAAGAGTTTGAGCTGCAGCCTGTGGATACCATGCGTTCTATGGTGGATATCAATTTGATGGGCACCATTCATCTGATCAAAGATGCACTTCCTTACGTGAAAATGAGCAGAAATGGGCTGTCGGCTTCCATTGCTTTGATGTCGTCCCAGGCTGGCCAGGTGGGTGTGTATGTATCCGCATATGATCTCTGTATATGAAAACATAGGCAATTTGTTTTTTTTTTGAAATTATGCCATCACTGCACACTAGGTCTGGGGACAAATCTATTAACTTCTGTGATTTTATAAAAAAAAAATTTCTTATTGTTGCATATGTATCGGCACATAATTTCTACATATGAAAACAAAAGTAATATATTATTTATAATTATGTTTCCAGCACACATTTCGATTGAGGACAAATCTGTTAGTTTGTGTTTACTGGGTAAGTAGAGGTAAGCAGTGGATAGTTTTATTCGGTGGGTCACCCGCTATTTTTTTGTCCCTAATAGTGGTTCGGGCGGAATTAAGCTGCAGAGAGGGCCGTCTATCGCTGGAATGTCAGGCCAAGTGAATATGGAGGGCAGCTCCACCGAGAGTTTCATGTCGAAGAGGAAGGGATCTACAGGCAAAAAGTTCGTAGCTATTATTTGATTTTGAATTGTGCTTCTAAGTGTTCCCTTCTTCAATCTGACAGTAGTATAATACAATATAACTGGCTTGTAACCCTCTAGAAAACTGCATACTACATATATGTAGTTTATTAATAATTATTTTCGAATCAACGCTTCCCTGCACTATGAATATAAACAAATTGTACAGGGCTTTAATGAAAAAAGAAACTGGTTGACAATTGAACCTCTGCAAGCATCAAGCCTTGGCGCAATGGTGGAGGCGTTGCATTCACAATGCATGAGTCGTGGGTACCAAATCGATTGACCACCTATGCTATTTTCTATATGTTCAGTTGTCTGCTTCATTTCAGATTTTTCCTTAATCATCTCAATGCTCCTCGAAAAAAAAATTAAAGTCAGATTATTCTAGCGTTGTAGACTTGAACTTTAAAGTTTCTTTCTTTTGGTCTTTAAATTAACATCTTGTATTTATGTGCAGACGTGGTAAAGTTCATATCGTTCGGAGATTTGCAAGAGCCGTAGAGGGAGATCGACAACTTTCTTTTACCCCACGTCAGCAACATGCACGCACGCTAACGGTGGTTGGTGGTCGCGGTAAGAAAACCACCGTCACGCGTGTCCAATTGTTATACATCCGCATAATAAAAAGCGGTATGGCAAACCGCTCAAGGGATGATGCGGAAACCGCCTCACATGCCATCAAAAGCATACCCTACTTATGGAAGAAAACGAGGTTTCATTTTATTTTATATATATATACATTTTTTTATTATCATTTTTTTTTGAAATTCAACTATGATAAAATAAATATGTTAATAAAATATCCAAATCATATTTTATTATATTGTTATACTTATTTATTTATTGTAAATATATATATTTTTTTGTTTCTTCCCATTATTATTCGATCACCACCATATTTATGTAAACTTACAACATCAAATTTTGTCATAAACAGATATTTAAATATTATTCTTTTGCAATAATAGGTTAAAAATTATTTTACGTTTTAAAATTGCACTTAGAAATTACTCAATGATTACTTGTGATGTTTAAAATATTACATTAAACACAAAATAATAAATTCATCTCAATCTACTATATTATAAAATTCATAAATATGATTAAGAAAATATGTCAGTCTTTAGGCTATACTTGCCTACATTTTACATACACCCATTTTCTTTATTTGAAAACATATACATTTTTTTTTTCCATAAGCATACATTTATTAACCTAGTTTTTATGTTATATTGTAGGAAGAATATGCCCATCCGCCATAGATTTGGAGTATGGGAGTTCGTTTACTTTCCAAGCAACCTCCTAGCTTTTCTCAAAACTTTATGTTCAATCTTCTCGGTGGAGGATGCTAGATTTACAAATAATTCCAAAATTTTATGTTCAAAATATGTATATATATTTATCGTTCAAGTTTTGTTTCTGTTATGCTGTGTAACTAAATAGGAAAAAGGGCTCTTCAAGTTATCCCCTTCTTCTTTTTTTCAGACATCATGTTTGGTTGTTATTTTCTAGTAAATTTCACTATAATTTCTAGGTATAGTTAGGCCCTGAGGTCTCAGGGTTTGAGCCAAAGCTCTGATACCAAATGTAGTGCCCCTGCTAGGCACTGGGTCTCTATTGGTATTTAAATGATAATACCAATAGAGACCCAGTGCCTAGTAGGGGCACTACATTTAGAACAAGCGCAGTTGATGGCCTACCTTCCTCCGCTTGTACAAACCTTGGCCTACCTTCATCTGTATGGTTTATGTGATTTGAAATAATTGAATGAAAATTTTAAAATTGAAAACCTCAAATTTTTGACAGTCCCATCGAACCTGCAGGTTGATCATGAGCCAGCTGCAGCCATATCCTGGAGATCTCATCGTACACAGTCTCACTGCCGCCATATCCTCAAGGTTCAACGCCCATCTACCTGCATTCAACGCCCATCTACCTGCATTCAAGGCAGTGCAGTCCATTGCAAAATGCCAAGAGACTTGGTCCTCATTCTCGTCCTGCAAATTCCTATAGCTGGAGCTGCTGAAACATTGTTCTTGTCCTCTGCAAATTAGAACCTGAATCCTATTGCGAGCAGCTGGAGCGGCTGAATCGTCCTTTTGTAAATTAGAACTTCAGGTACTCCTCGTCCTACAAATTCCTACCATTTTCGTCCATGGAGTTATAATTGTTATTTCTCTATTGTTCATAGAAATCCGCATTTGCCATTCTTGGCATTAACTCAAGATTTCAGTTAATTGATTTATGACCCTGTTGCCTTATCTGGAGGAAGGGCCCATTCTGAGACTTTATATTGATCCCACAGTAAATTTTAATTGGTTCTTAAACCCTGCTTTTATCCATTTTAGCGTGGGTTTCCAGACTCTATAGTAGTTTTAAATTTTGTTCTTAAAATCCTTTGTTTGAGATCATGGCATTGATTCTAAACTCAAAAGCTTCCAAATCTAAATCTTGGCATTTGAATTCGAGACACATAGTATTTAGATCTGCATCAAATAATACTTTTCTCTCTGCGTTTCCTCATTTATTGACAGAAATTCCCATTGTTTTCCTCTATAGTAATTCCAGATTTCATTTAAATGAGTTAGACCCTGTCGCCAATCCCATAATTGTTTTATTTTTTGGGTGTTTCTAAATTCCGCAGCTGATCTTAGCTGTTTTCAAATCTTAGAACCCTAAAGTGAACCCATCTTACAGTTATATTTTAATCTCTGCGCTCTATTTCTGCAATTAGCTAAGATCTTCTTTGATAGACATCTACATGAGCTAATCCTTGGCGCTTAAGAATTTAAAAGTTCATAGCATTAAACTCCAGACTTAGTGTTTTAGTTTCAATTTCATATAGCATTTGAATCCATCTTGGCGTATGATTTCCAAAACCCAAGCATTTTGCACTTGGATCTCTTGGATCTTGGCGTGTGGTTTTAAATTTTAATGACATTTCGATTTTGGGAAATTGATGAAAACTTTGTTGAACAATTATTGAGACTTTCATAAATTCACTATATGAACTGGAACTGTATCTCTGTGGTTTTAATCAATCTGGATAACAGTCTACCACCTATCACCGTGGATGAATCTAACCCATGTAGATGTCCTTGGTGTAAGCAAAACTAATTTAATGATCCCTTATGAGCCAACTTATGCGTGATTCTCTCTTGGGAGATCTTTCAACAAAGTCGATATTCAATAAGTCAACCTCCTGCATCTAGTTCGACCATGTATCGGTACAATATAATTACTCCTTGTGATTTCATGATCAATAAGTGTATGTCCAGTCATTGATTGACTAGCATTATAATGCATTATAGTGGAAATTTTAGAGTTGTAATATGTGAAGGTCGATAATGGTTCATGAATGTGTTTTAGTATTTATATTATGGAAGGTATGAATGTGTAAAAAGTATTAGTTTGTATTAGCATGGATGCATAATAATTAAAAGAAGAGTTAAGTGTCAGTTGAAGGTATGGATGCTTATTAAATAAAAGAATTGTTAGGATTTAGTTGAATTTAAAGATTTATTTAAGTTAGAAAAGTTACAATCAATTGTCATATATATTACTTAAATATGCTCTTTTTGCAATGCATGTATAGGTTCCTATAAAAATTATCCTAGTTAAACATTTAGGAATGTCGTTTCACTTATGAAATTATGAATACTCACTAAACCCTTGGAGCGTCCCTTGAAATTGTGGTTGTTTAGGAGTGACAATTTTGAAACTAAGGCATCCCAAAGGGTTTCCATTCCTCTTGAGGCCCCTATAGAACTGACTGCAACACCTTGATTTCTTTTCCATAATATTTCCATCTTTTCTTGGACCTCATGTTCTTCTTGTTTTGTCTTTTGAATCAATAGGACATTTGATTTTCCCATCCTAATGAGGTATTTTAGGGATTCATTTTTTTTCCTTCTTCCCATATCCATACTATTCCAAAAGATGATCTTCATCATTTAATAAGGCTACTAATAGAACCTCTTCTTAATTCTGTAGGTTATTGTCTTTTATTTTTTTGGAACCTTGAATTACCTATATCAAACATGCTATAATAAAGCTTGGGAGTACATCCCTTCAGAGAGCTTCTATAAAGCCCTTGCAAAATTCATGGTAATTTACCTTGACCTTTGCGTCGTTTACATAGCGGAAGGATCGTTTACGGGCAAGTTGTGCACCAGATGCGGTAGCATGTGGAGCATTGATATAAGTTACCTCATATATGTGTGTTAGCTATTTGTTTGTGGGAGAAAAGATTTCTTGTGTAAAAATTTAAAGATTTCTGGATAACAATAAATATATTATAGGTTTTTATTTAAATCTTTTGTTTATGTAATACCTTTATAGAGAAAAAGAAAGCATGTCTTTTATGATAAAGTCAATTTTAACCCTAACCTAAAATACATGTAGATTACCATTGTACTTTATTTAAATATTATATAATAGTTTATTATTAAAGCTACATATTATTACGGATAAGTATGAATAGTTACACTTAGAGAGTAGTTTCTTTCTTCAACTATCTACATCAATTCCTCTTAGTTTAGTTGGAAAGATTATCCAATTTTAACTTAGGGGAATAATGAAAACACAGAAGATAATGTTGATTGAAATGGTGACTTAGTCTATAATACTAGAGTGCCGAGTCTAAAATGAATGTATATTTTCAATTTGCAAGTAATCAATTAAGTGATAAAACTATTGTCTTTTTGCACAATGTTTATTTATTATCACATCAAGCAAGATGACTGTATGGATAGTTGTCAGTTGCCAATGGCCACCTACATCTGCATAGCAAATATTGACATTGTTTTACAAGCTGGAAAATACATTTTGTGACAACTCTTGTATTAAATGTTTGATTGCAAATTGGAAAATACCTGTCTGTTTGTCTCATAGATAGGTATTAAGTTAGGCCTCCCGTCATAATTTATGGGTTGGGTATGGATGCAAATATTAATTGGGTTTCTAGTATTTGTCGTGCATGTATATATAACACTGGATATATTCATTGTTCCTGAAGGTTATTAAAATTTAAAACCACAAATGAATTTAAAAACACTCCAGCTCAATTTCTTCTATACAAAAGGGGCAGCGAAGATATTGAGGAACAAGTGATGGTCCTCATTAACAAGCTCTAGGTTCCCAATTCTAAGGTCCCAAAAAGCTTTACTGTGAATTAAAGCACTCTATTGCTGGCTCGAAGTGAAGATTACCCTTTCAAATGAATCCGGAGAGGGCATATGGACTAAGTGAATCTGTAATTGAATCAACGATGATTACAATATTGGGTAAGTCATATGTTTGAAAAGGGATCTCAAGTACTCAATAAATTATGGACCAGGAGGCAGGTTCCTTTCCATCTGAGAATCCTTGCCCGATGCGGACAAGCGGCTTTGCACCTTCTTTCACGAACAAATTTTGCAACTAGTAGCCATGTTAGGATAATCTTTGCGAATTTCAATACCTACTAATAGGTTTGTTACTTGCGGTTCTGGTTGCTTTAAATTTATAATAAAATCATTGTGAGTTGCCACTCAAGTGTAGTTATGAAAGTGGATGAACTTCTTAAAAATTTATAATGAATTTGTTATCCTTAAACAAGCTCACACAACATTGCATGTATTTCAAAAACGTTGAGAACCAATTTTCGATCTAGTTGGGTTTGGGTATCTAATCTTTGTTTTTACCTAGAGAATATCTGGGTATTGGCTTCCTCCGTTTGTAGATCTTGACGTACTAAACTATTGACATAGCATTGGGAGGGTTGGATGATGTTGTTGCTGCGTGTGCATTGAATTGATAGAGTGTTGATTACTTTGATAATGAATAAGCTCTTCATATTCAATGGTTCCATTTGAGTTTCACTGAAAGAGAAAATTAATTTGTAGCTTGTGATTTGTCTTGTTCATAGTCCATTAACCACGATAGATTAGAGTGGGAACAATAAAAATTTGTAGTAGAATTCTTTACCCACACAATATGTGCAGTTTTGAAGAGCTGGGTAAACATGCACTTGAAGTTGTTTTTTTGTTTTGCTTTTAAATCTTGAAACTTAGGACATATATTTATATTATCCATCATGTATGTGGCGGATCAGAACATACATATATTTATATTATGCATGTAGATAGGGTTTGAAGTCACATGTGCAGATTATTTTGGGTCTAGAAAACTGATTGGGGGCAGGCTTTTGTCTTTTACCAAAAACATCTCTCTTGCGATTTGGAAATCATGATTTTTACACGTTTTATTTTACCAAATACATCCCTCGTGCAATCTGGAAATAGTGACTTTTTGCAAGCACTTTTTAGAGCCTAAACATCTTCACTCTGTCTATCCGAACTATATGAGATTGCGTTGTATGAGATTGTTTTAGGATCTGGTAGTGCCTTGATCGCATGAGTTTTAATGCGAATCTAGAAACCACCTATGTTACATTTTTTGCCAAGAGTTAACACCGCAGGGAGTTCGGTTGTGTTTTGAAGGATGGTTCTATTTTGGTTGGGTCTAAATGCCTTGCATGATTGCCAGAATCAGTTGTGTATGATTCCCCAATGTTGTGGTTGGTAGGTGGCAAAAGTGGCTCGTAGCTGAATTTTCTCCATAGTATAACATATCATATTTATGAGAAGAGTTTAAATAAACAGTGGGCTAATTATAATATGAAATGAATTTAGGGCTACTTAGGTCGGCTGGAAATAGTTGTCTATGTTCATGAAAGTATTTTTGAATGATGGGGCATATGTAACTTTGTCTGGTTAACTGTCATTCTAAGTTTTCCAGTTTTCCCCAAGTACTGAACCGGTAATATGAAGATACTGTCATTCTTAAGCTTATGTTTCTCAAAGTGTGGAGCATATCTTTATTCAAGACATGTTAGATGGATCCTTTCTTCTGGCTTTGCTTTCCAGATATATATGATTTCCCCGTTTAGAGTAGTCTAACCGGCTTTGCTTTTCAGATATTTATACTTGTTTTAATAGAGTAGTCTAAACAAGTGCCATTGCGTTTTCCAACAGGAATTTGACGGAATTTGAGAGAAGAATTCTTTGAACTTACATAAATCTGAATGACCTGGGTATTTAAATATTCAAATCTATTGAATATATTTATATATTCAAAACCAAATTTAAAAAGAAAAACCAAAATACTTTCCCCAAAAATAACCATCATTTAGACTCCTCTTCTAATCAACTGGAATATGGGAATTGAATTAAACCCATCCTCTCTTGTTTTTTCATGGTCAGCAGCATTTCGAAATTGAGTTGTGGATTCAGTAGACTGTATACTGAATGGTTACATAGTTGTTCTTTATGTCAATATTTGACACAGAATTAAGAAAATGAACAGTTTTTTTAATTTTTATTTGTGTATGTGAACTGAATTAAACCCATCTTCGCTAGTTTCACAGAGTCTAGCAGCAATTCGAAACTGAGTTGTTAATTCCATAGTTTAAATGGTTGTCAAATGCACAACAATACTGGTATTCTGCAAATGATCTTGATTTGGGTGGTTCCTTCGAGTTGATTTGGAATGACTATATTAATGGTCTATTAGGAGATTGTATTCATTTAAATAACAGCGCTGATAAGCTGGTCTGGAATTATAATTATAGCAGGGATTCTATTACTGCAAAAGATGCTTACGAATGCATCTTTAAATCCACATCTCGTCCGATATCTGTGATTGATTGTATTCCTATTTGGCATAAGGCTCTGCCTAGCAAGATCTCTTGTTTCATCTGGCTTTTACTTCATAATAGTATCCTTACATGGGATAATTTGCAGCGGAAGGGGTTCTCTGGTCCTGGTATTTGCTCTCTCTGTTGGTCAGAGGAGGAAACTGTTGATCATCTCTTCTCTTCCTGTTCAGTTTGGAAAACTATGGCAGGGTATATCTGCGACTTCTTCAATGTTCCAGATTGTCTCACAGGTACTTCTTCAGTTGATCTTATTAAAGATTGGGCTCGCAAGTCTTCCAAGAGCTCTCCACTCTATTTGCTCCCCTACAACATGATGTGGACTGTATGGAAAGCCCGTAATATGGTGATTTTTGAAGGGAAAAGAAGGAATATTCATGGCATTATCCAGCGTATTATATCAACAGTTCAGGATCGTTATATTGGGACTGTGGTTAAAAAAGGACGCTGCATAATTATTGGAAATCCACCTGTCAAATATTATCCTTGTGGTTTTATAGACGGAGCCTCCAAGAATATGACAGCTGGTGCAGGCTTGTGTATTTTTCTTAATAGCACTCACTTCCTGGAGTTTGCAGTGGGGGTAGGATATGGCACAAATACCAAAGCAGAGCTGCTCAGTCTCTGGGCTCTCTTACAAATATCCCATATGATGAGGATCCCCTTAGCCCACGTATATGATGATTCTCAGGTAATCATCATTTGGGCTAAGGGATCGACTGCTCTCTCCCCACCTGCCCTATTTCATTCGTGTCGGGAGACTAAAAAGCTAGCCACTAACTTCCAGGACCTGTCATTTTCTCACATCTACTGAGAGCACAACCAGGCTGCTGACCGACTTTCAAAAAAGGTGCTCTCCTTTCCCCAAGGGAAAGGTGTTTTGATGGAATATATAGAGAATCACCTGGTTTCTAAGGAATTCTTCCAGCTCTTTTGAGCATGATTTTGAAAGTTTTTTTCTGTTGGACATGAATTCTTTGTGTATCTGAAGGGCATTTTTTTTCCCTTTCATGTAGATGTCTCATTTGCAAATTATAGTGCATCTCCTTTGAACGCAAATTTGAGTGTGATTGGCTCTCGGTAGTTGTGATTTTGTGGACAGTCCACATCACATGATGAGACAGTTTTTTAATGGGTTATTTTTTGGTATTATGTGCCTTTCCCCCTGTCTGGAACTCTGGACAAGTTGTTATGAAATGTCATGCTGAAGCAGCTGTATGTACTAATGGCCTTTGATTCTATTGAATAACAAGGACAAGTTTTTTTCGCTTGAAAAAAAATTGTCCTTTATTTTCAAATATGGTTTTATATTTTTTTTGAAATTTATAGTTTTTGATGTTGTAAATTTAGAATTAGCTTTATTTTAATCTGTATTTTAATGGTATAAATAGATTCAACATTTTTTAAAAATTTCGAAACATCCAAAAAATCCACTTAACAACTATAATCTAGATTTTGAAAAATTACAATAATTTTTTTTCAAAATAAAAATCATTCTATTTAAACCTAAATAACTATTTTAAATAATTGCCAATCATTTATTTGAATGTTGTATTTCTAAATTTCATTTTGTAAACCTCCATGGTATAATCAACTCTATGAATGTATGTAGGATGTAATATATGGCATTACTTGTACATAAAAATAGCTATCAACTCTATGAATGTATATAAGTATATGGCATTACTTGTACATAAAAATAGTTATCAACTCTATGAATGTATATAAGATGTAATATATAGCATTACTTGTATATAAAAATAGCTAAATAGCTAGTGTTTTTTATATTTAATTATTTGATATAAGTTTGTAACTTACAGATAGTTTCAATATATTGTACAGTTTCCATTCAAGTAGTCTTGGCTTCATAGCTTCCAGATTATTGTCTATCAAAGAAGCAAGACCACCTAAGATGAAGATGAAGTTATGGGAAAAAATGGCATTGGCATTGGCATTAGCTTTAGTATTAGCCAAACCAAAAGTAAAGAAGAATACTGGATTAAAAAGAGGTTGAAAATCTTGGTAAGTTTATAGATTTTTTTTTACTTTTACAATTTTGTTTATAGTTTTTTTTTTTTTTTTTTTTACAATTTATTTTATTTAGTTTTTTTTACATGGTTTATTTAGTTGTTTTTCTATTAGGTTGAGTTGCATTATTTTCATTTTAAAAGAAAAGCCTTTTCATTTATATGCAATATCTCATGTGCGCTCAAAACCGTCACTTTCTTTGATGCACACACACACACACACAAGAAACTCTCTCGTCACTCACTAAGTTCAAAAATAGCTTAAATCTACTCACTTAATACCTCCATAGGAGGGCACAAAAGAATCTTGTAGTTTGGGTAGGATTTTGGGGCTAGGCATCCAAAAACATAGTTGTTGTCCTTAGGGTGCTATAAAAATCCTTCTAAATCAAGTGGTCGTGTATAGCCACATGGGGAAAGTGAAAGAGCGGCGTCGCGCCATAGGAGGTCAAACCCAAGGTTGCGAGTGTATGTTCTCTCAAGTGGGCTCACCACCACTTGTTGAAAAGGAGACGACCCAATACCGTTCGAGGGATAACTGCTCTTTCTCCACTTGACGAAGGTACTTAGTGACCAACTTAGGATGTCATTCCTTATAGGTGACTGTCGTGGAAGCTGACAGTACCTGAGACAGATTTTGTCACAAGATTAAAAAAAGCACACGTCACAAGATCAAGGAAATCTAGCGACTACTAGATTTCCTTCTAGCATAAGCATTTCCTTCTAGGATAAGAACACATACTTATGCTAGAAGAAAAGCTAACAGTCACTAGATTTCCAACAGAAAAATCATGTCCATGGTGATTGATGGTTGCTAGCTTATACCTTGAGCTTGTTCCATGTGATGTATTTTGAAATAAGCACATGGCAAAAGATCAAGGAAAGCTAGCGACTGTTAGCTTTCCTTCTAGCATAAGCATTTCCTTCTAGTATAAACACACATGCTTATGCTAGAAGGAAAGCTAACAGTCGCTAGCTTTCCAATAAAAAACCATGTCCATGGTGATTGGTGGTTGCTAGCTTATACCTTGAGCTTGTGCCATGTGCTCTATTTTGAACGAATGCTAACTTTCCTTCTAGCATAACACACATGCTTATGTTAGAAGGAAAGCTAGCAGTCACTAGCTTTCCAATAGAAAAACATTGGGCATGGTGATTGGTGGTTGCTAGCTTATACCTTGAGCTTGTGCCAAGCACTCTATTTTCAAATAAGCACATGGCACAAGATCAAGGAAAGCTAGCGACTACTAGCTTTCCTTCTAGCATAAGCATTTTCTTCTAGGATAAGAACACATATTTATGCTAGAAGGAAAGCTAGCAGTCACTAGCTTTCCAATAGAAAAATCATGTCAATAGTGATTGGTGGTTGCTAGCTTATACCTTGAGCTTGTGCCATTTGCTCTATTTTGAAATAAGCACATGGCAAAAGATCAAGGAAAGCTAGCAACTGCTAGCTTTCCTTCTAGCATAAGCATTTCCTTATAAAATAAACACACATGCTTATACTAGAAGGAAAGATAATAGTCGCTAGCTTTCAATTAGAAAACCCTGTCCATGGTGATGGATGGTTGCTAGCTTATACCTTCAGCTTGTGCCATGTGCTCTATTTTAAATGAATGCTACATTTCATTCTAGCATAAACATTTTTTTCTAGCATGTCAGACATGCTTATGGTAGAAGGAAAGCTAGCAGTCACTAGCTTTCCAATAGAAAAACCCTAGGCATGGTGATTGGTGGTTGCTAGCTTATACCTTGAACTTGTGCCATGTACTCTATTTTCAAATAAGCACATGGAACAAGATCAAGGAAATCCTTCAACTTGTGCCATGTACTCTATTTTCAAATAATCACATGGCATAAGATCAAGGAAAGCTAGCGACTGCTAGCTTTCCTTCTAGCATTAGCATTTACTTATAGGATAATAACACATACCTATGCTAGAAAGAAAGCTAGCAGTCGCTAGCTTTCCAATAGAAAAATCATATCCATGGTGATTGGTGGTTGCTAGCTTATACCTTGAGCTTGTGCCATGTGCTCTATTTTGAAATAAGCACATGGCAAAAGATCAAGGAAAGCTAGCGACTGCTAGCTTTCTTTCTAGCAAAAGCATTTCCTTCTAGCATTTTTGAGAAGGAAAACTTTTCTTTTTAATGAGTCTCTACTTGTGCTAGATGCAATGGATTTTTATTTATCTCTAAGTATTTAATATGTTTCCATAACACATGACCCTTATTATTCTTGTGCATGTGAATAAAAGACATGTAATAGAATATTGTTTGATAATGCTCATTATTTCATGTATTTTTAAAACAATTTAAACTTATAGTCGACTATTTATTATTGTTTTTAGAAGCTATGGACTCTGGTGCAATGACAATTCCAAGGAATAATTTGAAGAAAAAACGAATTGCAAGTGACACACAAACAACGTCTCCCCCATGTGGTATGGTGGTTTTAAATATTATTCTCTCATTTCTAAATGGTTAGACTAGAAGACTATATGGTAATATTTGTGATTTTGATTTCATTTTATTTATAGTAATAATTGCTTATTATTGTTTTTAGAATTTGTCGTCTCCAAAGCAAGTAAAATGCCACAATCAACATTAAAAAAACAAAACCGTCATTCAACTCAGATTATAAATTCAACAATGGGTTCTAATTTTGAAATGATTAAAAAGTTCAAAACATCTGTTGTATATGAGTATGTCGAAGATTGGTATGTTGAGATTGAAAGTCCCATGAATATGTTTCCAGATATGTATCTATTTGGATCCATGGATGGAAATGATATACAAAGGCTAGGGATAATTGTTAGTTGCTATGCTCTCAATCATAGTCAGATCGATTTTCAAATGGAGGTAATTGAAGAAAATGAAGTGAAATTATTTTCTTGCCAAGTTGATTACACAAAATTTAGACCAGATTTGATTGATACTAATACAGAATTTCCAGAGTCAATAAAAAAGTCACAGTTTAAGTTGGACAGTTTTGAGAGCTTCAATGAATCTGGTCTAAAGAGTTGTGATGATCTTGTACAACGTATTACCAACGTTATGAAATATCGCTATGTGAGATGTAAGAAAACATCATCTGTGTTTCTTTATTTGCAACAAAGAGGTAAACTACTTGACAAAATACCAGATGATAAACTCGAGGCTCAATTGCTTGCTTTGAGAAGGGTATATTTAGTTGAGCTAGAACAGAGCATTAAAGAAAGTGATTTCATGCCTACTACAGAGTTTGTAAAATCCCAAAAAGAAGACTCTCAGATAGAGAACCTTGCTGACCAATGCGATGAAATCCATGAAAATTTTAAGGACAGTTATTTATTTTCAATCTCTTTTACCATGAAGGTGGATGTTCGAAGATGTGTAGAAGCACCCAAGTTATATAAATTGAGATCACGGGATGATTTAAATGTTCCAGTATTAGTAAAATCATTCCTACAGAAATTTCAAGCATCATTGCCTGATGCTCTTCTGATTCCATTTGACACAAAAGAGTCTGATCCGATTGGAAACCCTGTGAAAATCATGAATGAAATGGATATAAATGCCAAGAACATCAATTTTTGGATAGTTGATGGGCAACACACCATTCAAGCAGCAAAAGAAATATTATCAAATCCTAAATTCAGTCTATCTCGGGAGGCAAAACAGAAGTACAAAGAACGTAATGCTCGATTCTTAGATCCATTAGTTGCTCCCAGTGTGGTGATTCGTATTTTCTTCTAGTTAAATTCTGCAAACACAGTGTTCTTCAAAACTCCATTCATTGATTCTGTGCGATCTGCAAGACAATTCCTAATTGCCACAAATACATTAAAGAAACAAAAATGTGGGAATTCTAAGACGGTTGAAGACAAGGTATGCAATTTTTTTTTTTTTGCACTTAGTTTATATTGTTATAACTAAATTCATGGCTATTTTATTTTTGATATCACATTCTTACTAATTTATATTTGTTATTTTTTAACAGGTTGATGATGAAATGTTGTGCTCTTTCTTCGATTGTCCACTAACAAACTTTGCTGAAAAAAAAGTCTTGTTATATCTTGATGATACTACTTGGGATAAATGGAAAGTTGTTTTTAATTGTTACAAACTAGGGACATTAATGTGTTCTCCAAACCAACCTAAGGATCCAAACTATAAGACAAATAGTCTGAACAGTTTGGTATCAAGTTCTTTCCATCCCCTTCAGGGACTAACCGCTGAAGAATTGTGTTCTGTAGTAGATAAACTATTGGATGGAACTGTCTGGTTTTCTATTCCAGTGAACCATCCAACCAATTCCATAAAAATGAAATATTATTTTTCACAATTGAAAACCAAAAGAACAATTTTGGAGGCAATGGTAACATATTGCAAAAGTCATGATAAGAATCTGAATGATAAGATTCTTACAATATCCAATATTCTTGAGAATTATGGAACTACTGATTTCATATTTGCCAACTTCTGTAAGACAATGGAAGGGTGTAAATATGTAAAAGGATCAAGAAATACAAAAATAGAGTCCCTTTCTCCACAAGCCTGTGTGGTCCTTGATAGAATAATTGATGCATCGACAGATATATAGGAAATTGAGAATAGTTTTGAATTCGGTTGTCATTATGGGGGTCCTAGCCTCTTGTCAACACTTTTGCACTCTTTTCCTTGTCAGTTTCAACCAGTGTTATACACTGACTTTGTTGTGTTGGATACATTGGCTTTGAAAGATGAATCATTCCTTAAGGATCACTATATTGAATTGTTTCGATTTTTAATCGAAAAAAATGGGTTGAAAGATTTTACTATGATTATCTTAGTAGAAATTTGGTCTTGTAAGGATGTACGCCAAGCTCTGGAGATTGTTGTCAAGGACTCAAATGTCAACTATAAAATGGCTACCGGTCTTTATGAATATAAAGAACAAAATAACTATAGTTATGATATAGTTTTAACTATACATTTCTATAGTGAAGAGTCAAAAAGTTTAGAGGCCTCAAGATATTCTCACAGTTTTAGAGACATATCTAATGAAAAGGAGAGAGATTTTGAATTCTGGGAAGAATTATTGCAAATGCATCAACAACATAGTGATCTAAATTTGATTATTTCTCTTTATGCGGGGACAAATTTACAGCAGGCTTGCTGTACATATGGAAGAAGAATGGCATGTGTCGTAGAAAACAAGTTACAAAGGACTACCATGCTGACTAATCACGAATCCTTCCAATTGCAAAAACCAATGTCTAATATATTGTTGTTGGAATATCCAGGTATTGTACTTGTTTTGTTATTTCTCTAGTGATTCTTTGGATTCTATGCTATTTATAAATCTTGATTAACAAGATGTTTACTATAACTACTAATGGCGGAAATTGTAAAGAAAACAACGACGACACTTTGCAACAAAGCAATGATCAACATAGTGTGCACAATGTCGAAGAAGTTTTCGAGATGCAAATACAAGACGAAGAAAATACCATACTAGGTACATAATTTATTTTGTTTCTTTTGTTGTATTGTACTTGTTTTGTTCTTTCTCTAGTGATTCTTTGGATTCTATGCCTATTTATTTAATGAATTTCATTCGTTGATACATTTTATAACATTTCATATGTTTATTATAGTGGCAAATGAGGAGAAAAAAGACAGTGATCAAGGGAATGTGACAGAAAGCCATAGTCAAGAACATGATATCATATCAGGTACTTCACATGTCTCTTAATTTCAATTAAACATAAAATATGTCTTATAAAAAAAAAATTGATTTAAAGAAGTATTATTGGTATTTGATTGAAGGTTTGCTATTTTCGCTCTAGGTTCTATGAAGACAATACAAGAGAAGTGTGGCTTATCAATAACTAGTACAAAAAATACTCAAAGTGAGTGTATTTCTTCAACAATTTTTTTTATTAATAATTTATGTAGCATGAATAAAATGAATTAACTATGATATCCATTATTGTTTTGCAGCTATTATAAGTCAAAATAAATTAGTTATTTTTGAATTGAATAACATTTTCTATCAGAGCATTGATGGCGATGCATCACAAAAAGAATTTATCGAGAAAATGGGAAGGGCCACAGATTACACGATAGAGAAAAAATCATTTTGGTTTCGTCCACATGCAAAAACATTTCTTGAAATGTGTTCCAAAAAAGAATCTCTTGACATTGCAATTTGGACGACATCTTTGAAACAAAACACAACAAGAGTTATGAAAAAGCTGGTTTCAGAAACATTACAAGCTAAATTTTTGTTTACATGGACTGCTTCAGATTGCAAACAACAAAAGGGAAAAAATGACATTGATAATTCAACACAAGTTATATACAAAAAAATCTGAAAAAAGTGTGGAGAATGTATTCTCAATATGATGCTACTAACACTATTCTAGTGGATTGTTCAATGGAGACAAAGAAAGAAAATCCCAAAGAAAATGTGATTATTGCCCCTTCGTTTGATGGAAAGAATGAGGATAAATGGTTGATCGCTGATCTGTGGAGCTTATTGAATAAATTCTACAAGGCACCCGATGTTCGAGATATTTTGAAGAATCTTCAATGACTTTTAATAGTACATTAAGATGACTGTTATTCATTTCCTCTATAAACAAAATCTTGAAGTTTATAATATAAATTCTTGGTCATTTTACATTTGATGACTTAATTCTACATGTGATGTGTTATTACTGTGTTTTATTTTATTATCAATTTAATGTCAATATTATTTCATAATACTCATATAAGGATTGTTGTTGTGTCATTATTTTTTTTGACAAGAACGGTTAGGTTGAATTAATCTGCATTCTGGGAAGCCAGAACCAAAAAGTTACAAATCTGAAGAAGGTTGGTGACCTCTAACAGTGCTGCCAACCTTCTTGTGAAAGTCTTGGAAGACAAATCCCATCTGATTCTTGAGCTAATTCGAGATACTGACAAAAGGAGCTTACAGGGGTAAATTCTCACAAACTGTGAGCAAAGTAGAAGACAAAAGCAAAGCATTTAGACTCAGGGGGATGAAATTTGCCCTTTAAAGTAGGGATCCATCTTTTTCTGAGATCCAAGAGAGATGTTGGAAGCCGTCTCCTTTTCTCTGCGTGCCTTGTTGGTCCTTCGTCCTCTGGTAAGGGGTGGTGACGGGACTGAGTTGTCTTCAGGTTCCATAATTCCCACAGAGCCGCTGGAGGGGACTGAAACAGCCGGATCTGCAGGGGCAGGAGGTTCAGGATCAGAAGCCTTGGCTTCCTTCGAATCCACTGAGCCAGGGAGGGCAGGATCCGGAAGTCTATCGTCTACCGGAGTGTCTTCCACAACTGTTGTTGCTTCAGGGTCTAGGGCTTCTTCTTCTTGCAGTGCTTCAAAGCTGTTTTTATTTTCAAGAGTTGCCTCCGCTGAAGGAGTGACCTTCGGAACCTGGGCTAGTGATTCCTTTCTCCTTGGCTGCCTTCGCCGGTTAGTTACTGGCTGAAAGTCATCTCCTTTAGCTGGTTCTGCCACTTCTGAGGCTTTGGGGCAGCATTTTGCGAAGTGACCATAAGAATGGCACCGAAGGCACTTAAAAGGGATCTGCTCATAGTCCAGCTCTTGGATATGGCTCCAATCCCCCAGGGAGAGCTGAATGGCTTCCGGGAGTCCTTTCTCGAGGTTAACCTCAACACAAACTCAAGCACAAGTAAATTGGTCCCCTTTCGGCTCCACACTGTCCAGGAAACGCCCAAGCTTATTTCCAATGTCCTTCAGAGAACTTTTCCCCCATAGATGCAGGAGGAGATGAGGCAGCCTTACCCAAACAGGGGCTGCAGTGATCTCAGCTCCGGGATTAAAGTCAAGAGTCCAGGGGGCTAAGAACAGCCCCCTCGGTCCCATGAAATAGGGACCAGATCTGAAGACTAGATCTCGATCCACTTTGCTAGAGAAACTGAAAACAAAAAAGCCCCTGCCTACTGCACATAGAGAGACGTTTCCATGAATCAGCGATTTCCAGCGTTCTTCCATCCAAGCCTCCACCGATTTGGGGCTAGGCCATAACCCCGTGAACTTTCCTATGAGGGCTTTTTCTGCTAGAAGGAGGGCAAGATTGCATGGCTCTTCTGGAGAGAGTTCCAGAGAGGGGATCTCCTCCATCTTCTTAACAAACTTAGACGAGAGAGAAGGCTTGGCTTTAGGTCCAGCCGAGCGGACTAATGCTGTGAAAGATTCCAAAGTTTCATTATCCATCTCAGCAAACCTGTCTGGGGCCATCCTGGAGGCGGCGACCACCAGCAATGAGGCGGCGAGCACAATAACGCAGGCAACTTCTGGCCCTGCGATCGTGGGGGAGAGCGACGCGTCCCTGAACTGCTGCGACCTGCAAACGAAATCAAAAACAGAGGCGGCTAGGGTTTAAGCCCTAGCCGCAGAGATTCACCAGGACGCGAGCTCTCATTCCGTCCGCGTTCTGTATTGCTATGTGATTAAGACCTTGACTGTTGTTGTGTCATTATTATAAATTAACATATTATTATTTTGTTTATTTATATTGAGATATCGAGTTATAAAAAGTTAGTGATTTGAATAATAGTCTTATGTGTTTGCATAAAAATGTAGTATTCCATATTAATTAAATAATTGTATTAGGTTGTATGTATAAATTAACGTACAATTACTATGTTTGAGCAATTGCAGTTTATTTATCAATTGCATCTTAATTGATCATTATAACTCTTACAAATCAGTGATTTGAATGTTAGTTCAATATTATCATATGGAATTTTCTTATTTCTTAGAAATTAAAAAAATGGAAAATCATATCAGGTTGTATGTAAAAATTACCTATAATTAGCTTGTTTAATTGAAATTTAAAAAATTGTAAATCTAGGTGGTGTGTATAAATTAACATATAATTGGTTTGAATTGGACCATTGTAACTATATTTTTAAATTGTGATTTGAATTTCATTGCATTGTGCTTATATGAATTTTTCTTATAATTTCTTGAAAATTAAAATATCGTATGAGGTTGTATGTAAAAATGAACATATAAATAGTTTGCTTGATTTAAACTTAAAAACTGTAAATTTAGGTAGTATGTAGATATTAACATATAATTAGTTCAAATGAATTCGACTATTGTAATTATATTTTTAAATTGTAGTTTATCTCATTACAATTCTTAAAAATTAGTGATTTGAGTAGTAGTTGAATGTGTTTGTATAAAAAAACTATTCCACGGAAATTACTTTTATTTTTTTCATTAAGTTGTTTGTTTGGGAGTGGAAATAAATTGGATATGTTTTGATGCCATTAAGCAATGAAGTTTTGAAGTGAAAATATGTTAATGTTATATATGTTGTGGCAGCAATGCAGATGGGAGTTAATATCAGTCGGAAGATCTTGTTGATCTTTGAAATGGAAGGAGTATTCTTCTCGTCGTATTCCAAAGATGAAACGAGTTGTCAAATTCAAAGAAAACCAGATTGGGAGCTTGGTGATAGATCCTAATTTTGTAGGCCTTTTCAATTAGAAGTATAAAAATATTGCCTAAAACATTATGATGTTGCGATATGGACATCAAATGTTACTAACAAGTACATTCGACAAGTACTTGAAAAATCAAATATTGATACAAGTGACTTTGAATTCATATGGGATAGGTCCCATTGTCACTTGCAAACAAAATCCAAATCATGTAGTATGATACAGTTTTATGAGAAAAGGCTAATCGACGTGTGGTCCCTATATGGAAATAAGTACACAGAATCAAATGTATTGCTAATAGATACATCAAAGCCTACTCAATTCCTCAGATATCGGTCAAACGGTATCTTAATAAAGGCTTATATAGGACATGAACACGATACTTGGCTTGTGCAAGTTCTATTCCCCTTTTTAAAGACACTTCATCGTATCAAACAGAAACACAACTACATTCGAATGTTCAATAGAACATTGAGTTCTTTGTATTAAGTGAAGATATTATTTTATGGAAATTTGTTGACGATTACATTGCAATATTTCAATACAAGTTGGACACATTTTTTGGTGAATTAATTTGTATGATTTTATAACTTTTATAGATAGATGATAATTGACAATGATATATAAATACAATTATTAGTATTATTTATGATTGCTTTTAGATTGACAAGTTTTTGCATCATACAACACTTGATTTCCCCATTCAAAATATTTTCTAAATTTGTGCTCTTAAATCAACTATTTGTAATTTAAATCATCTCATAAAAGCCAACAAGGCATGCAAGAAACTCTCTTTAGTTTTATTTATCTATATGTATTAATACAAGTGCATTACAACACTTGATTTCTCTATTCAAAATATTTTTTAAATTACATACTCTTAAATCAATTATTTGTAATTTAAATCATCTCACAAAAGCCAACAAGGAATGAAGTTCTCTTTAGTTTTATTGATCTATATGCATTAATACAAGTGACACACAAATTTTGAATTAAACCTCCATCTATATAAAAGCACATTTCTTACAAAAAATATTACTTCAATGATAATGAGTGCTAAGTGTACTAGAATTTAGATTAAAGCATGATGAGTCATAGATGAAAGATTTTGAAAGGTATAGGCATTTGATTTCCCAATGTATAACTTATTGTAAATGTGTATTCTTAAGTTAATAGTTTATAATTGCAATAATCTCATATAAGCCAACAAGACATGAAATAAATTATTGACTGTTATTAGCCTATATTCATTAATACGAGGAGTTTATCAATGCAATATGCAATTTTTGAAATAAAACCCCATATAATTGAAGATTCAATTGTTTTAAAACACAAAATTAATTGCTAATGAGTGCTAAGTGGTATTAAGAGTAGTACGAGATTGGTCATAAGTGAGTGACATTGAACTATAAGAAATTTGATTTCTCATTTCATTTTTTTGTAAGTTTGTATTATTAAGTCAATTACGATTAATTGAAATAATATCATAAAAGCCAACAAAGCATGAGATACGCTCTATCTTTTATCTTTTTGTATGCATTAAATGAATGTATAAATGTGATATGTATTTTTTGGAATAAAATACAATGTAAAAACATTCAACAAGTAGTTGAAAAATCAAATACCGATACAAGTGACTTTGAATTCATATGGGACAGGTCTCATTGTCACTTGCAAACAAAATTCAAATAATGTAGTGTGATACAATTTTATGAGAAAATGTTAAGTGATGTGTGGTCCAAATATGGAAATATGTACGAAGAATGAAATATATTGCTAATAGATACATCAAAGCTTACTTCTCAATTCCCCATATACCGGTCAAATTGTATTTTAACAAAGGCTTATATAGGACATGAACCTGATACTTGGATTGTCCAAATTCTATTCCCCCTTTTTAAGACACTTCACCGTATCAAAGAGAAACGCAACTACATTCGAATGTTCAATAGAACATTGAGTTCTTTATAGTAGGTGAAGATATTAATTTTTAGAAATTTGTTAATGCGTACATTGCAATATTTCAATACAAGTTGGACACATTTTTTGATGAATTAATTTGTATGTTTTTAAAACTTTTATAGATAGATGAGAATTAACAATAATATTTAAATACAATTATTTATATTATTTATGATTGCCTTTAGTTTGACATTTTTTTGCATCATACACCACTTGATTTCCCCATTCAAAATATATTTTTAATTTGCGTTCTTAAATCAAATATTTGTAATTAAAATCATTTCATAAAAGCCAACAAGGCATGCACAAAGTTTTGTAAATATGTATTCTTAACTTAATAGTTTGTAATTGCAATAATCTCATTAAATCCAACAAGGCATGAAATAAATTATTGACTTTTATTTGCGTATATTCATTAATAAGAGGAGTTTATCGATGCAGTATGTAATTTTTGAAATAAAACCCCATATAATTAAAGTTGCAATTGTTTAAAAACACAAAATTTATTGCTAATGAGTGCTAAGTAATATTATGGGTAGTACGTGATTGGTCATAAGTGAGTGACATTGAACTATAAGAAATTTGATTTCTCAATTCATTTTTTTGTAAGTTTGTATTACTAACTCAATTATGATTAACTGAAATAATCTCTTACAGGCCAACAAAGCACGAGATATGTTCTATCTTTTATCTTCTTATATGCATTAAATGAATGTATAAATGTGGTATGTAATTTTTGGAATAAAATACAATGTAAAACCATATAATTAATTGATAATGAGTACTAAGTGGACTATTTAGACTCATTCGATATGTGCCATAAATAAATTCAAAAGAGCATGAGGTCATATATAAAGTTCAACTAAAAGATTTGAAAAATATGTTTCAACATCTATTTCTTCGACATTTAAAAATCTTATCATTTTCTTTGCCTTTTGGTGAAAGTAATTCTCGGCCATGATTTCTTAATTCGATTTCTTCACACTTTCATTGTGTATGTATAATGTTGTACCTAACAACTATCCCAATTTTGACGAATTTATAGTTATTATTTGGTTCGACATCAATACATTTCTTATAATTTATTTTATTTTAATTTAATATTGTGATTTCCTTCCAATCATGCTATATTATAATATATTATTTAACAATAAAAATATTTAATATGATACTTTGTTCACTTCAAATATAGATAGAGATCTTCTTGTAATAAAACATGCAATTATGTGTGCAACTTAACTTCATTAATATTACATTTTATATCTTCATGAATATTTTTTCTCACGATTCAACAAATTACAGATTTTCATATACTCCTCCCAATTTATGGCATACCGAACTAGTTATAAATGATACAACATTTCATTTTTTATGATTGTATATTAAAAACACTTGGAGTAAATAAAATTTGTGATCAATAAAAACATTCTTTCTAGGATTAGTTTTTCCAATTTTAATGGAATATTTCTTTAATGCATAATTTTTACAAATTAAATGAAATAAATAAAATGTTTACAAAAAAATTCAATGTCATAGAAGTCCTTGTAATAGAATTTTTCTAGATTTATTGAAATAGGTGTTTTCAGCTTGTTTAATAATATCATCCCAGATGATTTTCCTAGTTTCTTGCAATACTTTCTGCCCGATTATTGGTTCCTTCAAATTGTCAAGGTCCACCAGTATTTCCTGGTACTTGGTTTCCCAAGCCTCCCTTTTTCTTTCTGTGTCAACCTTTAGAGTTCTCAAGTTGGAAACCTAGTTTTTTAATTAGATTAACTCAACATATTCTAGGCTAGCATCAGCTATCTACCCTACTAGGGAGAAATATCTTGCTCCAATCAGATTTGTGGCCTCTTGCTCTATCTCCTTTACTTTCTTCTCCAACTCTTCAACCTGTGTCTTTCATGATTCTTCTTTGGCTTCTACCAGGGTTATATCAGACTGCATCTTCTTTTCTTTCTCCATAAGCTCCACCAATCGGGATTTACAGTCTAACAGTTCCCCATTTAGTTTCTCTTTCTCTTCCTCCAGCTCTGCTATCTCATGGGTACTTACAAATTGAGCAGTAGAGATCTTTTAACTCTTTTTTAAAGTCAGGATCTCATGATCCTTTTCATTTATCCACTCCTGGATGTTCTTCCTCTTATCTTATTCAGTCTCATTTGTTAACAGCTATGTTTGGTGCCTCTTCGCCTATGCCTTTATAGATTTATTGTCTGCTTTTTCCAACTTTAGCTGGTGTTGAACCCTAGACTTACTTGTTTGCACCTTTGATAGCTCTATGGCAAGCTTCAACAACCTATTATAAATGACATCACTTGTCTCCTTGTGTAGGTTGATTATATAAGGGATAGGGATGTCTTCTAGGTTGAATTTCATCTCTGTAGCCTTGTTTTTGGTAGCCAGGGCAAGGCTCAAGGTGTTCTGAGCTAAATTCCTGCTGGAAACTAGTGCCACTTCTTTCTTGGATATCTTCCTTACCTCGGAGTAAAGGTTTGCTTCTTCTGCCAAGTTATCCGGATTTTCTTCATATTCCTCCAATAGCTTGGTCCTACTTGTACTAGATGTTGTAGGGCCTTTGGGAGGTTTTCCAAACACGTGGTGTTTCACTTCATAAGGGGGCATTTGAAACTTGATATGCTTTTTCTTATTTTTTTCTTCTTGGATATTTACTACCTGCTTCTCATTGTCTTCCACATTTTTCCTCTTAGAGGCTCTTTGAGGATCACTATCTACATCCATAGGGCAGCTAACCATTGAACTACTAGTTTCCCCTGGAATGGTGACAAGGGGTAAGTTTGCTGACCCTACTGGGGATTTATTAGATGAGTAAGGTGGTGAAGGTGTGCCTCCCTGAAAAATGAATTTTAGAGTTTGGGAATCCTCTAATGAATCGGCCTCCATGGGCTCCTGATCAATGTATTCCAACCAGTTTGCTTTCTCTAGCAATCTATCCATCCCGAAATGGTCATATCCTTTCCTTCCATCTTGCTTCCTTCTTTATGAGATTATGTGATGTGGATCATAATTCATCGCAGCTTTAGAAGGGAGCCTCAGGTCCCTCATCATCCCTTCAACTGCTGAGAGGGATGTCTTATGTTTAATCATAAAAGAGCCTACCACCCATGGGAAAACTATATCAGAGGACTTCTTGATATCTAAAAAGTGATCATGTTCAGCCTTCAGCTTCTATCTTATGAACTCTAAATGGAACAACCTGGGTGTTAAAAAGGCAGGGAGTATATACAGGGGGTGTGAAAAACCATACACTCTAATTATTGGCCCATGTTTCATCATAAACCAATCTCTTGTCCCCTTCCCCGTAACAGGATGTAGTAAATATTTCATTTCTGGGAGTACTCTAGGCAATTCTTTCTGGAAAAAGATATGATAAACCTTCGCCCTCAAATAATTCATGAAAACTAAGTAATCTGAATACATTTACTTTGTAATTTTCATCTTTAGGATTTGCAGGTTTTCTTCGACGGTTGTTAAAAACATTTTTAGTAGTAGGACTCGAACCTAAAAACCCTGGTTTTAGGGAATTCAACCAACTAGGAGTGAATGCTTTCGGCAAGGGCATCATCGAATCTTAGGCATGCGGTCTGGATAAGTGGGTTTTGATCGTTTGGCTCTATTGGGAAAGTGCTCACAAACATTAGACTGATTAATGGCTATGTGATGTACTAGTCACTCTATAACCCCAAAAACTAGGCTATCATGGACATAACACATTTAGAATCTTTTCTGAAAGGATTGGTCTTGTCAGGGAAGGGTGAGCTAGGAGAGGATGTTTTTGGTAGCAAGGAGGCCTGGAAGAAACTTTGCTTGAGTTCATTAGGGGCCTGGCAGAAGTGTTGAATTAGGGTTTCCATTTGATATCCATGAGCTCTATGGCCAAATTCTAGGGGAACAACCAAGGATTTTCTAACAACTGGGGCCTTCACATGGCAAAGAATTTTAGAGCCTAAGGCATCGAGGATTGCCCTATGTCCTGGAGCATAATGGCTAGCACACCATTCTACGAATTTAGGGAAATTAGGGGTTTGGGTGGTGGTAAAGCAGTGGAAAAAGAATTGGTATACTTTGTGGACGTCTAGCTGCCTGGCCCTTATAACCTCCAGCTTCTCTATGACTCTATCCATGGAGCTATTGAGAAATATGATGTTGTATATGTCGCTATCCTTGTCTTCCAATAGGGAACTAAGCAATGGAGCTTCGGTAGCAGAGAGGTCTACTATCTCAACCATTTAAATACCTAGTTGTGAAAAGGAAAAGGGACAAAAACTTACCTAGTCTACTGACAGCTAGACCACCTTCTGGTCTCTTGGTCGGTTGGTATGCTTCTGCCAGATTCACCTTCTTTGCTCTCCAACATGCAAATGGACAGACAGGATGTGGACATTCGTGGGGGCTATCCATTTTATAATATAGAATTTTCCGCATCACCCTTGCAAGTATGATAGTGACTGAATCATGTCAACCGTCTGTTTCTCTTGGTCCCCCTTCAGCCGTAGATCTACTCACTTTACCTTCCCCTTGTCATCATGGCCTTTCAAGTTAATATTACACTCCCAATCTCAACCGTTGGATGATGCATATTCACAGACCGCAGTGATTTTGGATGCGCTTAGCGCGCTGGTGATTAAAATCACCGCCATTATTATAGACCGCTGATCTACCCTCACCAGATCTGAGCCGTTGAAAGAGGCATGCCACTTAATCAGATCGCAGTGATTTAGACCGCAGCCTCTATCCCGCACATGTTAGATTAGTGCCATAGCATCCTCACCATAGATCTCTGCTCCTTCATATATTTCACGTTGATCGCTTTAGGAGTAGGCCCATTGGTTAACAACGCACTTGTGTTCATACTATTTTCTACTTTGGGAGAATATGGCTAGGGAATTTGGCTTCCTTTAGAAAAAATTTATGATCACAGGATTCCCTTTTCTATCCCAAAGTCTTCTTCAAACCCCAGCACCATTTGAGTGCTAACAGAAGGCTAGCCACCTAGCTTGCCTGGCGTTTAAGTCCAGTTGGTCAAATAGGTACTTTAGGCTCATGTTGTCCATCTTTAATAGGAACTTCTTTCCCGTAAGGTAGTGCCTCCACATCTTTAAGGCGTGGATAATGGCAGCTAGTTCAAGATCATGTGTGGGGTAGTTATGTTCATGTTCCTTTAACTTCCTTGACTCGTAACAGATAGCAAAGTCATTTTGCATAAGGACTCCATCGAGCCCTTGCTTGCTTGCATCTGTGGAAACTACAAAGTCCCCATCGAGGTCGGAAATCCGTAGGATGGGCGCACTAGTCAAAAGTTGTTTTAACTTTTGGAAAATTTCATCACATTTTACTGTCCAAAGAAATTTGGTTGTTTTCTTTTGCAAGGCTGTCATAGGACAAGGAATTTGAGAGAATCTCTCAATGAACTTCCAGTAGTATCCAGCTAACCTTAAGAATGATCTTATGTCAGTTACGCAAGTGGTGGTAGGCCATTCTTCTATGGCTTTAATCTTGTCGGGGTCAACTGCTATCCCCTTCTCCGAGATGATGCGCCCTAGGTACTGTATGTTGAGATATTGTAACTTCAAAGAATATTATATTTGTACTTTATTATTCTGGAGATGTTTCATTCCTCCTTGAAGATCTTATTGTATATCCGGAGATGTTTATTCTTCCGTCGGAATGTGGTAACTTGGGTTATTAGACTTCCCTGGTGAGGGTCGTCCCTATATGTTTTATGTAGTTCAAAGGGTTATTACACCACCCTAGAGGGGTCAGACCAGTTAGTTGTAGTGGGGCATTTAACCCAATGGTTAATTACGAACCTACATGATTTGTATAAAAGACAAGTCGGAGTAGTGTATAAATAGAGGAGGTGTAATCCTCATTTGACACACACTCACTCACTTGAGAGTGGAGCACTTATGGAGGAGAGGTCTTCTATGGAGAAGGAGGAGCTTATGCTCAGGGTTACATCTTTGTATATTGCTGGTCATCTATATTAAGGAAGCTTTGTTGGGTTTTCTACCCCATGAGGGTTTCCCAGGATAAATTTGTGTCTCATGTGTTTATGTTGTGCTTGTTGTTTCTTCAGTGATCCTGTATATGCTATTATTGTGAAATGGAATGCAATGCTGCTATTTTCTGTCTTAGCATATTAAATCTTAACATGGTATCAGAGCTAACCTGAAGGAAGGCAATGTATGGCACTTACGACACTTGCTTCTCTTGTGACAATTTGAAGGTTAGGGTTTTATATAGCAAAAACCAGTCATCGTGGAACTTTCTCTCTAAATACATTTTGGCGAAGGTTCAGGATCTGAAACCTTTACAGGTCGTATATTACATCCCCAAGTACCTTGTTTCCAAAGGGCACCCTTAGATTCATTGTACTTTGCGAGTTATGATCAGTACAAGTTAGGGTTTCTGCCTCTTCTAGATCTCAGTCAAAAGCAGGTGACCTAGGAAAAAAGGTCATAACCTTGGCTAGGAAGCTCCAAATAAAATTTTGTAAAAAGTGATAGGTAGTACACAAACTGTACTATCTCAAGAAACGTTCTTAGTGGCCGAAGCAGAACCAGTGACACGTGGCATGCCGTACAAGTTCGCTCTCCTTTTTTATCCCATAAACAGGTCACGTTGCGACACTTGGCATAACTTGGGCTAGGAAGCTCCAAATGAAATTTTGTAAAAAGTGACAGGTAGTACACAGACTGTAATATCTCAAGAAATGTTTTTAGAGGCCGAAGCTTAACCAGAGACACGTGGCATTCCATACAAGTTCGCTCTCCTATTTTATCCCATAAACAGGTCACGTTGCGACACTTGGCATAACTTTCTCTCAGAAAATCCAATTGAGGTCAGACCTATTGCGATGGAAATATGACAGGTCAGGCTACCACAAAAAATGTTTTCAGACCCTGTGGAGCAAAAAGTTTAGAGTTACAGCAGAAACAATCAGGTACATATTTCTATCAAAACAGAATTATTTTTGGAGCACCTTCATTCATGGCTTCCAGAATTTAGGGTTTCGGAGAAAGTTAGAATTTTTGGAATCGGAATCCACGGCTGAATGATACTCAGGAAAATCGAAATTTAGAGACCAAGATCAAATTTTTTGGTTGGGTAGAAGACCAGGGTCGATCAAACCCCAGATCGGGATTTTGATCGGAAAGATGGAAGATTAGGGCTTCAGCAAAAGTTGGAATTTTTGAAGTCTGTAACCACGGCTGGAAACTCATCAGAAAAATAAGAGTTTAGAGACTTGGATCGAACCTTTTGATTGGATAGAAGGGTGGGCTTCATCAAACCCTAGTTCAGGTTCCTGTCCAGAAGATCGAGAAGTTTCAAAGGCAATTTGAGGGGTCAAATTTCGGAGATTTCAAAATTGAAGTGCTAGTTTGATCAGCTCAGCAAGACACATCCTTCCATCCATTCAGAAGTGTGAAAGTTAAAGATTGAATTTTTAGGGTTTCAATAGAAAACCCTAATCAAGCTCTAGATCAAGTTTCAGGGGGAGTTGAGGCTAAGGCCTTACATAAGAAGACTACAAGAAGTCTCAACATGTATGACTTAAGGAGGTTCAGGTATGTCTTGAAATATGATTCTTGATTAAGTTCATAATGTGTTTGTCTTCATGCTATTTATTAGTACAATCTTGATTAATGTTAGAATTGTCTTATCACCCTAGTAACAGTATGAATGCATGTGAATGATCAAAGACATTCATCGATTAGGGCTATATGATTCTATTAATGCATTATGGTGTTGTGTGAGGTTGATGTTGTCTGCTAAAAAGATACAGGTACATCACAAAAGACAAATTAGGTTCCATGACCATGACATCATGAAGACAAAGACTCATCCATAATCTTTGTTCTACTTACGAGGTATGTTAGACATAACTAAGCAGGTATACTAATCCAAGTATGTTTTCTTATGTCATGATTAGAATCTTACCTTGTGTTAGGATCCCTTATATAAGTATACTTGGTATGCTTGGTTATGCTTATTCATAAGGTTAGTAATCAAGGGTTTATGCATATTATGTCTCTTATCTTGGTTGATGATTTAACTAACTAGATCAAACAATAATATGCATGAGTAAAAGAAGACTTCCCTGAAACCTTGAATATTATCTATAATCATGACTATACATTTTCAAGATTATTTAGAACTATAATGTTTTGATAACATTGAGAATATACTAATGAATGTATGTTTGTGTATGAGATCATGAGGATGACACTTGAGCATGCACAGTGGTACAGAATGAATAGAAGTTCAAAAGACATACAGAAGATCAAGCAGGAGGAAACCACACAAACATAAAAGATAAGTATTTGAGTTGTTATTTGAAATAGTAAATGATATAGCCTGTAATAGGTTGTATGCATATTTGTATTCCTAGAATATATGATGCTGAGTGTAAACATTCATAGAGCATTGAACAGTATACTACTAATATGCATATGATTGGTAAGTTGGACAAACATTCCATTGTTGCTTGTCTAGAATGAAACCTCTTTGCTGACATACTGAGAGCTGTGCACAGTGTCGATAGTATGTTCTGGTATAGATGAAAGGCATCTAGATAGCCACTATATGCATACAGGATGTGGGAAAGTGTTGTGCCAAAGTATTGGTCAAAATAGTTGCATAACTATGTAAATGATATTTGTATGCATAATAGGTTATCATGTCAATATGATTTGATGATTATGAAGTATTACTAATCATGTACTTAATTTTGATTTGTAGGAAATATCATGATGAATGATGAACACTGAAAAAGCGATGGATGTTCAACAAAAGATTTACAAATCAAACACACTATAGAAGGCTTGTGGCTAGAAGATTCTCTTAGAAAGAGGAAGAGAATCATGATGAGATGTTTGCTCCAAGTGGCTAGATAAGACCATTCTCTTAATGGTGTAATTAAATAAGAAGTGTGAATCAAGTTCTGTATGGGTTCCCATGATCAATAATCAATTGATGAGCTTAATGATCACCATGGGTGATGTGGATCTCACACTTTGCTACAAGGTTGAATATGGTTTCTATACACAGATGACATGGATGCAAGAAGGAACTCACCATAGAGTTTGAATGATATTGAGGCTCATATCAGTAGACCCATCTAACGAGATATGGCACAGATAGATATGCAGAAGATCATTCAATGCAGAGTGTGAATGATGTTCAGTCATAAAGGGAGAATTGGCAGTTTCTTGATAAGCTTGGGCTTTACCAAAAGTAAAGTTGATCCTAACCTTTACCTTAAGGTTGTGGATGATGAACCTATCATACCATTATTGTATGACGATGATCTCTTTCTAACAAGGAATGAGAAACAGATCATAGAAGATGGCTGCAGAAATGAAAATGAAAGATCTTAGATTGATGCATTACTTCCTATGTCTGGAAGTATGGCAAGGATCAGAAGGAATCTTTCTCAACCAGGGAAAGTATGCTGAGAAATATTAAACGGACTTAATGTATTGTTAGCAGATGATGCATCAGAATTAGTGGATATAACTCTGTACAGACAAATTATTTAGTCATTGATG
This sequence comes from Larix kaempferi, assembly GCA_027924585.1. Lineage (NCBI taxonomy): Eukaryota > Viridiplantae > Streptophyta > Pinopsida > Pinales > Pinaceae > Larix > Larix kaempferi. The sequence continues at coordinate 21,158,462 of BSBM01000114.1, forward strand.
TATCTAATGAATACTAGGTCAGATATATGCTTTGCTGTGAAACACCTTGAGACAGTATCTAGTGGAACCTAGACGAGTTCACCTGATAGCTGCAAAGCATGTGATGAGGTACCTAAAGGATACGATAGACTTTGATCTATGTTATCTTGGAGATCATGACTTCAGATGGCTACACAGATGTTGATTGAGCAGAAAGTGTATCAGACAGGAAGAGCACATCGAGAAGATGTTATTTTCTGGGATCAGCCATGATCTTGTGGTTTAGCAGGAAGCAGTATAGTGTGGCTCTCAGCACAAGCGGAATATATGGCTGCTTTCTCTGCTAAGTTGTGAAGAAGTATGAATTCAGGATTGTTTAACTTAGAGATAGACCCAACTGTGATCCTATGTGACAAACAGAGTTGTACCAAAATGGTAGAGAATCCAGTGTTCCATGATAAGTCAAAGCACATAGAGATTTGAAATTTCTATATACAAGATATGGTGCAGAAAGGAATTAAAGTTCGAATTTGTAACAAGTTGCCGATGTACTAACCAAACCTCTACCTCAAGTAAATGTTTCCGAGACAAACTTAATATAGTTTAGAAGGACCCTCCTCGAAAGGGGGAGTGATGTGATCACTTATGATGAGATTGCCCACATCGACAGTGAGGTCGATGATGTGAATACCTATATTGGTGATGCCGATAGAGAGGTTGGTGAACGGTCCTTAGACAGGGTCTAAGTTGACGATGGGATTGCATCATCCTTGAACACATGTTCGAAAAAGGATTTGTAGACATATGGTCTCCGAGAATGAAGTCCCTAGTCGATAGGTGGGGATTGTATCATCCCTGGGCTTCAGTCCTAAATAGATCCATAGCTAGATGTCTCCGAGAATGTGGTCCCTAATGGACGAGGGGATTGTATCATCCCTGGAATTTAGTTCTAAACAGATCCGTAGACATATGTCTCTGAGAATGTGGTCCCTAGTGGACGAGGGGATTGTATCATCCCTGGACTTCAGTCCTAAACAGAACTGTAGACAGATGTCTCCGAGAATGTGGTTCCTATTGGACAAGGGTATTGTATGATCCCTGGACACATGTCCTAAAAGAGACCCGTAGACATATGTCTCTGAGAAAGTGGTCCCTAGTGGACGTGATAGGACTGCATCGTCCCTGAGCGTTTGGTTCAAAATGTATGTGACAGGATTGCATCGTCCTTGGACTTATGTCCTAAAGTGATAAGGACTAATCATCCTATAAGTAGATTGGGATTGCATCATCCCTAGACATGGTGAGGTGTCTTAAAGTGATAAGGACTAATCATCCTGTAAGTAGATTGGGATTGCATCATCCCTAGACATGGTGAGGTGTCTTAAAGTGATAAGGACTAATCATCCTGTAAGTAGATTGGGATTGCATCGTCCCTAGACATGGTGAGGTGTCTTAAAGTGATAAGGAATAATCATCCTGTAAGTAGATTGGGATTGCATCGTCCCTAGACATGGTGAGGTGTCTTAAAGTGATAAGGACTAATCATCCTGTAAGTAGATTGGGGTTGCATCGTCCCTAGACATGGTGAGGTGTCTTAAAGTGATAAGGATTAATCATCCTGTAAGTTGATTCGGGATTGCATCATCCCTAGACATGGTGAGGTGTCTTAAAAGGATAAGGATTGATCATCCTGTAAGTTGATTTGGATTGCATCGTCCATAGACATGAGAGATGTCTTAAATTGAGAGGGATTGATCATCCCATAAGTGGATCAGGATTGTATCATCCTTGGACCTATGTCCTAAAGTGAGAGGGATTGACCATCCCGTAATTGGATCATGTGTGCTGCAGGGTATGCTGCTATGTATTGATGATAGATGTATTAGTGAAAATACATGTTATTGATGATAGATGTATTAGTGAGAATACATGCTTTTGATGATAGATGTATTAGTGAGAATACATGCTATTGATGATAGATGTATTAGTGAGAATACATGCTTTTGATGATAGATGTATTAGTGAGAATACATGCTATTGATGATAGATGTATTAGTGAGAATACATGCTTTTGATGATAGATGTATTAGTGAGAACACATGTTTTTTTTATGATATATGTATTAGTAAGAATACATGTTTTGATGATAGATGTATTGGTGTGGATACTAATACAGATGATCCAGATGCTGTAGATCGAGATGATCCAGATGCTGTAGATCGTGATGATCCAGATGCTGTAGATCGAGATGATCTAGATGCTATAGATCAAGATGATCCAGATGTTGTAGATCGAGATGATCCAGATGCTGTAGATCGAGATGATCCAGATGCTGTAGATCGTGATGATCCAGATGTTGTAGATCGAGATGATCCAAATGCTGTAGATCGAGATGATCGAGATGTTGTAGATCGAGATGATCTAGATGCTGTAGATCATGATGATCCAGATGCTGTAGATCAAGATGATCTAGATGCTATAGATCGTGATGATCCAAATGTTGTAGATCGAGATTGTCCAGATGATCCAGATGCTATAGATCGAGATGATCTAGATGCTGTAGATCGTGATGATCCAGATGTTGTAGATCGAGATGATCCAGATGCTGTAGATTGTGATGATCCAAATGCTGTAGATCGAGATGATCCAGATGTTGTAGATCGAGATGATCCAGATGCTGATGATCATATGATGACGATGCTGATGATCGTGAGGATCCAGATGTTGATGTTGTTGTAGCTGTTTGAGTGCTGCAGAAGATAAAGACTCGGTACTGAAGATGTTGACATTCTAGTATTGAAGATGTTCCAGTAACTGCTTGATTTACTGATGATGTTGAGAAAGCTTCCAATGATTTATAGATGTATCATGTATGATGTTGATGACTCCTTGCTCATGTAGATGCTGTTATAATATCCTTCTCGTTAAGGGGGAGTGTTGATATATTGTAACTTCAAAGAATATTATATTTGTACTTTATTATTCTTGAGATGTTTCATTCCTCCTTGAAGATCTTATTGTATATCGGGAGATGTTTATTCCTCCGTCGGAATGTGGTAACTTGGGTTATTAGACTTCCCTAGTGGGGGTCGTTCCTGTATGTGTTATGTGGGTCAAAGGGTTATTAGACCACCCTAGAGGGGTCGGCCCAGTCAGTTGTAGTGGGGTATTTAACCCAATGGTTAAATACGAGCCTACATGATTTGTGTAAAAGACAAGTCGGAGTAGTGTATAAATAGACGAAGTGTATTCCCCATTTGACACACACTCACTCACTTGAGAGTGGAACACTTGTGGAGGAGAGGTCTTGTTGTTGCAGCAACACCCCCCCCTAAAATTTTGTACATATTGGGGCCCCTCCTTTCATTTTTGGAGAAAGTTTGCCTAAGAAGCCATCCTAGCCGTTAGCTGTGTTTTTCAACATAAAATCTTGTTTCCCAACTGAGCATCTTGCCATCAACCTTTCCATTTTTCCTCCCAAGGAACCAAAAGGGAACTTAGAATTTTTTCCCAACGTTTTGAAGTCTCTCGGGATATCTCCCCGCAGTTGAGGAAGCCAAACGCACAACCTTTCTGAAAGAAGGACTTAGATTCTCTTTTGCAAATCGCAGACCGTGAGAAGGAAAATTGCGGAAACCTTCCGGTTTTCTTCCCGAAACGGGGGGAGAACTTGGGAAAGATGCCCGAAAGGATTTGGAATATTTTGTTGAAATCGCGGAAGCCTCTGATGAAAGACGCCCGAAACGGCGGAAGAATTCAGCAAAGTTGTCTGAAACGACGGAAGCCTTTCCCATAAGCTTTCCGAAAAGAGACTTAGAAAACTTTCAAAAATCTGTGGAAACCTTCGGGTTTTCCTCCCGAGAACGGCGGAAGCCATTCACAAAAGCTTTCCGAAATACCACGGAGAAATTCACGAGCTTCTTCCGAAACTGTGAAAAGAACTTAGATTATTTTTTGAAAAAGTTTTGGAGCGCCCCAGGGAAACTGTGCGGAATCATTCAGCTTATGTTCCCGACACCGCAGAAGCTTTCGAGCTATCCTTCCGAAACAGCGGAGGCCAATCACATAAACCACCCGTCTAAGCTTTCCGAAATAAAACTTAGGAAACTTTTCATTTTTTTGTTTTTCTGCGGAACAACTCAAGTTCGCCTCCCGAAACGATTGTGATTGCAAAATATTGCTTCCGAAACAGCGGAAGCGTTCATCATAAGTTTTTCGAAAAGGGAGTTAGGTTTCGTTGAAACTTTGCGGAACGCGCCAGGAGAACTCTACGGAACCTTTCATCATTGTCTCCCGAAATGGCGGAAGCTTTCGCCATGTCGTCCCGCAGTAGCGGAAGCCGCTTGCTTAAAACTCGTGAGAGGAACTCGGAAACTTTTCCAAAATATCACGGAAGACCTCGAAGAAGCTACCCGAAACGTGCGGGAGCCATCCGTTTACCTTCCCGTGAGCCGTTGAGCGTCTAAGTTTTGAAAAAACTCGTGAGGTCTCGAAAGTCGTGGAAGGCATTCGCCAAAGCCTCCCGCAACCGCGGAATCCTTCACAGGACCATCCCGAAACAGCGGAGGCTGAGGGTGTAAGCCTTCTGAAATTACTTGCCAAAACCCCGCGAGAGTTAGAAAATTTTCGATTTGCGGGAGCTATTGGCGAGTTGCTCCCGAAATGGCGGAAGCCTTGGCGTTATCCATCCGCGACGCGGGTTTCTTTTACGGAACGTTATGAGTTTTCCTTCCGCGGCACGCCCAGAACGGCGGAAACCTTCGCTTTATCTTTCCGCAACGACGGATAAGATTCACCAATTTGTCCCACAGAAGGTGGTCGCACGCGGATCAAGATATGTTGACATGACCGCTGACGTACCGGTATTGAAACCGCGACTAATTACGCCACCCACCTAGCTAAATGCTCGCACGTGCCTGTCTTTTATAAATATACGGTGGGAGGGCTCGAGCCAATATACCATTTGTTTTCGATTGGCAAACGACGTGGAACGCTGTGCAAATCGCTCCAGCTCATCTCACTCATCCGCGTTCGCGGCCACCTCGTTCAAGCGATCCCCATGGTGCCAGGTAGGATTTTAACCTTGAAATTTGCCCCTTTTACGGTTTCCAATTACTATTGGGTTATCTTTCTTTTGAAAATGATGGGCATTGGTGGGGTTTTGACGGGCAAAACGCCCGTCATGGGCGATTTTTTGCCCGTCCAATACAATTTGAATTGAGTTCTGCTCGTCACATAAAATAGAGACAGGATAAAATGTTTGGTGGGTGCAGACGGCTAGTTTGGACGGTTAGGCTTTTTCCATTTCCCTCCTTCGGCCGCATGCCTCGTTATTTCAAGACCGTCGAAGCCCCACGGACTTTTCATATCCCGGCCAAAAGGTTAAGACATAAGACCCCGAGCCTCTTCGTAATCCTCAGCTCCGTGAAGACACCATTACCTAATTCAAGTCGTAGAAACCGGCGCCATTGCCCCTATTCAAACCCCGTAAGCGTTCAAGTTGCGCGAGCCAAAACCCGAAATTATGGCCACCCGAGCCTTTTTGTCAGTATGTCTCTGGTGCCATCACCCTAGCTCAAACTAAAAAACTCCTCATAGAACACCTCGGAAAGTGCCGTAAATGACAATGGCATTCGAAACCCTCGCCGGGTCGTAGATACGAAACGCCTACTTATTTCGTCATAGAGCCTTTCCAACCCGAGCTTACCCGCCATTAGCCTTTCAAACCACAGCAGTGACGAAAGCTACCCTTTCCCCAGAGCTAAACCGAAAGCACATTGTTTCCACAACGCGCTTATCTCCACAGGAGCATCCCAAACCTGCCCCTTTCAAGAATGAGGATGGTTAAATTTTATAATCATGTCCCTGCTAAAACGAAGATCATCATTTCTCCCAGGGCAACCCGAGAGCGGATTGTTCTGCGATACACCTATCCTCTCGGGAGCATTCAAAATTTTTTCCCTTTTAAAGATTCAAATGTTTTAATTTGTATTTTAGGTTTAAATGGTGTATTTTTCTTCCTAAACATATAGCTTCACATTCTCATATTAAAAAACGATGATGCTCTCTGTTGAAATCTCACAGTATGTTGCTCAAATTCATAATGACTTGTATATGGGTGCTATCAGGGATAAGTCAAGATGCCGAAAACCGGTAAGAAGAAAGCTAAGATGACAGAAAAGAAGCCTGCGCCACTCAAAACTGAAACTTCACTCCAGGACACTAGGTGCACCACCAGTGTTCCTCCTGAAATCAGATGGGGTGACATCTACAGAATGATCCGGGACCAAGAAATCCCAGATATGTTACTAGAGGAAGGACCAATCTATCTTAATATCATAGCCTCAGGCATAACTAGAGCCGCTACCCTCCCTGAGTTGTTCCCCTGTGCTGAAGTGATCGGATGGATACTCCAACATGACGATGCTGAAGAGAGAGTGATAAATGATAGCGGGAAAGTGGCTATTGCCTCATTTCAACCCGCGTATATTGCGGCAGCCTAGAAATTTCCCCATGTCCAACAGGCTCTGACTGATGAATGGTTCAGCTAGATGAACAACGTCGAGATGGCCAAGAAATTTCTAATGGCAGGAAAACATTTGAGAAAGAAAGGAAGTGATGAATATGACGTACAGAATCTGAGAGCTCCTTTCAGATTGATCGCTCTAATGCTGTGCAGAATCTTCGGCATGCCCGATGGCACAGTGTATAAGATTCAGTGGATCTCTATCATCCACTACGTGGCATTCCAGGGAATTGTGTTTGACTAGGCCACTATCCTGTCAGATAGTCTGGCGTCAATGATAGTTGCTGCTAAAGAAGGCTGAATTTTTCACGTCTTCGTATCTGATTGATTGTATTTTGGCCAAGATTGAATTCCCCAAATTGGGATGCACATGGGATAGGGAAACCGCCCCGGTCTATATCGCATTCAAGATGTTGTGGGCTCAGAATTACAAGCCCAGCTACAAACTCATCTGTGAGGGGTTCATCATGCCCCTATACGAGAAAATGTTCAAGGAAGAACCAAACTGCCTATCAAAGAATGCTTTGGAAGTCCTTGAGGATTATGGGGACTTTTACTTTTCGGAGCAAGGTACCTACCTGAGAATGTTTGGAGGGACTAAGCCCCCATACATCTTGCCACAGTACCCCACAGACTATGTGGTTCTCAAAGAAGCAGTAAGACAACTCTTCCTGGATGGGATTGGAGCAATGCTCCACAAATAGCATAAGGCTTCCTTTCCCCCCCTACCTTTCTGCATAGGTGCTTACAAGTTTTCAGGGGTCGCCTCGGCCGACGAATTTGTTCAAGATCTGAAAGCCTTCCACTTCGGTGAGTTAATATTCCATGGGAATGATAGAAAGGGAAGAGTTGCTGAGCACTGTAAGGATATCTATGCTCACTTCGAGTACTCCCATTATCCTGATGCCGAGGAAGAGGCATTCAGAGGCATCAGCAACATGGCTGAGCTACGGATCTGTCGCCAAAGCACTGGAGCAAGCTCTAGCTCAACCAAGGCCCAGAAGACCAGCCCAAAAGCAGAAAGAGGCTGAGGAAGCCCAAAAGCAGAAAGAGGCAGAGGAAGCCCAAAAGGAGAAAGAGGCTGAAGCTGAGCAAGCTGAGGCAGAGAGGAAGGAGAAAGAAGAATTGAAAGCAGGGGAAGATGCTCAAGCCAGTAGGTCCGGTGTCCAAGACATGGATATAGACACATCCCAAGCAGGAGGCTCTGGTACCCAAAAGGAGGGCATGGATCTAGCTCAGGAAGTTCGGACCCCACCTGCTGAAGAGGACATAGACATTATAAACCGACCTGTTGTCCCGTACACGCCATCGGGAAAGTGTACGGTGTCCAAGTGGAACAAGTTTTCTACGACAAGAAAAGGAAAGCTATGGTCCTCAAATCAGAAGAGAGGATAAAAAGTCCCTTCCATGAAGACATCGTTACCCATCGAGAGGTCACTGTAATGAAAAACACAGATCAAGACCCCTTTGCTATGGAATCCACAGCTGTAGCAACAGCAAAGGCATCATTTGCCAATGTCAAGGTTATAGTTAAAGAAAATATATTGACAAAGAAGAGAGCTCGTACGCTACAACAGAATGTGGCCAATGAACAAGCCCAAAGAGATCTGGCAGTGAACAAGTATAATTGCTTGTACGCTGAGCATAGGGAGCTGTCAAACAAGTACAACCAGCTGGAGGAGGAAAAGGACCAGCTAGCACTCCAAATAATGATTGTAGAAGTAGAGAAGAACGGAGCAGAAGAAAAGGCATCTCAGCTAGAAGCAGACAGGCAGGCATTAGTTGAGCGTTTAGAGCAAGCGGAGAGAAGAACAATGGACATGTCTCCCTTCCATGAGCTGTCATGCAGCATCCTGAAGCAAGTGTATGACACTCAGGAGCTAATCACTGATGAGGTTTGCAAGCTCAAGGCCATGGTGGTTAGGTTAAAATAAATCAATGCGGAAGCCCATAGGCTCAAAGCGAAGAATATCCGTGTTAAGGCAAATATCATCAGTCAGATGGCATGGAGAGAAGGAAAAGAGGGTTTCCTTGCACACCTCCCATTTAAATCTATGGACAGTTTTAATGAGGACATAGCACTGTTGGAGTTTGGAAGGAGCTGCGCCAGTAAGCTGATGGCCAGTGTGCAAAGAACAACAGATAAAATCAGCAGTCTCTACCAAAGGCTCCAAGAGGCACATGTCAAATGTACATTGAGTTTCCCTCAGACCCTGGAGGACTTTCCGGAAAAGCAGCAACGTTTGTATCAGCTAAAGGAAGAGCTAGTCACGCAAACCGAGTATGTGAAAAGGATTGATGTTCTGGCTATTGATGACCTTCAACATTATGTTGGATTGGCATCCCTCCACAACCATCTGCTGAAGGAGATGCATCAGGCTGCAGTAGCAGAAGTTCAAAGTATCAGAATAGAACTCGGGAAGAATTTAACTTCTCAGAAAATCCTATTTCCTGCTGCAGTAAACATAATCATCAGGGACACAGGTGTGTGGTACAGCTACATAGCAGAGGAGGAAAAGAAAGCTGCAGCAGCAGCAGGAGCATCAGCAGATCCAGGACCTTCTCTCCCAGCAGCCAGCCCGGCTACAACAGTGGGATCGATTCCCTTTTCCCCAGAAGTGGCAGAGAGTCTGGCCAGCTCAATCCCTCTTTCCCAATTAGGAGCAGCATCAGCAATAGGATCGAGTGCCTCTTCCCAGGTAGCCTCAGCAGCAATTAACTTGGGCGATCCTCTGCCAGCAGAAGCTCACGCACAGGAATGAAATAAACTAAATTCAGTTGAGCAACTCTCTTCAACCAAACACGTGTCCAGCAAGGAAAGCATGGGTGTTAGCACTATTTCTGCTATGTATATTTTGTTAAACCCTCGAATATGTAAGGCGTAAGCCATGGGACAGTTGTCCCTATTTTTTTTGTCAAAATGATTTTGTAAAAGAAGTGGCCATTTTCTTGGTGGTCGGTTATAGAAGAAATTTCTGTAATTGACAAGTGGAAGGTGCTAGGTGGTAGCCCAAACGGCAGATTTGTAATTATAAATAGATGCTAGGAAGAAGAGAACAGGACTATTGGCAGGGAATGAAATTTTGAAACCCATACGAGCTATCTTGTATCGGGCCTGTAAAATTGAATTTTCTAATAGAAGCCAGGGAGATGGACGTTTTACATGGGGAACGGAAGATGGATGTGTGTTGGATTCTTCTGATGACATCTATACTATAATATGAAATCTGCATTGCTATTTGGATTATTTCTTGGCAACAAAAATGATTTTGCTTATTTCTATGTGAACGATTTTCTCCATTTCATGAACAGTGAATGTGTTTCAGACTAAATCAGGAGCTATCTGCTGATACTTTATTTTGCTGTAGAGTTCTCTTTTAGATTAAATGGCTAACTGTTTGTCTTCAAAATGACTCCTATGGCTCGTTGTTCATGCCTTTAATGTGCTCCCTGCAGGGATCTTTAGAGTTATTTCAGTTTGTTTATATTTAGCCCGGTTTCTTTATTCTTTCTACGTAGATTAAATAATCTTTTGCTTTTTCCTATTTTATGAGAAATAGATGCGTTCCATGCTGAATTAGAAGCTATCTTCTAGAGATCTTTATCTTGCTGTAGCTTTACTTGTGAGAAAGAATAACTATCTGTTCTTTCCTTACGTTATTTGTTACAGCTTATTGCTCATCCCTTAAGCGTGTTCCCTGCAGGGATAGGTAGATTTACTCTAGCTTCTAGACTTAGATCTGTTTTAGTTGCATCTAGATCAAATATAATTTAGGCACTTGCATCTCATTTAAAAGACATAAAATCCAAAAAGAAAGGTGGATCGGGCCATAACCGATACAACTCGGAATTAAAACTCCAAACCCACGGTTTCCGAAACCGCTAACCGGACGGATCCCCTACACCAAATGGGAGATAGTCTAATTGGGACCATCTCTCGGGGAGGATCCCTTTCTGATTGATGCTACGATATCCGAGGCATCAACAGTTTTTGGCGCTAGAAGGAGGGCCTGAAAGTGCATGGCTGATAGAGGAAAATCTCCCACTGCCATAGAAGACACTGAAAACCCGCTTAAAGAAAGCATTGCAAACAGCCTAGATCTTGGATTAACAAATCAAGAACGCCTCATTTCTGACCCTGAGATTCAAGAATCTTTATACGCTGTCCCTTTTATAGAAATAGAGGATTTGAGAAGACATACCAGATCCTACGTTAGACAACTAGGTGGTTTAAACGCTGTCAACTTCCTCCCTAAGAAAATTACACCTAGAAAGGAGCCACGGTACACCCGTGATTCAATTCTCGTTCAAAGTTTTGAAGAACTGGTAAATCTGACTTTGGAAGAAATTTCAGACACTCTTAAAGAGGCAGATCTGGAAAACTCAGACAAAATCTCAGACCAAGAAAACCTTGAAGAAATTACCACTCCCAAAAGTACTCCTCAGAATTCACGCTACAATTCTCCACCAGGATCTCCACATCCAAACATGGCTGTACCTGCTTGGAGGGCAAGGGGAGCGCTGAACTTAGCTGGACCATTCCATAATCTTCCTAAAAACCCAGAAAAGGTCTTGCCTAAGTACGATCCAGGGAAAGCCATTTCGGCGGAAGATCAGCTCAAGAGTTTTTACTTAGCTTTGAACCTTTTGAATGTACAACATGAAGACATAGTCTGCAGGTTGTTTCCATACACATTCAAGCCAAAGGTATCATCTTGGTAGTTTAGCCTACAACCCAACTCAATCTCTAGTTGGGATGAATTCGAAAAGTGTTTCTTAAAGAAATACGGAAACCAAAACACTGTGGCCACACTAATGAAAGAACTCTTATCCATGAGAATGGAAAAGAAAGAAAAGGTCCAAGACTTTAATCAAAGATTCACCACGCTATTAAATAACTTCAGTGAAGCTAATAAACCAGTAGAGGAGTCTCTGATTGAATACTACACAACAGCTCTTGAAGGACCAATCGCAATGTTCGTAAAACGATCCAAGAAAACTACCCTGATAGAGAACTTTGAGGAAGCTAGAAAGGTAGAGGAAGAGGCTGATAGCATCACTAAACATGCCTTAGATGTAGAACCAAAACCAGCAGCTAGCAAAAAACCTTTGTTGCTCACTAGAGGTAAAGAAGAGCCATCTACGGACATGGAAAATGTAGTCAAGATGATGCAGAAATTATCTAACAAAATCGTAGATCTCGAGAAAGACAAGGCTACCAGCACATCTAGGAAACCTTTCAAGCCATTTTATAAAAGAAGGGAAGACGGGGAATAGTCTCATCCACCAATGAACACTGCCCCTGTTTTAAACTTGAATGAGATTGGGATGGAAAATTTCTGCACTTTTCACCAAGAACCGCACTCGGAAAAGAGCTGCCCGCAATGGATCAATTCCATGAGCTTGGTCATGAACCAAATGTTAGATTCTCAGATCCTAGACCAGGATGTGTCTCCAGAGGAGTCGAGCCCTGAGATTGAGGAACCAACCCTGGACACTATTATGGTGCTATGGGATTGGGTACCTATGACTGAATTAGCAAAAGAGGATCCCATAGATATTTCTCCCTCCACCGTAAATGTTGCTACTCGTAGCAAAGGCCCTATTGCCGATCCCGTGCCAAGCATAATTCCCCATAAGCCTAAAATTTCAAAAGATCCTCCTAGGAGGCATATACAAATGTTCGAAAAGAGGTCTTACTAATGTCTTCATCACGGATTCTCACTTGGTGATATCCAGATCGTAGGTCAATCTTTGAGAAGATTTTGGCTCCTTGACTTGATCAAACAAGTCATCAATTCTAGGGAGTGGGTAACAGTTCTTGATGGTCAATTTGTTGAGTTGGCGGTAATTGATGCACATCCGCATCGTTTCATCCTTCTTCTTGCAAAAGAGTAATGGTTCTCCCCAGGTAGACATGCTAGGTCGTATATAACCCTTCTCGATCAACTCTTGTAACTGAAGCTTGAGTTCCACCAATTCATGCAGACTCGTGTGGTAAGGGTATTTGGACATTGGTACGGAACCGGGTGTTAACTCTATGGCGAAATCTAGGTCCCGTTTAGGTGGTAGCCCAGGTATTTCCTTGGGAAATACATCCTTGAATTCCACAAGGACTGGGAAGTATTCGATCTTTTGTTCCCTATCAATTTTTACGGTTTGAATGTTAACTGCAAAGAGTTTACAACCCTTCCTTACACACTTCTTTGCTTGTAAGGAAGATATCTGTCTTACGGAAACTTTCTTAGGGATACCTTGAATGGTCTTCTGATTCCCTTGGTTATCCATGCATAGTAGGGATTTGTTCAAATAGTCAAGTAGGGCCTGATGTTCTTCTAACCAGTCCATGCCTATAAGTACATCATAGGATCCTAGTGGTAGGATGTTTAAATCCACCCTAGTTGGGAAACCGTTCAGATCTATCTCACAAGTTTTATGCTATGAATATTAAATATTGTATCACATTAATCATTAAATTATTAATTAGTCTAATTGAAGGGACGTAACCCTTCTTAAGAAATGCTCCAACCTTATAAAAGGCAAGCTCTTGTAAAGCGTTAAGCATCTTATCAATTGAATTATATATATCTTATTCAAAATGGATCTCGCGTCCTAATTTTTCTTCAGCATTTGGTATCAGAGCCGCGTTCGGCTCAGTTTCGGCAATCCACGCTCCAGCTCTACGCACCATCCTTATCACTCCATCTTCTGTTGCTGCTCCTATTCCCCTCGCGCTCCCTGCTCGCTGCTACTCCAACGTGCACGCTGCTGCGTTCTTCTCCCTCCACTGCGTACAGTCTCCTCTCCGCTCCTCCCACCTCTCTATCCCCTGCTCCTCACGTCCAACCCTCCCTCCATCATAAATTCGTACCCTCTCCACTCTAGTTCATCCCTTCGCTGCTTCCACTTCCCTGCGCATTCCTCCTACACTCCCACCTCTCTATCCCTTGCTCCGCACGTCCAACCCTCCCTCCATCATAAATCCATACCCTCTCCACTCCAGTTCATCCCTTCGCTGCTCCCACTTCCCTGCGCATTCCTCCTCCACTCCCACCTATCCACCACTCCACGATCTACTCCCTCGCCTTCCACCTGCTCACCGCTGCAACTCCTCACGGCATCCACCATTCCTCGCAACCTGCCAAAAAAATTAATAAAATAAATATTATTATAATAATATAATATTATTAAATAATACTTTTATTTTATTAAAGTTTTCCACCTTATAATAAATATTTAAATATAATATTTATTATTTTTATTATAGTAATTATTATTGCTATAATAATTATTATTGATCACCATTTCCGAAGATTTTTTAATTTGTTCTCAATATCCCATAAGCCAAAATTGCATCCAATTATTCACCACCACACCTAAGAAGCATGACGACAGAGTTAAAAGCCCAAATGGAGAAAATAGAGAAGGATTTCCGAACCTTCAAGGAAATGATCACCAAGAGCCAGGAAGCACTTAAGAATGAAATTAAGGATAAAGTCATTCAGGTAATGGAGCAGAAAATAGATGACAAGTTCGACATGATAAGCAAGGAACAAAAAATGTTAGATCAAAAAGTGAGTGAGAGCCAGAAAGGTATCGAGGAGATATTACAAAAAATGAAGGATGAGGAAAAAAATCATAAACAACATAGCTCGGATATGTCGGTTACTCCATCTTCCAATTCTGAGTCACCAGAACACAACAGGATGAAAGGTACTCAATACCAACCATTCATAATGTACCCGCCGAGAGCAAAAATAGAGATGACGAAATATAATGGAGAAGAAGACCAATGCGTCGCTTGGTTGAATAAAGCAGAAGAGTATTTCGACATATATAACATTACAATGGACGAAGAAAAGGTCAAGTATGCTTCAATGCACCTTGAAGGATATGCCTACAACTGGTATATGTGGTGGAAGGGAGACAACTTCGCATACACTTGGAACTTATTCAAGAATGATTTCTTAAAAAGGTTTCAAGGAATCACAGAAGATGAATTCTTCTCAAAACTTACCAGATTACAACAAAAGGGAAGCGTCAAAGAATTCACGCATCAATGGGAATCCCTCGCTACCAGAGTATTTGGGCTATCCGACAAACAACGGTTGGAAACCTACTTAGGAGGACTAAAACCATACATACAGAAGGAGTTAAAAATGCATGACATAACAAATGTCGAGGCAGCAAGACAAAAAGCAAAAGCAGCCGAGGCCAAATTTGATAGTTTTCAATCAAATAAAGGGAAGTCATACTCACAAAGAAACATCCAATCGACTACGGAGGATGATACAAACAAATACATCCCTCCGCCTAGAAGGGACGATAGGAAAAGCCTCGAGAATCAACGTATGAGGGAAGGAAAATGTCGACGATGTGGAGACAAATGGAACCCTAAACATAGGTGTCGCCCCGAGGACAACTCAAAGAAATTATATACTTGTGAAGCAAAGGAGAATAGTGAATCAGAAGAAGAAGAAGAAGAAGAGCTAGAAGATGAAGAGGAGGAAACCGCAAATATGGTAGTCGGGAACGACGAGAACCCCAAAATCTCCCTAGCAGCCATGACAGGCATTAGTCAACCACAGACTCTCAAGTTAAAAGGGCATGTAAAAAATGAGAATGTTACAGTGCTAGTAGACACTGGAAGCACTCACAACTTTCTTGATATAAGAGTGGCACAAAAACTCAAGTTGTTCATACATCCAGTTCCAGACATGAAGGTGATGGTTGCAGATGGCAAAAAGATCGAAAAAGTTGGAAAGTGACACAAGGTGAAACTTCAAATACAAGACTTCAAACTGGAATCAGAACTCTACACCTTACCGTTGGGAGGAGTAGACATCGTTTTGGGAGTCCAATGGTTACAAACATTGGGAACCTATTCTTCCAATCATCAAAAGCATTTCATCAAGTTTAAGTGGCAAGGGCAAAATTTTAAGCTATATGGTTTTCATCCACCAAACACACAAGTAGTTTCATCTCAGCAAATGGAAAAACTCATTCGAAAAGGGGCATCTGCATACGTAATACAATGTCATCAACTGGAAGGAAAAGAGGAAGAACCAAATTAGTTCAAAAAGGAGATCCAAAAATTACTCCAGAAACATGAACACATATTTCAAGACTTACCCATGCAGCTACCACCAGAAAGGAGTATAGAACACAGAATCGAGATTAAACCGGGGTCAAATCCCGTCAAGGTTAAACCATATAGGTATCCCCACCACCACAAAACAGAAATAGAAAGGTTGGTTCAAGATCTATTGAATTGTGGTGTCATCACCAAGAGTAGAAGCCCTTATGCAGCTCCAGTCGTACTAGTACGGAAGAAGGATGGATCGTTTAGATTATGTATAGATTATAGAGGATTAAACAAAATAACAATTAAGAACAAGTTTCCAATCCCCTTCATCGATGACATGCCGGATGAACTTCATGACGCAAAATATTTTTCGAAACTCGATTTAAGGTCAGGATACTATCAAATCAGGGTCATACTAGAGGATATCACAAAGACTGCTTTCCAAACTCATGAAGGACATTATGAATTCAAAGTAATGCCTTTTGGGTTAACTAATGCCCCTGCCACATTCCAGGCAACTATGAATGAACTATTTCAGCCATACATAAGGAAATTTGTGTTAGTATTCTTCGATGACATCCTTATATATAGCAAGACATGGAAAGAACATTTGATGCATCTAGAAGAGGTTCTATCTCTTCTGAAGGAAAACCAGTTCTATGCAAAAAAGTCAAAATGCACCTTTGGGAAGCAAGAAGTGGAGTATCTCTGTCATATAATCTCAAAGGAAGGAGTTAAGGTGGACCCAAAGAAGATCCAGGCAATGAAGGAGTGGCCTGAACCAAAGAATGTTTCAAAATTGCGAGGATTTTTGGGATTACCAGGTTACTATCGAAGGTTCATCAGGAACTATGCACATGTCACCGCCCCACTACCAAATCTCCTAAAAAGAAATTCTTTTCAATGGGATGATGAAGCAAGAAGATGCTTTGAAACATTGAAACAAATTATGTCTTCAACTCCCGTTTTGGCAACACCTAATTTTGCAAAACCATTTGTAATCGAATGTGATGCGTCAGGGTTTGGGATAGGAGTTGTGCTAATGCAAGAAGGTCAACCAATCAATTTTGAAAGCAGGAAGTTGAACAAAAGAGAATACCTACATTCTACATACAACAAGGAAATGCTTGCCATCATGCATGCATTAACTAAATGGCGACAATACCTTTTGGGAAGTAAATTCCTAATCCGAACAGATCATAATAGTCTACAACACTTGTTACAGCAGAAGACATTAACAACCGAGCAACAAAAGTGGATAGAGAAAATCTCTACCTTCGATATGGAGATCCTACATAAAAGAGGGAAGGACAATGTAGTAGCTGATGCTTTATCAAGGAAAGATGAAGAGATACAAGTCTACGTCGTATCCATGGTGATCCCAGAATTTTTGGACGAAATTCGTAAGGAATATGCCAAGAATTCAGAGGTTTGCTCCATAATTAACAACATCAATCAGTATCCGAAGTTTGAATGGAAGAATGAACTGTTATGGTACAAAGGACGTATTTACTTAAGTTCCAATTCCATTTTTAAGACCAAGGTGCTTAAAGAATCACATGATTGCCCAGCCGCTGGTCATGTAGGAATTTTTAAAACCTACTATAATGCAAGGCAATCATTGTTTTGGAAGAGTATGTATGCTGACATTCACAAGTATGTTGCAGAGTGTGACATTTGTCAGCGGAATAAAACTGAGAATATCTCAAGTCCGGGGTTACTCCATCCGTTACATATTCCGAATAAGAAATGGGAGGAAATTTCAATGGATTTCATTGAAGGTCTACCCATATCAGATGGAAAAGACAAAATACTAGTTGTGGTAGACAGGCTAACCAAATATGCACAGTTTGTTGGAGTGAAGAAAACTGATTCGGCAAAAGAAATAGCTGAAGTTTTTTGTAAAAATGTCTACAAATTACATGGTTTTTCGAAGATTATAGTAAGTGATAGGGATGCCAAGTTTAAAGGGAACTTTTGGAGAGAGTTTTGCAAGCAAATTGGAACGTCTCTTAACATGAGCTCAGCTTATAATCCCCAAACAGATGGACAGACAGAAGTTGTCAATAAATGCTTAGAAACCTACCTCCGTTGTTTTGTAACTGATAAGCAAAATAAATGGTTCCAATGGCTACATCTTGCGGAATGGTGGTATAATTCTACTTATCATACATATGCAAGAATGACACCATTTCAAGCCCTATATGGATATGAACCCCCAAAATGGAAGGATTTTATCACCAACCAAGCAAGGGTCGCATCAGTAAATGACCATTTAGAAGAAAACCAAAAGGTTGTCCAAGTACTTAAAGAGAATTTGAATACTGCCAGGAATAGAATGAGACAACAAGAAGATCGACATCGAACAGAATGAGAATTTGAAATTGGAGATTGGGTATATGTAAGACTACAACCCTATAAACAATTATCACTTAAACAAGGTGGAAAAAATAAGTTGGCTCCATGTTTTTATGGCCCATATCAAATCAATAAGAAGATTAGTCAGGTGGCATATGCATTGGAATTGCCAACTACAAGTCGCATCCACAATGTCTTTCATGTTTCATGTTTGAAAAAGATGATAGGTCAACACCAGAAGGCACAAACAATACTTCCCTTGTTAGATGAAGAAGGAAGAATCATATTCGAGCCAGAATCTATCATTGCTACTAGAGAGAAGAGATTAAGAACGCGAGTCATTAAAGAATACCTCATAAAATGGAAAAATCTTCCCGAAGAAGATGCAACATGGGAATCAGAACAATTTCGACAGTTACATCCCTCATTACCATTGCTTTGAGGACAAAGCTCTTTAAAAGGGAGTGGCAATGCTATGAATATTAAATATTGTATCACATTAATCATTAAATTATTAATTAGTCTAATTGAAGGGACGTAACCCTTCTTAAGAAATGCTCCAACCTTATAAAAGGCGAGCTCTTGTAAAGCGTTAAGCAGCTTATCAATTGAATTATATATATCTTATTCAAAATGGATCTCGCATCCTAATTTTTCTTCAGCATTTTAACTAGTTCGGAGACCTTCCATTTGGTACCAGTGGCTAGTTGTACAAGCCATGGTTTCTCGTGGCTCACTTGGTTTAACTTACAAGTATCAACAACATTAGGGGATATGTAACTTTTCCATGCACTAGGGTTTATTAGAACTGAAATGGCTGTGTTTGAGATCTTACCCTCAATTTTAACCATAGTGGCATGATGGTCTGCTTGCCGACCATCAAGTGTAAACTAAATTCTGGGTGTTCTTTCCATGTCCCCTACTATAGCATTTGCTTGAACATTGTGTAACACTCCGTCTGACTTGTTGGGGCAATCTCTGAAGTAATGTGTCCCTTGGCACTTCTAAGAAGTAATGGTTGGTGGGCCAGCCTTTGCCCCTTTATTGAAAATTGGTTTGTTGGTATGTGGTGGGGGTGCATTTGGTCGTGCAAGAGGTCTGGTGAAGCCTCTATTGGGAGGGAAACTATTGTTTTGTTTCCGGTAAGGTGGCGAACTAAAACCTGGTCTGCAGTTGTCTGAAAAGGTTTTGAACCTTTCCCTGTTTCTGTTTGTGTTGTCATTCCTTGGCTTTTCATGTTCATAATAGAGTCTTTCTTTGTGTAAAGTCACATCTAAGGTTTTGGGCATGTCAAATTCAATCTTTTCTCTGAAATTTGGTGGTAGACATCCCATGAATTGTTGTATCTTGAATTTTTCATCTTTGATGTGTGGGACATAATGCAACAGATTTAAGAATCTATTTATGAGTGCTTCCATGGTTAGGGAGCCCATTTTCAATTCATGGAATTCCTTGATCTTCTTGTCAAAGAATCTCTCAGACATAAATTTGTCTTGGAATATTTTGCTGAAAGCATCCCATGTTATGTCCCTTAATTCTTTCCCTTTGGTGTGTTTCAAATCTCTCCACCATCTGGTTGCTTTACCATTTAGATTGTAAATGGCCAGTCGGGCTTGCATTTCGCTAGAATAGAGTTGGACTTTCAAATACTTGTTCATTCCTAACATCCATTCCTCATCCTTTTCCCTGGTATTAATCTCTTCGTCATATGTTGGGGATTTTATCATTCTAAATTCTCCGTGTAAACTTTCATCACTCTTCCTCCATTTCATGCAAGGAGGTGGGGACCCGTCATCATCGGAAGAGTTCTTACAGTCCTCTTCCATTGACTCTGGTAGGTGTTGTCCTTTTTCCTCTTCTTTAGTACTGATAGATTTCTTTGTGTGACAGTCTCTCACTTTAGAAATATTGGATGAGAAAGTGGGTTGTCCGTGGGGTTTTTCTCCTATCAAATTCTGAAGCAGCACCTCATTTATAGTTTGTTGTTCTCGTCTTTCTTGCATGTTCTCATTTCTGAAGCTTTGCAACTCTGCCTGTAAATTTTGCATTGACTTCATCAAGTTTGAGTTTAACTCCACCACTATTACTTGTTCTCGTGGTGGTGACTTTAAATTCCCTTGTATGCTGTTATTTTTCTCGGTATTCATAATCTGACTGTGTTTGTACCTGCTTGTCATAATGATGTTAAGAACATAAAATTTGTTAGTTCATATATGCATAAAATTTATAAATATATATTCCTAATTTTTATGTATTTGCGGTGGATGTTTGTAATGATCCCATTAGGTCACTTAATGTTGTAGCTTGGCTCTGATACCACTTGTAATGTCCCAAAAAAAATAGAAATAAAAAAAATATTCTATTACTACTAAAAATGCCTATACAAGATGATGTATCCTTATGGCATGTTTACAATTACTAGAGAAAAACTTAAAGTCCTTCTTTTACTTTTTAAGAATTAAATGCATATTGAGTTTATAAGAAAAGTGTCTAATTGGTATATTCAGGCATGATGGACCTTTGTTGAGGGACGTTTGAGATCCTTGAGGGGAACCTGGTGTCGTTAAAGAAACGTACCCCTGACAGAGCTGTCGAGAGGTAAGGGTGAGCTTCGGGATTCCTCACTTACTTAGCTATTTGCTAAAGTAATGTAACCATGTTTTTGTAGGTGCCACTATGAATGGTTTCTCCCTTATGTAACCTATCTCCAAGTTCTAGCAAGGCATGCGACTATGGTTTAAAGGCTAAGATTTAAATCCTTGGGATAATTACTTTGATACCAACATTTCGTTGATACCCTTATGACTCTCCACTATAGCACTTGGATGAAATATTAAACTATTAAATGAAGTTTGGTGGAGTATTAACTACCAGATGTCATGGCAACTTGGTTTTGGTGACCAGCTGGCAAAGAGGGTTTCAAATATGGGGTTTTTACACTTGCATTCATTGTTCTTCGTATCATTTTGGCTTTGGACAATCCCTTACTGCATCTGGAGGGGGTTTGTGCCCTACTTGAGCTACGCTCATGGTCAGTGCACCTGATGGTTGCTTAGATAAAGAGATGAAGAATGAGGTGATAGTGTTAAGGTAATCTTATTCCTTCACATGCTTACTCTTTTCTTTTCCTTCTACGTTTATCCAACATTTGATGTTCATCTCAGGATTTAGCTTTGTGGTTACTGTTGGAATAACAGGTGGTTGGTTGTGAAAATCCTCTGTGTGGGTTGCTATTAAATGTCCAACATCTCTGGCGTTGTTGGCTTGAGAAATGGTAAGTTTAGGCGTTACCAACCCTTGCTCCTTCCTATCGCATCTATGGAGGCTATACTATTTGTCTTTGCTGAGTGAGACTTCGTGAAGCCCCTTTGGGCTCACTGTAGCTCACTTGAAGTCCCGGAAGGTCGCCTTTGGCTGGACCAGTTATTAAATGTGTTATTTTGTTAAACTGGGGATAACCCTAGAGGGTTTTTGGTTTTGATGTGGTGTTTGGGCCATTTGGCTCCTTGGAGACTCTATTTCTTGTTAATGGGATTACATACCCACCTGTATAAATTTGGGGTTGTTGGAAAAGAATATAGTTGTCTGTGTTTTCTATTGAACATTTATGGATGATATTTTAATATATTTGTCCTCTGTATTTTCTATGGATTATGTATGGTTAGTATCCATGATTGACCCCTGCGTGCTCTATTGTTGCTCTATCATGAAGGAATTCGATTTGGTATTTTTAAATGAAATGTTTAAGAACGTAGCTCTGCTATCTCATGTGTTTGTTTATGCCGGTGGTGTCTCTATCTATCATATAGATAGTTTAAAATCCTGGGAGTAATAGGATGTCCCCAAGATTGGATAATATGACCTACGTCTGTCACTTTATTGGTCTGGGCAATTCCTATCTTTTATTGGGTAATAGATAGACCTATGACTTTAAACCGTCTTATGCATTTATTTGACAATTGATAACGTGACCCTTGAGGCTGGTATATATTTGTAAGCTTGAGTCTTAATGCTATGATTCTGGTGATTTCAACAATAGAAAGGGTTTGTGATTCGATAGTGGGTATCGATCTTTTGACCTGAGCCTTGATTTAGTAAAAGAATGTGTTTAAAAGATAATGTATCGATTTCGTTTTGATGTGGATTCGATTCTTATTTTGGAAATGATTCCCTTTAGGGTTTTGATGAAATATAAAAACGGTTGAAGAGATGTTTAACTTCTGAAATCTAAGGATAGAGAAATTGTGTTGTATGCATACTCTTGTGTTATCACTTTGGTGGGCAGAGACTAGTCTAATGCCATTGTATAGCTAAATTCATATGTAATAGTTTTGATGTGAAATACTTGGGGAATAAAAGCATTAACACTGTGTAATAAGTTTCGCTACTGTTGATAAGGGCTTTGAAGGTCGTATTTAGATTTCTTCTTCAAGCTAGATCTCGATGCTGTAGAGTGCATTTGATAACATGTGGGGGTTTACAGTAATCTGTTTTCTTTAAAAGAAAGCCTCCTTTCATGTCTATGATTCTTCTATGTTTAAAAGAATGGTAAAAGCTGTAAAAAGAATTGACCCAATTTATAAATTAAATCTGGAAACTACATTATAACTTTTTAGAAATAAAATGCAATTTAAAATATATATCAGTATTTCAAGAGCGCAGGTATCCGTGTAAGTATCGATTTGGGTTTTCCAGGGTTATCTGGTGACCTGGGTGTCTAGCACATGCTAGCTAGGCTAGCCCTGCTATACCTCTAGTTGGTTTTGGTTCAAACTCATGGTTGTAGTGAAGATAATAGTTATGTTTAAGGGAACTAATAAAATCCTACCATGTAACCCTGTGAGCCAATGCCTCAAGGCCCTTGCTCTATGGAAGAGATAACATTATAAATATTAGGGAAAATACAGTGTTGTAAAATAAATGCTAATTTATTATTCCTAGCTTCTATTGTAAATTGAAATGGAGAATTGTAGTTCATACCTGGTTATCTTGAAGCTTAATCCTCCTCTACAAGATTTGCACACTCAAACAATAATTAATGCAGAAATCCTATGGACTTAGCTGACCTGTAGAGTGATATTTTAACTAGATAACTTTAGGACTACCATGTTCCTCCCAACCATGACCCTTAGACCATTCCTGGTCCTAAATGGATTCGCTTGAGTTGGTTCGAAAATGCAATGAGAGAAGTAGAGGCCCTAGGTTCAACTACTGGATTAGATCTGGATATTAATGTGGGACTGCTTCAGTTCTTGCAGCAAAATTCTCCTTTATTATCATAAGAGAATGATAATGACAAAGATGATCCCCTGTCTTGGGATCTTCACTCATTTATATAGGGGAGTCTTGGAATATAACTGTTTGAATAATTATTTAGTTTCTTTAATTAAATTAATATTTTTAAAAGATATTTTTACTAAGTATCCAGTTCTTGTTAAACTAGGACTTTTCTTTGTTTTAACTAGAAGTCACTTTAAATTACTTCTTCCATAATAATAAAAATACTAGTTATATATTATACCTAATATTAACAATACTATTTAATAATACATATTAATAGTATGATAATGTGATAGCCATCTATGCATGAACTCTATAAAATATATATATTTTATAAACAAATAAAAATAACATTATTATTAATACTTTTTATAATAATATTAACATTGAGACCTTTATGCAAGTCATGCACATAAGACTATTCTTAGTCATTTCATACTTAAGTTATGATAATTTTCTTTTATTTATTTATGTATCTCTCATGATACTTATTTTTAAAATTAAGGACAAGGTCCATCTCTTTGGATGATCTTTTGGTAGGATTGGATAGGCACCTCTAGGTCTCTCTCTTGCATGTTGGATTCCCTCATTTAACATGGTAGTTCCCGCAGTACTTGATGATAGATAGAAAATGATTCATTAAACCAAATTAAATAAATGTGATGAAAATAAAGTGCTATTCAGATTCTTCCCGACTCAAAACTTTTGAGACTTGGTAACTGATGTAGGAGCATCAAGACCTAGGCAATTTAGTCGAAGCTGATCGATCGAAGGGAGCTGACTAGCGGGAGTGCCGACGACCACTGGTGCGGAGAGCAAGTTGACTTGTCAAAGTCAACAAGTCGAACAGAAGCAGTTGGGGTGCGACCAACTAAAAGTACAATAGATGTCATGAGAGTTCGAGTAGTCGATAAGTGGTTGAACTATGACACGACAGGGTTTTGCAAAGCCAAGTGAATTGCGGAAAGGAGTGAACCGACAGGATAATCGAGCTATATTTAGTAGCTATTCGAGGTTGCTGAGGAATTTATTATAGTTATTGCGAGTTGGTGAAGGACATGATAGAGGGAATCATGGATAGAAGCTATGCAGCATGGCTAGAAGCTGACAGTGCAGGTTCGCGGGATTTGGACAGGATCGGCGAACAGAAGGGAATGCATATCTCGGGATTGTAATAATCTTGGAAACAACACCCGCATAGTAGAAGAGGGAAAAATACCTTCATTTTGCATGACGACAAAAAGAGAGCCAAAAGCGGAGTGCAAAGCTGAGAGAGTTGTGAAGAGTCACACTGGCCGAGTGCAGAGTTGAGATCGAATGATAGCTCAGAGTTCCGTGGTGAACCAGGAGAGGGTGAGGTCTACACACATGGAGAACACACCACAGTTACTTCTAAGTTGTAACGGCTGAGGCCGACTGTAGTTAGTTATTTGCTTACAGTTATTTTACATTGTAACTGATTTCAGAGAAGTAATATAAGCAACTTCTGGCATCTCGTTCTACACCTTGTTTGTGTGAACATTGTGGTTTGTGTCGTGTGTATTGTTAAGCAAGAAAGTATCCCGTAGGGTGACTTGCGTCAATTGGTATCAGATCCCGAAAGCGAGTCTGGTTGGAGAAGAAGACTATACCAACTTGACTTGTGTCAGTTGGTATCAGTGCTCGGAAGCGAGCCGGTTGAAAGTGTGAGAATTTTCAGTAGAGGTTGAAAATGTCTCATAGAGACATTAATGTCTGAGGATGAAGAGCGCATGGCGCAACAACCATCACACTAGATCGTGAGATGTTCGACGAATGCGTCCAAACGATGCGGACTTTGACAAACGAAGTCGCAACAATCAAAGAAAACCAGAGGCGTGGTTGCATTCCTGAAGTGCTATACCACAGCGACGAGGAAGTTGAGGAAGTGGAAGCTCGGGAAGTCACAGCAGAAGAACCGAAAGAAAAAATCATCAAGCTTCTGACAGAAATGAGAGGTCGGGCGAAGATAGATGTGCGTACGTACTTGGGAAGCTTGCACCTAGAAGACTTGATCGACTGGTTCAAAGAGATGGAGAAATACTTCGACGTAGAGCAGATCGAGGATCCTTAGCGGGTTAAGATTGCATGTCTGAGGTTGAAGGGTCATGCCTCGTTGTGGTGGGACAATGTACAGGTTGACAGACTCAAGAAAGGCAAGGAGAAAATCAAATCTTGGGATAGGATGGTTTCCAAGTTGAAGGGGAAGTTCTTGCCAAACGCCTATGTAATTTCCTTGTTTCGAAAGTTACAGAACTTTCGACAGAAGGAGATGACTGTGAAAGAGTACACGGAGGAGTTCTACCGATTGTCAATTAGGTCAGGACAAACTGATGAAGGAGAAGAAGTTGTCACTAGATATGTAAATGGCTTGAAATACGCTGTTCAGGATGAACTCAACATGTCTAGATTCAGAGCAGTCGGTGAAGCCTATCAGTTAGCTCTGAAGGTAAAAGAGAAACAATCGAGGAAGTCCATAGTGACTAGAGGCAGGATGACTGGTCGGGGTGGAAAGACTATCTTCGTGAAAGGTCAAGGTAGTGGCTACAAGAAAGAAGGTGTCGAAGATAGTCGATGCACAGAAGGGACATCAACGAAAGAAAGAGCGCAAGAGAACTGACGCGATGGTCATGAGAACCGTGGTCAAGGCGCGTATGGTCAAAGTGGTCCATCCGATAAGACAGGAGCTAACAGACCAGCCATAATCTATTACAAATGCTGAGGAATGGGACATAAGGAATATGAATGCCCATAAAACCTACATGCTGCAGAAGAGTCGAAACCCAGACGTCAAAAGGATGATCAAGTCAATGAGAGGGAAGAGTCGGCATCAGATAGCAGTGGAGGTGAGAAAAAGAAGAATCAGAATCTGATGGTTCAGAGAGCTTTGATCCAGGAAGATCAACATGATTTGATGGAACTGGCACAATGGAAGGCGATCTTTCGAATGAAGGTGTGGATCGGGGAATGGCATTGCAAGACCATAGTTGATGGTGAAAGTATAGAGAATCTTGTGTCGACAGAAGTCATTGACAAGATCGGGTTGAAGTGTTGAGAACACCCACACCCTTACAAGATCTCGTGGTTGCAAAAAGGACACCATGTTAAGGTGACCAGACAGTTCCTTATCAACTTCAGAGTTGAAGGATTGGAGGACAATGTACTGTGCAATGTAGTTCCCATCGATGCATGCCATCTGTTGTTAGGGAGACCATGGCAATATGATGGTAATATGATCTATGATGGTCAGGTTAACACAGTCATAGTGTGGAAGAATGGCATGAAAAAGGACTCCTAAGCCGAGGCGAGGAGAGCCAGCCAACGGTAAGGACGGTGAGAGCAATCTTTGAGAAAAGTGAGTGTTGATGAGCATCGCCAAGGAATTCCTCACAGAGGAGGAAAAGCAGTCGATATGTTTTGCAATCATTCCAAAAGGACCATATGTCAAAGGAATGACCAACATGGATAACATTCCAGTTGAAGTCGAGGATTTGCTCAAAGAGTTTCAGGACATAATGGCTGATGAGAAACTGATGGGATTGCCGCCGACAAGGAGCATATCCCATTAGATCGACTTGATTCCAAGGTTGAGTTTTCCAAACAAAGCACCATATAGGATGAGTCCAGCAGAGAGACAAAAGCGCAACCGACAGGTCCAAGAGTTGTTGGACAGGGGATTGATCCGAGAAAGTTTGAGCCCATTTACAGTACCAGCAGTATTGACACCAAAGAAGGGTGAGGAATGGAGAATATGTACCGATTCCAGAGCCATCAACGGGATCACGATCAAGTATCAATTTTTATTGCCAAGGATGGATGACTTGATGGATTTCCTGAGTGGAGCGACATACTTCACAAAAATAGACCTGAAGAGTGGGTATAACCAGATTAGGGTCAGAGAAGGAGATGAATGAAAGACAACATTCCAAACGAGAGAAGGGTTATATGAGTGGTTAGTCATGCCATTCGGATTGACTAATGCACCTAGTACATTCATTATATTGATGAATGAAGTGCTGAAACCATTCTTAGGAAAGTTTGTCGTAGTCTATTTAGTGGACATTCTGATTTTCAGTCGGACCAAGTCAGAACATTTGGAGCACGTTCGACAAGCATTATAGAAATTGCAAGAAGAGAAGCTGATGATTAACCTACAAAAATGTTTCTTCATGAAGAATGAATTGGTGTACTTGGGATTTGTAATTTCAGGTAAAGGGTTGGAGATGGACCCCGAGAAGGTGAAGGAAATAGTAGATTGGCCGGAATTGACAAGTACGATTGCAGTGAGAAGTTTCCATGGACTTTCTAGTTTCTACCGGAAGTTCATTCGAGGATTCTGTTGGATTTGTGCACCATTGGAAGAATGCATAAAAAGGGCAAGTTCAAATGGACGGATAAGGCCCAGGAAGCTTTTGACACATTAAAGGAAAAGGTCACTGAGAGCCCAGTGCTGGTGCTCCTAGACTTTGACAAAGTTTTCCAGGTCGATTGTGATGCAAGTGGAACAACAATTGGAGCATTGTTAAGCTAGGAAGGCCGACCAATTGCATTCTTCAGTGAAAAACTGAATGGAGTGAAGCATAAATATTTGGTCTATGACTAAGAATTTTATGCGATCATCCAAGCATTGAATAAATGGAGGCATTATTTGTTGCCGTAGGATTTTGTGTTATACACGGATCACCAAGCACTAAGGTATATGAATACTCAGTCGAAGTTGGATTAGAGACACATGAAGTGGGTGGAGTTGCTTCAGAGATATACCTTTGTGTTGTGACATAGGTCAGGCAAGTCGAACAAAGTTGCCGACGCGTTGAGCAGGAGAGTTGCGTTGTTTAGCACGACAACTGTTCAGGCAACAGGGATAGAGTTGATAAAGGCAGAGTATGGAACCAACAATGATTTTGTGAAAGCATGGAAGGATTTTTGAGAGCCTTGGAGCATCGACAGAACTCCATATTTGATTTATTTCATTCAAGAAGGTTACCTATTCAGGGGAAGTCAGCTGTGTATTCTCAGAGGATCAGTGAGAGTGAACCTAATCCGAGAATTTCATAATGGCAGGTTAGCAGGACACTTTGGGATCGACAAGACCAAAGCACTAGTTGAAGAAAAGTATTTATGGCCAAGGATGTCAACAGATGTCGGAAGATGGGTTCAATAATGTCAAGTTTGCCAATTGGCAAAGGGAAGGAGTCAGAACACGGGGTTGTATACACCATTTCCAGTACCAGAGAACCCGTGGGAGCATCTTAGCATGGATTTTGTGTTAGGATTACCAAGGAATCAGTAGGGGAACGAATCAATATTTGTTGTAGTCGACAGATTTTGGAAGATGGCACATTTCATACCATGTAAGAAAACAAGTGATGCCAAAGGAATTGTTGTACTATTCTTTAAGGAAATAGTCAGGTTGCATGGGTTGCCAAAGAGTATCACGTCGGATCGGGATACAAAATTCATGGGGCATTTCTTGAGAACCCTATGGAAGAAACTCGACACGAAGTTAGAGTTTAGTTCAGCACATCATCTGTAGACGAACAGACAAATCGAGGTTGTAAACAGATGTTTGGGAAAACTTCTGAGATGTTTAACAGCCGATAGACCCAAGCAGTGGGAAAATGTGTTGGCACAGGTAGAGTTTGCATATAACAATTCTGTGAATCGATCGACAGGATTGAGCCCATTCCAGATTGTTCAACGGAGGAGTCCACATGTAGTGGTAGATTTGGTCGAATTGCCGACAGAAACCAGGAAGAGCGCGGATGCAGAATCATTCACAGAGCATATGCATGAATTTCATGAAAATGTGTGAAAGTGCATCGAGAAGAGTAACGCAGCCTACAAGTTGAGAGTTGACCGGAGGAAGAGGCTACAGTCATTCCAAGAGGGGGAATTAGTCTATGCATATTTGTGGGAGGAGCAATTTCTGATAGGAACATACAACAAGCTAAAGTTGAAGAAGATAGGACCATGCAGGATTCTGAAGAAGATTTCAGACAATGCATATGTGTTGGAATTGCCGGAAGACTTGAACATTTCAGCAATGTTCAACGTCTCAAACCTGTACAAATTTGAAGAAGGGTCAAGCAGCAGTAAAGGGGAAGGAACCAATATCGACTGAACATAATAGATTCCAGACCAACATAAATAAGTGATCGCAGAAGTAATCAATGGATGCGAAGTAGGGCATACCCGTAGATCGCGCATTAAATAATACTTGGTGCGATGGACAAATGATGAGTTGCAGGAAGCGACGTGGATTTCCGAAGAGGATTTCAAGAGACTGACGGAGCAGTCAAATTCTTTTTCACCTGGGGAGTCTGATGTAGGAGCATTGGGACCTAGGCAATTCAGTCGAAGCTGATCGATCGAAGGGAGCCAACCAGCAGGAGTGTCAACGACAACTAGTGCGGAGAGCAGGTTGACTTGTCGAAGTCAACAAGTCAAGCAGAAGAAGTCGAGGTGCGATTGACTGAAAGGACAACAGATGTCATGAGAGGTTGATTAATCGACAAGTGGTCAAACTACAACACGACAGGGTTTGGCAAAGCCAAGTGAATTGGGGAAAGGAGTGAATCGACAGGACATTCGAGATGTGACTGACTATTGTAGCAGGGTCAGAAGGACAGAAAGTCAATGAACTGTACTTAGTAGTTGTTCGGGGTTGCTGAGGAAGTTATTATAGTTATTCTGGGTTGGTGAAGGAATTGACAGAGGACATCATGGACAGAGGATGTGCAGCACGGCTAGAAGTTGAGAGTGTAGGTTCGCAGGATTTGGACAGCATCGACAAACGGAAGGGAACGTGTGTCTCGGGATTGTAATAATCTTGGAAATAGCACCCGCATAGTAGAAGAGGAGGAAAAATACCTTCATTTTCCATGATGGAAAACAAAGAGCCGAGAGCGGAGTACAGAGCCGGGAGAGTTGTGAAGAGTCACACTGGCCGAGTGCAAAGTTGAGATCGAACCATAGCTCAGAGTTTCATGGCGAACCAGGAGAGGGTGAGGTTGACAGACATGAAAAACACACCACAATTACTTCTAAGTTGTAACGGCTGAGCCTGACTGTAGTTAGTTATTTGCTTACAGTTATTTTACATTGTAACCGATTTCAGAGAAGTAATATAGGCCACTTCTGGCATCTCATTCTACACCTTGTTTGTGTGAACATTGTGGTTTGTGTCGTGTGTATTGTTAAGCAATAAAGTATCCCGTAGGGTGACTTGCGTCAGTAACCCCGAGTGTTGAATACTATAACTTCAAAGAATATTATATTTGTACTTTATTATTTTGGAGATGTTTCATTCCTCCGTGAAGATCTTATTGTATATCCGGAGATGTTTATTCCTCCGTCGGAATGTTGTAACTTGGGTTATTAAACTTCCCCAGTGGGTGTTGGCCCTGTATGTGTTATGTGGGTCAAAGGGTTGTTAGAACACCCTAGTGGGGTCATCCCAGTCAGTTGTAATGGGGTGTTTAACCTAGTGGTAAAGTTGGGGCTGACCTAGTTAATATAAAGTGCAAGTCGAAGATGTGTATATATAGAGTAGGGGTGTTCGTCATTTGACACACTTCCCTCACTTGAAATGTAGCGCACTTGTGAGAGAGAGGTCTGATATGGAGGAGGAGGAGATCATGTCTTTGGTTTGCATCTTTGTATATTTCTGGTCATCTATATTGAGGAAGCTTTGCTGGGTTTTCTACCCCATGAGGGTTTCCCAGGATAAATCTGTGTCTCTTGTATTTATGCTACACTTGTTGTTTCTTCAGTGATCCTGTATATGCTATCATTGTGAAATGGAATGTAATGCTAATATTTTTTGTCTTAGAATATTGAATATTAACATGGTATCAAATGTAACCTGAAGGAAGGCAATGTATGGCACTTACGACACTTGCTTCACTTGCGACAATTTGAAGGTTTGGGTTTTATATAGAAAAAACTAGTCATCGTGGAACTTTCGCTATAAATCCATTTTAACAAAGGTTCAGGATCTAAAAAGTTTACAGGTTGTATATAACATCCCCATGTACCTTGTGTCCAAAGGGAAATCTCATATTCATCGTACTTTGTGAGTTATGATTAGTACAAGTTAGGGTTTTGGCCTTTTCTAGATCTCAGTCAAAATCAGGTGACCTAGGAAAAAAGCTCATAAATTGGGATAGGAAACTCCAAATGAAATTTCATAAAAAGTGACAGGTATTACATAGTATTTACTATCTCAGGAAATGTTTTCAGAGGCCGAAGTTGAACCAGTGACACGTCGCACGCTATACAAGTTCGCTCTCATGTTTTATCCCATAAATAGGTGATGTTGCGACACTTGGCATAACTCTCTCTCAGAGAATCCAATTGAGGTCAGACCTATCGGGATAGAACGATGATAGGTCAGGCTACCGCACAACATGTTTTTAGACCCTATGGATTGCAAAGTTCAGAGTAACAGTAGAAACACTCAGGTACATATTTCTGTCAAAACAGAATTGTTTTTAGCACATTCATTCATGGCTTCCGAAATTTAGTGTTTCGGAGAAAGTTAGAATTTCTATAATCGGAGACCACGGCTGGATGATAATAATCAAAATATAAATTTAGAGACCAAGATCAGAATTTTTGGTTGGGCAGAAGACTAGGCTTGACCAAACCCTAGTTCGGGATTTTGATCGGAAAGGTGAAAATTAGGGCTTCTACAAAAGTTGGAATTTATGAAGTCTGTGACCACGGCTGAAAGCTCCTTAGAAAAATAAGAGCTTAGAGCTTTGGATCAAACCTTTTGATTGGGTAGAAGGGTCTAGAAGATCCAGAAATTTCGAAGGAAATTTTCAGGGGTCAAATTTTGGAGATTTCAAAATTGAAGTATGCAAGTTTGATCATCTTAACGAGACACATCTATCCATCCATTCAGAAGTGTGAAAGTCAAAGATTGAATCTTTAGGGTTTCTCTAACAAATCCTAATCGAGCTCCAGATCCATTTCAGGGGGAGTTGAGGCTAAGGCCTTACATAAGAAGACTACAAGAAATCTCGACAAGTATGACTTAAGGAGATACAGGTATGTCTTGAAATCTGATTCTTGATTAAGTTCACAATATGTTTGTCTTCATATTATTTAGGTTAGTACAATCTCGATCAATGTTAGAATTGTATTATCACCCTAATAAAAGTATGAATGCATGCGAATGATAGAAGATATTCATTGATTAGGGTTATATGATTGTATTAATGCAATGTGGTGTTGTATGAGGTTGATGTTGTCTGCTAACAAGATACAGGTACATCAGGAAAGACAAATCAAGCTCCATGACCATGCCAACATGAAGACAAAGACTCCTCCATAATATTTGTTCTACTTACGAGGTATGTATGACTTTCTTGTATTATGAGATATGTAGGTTCCAGCACAGAATCTCTAAATCATTGAAGAGAACAAAGAGGATATTGATTAGGTATGTTAGACATAACTAAGCAGGTATACTAATCCAGGTATGTTTTCCTATATCAAGCTAGAATCTTACCTTGTCTTAGGATCCCTTATATAAGTATACTTGGTATGATTGGTTAAGCTTATTCATAAAGTTAGAAATGTAAGTAATCAAGGGTTTATGCATATTATGTCTTCAATCTTGATTGATGATATGCACGAGTAAAAGAAGACTTCCCTGAAACCTTGAATACTAATGTTTATTATCTATGATCATGACTATACATATTCAAGATTATTTATAATTATAATGTTTTGATCATATTTATAATATACTAATGAATGTATGTTTGTGTATGAGATCATGAGGATAACACTAGTGCACACTTGAGCATGCACAGTGGTACAAAATGAATAGAGGTTCAAAAGACATTTAGAAGATCAAGCGAGAGGCAACCACACAAACATAAAAGATAGGTATTTGAGTTGTTATTTGAAAAAGTAAATGATATTGCTTGTAATAGGTTGTATGCATATTTGTATTCCTCGAATATATCATGCTAAGTGTAAAGATTCATAGAGCATTGAATATTATACTACTAATATGAATATGATTAGTAAGTTGGACAAACATTCCATTGTTGCTTGTCTAGAATGAAACCTCTTTACTGACATGCTGAGAGTTGTGCACACTCTCAATAGTATGTTCTGGTAGAGATGGAAGGCATCTAGATAGCCACTGTATGCATACAGGATATGGAAAAGTGTTGTGCCAAAGTATTGATCAAGATAGTTGCATAACTATGTAAATGATATCTGTATGCATAATAGGTTATCATGTCAACATGATTTCATGATGATGAAGTATTACTAATCATGTACTTAATTTTGATTTGTAGGAAAGATCAAGAAGAATGATGAACACCGAACAAGTGATGGATGTTCAACAAGAATATTTACAAATCAAACAAAATATTGAAGGCTCGTGGCTAGAAGATTCTCTTAGAAAGAGGAAGAGAATCATGACGAGATGTTTGCTCCAAGTGGCTAGATAAGACCATTCTCTTAATGGTGTAACTAAAGAAGAAGTGTGAATCAGGTTCTGTATGGGTACCCAGAATTGATAGTCAATTGATGAGCTTAATGATCACCATGGGTGATGTGGATCTCAACATTTGCTACAAGGTTGAATATGGTTTCTATACACAAATGACATGGATGCAAGAAGGAACTCACCACAAAGTTCAAATGATATTGAGGCTCATATCAGTAGACCCATCTGACGAGAGATGGCACATATAGACATGCAGAAGATCACTCAATACAGAGTGGGAATGATGTTTAGTCACAAAGGGAGAATTGACAGTTTCTTGATAAGTTTGGGCTTTACCAAAAGTAAAGTTGATCCGTTACGAATGATGAACCTGTCATATTATTATTGTATGAGGATGATCTATTTTTAAACAGATCATGAAAAGAAAGAATAAGATGGTTGCAAAAATGAAAAATGAAAGATCTTAGATTGATGCATTACTTCCTAGGTTTGGAAGTATGGCAAGGCTCAGAAGGAATCGTTCTCAACCAGAGAAAGTATGCCGAGAAATATTAAAAGGACTTGATGTGTTGGAATGGCCACTCTCATGGATTCCAACTTGAAGCTGTTAGCGGATGACTCATCAGAGTTAGTGGATATAACTCTGATTATTGGGTCATTGCTGTATCTAACGAATACTAGGTCAGATATATGCTTTGTTTTGAACACCTTGAGTCAGTATCTAGTGGAAACTAGATGTGTTCACTTGATAGTTGAAAAGCATGTGATGAGGTACCTAAAGGATACAATAGACTTTGATCTATGCTATCTTGGAGATCATGACTTCAGATGGCTACACAGATGTTGATTGAGTAGAAAGTGTATCAGACAGGAAGAGAATATCGAGAGGATGTTATTGTCTGGGATCAACCATGATCTCGTGGTTTAACAGGAAGCAGTTTAATGTGGATCTCAGCACAAATGGAATATATGGCTTCTTGCTCTGCTAGTTGTGAAGCGGTATGGATTCAGGATTGTTTGACTTAAAAGTGAACCCAACTGTGATCCTATGTGACAGACAGAGTTGTATCAAGATGGAAGAGAATCTAGTGTTCCATGATAAGTCAAAGCACATAGAGATCTGACATTTCTATATACAAGATATGGTGGAGAAAAGGAACTATAAAGTTTGAATTTGTAACAAGTTACCGATGTACTAACCAAACCTCTACCTTAAGTAAAGTTTGAATATTTTTCGAGACAAGCTTGGTGTAGTTTAGAAGGACCCTCCTCGAAAGGGGGAGTGATGTGGTCACTTATGATGAGATTGCTTGCATCGACAGTGGGGTCGTTGATGTGGATACCTATATTGGTGATGCTGACAGAGAGGTTGGTGGATGGTCCTTAGACAGGATCTAAGTTGATGAGGGGATTGCACCATCCTTGAACACATGTTCTAAAAGGATCCATAGACATATGTCTTTGAGAAAGAAGAGGGATTGCATCATCCTTGAACACATGTTCTAAAAGGATTCGTAGACATGTGTCTTTGAGAATGAAGTCCTTAGTGGACAAGTGGGGATTGTATCATTCCTGGACTTCAGTCCTAAAGAGAGCTGTAGACATGTGTCTTCAAGAATGAAGTCCTTAGTGGACAAGTGGGGATTGGATCATCCTTGGACTTCAGTCCTAAAGTGAGCCGTAGATATATGTCTCTGAGGATGAAGTCCTTAGTGGACAAGTGGGGATTGTATCATCCCCAAACTTCGGTCCCTTGAATTGATCCGTATATGTATGGTATTCAAGAATGAAGTCCTTGATGGACATGTGGGGATTAAGTCATCCTTGGACATAGTCCTAAATGTACGGTGGGGATTAAGACATCCTTGGACATAGTCCTAAATGTACAGTGGGGATTAAGTCATCCTTGGGAATAGTCCTAAATGTATGGTGGGGATTAAGTCATCCTTGGACATAGTCCTAAATGTACGGTGGGGATTAAGTCATCCTTGGACATAGCCCTAAATGTACAGTGGGGATTAAGTCATCCTTGGACATAGTCCTAAATGTACAGTGGGGATTAAATCATCCTTGGACATAGTCCTAAATGTATGTTGGGGATTAAATCATCCTTGGACATAGTCCTAAATGAATGGTGTGGATTAATCATCCTTAGAGTGTAAATCCTATAATTCCGAAAGGAAGGATAGTCTTCAACATGATTGTGATGATATTGATCCCATAATTCTGAAAGGAAGGATCATGTGTATTGCAGAGTATGCTACTATTGTGTATACTTGACTGATGAGGATACTTGTATTGATATTGATGATATGTATTGATGAGGATACTTGTATGTATACCTGTATTGATGAGGATACTTGCATTGATGATATGTATACTTGTATTGATGAGGATACTTGAATTGATGATGTGTATACTTGTATTGGTGTGGATACTAATACTGATGATCTAGATGACAATGTTGATGGTCATGTGATGACGATGCTGATGATCGTGTGATGACGATGTTGATGATCGTAAAGATCCAGATGTTGATGATCGTAAGGATCCAGATGTTGATGTTGCTGTAGTTGTTCGGGTGCTGCAGAAGATAAAGACTCAGTACTGAAGATGTTGATGTTCTAGTATTGAAGATATTCCAGTAACTGCTTGAGTTACTAATGATATTGAGAAAGCTTCCAATGATTTATAGATGTATCATGTATGATGTTGATGACTCCTTGCTCATGCAGATGTTGTTATAATATCCTTCTCATTAAGGGGGAGTGTTGAATATTGTAACTTCAAAGAATATTATATTTGTACTTTATTATTCCGGAGATGTTTCGTTCCTCCGTGAAGATCTTATTGTATATCCGGATATGTTTATTCCTCCATCGAAATGTGGTAACTTGGGTTATTAGACTTCCCTAGTGGGGGTCGTCCCTGTATGTGTTATGTGGGTCAAAGGGTTGTTAGACCACCCTAGTGGGGTCGACCCAGTCAGTTGTAATGGGGTGTTTAACCCAGTGGTAAAGTTGGGGCCGACCTAGTTAATATAAAGTGCAAGTTGGAGATGTGTATATATAGAGGAGGGGTGTTCCTCATTTGACACACTTCCCTCACTTGAAAGGTAGCGCACTTGTGAGAGAGAGGTCTACTATGGAGGAGGAGGAGATCATGTCTTTGGTTTGCATCTTTGTATATTGCTGGTCATCTATATTGAGGAAGCTTTGCTGGGTTTTCTACCCCACGAGGGTTTCCCAGGATAAATCTGTGTCTCTTGTATTTATGCTATGCTTGTTGTTTCTTCAGTGATCCTGTATATGCTATCATTGTGAAATCCAATGTAATGCTGATATTTTCTGTCTTAGCATATTGAATATTAACACCGGGTGCTCTTCAGAGTTGTTAACTCAACACTTTCACATGGGCGTTACGCTAGTGCAATTCTAGAGCCTCCTTCTCGACACTAGTGCTAGAATGTGGTTGTGAGGAACATCTAGAATATTCAAGTGGCCTCAGATCTGGTATTCTTTTATCAAGCTTGGAGTCCTCCAAGGCTTATGCCCAACACTCAATGTACATCGGGGCTTAAACCCAGTACATAACAATAATCCTTCTAGGTACATCGGAGAGTATGCCCAGTACATAGGTCATCCATGTGTTTCTGATTCCACACTCAACACACCACATAAGTCAATCAAGTAAATCATAGCTCTGCATAGTAAGTGACAAAAGGCCATCTCAGTATATTACGGCTTGTACCCAAATCATATGATAAAACATGAATCAAATCATTAGAGCTTCCTTGCCCAGTATATAATCAATAATCTAAATCAGTTAGGGTCCATGCCCAATATGTCAGTCTACAAAAGAATAAATCACGTGTGGTAGGGCTTATGCCCAATGATAAAAATAAACCATATGTGTTGGGGTTGTGGGCCCAATATAATAACAAAAATAGTTAGTCCAAAATTCAGGATATTACATAACATCTATCACAATCATTGAGCCAATCACACCTCTCTTCATAAGATTATGGCTCGCTCATAGCACCAATGGACACATCGAAGATACATTTTATCTTCAGATATGCACACATATTTTCTTTCCACTCATAATGGTTGGATGGAGAGAGGAGAGGAACTACTTTCGAATCCATAATGAAGTTGTTGTAGGCACCTGCAAAACATACACTTGGAAAAATATTTCGGAAGCAAGAATAGGATCCCCTATGAAGATATGATACCATGTCAAATTTTATATGTGTCATAGGTGGATCTAGATTACTAGAGAAAACTTCACTTAGAATTTACCAAATATTGACAGGAAAATAGTAGAAATATGAAGAAAATATTAAGTAGAACACAAGAGAAAAAAAAACATGTGGATTGATCTTCCATTACATTATTATTCAATAGCATGTGTACAATATATAGATACTCTTAGGAGGAAAAATCGAGAGACTTAGTGGAAATTTGAGTAGCTCACACTAATGCTAGGCTTAGTGGAATAATTCCCCCAATCTATGACATTGTGCCAAGTGCAACTCCTGTATTGGGCCATAATGAGGTCCAATGAACCTATGAGGACCATGAGGAAGTTAGGAAAGTCAATAAATGTGGATGGAATCATTATGTGGGTGAATTAGGTGGTTAAAGTCTTTGCTAGTGACCATTAATGAGCAATTTGACCATTTATAGCACATAAGCGCCCTTAATCCAACCTTATCCCATAAAACAAGGAAGTGGTGTGCTTACCTCATTAAATGCATTAAATAGGGTGCCTTTGATTCCACAGAACAAGGAAATGGGCACACTTGTGGACAAACTTGGCTATTATGGCAAACCAGTAGTCTAATATGTGAACAAACCCCCTAGACTAGGCACTATGAAGCCAAACCATATAACAACTTACATTAAACACTTGGAACCTTATGCAAGGATTATTAACTAAGGTATATATGGGAATTATGTTCCAACAACTTTTTTACGGTGTGCCTAATCCCAAACTCCCTAGTGTGGTTAGTTAGAACTACCACACTGATAATAAAAATAAAAAATAAAAAAATTAGTCCAATCCGTGGTTTTTTAATTCAATTTTTTTTAAGCCTAGCACTGTACGCCCAAAACTCAACTACCTTAGTGCGTTTATTGAGAATAACATCACTGACAATGGAATTTAAAAATAAAAAGATTAATCTAATAGGTGTCTTTTTTTAATTGAATATTTTTTTATTTAACTCTTTCATGGTGCGCTAGAAACTCGAACGCCTTGGTGCAATTAGGGAGAATGACCACACTAGAAATGAAATTTAAAAATAAAAAATGATCTAATCCGTTGTTTTTTTAATTCATATTTGTTCAACCCTAATAAGTGTTCCCTAATATAGAACACCTCGGTGTTGTTATTTAGAGGTACCCGCGTCGAAAATAAAAATGAAAAGTAATAAATTAATCTAATCCAGTTCCCTCCACTATTCATTTACCCTACTTTGGTGATTTCAAATCATTTGTGGACCAATGTGCTTGAGTAATATAAATGCAGTGATTGTAAAGAATTTTTTTTTCACTTGTTGGTTTTTTCGACTACGGTGCCAAATGATTTATGTCTTCACCGATGTGTTCATGTAGCTTTCACATCTGTTTGTTTGGTATGTATAAAAGAACCAAAATAAAATCATCTACTAAAACCTCCACCTACTTGCCTGTGCAAGTGACCTGTTCATGTAGCTTTCACACATGTTTGTTTGGTATGTATAAAAGAACCAAAATAAAATCATCTCCTAAAACCTCCACCTGCTTTCCTGTGCAAGTGACCTCCACTATAAATGGATATTTGGGTTCTTTTTAGAGGAGCATCCACTATAACCTCCACTACATGTCCTTTTCCTTGTAGTTCACACACACACACACATAATACACTTGCATTCCTCTCAAACACTTGGATACCCTAGATAAGGATAGCTCAAATCCTTCATAATTTTCATTGAACCTCCTCAAATCTACGCAAATGTATTTGAGAACCATAGTACAAATATACTTGAATTCAACATCGTGTTGATCTATGAACTCCTTTTTTATCAATAGAAGTCTACGATGCTAGAAAATCTTGTGGTTTTTCTCATGGAGAAACCAATATCGAACACAATTTTAGGCAATTTTGCATCAAATTTTCAACCACTAGTTATCCTTTTTTTCTATTTTACGTATTCATCTAACTATTCAATCTTCCTTATGTTGTTCCTATTTGAAAACATTTGAGATATCCATTCAGCATCGGTTTCTTTGGAATGTGTTGATATAGTCCACTTGTCCTCTTAACTACCCTCATGGGTAGAGGTCATCCTCAACTGACAAAGGGTTTTTCCACTCATTCATTCTCCTTGTTCAATATATTTTCATGAAATATAAATTTACCACCCCGATCCATCAAATTTATCTTTATATTATGTTTCTCTCTACTAGATGGCCAGTTTTTACTATTAAGGTGGGTGTCTATTAGGCATTCTGATTTAAGCTACACATTTTTAATCATGGTAAGAACTATACTCTTCAATCATTCCCAATTCACCCTTCTTCAAATGATGATGCATAGTGCTATCCATACTTCAAACTTCATGGTATGGCATTGCTAGAAGAAGAAATGTGGCTTCATCATGTAATCCTTACATGTGAGGGTCTACTAATGGGGTGCCTGTATCGCATCCCCTCTTAACTACCTCATGATCATGGGGAACTTCTCCATATTTTGTTCTACAATGGGTTTGATGGTAGGTAAGGAGGGTTGTCTCAAATCTAACATCTAGTATAGGTGCTCCATAATACAGTTATTGTAAACATGTTTGTATGGATTCCTAGGTTTTGGTTATGGATAAGACCTAACTAGATAAGTTCTAGGCATATAGATGTAGTAAATATATAATTTATATGGACCATGTGAAAGATATACAATGATGATTTATGTGTTGTATAAAAATTTAATGTATAATGGTCCATCATGGATGCAAGGATCAAAAGGGGCATATAGGTCTACAAGAAAAGACTAATGAAAGAGTCAAATGAGGAAAAAGCTTATATTTAAATGTTTCATTTAAAAAATTCTCATATTTTCCATCATTAGCTTTAAATGATCTTTATGGTCACCCTTAATTTCAAAATCCAAATAAAATACATAAGAAGGATGGTAAAGAAAAGTTTACTTACACAAATGAGTATGAAAAGTTTAATTAGATAAATGAGTATGAGAAAGCCACCTTGTAAGTAAAAGGGTCCATTGTTTACATAAATACATAGATCTCTTCATTCCATCCCCCCCTCACTGTATTGAACTTATTTACCATTATTGTCTCAATGTAATAAATGTTCTCATGGGAATATTAAAATACAAAAATATGAAAATCACTTATTCACTACCACCATGAAGGGACAAATACTAAGCATGGTAAGGAAATCATTAGCTACAAGTGAGGATAAATGCTAGAAAAAATAAGAAACCATCACTTGCATGTTTATACTACACATTTATTTTTTATTAGCCAAATAATAACTCCATCCAGATTTCAAAAAAAGGAATTAGTAGTTGTTACTTTCCTACCTACATTGGATCCCAAGCTAGTAGTGGTTTCCCAAGGACAATATCATTTAAAGAAGAGGAATTTACAAGCTATCTTCTAGATTATTTTGAGAAAATATCTTTGTGGTTGATTAATTGTTAGATGAGGTGTCAATAATGTTATGTAGGGATAATATTGACCGATTCATCATGAAAATGGATGAGTTGTACTATATTATAAGATCATCTAGTTGGTTTTATCACTCGAGTAGCCTCATAAAATAGCTTATGAGTGACATATGCACTAGATGAATCTATGGTTAGGTGGTGAATCACTCTTATGAAACTATCTTTTGGACCAATTTCATTAAACTATTAATGTCCATTCCATACTTATCTCCCAACTTAACTCTCTAATTATATTATGGTGATACATTTTTACTTGCAATGTCTATGGATTGGCTTAAGAATGGATATGGGAATATTTTTTCATGATTTCCATCAATATCTTTACAAGCATAAAGAAACATATTCAATTCTACAATGAGTATTTAATAATACTTTTTATGGATATATTTAAAGGACATATCTATGCATAAATTGTTAAGTTGGTTAGTTAATGGTTTAAAATTGAAATTGGATTTGTGTTGCTCTTGATATGATGGTTGTAATAATATGGACATGTATGGCAAATTTTCTAATAACTTAGGCTAGTTTCTAGCTACGGGACCTAATTATCTTAGTGATTGGTCATAATGTGTAACATCCACCTTTACCCTACACTTTGTAATAGAGGAAAAATGTAAAATGTAGTTCCTAGTGAGGAGCTCCAGGTCAAGGCCCCGTCAGTAAACTCTGTAAGTATTATTTTCTAAGTTATTTCATATTTTGAATTGTAGACTTAGGAGACTAGAAGCTTAATGCAACAAACGATGGGGGCACGAATCCAGTAGGGATAGGATTAATGGCTAGTATTCCATGATATTGATGACAAGATTCATCTTAGTGCCACAAGCACTTGAGGAAAGGTGAACTATGAGGTTCACTAGTCGAACACTTAAGTTTAGAATTGTTACTAATGGTTGGTCTTGAACGTCGGAGAAACAACTATCTACAGAGAGATAGTAATAAACTTTTATGGCCTAAAATTTAGCTCTAGGGTAACTAATACTAAGTGCTATTACCTAAAAATAAGTAATATTCATGGATACAATTGATAGCCTAGTCTCGGCAAGGACGACAAGTAAGTTTAGTCAAACTTTTGAAATTTCCCTAAATTAGCAAAAATTTAAAAAAAATTCACTTACTGCTAACATCGTCTATTCAAGTAAATATTTAACAAATTAACTTCAGTACTGGGAAATAATATGAGTCTCTTTGATACAATGAGAAAACATGGTTTATGATGCACTATTTGATTTAAGAGGACATGATCGTCTTCTATTTTATGTTTATGCGGAAGCGATCTCATGGATTTTTATAAAAACGAACTTCAAATGGTTAACATATTTAGTCTGATCGATCAATTTATTACTTGTATAAAACTTAATAGTCTTTATAACTACATTGTACTTATAGTCTAAATGTATATTTTGAATTGTTAAAGTGTTGAAATCCTATATGTTTATTAATTCAGGATTGATGGACATCATGAGGAGATTAAGAATACTTTCAAGTTTAAGTTGGGTAGTTGTATTACCGGCAGAGATACCGAGAGGTAAGGGATGATTAATGAATTGCCCTAGGCTTACTTAGCAATTTTTGCTAAAGCATAACCTGGAACTTGTTTTGCAGGTGTACTAAAATAAGGACTATACACTAACTTCCTAAGTTCTACCACCTACCAATAACCTAAAGTCATGAAATCGGTAATGGACAAGGATGAGACTTTAGGTTTAAAAGCTAAGTAATTAAAAGAATGGATTTATGAACAAAATTCATCACCTGAACTATACAGGTGGATGAAAATATTTGAGTGCTAGTGGGGGTCGTTGTAGCATTGAATTCTACCCATGTGAAGTGCATATGTT
Source organism: Larix kaempferi (assembly GCA_027924585.1). NCBI lineage: Eukaryota > Viridiplantae > Streptophyta > Pinopsida > Pinales > Pinaceae > Larix > Larix kaempferi. The sequence goes on from BSBM01000114.1 coordinate 21,201,757, forward strand.
GCTTTCCAGCTATAAGAGGGTTATACTCTTGGCCCTAATGACCAACATTAACATTTTATGCGATTTCGATTTGGGAGGAAGCCTTACGCTGCTCTCACATTCCAATGTCACTCCACGCTTGACCTAAGCTATGCTCATGGTTAGTGTGTTCACTGGAGTGCTACGCATAGGTGGTGAATTCCTGGTTCAAGGATAAGGTAAGTTTACCTTTCTCGAAATGTGACTTACAGAAATGAGGTTCACTATATTTTGTATTCGTTATCATACTGAGCTCGTTTTGTTCTTTTGACCCTTAATGGCAGGGTTTATAAATAAGAGAGAAATGGTCTTCTGCATTTTTGGAGTGGTGTTAACATGGAAAAGAAGGATGGTACTCGCGCAAACCTGGTAAGCCCAGAGCTCTTCATGGATGAAACTCTTTTTGGCGCAGCAAGGAAAAGAAATGGTTGATTGTTCTGTAGTTTGAGTTTTGACTTTGTAAAGATGATGCCCTTCGGGCTTCTAGTTTTCTGGGTGAAGCTTTTGGCTATGCCCAACCTATCTAGCATAGGTGTTGGTGATTGTGGGTTTTAATTTGGGTCTTCTTGGCTTATGGGCATGATGGGACAATGTTTGTAATATATTTTAAATATTTAAGTTGAAACATTGATGGATGTAACTGAAGGGATAAACCCTTAATGGCTTTCGTTTCAATGCGATAGACTTCGTTTTCTTCCCTATGGTTCGAAATGGAAATGGAACTGTAATGTTTAAAACCTAACCGACTTTTATATATAGCCTTCGGGTTTTAAAAGAGATATGTTGAGTATTTGGAAAATTTGTATCTCTGTCTTAGTATGACCTTCTAATTAAGTGAAATGTTGCTTGGTGTTTCAAAACTGTGCTTCATTGATCTTTAGACACCTATGTGAGTCTTCCTTTTGTTTTCTGGTTTTTTTATGCGTAGGGTTTTAATTAGCTATGTTGGTGAATTAGAGACTCTGTAGAAATATTTCTTAAACTGGAAAAAATAGAATGTTTGTTGTATTTAATTTATACTTAGTTGTTCTTTAAGATAGGAATGCTGATGGCTCTGTAATTTGGCATTTATTTTGATCAAGAGCGTAGTAGTTGTATGTTTCACTCCAGTGTAATGATAGCTCTTCTAATGTTTTAATGGGAACAATCCTGAGAGTGTCAGCTCTTTCATTGCATGCGTTTGGTCTTTGGATGAACTCTGCCCAGTTTACGAAGTTGATCCCCTGAGGAATTCGTGAGTTGATTTTAAATGGGTGAATGTTTTAAAGATTTATAGAAAGGAAGGTTGGGTCCTTCATTTGGTTTTCCACATTTATTTTTAATTCGTTTTAAATGTTTAAGAGTATGGATAAAATGTTTTATGTTGCATTTGATCTTTAATTAAGTCTGAGAACCTATGAGATAATTACAAAGGTTGTTTTCAGTGTTGGTCTGAGTTTTAGTTCAATTTAAAGTATTATGTATGTTGGGTTTTGATAATGCGGTTTGGCACTATTTCATGGGGTTTTGAAGTTTATTATGTTAGTATATAAATACTGAAGTATTTTAATGTACAGTTTTACATTAATTTTAAATTAATATTAAACAAGCCATAATCATGTGGTCTTAAGAATTAAAATATACTATGGAGATAAAAATGAATAAATGTGATTCTGTGAAAAACATACAGTAATAAATTTAAGCCCTGAAAGAAATCTATTGAAATTGTAAAAGTTTTTTATATGCGAGTATCTATCATAGGCTAGCGATGCTACCCCTGCTAGATTCTTTTACATGTTCAAGATGAGGACATGGTTTTTAAAATGTGATAAAGGCTTCTAAATAGAAAATAATAGATGAACTAAACTAGGGATTTCTTTGACCTGGGGATCCCATGCCATATATCCCTTGCTCCATATAAAAGAAAATAAAACGAAATAAAAGTTATAATTACATACACAAAAGTGATGTGCATTGCTTTTAAATTTAAATCCTACTTTATTTAGTTGTAGAATAAAATGTAGTTTCATACCTGATTCCTGTAGCTTGCCTTTCCCTTGCAGAACTTGCACACTCAAACACTAGTTAATGGAAATAATTTTGTATTGTTTTGGCTGACATGTAGAGTGATTTTAACTGAATGACCTTGGTTCCTCCCAACCATGACCCTTAGACAATTCTTGGTTCTAACTGGATCCCCCCGAGCTGGTTCCAACATGCAATAGGAAAAATAGAGGACCTAGGTCAGACTGCTGATAATGATCAAATCTTGGGAAAATAGTAAGCTCCTCTAGTTCTGTAATAAATTCTCTTCTCTTACCATAAGAGAATGATATAAGAAAAGATGACCCCTCTCCTGGGAATTGTCCTTCTTTATATAGGTAAACTTTTTGGAATATAGTTATTGAGTTTAAATAATAATATTTCAATTTTTAATTTAAGTTGAATTATAATATTTGTAAAAGATAGTTTACTAATTACTCATTCCTATTTTATCTAGGACTTTTACTTTGTTACAACTAGATGTATATTTAAGTTAGATCAAACTATTTTCTTTGAGTATAATAATAATATAAAGAAATATCATATGCATAAAGTTTATGCATACTATTTACACATAAGTGAGATTTCTTTTATAAATAGCCAATCTAATTATTTAATAATTAAATATCATAATAACTCTTTGATTTAAGTAATTAAATAACATAATAACTCTTCGATAAATATTTAAATACAAGGTCCAATTATTTGGACAAGGTCTTTTGGTAAGCTTGGATAGTTGGCTAGCTTAGGTGACTCTAGGTTCCTCTTGCATGTTGGATTTCGTCGTTTAGCATGGTAGCTCCCACCAAGGATAATTTTAGGGGCGAAATTTAGCCCATGGGCTATATTTCCATGTTTTTTTCCAAAAACCAATTCGCCAATTTTCATTTTTTGAAGACCCGTTTCGCCCAATTTTGATGGGGTAAACTTTTTGCACTCTAAAAATCACCAAATTATTATATAAACTATATAAAATCCTTAGAAATTGAAATAATTTTAGAAAAATATTGCCAAATATTTTATAGTTGACATTTTAAGAATTGGTAAGATTCACCAAGGTTTATACACTTTTAAATAAGCATGGGTCCTTAAAATTATCCATGGCTCCCGCAATCCTTGATGAAAGATATAAATGATTCATTTAACCAATTAAATAATTGTGATGATAGTAGTGCTATTCAGAGTCTTCTCGACTCAACACTTTTAAGATCAAGTAACCCCGAGTACTCTTCAAAGCTTTGGCTCAACACTCTCACATGGGCGTTACGCTAGTGCAATTCTAGAGCATTACGCTCAACACTAATACTAGAATGTGTTTGTGAAGCACATATAGAAATAAAATGGCCTCGGATCCAATACTTATTACCAAGCTTGGAGTGCTCTAGGGCTTATGCCCAACACTCTATATACATCGGGGCTTACGCCCAGTACATAATAGAATCCTCTATGTACATCGGGGCTTATGCCCAGTACATAGGTCATCCATGTGCTCCAGAGTCCATGCTCAACACATCATAAAAGTCAATCATGTATATCATAGCTCTACACAGTATGTAACAAAGATCATCAGAGTATATTATGGTTTTGTACCCAAATCTCATAATAAAAAATAAATCAAATACATTGGGGCTTTCTGCCCAGTATATAACAATAACCTGCATCAGTCAAGGTCCATGCCCAAATATGTATATCTATAAAAGAAGTGAATCATGTGCATTGGGGCTTACGCCCAGTATAAAAAAATAAATCATGTGTGTTGGGGCTTAATCCAAATAAATAACATCAAAATAGTCGGTCAAAATTTAGGATATTACATCCCTCCCCACTTATAACAGCACTGTGCCAGTGTTCTAGGGACTAGAAATGAAGTCATGAAATAATGTTGGGTAAGCCTCTTTCACGGTGGTTTCATTTTCGCATGTAGCCTCTTCTGGTCCGAAGTGCCTCCATTGCACCTTCAACTAGATGATGGTCCATCTTCTAAGTTCCACCTTGCTCTTATCCAGAATGTGGGGGGGATCCAGCATGAATTCCCCCTTGGTTTATCCCTGTAATAAGGACCAATCAATTACATGCTTAGTGTCATAAACATATTTCTTTAATAAAGATGCATGAAAAACATTATGAAATTTTAGATGTGCTGGTAAGGCTAACTCATATGCTACTGGCCCTTTCTTGGCTAGTATCTCAAAGGGTCCACAAAATATGGGGGCTAACTTCCCGCATCACCCCAAACTAAAGAGCTTCTCTTTGCCTTCACTTTTAAGAAGATATGTTCACTGACTTAGTAATCTTTGTCCTTTCTTTTCTTATCTGCATAACTCTTTTGGCATTCTTGTGCCTCTTTCAAGTTTTATTGTACTTTGATTACTAGTTGTTCCAAGTCCTTTAGTAAATCCGGACCTAGCATAAGTTTGTCTACCGAGCTATCCCATGTTACCGGTGTCCTACACATTCTGCCATAGAGCACATCGAAGGGGCTCATCTTGGCAGAGGTATGGTACCTGTTGTTGTATGCAAACTCCGCGAGATGTAAATAATCCTCCCACTTTGTGGGGTTGTTCATAACATACATCTTAAGCATATCCTCAAGGATTTGGTTTACTCGTTCTGTCTATCCATCGGTTTGTGGATGGTATGCGATACTGAACTGTAGTTGTGTCTCCAAACCGGAGAACAATGACCTCCAGAAGTTACCAGTGAACTTCATGTCTTAATATTAAATGATTTCCTTGGGTATCCCATGCAATCAGAAGATCTCTTTTAGGAATATGTCTGCGATGTGAACAGCTTTGTAAGTAGACTTCAATGGTATGAAATGTGCTACTTTTGATAATTTGTCTACTACTACAAAGATGGAGTCATTCTATCTCTTTCTCTTGGGTAACCCCATGATGAAATCCATACTTATGACCTCCCACTTCCACTCTGGAATGGGTAATGGTTACAGTAATCCTGAAGGGTGTTGGTGTTCCGCTTTAACCAATTGGCACTCCTGGCACTTAGCGATGAATAAGGCTATGTTGGCTCTCAACTTAGGCCAAAAGAAGTGTTTCTTTACCACTGATATCATCTTTTGATATCCTGGATGCCCTGAATAAGGTTTTTGATGGAACTCTGTGAGGATGTGAGGTCTAATGTCTCCGCTCTCCGGAACATAAAGTCTCTCTTTCGACCATAGAAGTCCCGACTCGTCTACCTTATACTCTTTTTGTTGTTGGAATAAGCTATCCTCTTGGATATCTTTAAGGATCTTGAAATAGAATCGGACACTCCTACATGCCGTTCTAATCCTATCATGTAAATCTGAGTCTTTGACTTACTGTCACTTCATATAACATATGATCCTGTTGACTTAATGCATCGACGATCTTGTTTTCCTTTCCTTTTATGTGTTTTAGTTCAAAGTGGTACTCACTAAGAAAGGATAACCACTTGTCTTTCCTAGCATTTAGGTATGGTTGGTCAAACAAGTACTTCAAACTCATCTTGTCCATCTTCAGTAGGAACTTCTTCCCCATAAGATAATGCCTCCACATCTTCAAGGAGTGGATAATAGCAACTAGTTCAAGATCGTGTGTGGGGTAGTTTTGTTCATGTTCCTTCAACTTCCTTGACTCGTAGCAGATGGCAAAGTCATTTTGCATAAGGAATCTACCGAGTCTTTCTCTGCTTGCATCCGTGCAAACAACGAAGTCTCCGTCGAGATCGGCTATCCATAAAATAGGTGTGCTCGTCAAAAGTTGCTATACCTTTTGAAAACTTTCCTCGCACTTGGTCATCCAAAGGAACTTGTTTTCCTTTTTCTGCAAGGAAGTCATAGGAAAATAAATTTGCGAGAAGTTCTCAATTAACTTCCGGTACTATCCAGATAACCCTAAGAACGAACTTATGTTGGTCAGGAAAGTGGGTGTAGGCCATTCCTCTATGGATTTAATCTTTTCAGGGTCGACTGCTATCCCCTTCTAAAAAATAATGTGACCTAGGTACTGTATCTGGGGTTTGTAGAAATCACACTTGCTAAACTTATTGTACAGTTGGTGTTCTCATAGTACTCGTAACACTATCTGAAGATGTTCTTCATGTTCTTATCCACTTTTGGAGTAGATCAAAATGTCATCAATGAATACTAGAATGAACTTATCTAGGTATTTACTAAAGATGTTGTTCATCATGGACATAAAGTTGGCAGGTGCATTCGTCAATCCGAAAGGAATTACCACAAACTCGTAATGACCATATCAGGTTCAAAAGATGGTTTTACTGATGTCTTCGTCATGGATTCTTACTTGGTGATATCCGAATCATAGGTCGATCTTCGAGAAAATATTCTCTCCTCCGACTTGGTCAAACAAGTCACCAATTATAGGGAGTGGGTAGCGGTTCTTGATGGTCAACTTGTTGAGTTGACGGTAATCAATGCACATTCGCATTGTCCCGTCCTTCTTCTTGACAAAGAGTATTGGTGCTCCCCAAGGTGACACACTAGGTCAGATGTATCCTTTCTCATTCAAATCCTATAACTGAAGCTTGAGCTCCACTAATTCTGGTGGACTCATGCAGTAATGTGCTTTAGAAACTGGTACTAACTCGGGTGTCAATTCTATAGAAAAGTCTAAGTCTCATTTGGGTGGTAACCCTGGTATTTTCTTGGGAAATACAACCTTGAACTCTACAAGGACTAGGAATTCTTCGATCTTTTGTTCCCTATCGGCTTCTACGGTCTGAATGTTGACTGCAAAGAGTTTACAACCCTTCCTTATGCATTTTTTTGCTTGCAAGGCAGATATTTGCTTGACGAAAAATTTCTTGGGTATACCTTGAATCTTTCTTTGATTCCATTGGTTATCCATGCATAATATTGATTTATTCAAAGAGTCAAGTAGAGCATGATGTTCTTCCAACCAATCCATGCATATTAGTACATCATATGACTCTAGCGGCAGGTTATTAAAATCTACCTTAGTTGGGAACCCATTCAAATCTATCTCGCAAGCATTGACATGTTCGGAGACTTTATGTTTGGTACTGTTGCCTAGTTGTACCAGCTATGGTTTCTCGTGACTCTCTCGGTTTAACTTACAAGTGTCGACTATCTTAGGGGAGAAATAGCTTTGACATGCATCGGGATCTATCAAAACTGAAATAGCTATGTTTGAGATCTTACCCTCAATCTCGACCATAATGGCCTAGTGATCTGCTTGTTGGCCATCGAGTGCGACATAAATCCTTGGTGTTCTTTCCATGTCCCCTACAATTGGGTTTTCTTGTATGTTGTGAAAAACTCCGTCCGTCTTGTTGGGAGAATCTCTGAAGTAGTGAGGTCCTTGGAATTTCTACCAGGTGACTGTTGGTGGGGCAGCTTTTGCTCCTTTGTTAAAAGTTGGTCTGTTGGCATGTGGTGCAGGTACATTTGGTTGTGCACGAGGTTGGTTGAAATATTTGCTGGGCAGGAAACTATTGTTTTGTTTTTGGTAAGGTGGTGGTCTAAAACTGGGTCTTCGGTTGTCTAAAAAGGTTCTGAAACTATCCCTGTTTTTTTTTATGTTATCATTCCTTGGCTGTCCATATTCATAACAGAGTCTTGCTTTGTGTAAAGTCACGTCTAAGGTTTTAGGCATGTCAAACTCAATTTTCTCTCGAAAATTGGGAGGTAGGCATACTAAGAAATGTTGTATCTTGACTTTTTCATCCTTTATATAAGGAACATAATGTAGTAGGTCTAGAAATTGGTTGATGAATGCTTCCATAGTTAGGGAGCCCATATTTAGTTCATGGAACTCTTTGACCTTTTTGTCAAAGAATCTTTCAGACATATATTTGTCTAAAAACAATTTGCTGAAAGAATTCCATCTTATGTCTCTTTCTTCATGTCCTTTTGTATGTTTCAAGTCTCTCCACCATCTGGTTGCTTTTCCATTTAGGTTGTAAATGTCCAGTCATGCTTGCATTTCACTGGAATAGTTGTGGAGTTTAAAATACTTGTTCATTCCTAACAGCCACTCCTCAGCTTTCTCCCCAGTATTTATCTCTCCATCATAAGTTGGGACCTTAATCTTCTGGAATTCTCCTTGTAAATTCTCATCATTCTTCCTCATTTTCTTGGAAGGCGAAGGTGAACCATCCTCATTTGAAGAGCTTTTACAGTCCTCTTCCATGTATTCGGGTATGTGTTCTTCATACTCATTTTCTTTAGGGTTGATGGATCTTTTTGTGTGACAATTGTCTTCTTTGGATTTGTTGGCTGAGTGGGTGGTCTTTGTTCGGGTACATAGGGTACTACCAAAGGACCGAACACCAAGAGAAACCACTTCACACAAACAGATCATAAATCAACACACCGATGTTTTGACATGGTTTAAACCCTCTTGAGGGAAACACTCCACGGCCCCAGCCAAATAGCTTCTACGGGACAATTTATTATGCAAAGAAAGAAAGTTACAAATGAGATTCTCATAATCGATCAACTAAACAATGACCTTCCATGCTCTTTAAATTTGATCATGGACCAATCGGGTGTTAATCCACGGATCAAGGTTAGGTTTGATCTAAGAGAATTTGAGCCATCGGATCACTCTATGTTAGGAACATATCGTGACCGTTGGATTAAGTATTTACAAATGCATACTAAAGAAACACACTATCCCTAACAGATATATTACACAATTTGATCTTAACTAACTCCTAAGTGTCTAAATATCCTAACATCCCCCCTTAAGAACAACTTGGGATAGGATTGAAGGATTTACAAAAGTGACACTATTAGGAGAAGGAAGAAGGCATTAGAGCCTATCCCCTCTTAATGACACGTTCCTGAACTCCTAACATAGATCGAAGTTTAGAAAACTTCGCTTCTGTAAGAGACTTGGTGAAGATGTCTGCAACTTGATAATTTGTAGGGAAAAAGAGCACTTCAAGAACACGATCATGAATAAGATTTCTGATGAAGTGCATATGTAGCTCAATGTGTTTGCTACGTTGATGTAGAACTGGATCTTTGGAAAGCTTGATGGCACTTTGATTGTCGCACCAAAGTAGAGTAGGCTGCTGCTGCTCGAATCCAAACTCTGAAAGGATTTGTTGAAGCCATAAATCTTCCTGATTGGCATTAACTGTTGCTCAATATTCTGCCTCTACTGAAGAAAGAGCACGAGCTTGTTCTTTCTTACAAGCCCAAGTAATAGGTCTAGATCCCAGACTGAAAACATAACTTTGCAGTAGACTTTCGATCATCAGGATCACCGGCCCAATCTGAATCAATGAAACCAGCTAACAGACGTTTCCCCCATCTACTATAATGAATCCTAAACTGAACTATACCTCGAATATATCGAAGTATTCTCTTAGTTTCTTTCCAGTGACTTTCATGAGGTGTCTGCATATAACGGGCAACACGACCAACGGCAAAGGAAAGGTCAGGACGGGAATGATTCAAGTATAAGAGACTACCAACAAGCTAATGATACAAGGTGGCATTGACTTCAGGTGAAGTACAAGTGGCAGAAAGTTTGACTCCAGACTGGAAGGGAGAAGGGGCTGGTGTACAATCTTCCATGTGAAAGCAACGAAGAAGGTCACAAGCATACTTATATTGAGAAAGAAAGATTCCTTCTTTGGTTTGCAGGACTTGGAGACTAGGAAAATAATGCAAATGTCCTAAGTCTGACATTTCAAAATTTTGTTTAAGACTGGATTTCACATGGGTTATAAGCTTAGGGTCACTACCAGTAAGAATAAGGTCATCAACATATAGAACAAGTATGATGAGATGGTTTCCTACTTTCTTGGTATAGACATTGGGGTCAGAATGGCATCTAGAAAAACTAGTGTCAAGGATAAAGTTATCCATTTTGGCATACCAATCTCTAGGAGCTTTCTTAAGGCCATATAAGGATTTCTTAAGGCGGCAGACAACGGACTAATCGCCTATCGTGGATCCTTGAAATTTGTTGGTGCTGAGTTTACCAATCACCTGTGGGTTTTGGTGTAACGGTAGCCATACTACCAATCATTGGTGTCAGAGCTAGAGGTCACGAGTTCGATACACACTCAGCTCGCACTGAGGGGGAGATTGTTGCACGAAATTGCAAGTATTCAGCGCTCCCCAGTGTATCGTGACAAGGGACTAATCGCCTCTCATGGATCCTTGAAATTTGGTGGTGGTGAGTTTAATTGTTGGTAGTACGACTGTCGTTACACCAAAACCCGCAGGTGATTGGTAAACTCACCACCACCAAATTTCAAGGATCCACGAGAGGCGATTAGTCCCTTGTCACGATACACTAGGGAGTGCTGAATACTTGCAATTTCATGCAACAATATCCCCCTCATTGCGAGCCGAGTGTGTATCGAACTCGTGACCTCTAGCTCTGATACCATGTTCGGGTACACAGGGTACTACCAAAGGACCGAACACTAAGAGCAACCACTTCACACAAACAGATCACAGATCACCACACTGATGTTTTGACGTGGTTTAAACCCTCTTGAGGGAAACACTCCACGGCCCCAGCCAAATAGCTTCTACGGGACAATTTATTATGCAAAGAAAGAAAGTTACAAATGAGCTTCTCATAATCGATCAACTAAACAATGACCCTCCATGCTCTTTAAATAGAGATCATGGACCAATCGGGTGTGAAGCCACAGATCAAGGTTAGGTTTGATCTAAGAGAAGTTGAGCCGTCAGATCACTCTATGTCGGGAACATATTGTGACCTTCGGATTAAGTATTTACAAATGCATACTAATGCATACTAAAGAAACACACTATCCCTAACGGATATATTACACAAGTTGATCTTAACTAACTCCTAAGTGTCTAAATATCCTAACAGTCTTTCCATGGGATCTTGCCCCTGTTAAGATCTGAAGTAGAGATTCATTTATGGCTTGTTGTTCCCGTCTTTCCTACATATTATCATCTTTGAAACTCTCCAACTCATTTTGCAACTGTTGTATTGATCTCATTAGATCTGAGTTAAATTCCACCACGATCTCTTACTCTCGTGGTGGGGAATTTAAGTTCCCATGTATGTTGTTGTCATTTTTTGTATTCATCATTCAGGCTATATTTGTACCTACAATGTTTCATCAATTTGTAAGAACAAAAATCTGTTAGTTTATATAAAGAAATTTACAAGTATCTGTTTCGAAACATATGTATCTGCAGCTGATCTTTTCTGTAATGAGCCCAATAGGTTACTTAGTATTGTAGCTGGGCTCTAATACCACTTCTAATGTCCCTAAATCACCAAAAATTTTAAAAAATTTCACTTACTGCTAACATCGTCTATTCAAGTAAATATTTGACAAATTAACTTAGGTACCGGGAAATAATATGAGTCTCGTCGATACAATGAGAAAACATGGTTTATGATTCACTATTTGTTAAGTGGATGTGATCGTCTTCTCTTTCATGTTTCTGCGGAAGCAATGTAATGGCTTAGTATAAAAATGAACTTCAAATGGTTAACATCTTTAGTCTGATAGATCAGTTTAGTACTTCTATAAAACTTAATAGTCTTTATAACTGCATCGTACTTATAGTCTAAATGTAAATTTTGAATTGTTAAATTGTTGAAATCCTTTATGTTTATTAATTCAATATTGATGGACATCATGAGGAGATTAAGAATACTTTGAACTTTAAGTTGGGTAGTTGTATTACCAACAGAGCTGCTGAGAGGTAAGCGATGGGTAATGAACTGCCCTGGGCTTACTTAGCAAGTTTTGCTAAAGAATAACCTAGAACTTGTTTCGTAGGTGTACTAAAATAAGGACTCTACACTAACTTCCTAAGTTCTACCACCTAGCAATAACCTAAACTCATTAAATTGGTAATGGACAAGGAGGATACTTTACGTTTAAAAGCTAAGTAATTAAAAGAATGGAGTTATGAACAAAATTCATGACCCTAACTATAGAGGTAGATGAAAATATTGCAGCGCTAGTGGGGGTCGTTGTAACATTGAATGCTACCCATGTGAAGTGCATATTTTGCTTGCCAGCTGTAAGAGGGTTATACTCTTGGCCCTAATGACCAGCATTAACATTTTATGCAATTTCGAGTTGGAAGGAAGCCTTACGCTGCTCTTAGGTTCCAATGTCACTCTATGCTTGACCTGAGCTATGCTCATGGTCAGCGTGTTCACTCGAGTGTTGCGTAGACGTGGTGAATTCTTGGTTCAAGGATAAGGTAAGTTGCCCTTTCTCAAAATGTGACTTATAGAAATGTTGTTCGTTGTATTTTGTATTCGTTATCATAATGAGCTCATTTTGTTCTTTTGACCCTTACTGACAGGGTTTATAAATAAGAGAGAAATGGTCTTTGCATTTTTGGAGTGGTGTTAACATGGCAGAGAAGGATGCTCCTCGCGCAAACCTCGTAATCTCAGGGCTCTTCTTGGCTCAAACTCTTATTGACGTAGTAAGGAAAAGAAATGGTTGATTGTTCTGTAGTTTGAGTTTTGACTTTGTAAAGGAGATGCCTTTTAGGCTTCTATTTTTCTGGCTGAAGCTTTTGGTTATGCCCAGTCTTTCTAGCATAGGTGTTGGTGATTGTGGGTTTTAATTTGGGTCTTCTCGGCTTATGGGCCTGCTGGGCCAATGTTTGTAATATATTTTAAATATTTAAGTTGAAATAGTGATGGATTTACCTGAAGGGATAAACCCTTAATGGTTTTCGTTTCAATGCAGTAGAGTTCGTTTTCTACCCTATGGTTCAAAATGGAAATGGAACTATAATTTTTAAAACCTAACCGACTTTTATATACAACCTTGGGGTTTTAAAAGAGATATGTTGAGTATTTGGAAAATTCGTATCTCTGTCTTAGTATGACCTTCTAATTAACTGAAATGTTGCATGGTGTTTCAAAATCGTGCTTTGATGATCTTTAGACACCTCTGTGAGTCTTCCTTTTGTTTTTTTCTTTTTTATGTCTAGGGTTTTAGTTAGCTGTGTTGGTTAATTCAAGACTCTTGTTAGGAACCCATGTCAACCCTTCTATTTACGGTGTTAGTATATTGTTGTTGGACACATATGCTTTGTAAGTCGTCCCGTAGTATTTGTTAATCCATAATTTGTCTTATTGTTGTTCGACACATATGCTTTGTAAGTCATTCCATAGTAATTGTTGATCCATAGTTTGTATTGGCCCATGGTATTGGTGCCTAGACTTAGTATATAAGTTTGTGTTGAGACCAATGAAGGTACTGTGAAGTTACTTGTATTGAGCTTGCCCAAAGGAGGTTGCCCCCTCAAAGTGGTCTGGGATCAATAAAAGTGATTCTGAGTTCTGTTATTTCTGCTATCTTGCATATTCTCATTAATTAATTGTTGCAGGTTCATCACATTTGGTATCAGAGCACTTTCTTGGGCTAATTGGGTAAAATTTATACCAATTGTTTTTTTTTTTTTGCATCTATTGCAGCTTCGGATCTGGGAGTAATCCCTATCTAGTTAACTGTGGGAAGTACTTCGACATAATCCCTGAAACTCATTGTGAGGAGTACCACATAAACCCAAAAGTAGCTGGCCCATTGAGAGGACCTGCTAGCGAAAAGGGCAACGACCCCTACCTGATTGACTAGTTCCCACTCGTGAGGTAAACCAAGAGATGTCATTTGTGGCAAAGCGGTTATCAATTTTACCTGAGCCATGGAGTGAGGGGTACTGCCCCAATACGCAAGCCGTCAGACAACATTGGTGGCTGAGTGAAACCCCTGAACTGTTAGGAAGCCACACATACCTGGGGTCCATATCTATTTTCAGTTGAACTATTGCTGAACACTTCCACATTGTTTCAAATCCAGCTGTTTCAGATCCATTCTGAAAGTCGTTCTAGATCCAGCTATTTCAGATCTATTCTGAAATCCGTTTCGGATCCAACCATTTTCGATCCATTCGACATCATTTCAGATCAATTTGTTACCGATCACGTCCACGTCGTTGCAGATCCATCTGTTTCCACTCTCTTCTGGGACGTAGCATATCCATTCTGAATTGTTTTTTAAAAGAACAGTATAAAATTCCATTTTTTGGCCATATCTCCCTTATTTTAACTCTATTTCCTTTGAAACTTCCCAGACACCCTTGAAATACCATTCTACATATTTTATTCCTGAGGTCCATATCCAACATTCTACTTTCCAAAGCCTGAAATCTCACATTTGTCTATTTTTAGGGTTTTCCATAACTTCTTCAATTTTCACCCACTTGCCTCCAAATTTTGCCACCGTGTTCATTCCCTATTTATGCTTCTTTGTCCATCTTTGACCAATTTTCTCATTCTTTCACCTTGCTTCTGAAATACCAATTTTTTGCTTCCCTATCCATCAGAAAGTGTCCAAAACCTATTCATACCCCAATTACCCATCCAATTTTTTCCCAAATCCAAATTTCCCTTTACTAAATAAGCTTTCGTTCGTTTTTTTCTATCCATTCCCCCCCTCCTCAAAAAAAATCCTCCTGGTTATGGTTGTCACCCGCGCAGGGGAAAAAATAATGGAGGAAGCACTTGTAGCCATCCAAACCAAACTCCAAGATCTTGATGAAAAATTTCTTAGCCTCCATCTTCAGCATTCAACCATGAATAATAACCGACAGCAAGAATCTTCTGCAGCCAATGGGTTCTCTTCTTCCAGCAATTTCCATGGTCCGAAGCTTGAATTTCCTTGCTTCAATTGTACTGATCCGACTGGATGGATCTATCATGCAGAATAGTATTTTAGTCTGCATAATACTTTTGATGTCCAAAAAAGTTTCACTTACATCCTTTCATTTGGAACAGGAATACCTTCAATGGTATCTTTGGTACATCAAGGCTCATGATGAGCCAAAATGGATAGATTTTTTTCAACTCCTTTTGCAACGATTTGGTCCTAGTGCTTTTGATGACTTCACCGGAGCCCTCACTAAACTTCGTCAAAGTGGCACTATGAGAGAGTATCCGATGGAATTTGAAAAACTAGCCAATCACACAGAAGGATTGTTTAATGAATTCTACAGAAGTTGTTTTATCAGTGGTCTTAAGGATGAAATATGGTCAGAGCTTAAAATGTTCTGTCCCAACACAATGATGGAAGTCCTAGGGTTGGCTAAGTTGGAAGAAGACAAGATTGCATCCCAACAACGCTCCAAGTTCACTTTTGTTCCCTTCCAAAATATGGGTTCTCAACGACCTCCCATCTTGCCATCTCCTCGAACAACTCCTATCAAGCATTTGTATGAAACAGAAATGCAGGCCCATAGAGAAAAGGGCTTTGCTATAATTGTGATGAGAAATTCACTCAGGGACATAGATGTGTTCAACAAAAGCTCTATCTCTTGGATATGGACTCTCCGTTTGCCTCTAAAATCGGTGAAGAAGCTCGAGATACAATGGATGATCAGGTCGACATTCAGGAGCCTCCTATTGATCCCCCATATCAGGATGAACAACCAGAGATATCTCTCCATGCTTTATCTGGCGTCACCACCCCCCAAACAATGCGGGTCAGGGGCTACTTCAAGAAGCTTCCTCTTACAATACTCATTGATTCTAGTAGCACTCATAACTTCATTGACCCTCGGATCGCCAAACATGCTGATCGTTTTGTCCATCCTTGCTCCAACTTTGAAGTCATGGTTTCCAATGGAAGCACCTTACCTTGCAAGGGGAAGTGTCACAATGTGTGTATCTCTCTGGAATATTATAACTTGCACTCTCACATGTTTGCCAAGCGTCCCTAGGAGGATGGGATGTGGTTTTGGGCATTCAATGGCTATGCACACTTGGCCCCATCTTATGGGATTTTGCTAAACTTTGGATGCAGTTTTCAGTCAATGGGAAACAACACAAATTTAAGGGCTTACAACAAGGGTCTCTTTGCATCATCAATTCATATCAGTTCACATCACATGGTGTCATCGCTCAACTACATTCCATTTAGATGCACCCCTCAATGGTCTCCCCTACTTTCTTGGATAGATATGCAAGTGTCCTTGCTGAACCAGTGGGATTGTCACCTTCAAGAGACCTTTCCGGTAAGAATTTAGCCGCATCTACATCTCAGCAGGAAATGATGGCTATTTTGCATGCAATACAGAAGTACCAACCATACCTATTAGGGAATTATTTATGCATCAAGACTGATCTCCAAAGTTTGGCAAACTTCTTAGAACAATGGGTCTCCTCCCGAGCACACCTGAAATGGGTTATCCAACTCATGGGTTATGCCTATGCGATCAATTACAAGAAGGGTAATGACAATATGGTGGAAGATGCTCCTTTTCGCACATTTGATGACCTGGTTTCTCTTATAGCTATTTCTTTGCTTGTTCCAAATTGGTTGCAATCTGTTCAACAAGGCTATCTCTTCTATGAACTCCATGCTTCTTCATCAACATAGCACTCCGGGTTCCTAAAAATGTATGACCGGGAACAATGTAACTTATTTTGGCAGGGACTGAACATGAAAATTCAACAGATGGTGGCTGACTGTGATAATTTCTAGGTCAACAAGGGTGAAATGACACTCCTTTCAGGACTACTCGAACCCCTGTCCATCCCTATAGAGATTTGGACAACTATTTCTATGCATTTCCTAGAAGCGCTCCAGTGGTACAATAACACATCTAAAAGGGCACCATATGAAGCAATCTATGGACATGCACCGCCAGTTCTTCTTACGTACACCCTCAGCAGCTCCCCAGTTCCGGCAATTGACTCGGTTCCTCGACACCGCGATGAGATTCTTCTCATTTTGTAGGAAAATCTTCACATGGCAAGAATTCGATTAAAACAACAATCCGATCAACACCATTTTGAGCGCACTTTTCACGTAGCTAATATGGTTCTTCTTCGTCTATAGCCTTCCAAGCAACCCTCCCTACAACTCAAAAGGTGTTACTGGCCCGGAATGTAACCCGAGGATGCTTCAAGGGAACCACTCCTTCAGATTCTGCATCAATTTCCACATCTAAAGCTTTGAGGACAAAGCTTTTTCTAAGGGAGAGGAGATGTTAGGAACCCATGTCAACCCTTCTATTTACTATGTTTGTATATTGTTGTTGGACACATATGCTTTGTAAGTCATCCCGTAGTATTTGTTAATCCATAGTTCATCTTATTGTTGTTGGATGCATATGCTTTGTAAGTCATCTTGTAGTAATTGTTGATCCATAGTTTGTATTGGCTCATGGTTTGTATTGACACATGGTATTGACCCATGGTGTTGGCGCTTAGAATTAGTATATAAGTTTGTGTTGAGACCAATGAAGGTATCGTGAAGTTATTTGTATTGAGCTTGCTCAAAGGAGATTTCCCCCTCAAAGTGGCCTGTGATCAATAAAAGTGATTCTGAGTTCTTTTATTTCTGCTATCTCGCATATTCTCATTAATTAATTGTTGCAGGTTCATCACAAATCTGTAGAAAGGTTTCTTAAACTGGAAAAAATAGAATGTTTGTTGTATTTAATTTATACTTCATTGTTCTTTAAGATAAGAATGTTTATGGCTCTGTAATTTTGCATTTATTTTGATCAAGAGCGTAGTAGCTCTGCATTTCACTCGAGCATAATGATAGCTCTTCTAATGTTTTAATGGGAACGATGCTAAGAGCATTAGCTCTGTCATTGCATGTGTTTGGTCTTTGGAGGACCTATGCCCAGTTTATGAAGTTGATCCTCTTAGGAATTTGTGAGTTGATTTTAAATGGGTGAATGTTTTAAAGATTTAAAGAAAGGAAGGATGGGTTCTTCGTTTGGTTTTCCACGGTGATTTTTAATTCATTTTAAATGTTTAAGAGTATGGATAAAAATTTTGATGCTGCATTTGATCTTAAAATTAAGTATGAGATCCTCTGAGATAATTACAAAGGTTGTTTTCAACATTGGTCTAAGTTTTAGATTTCAATTTAAAGTATTATGTATGCTGGGTTTTGATAATGCAATTTGGCACTATTTCATGGGGTTTTGAAGTTTATTCTATAAGTATGTAATACTGAAATATTTTAATGTAGAATTTTACATTCATTTTAAATTAATAGTAAACAAGCCCTAATCTTCTAGTCTTAAGAATTAAAATACAGTATGGAGGTTAAAATGAATAAATGTGATTCTGTGAAAAACATAAAGTAGTAAATTTAAGCCCCTGAAAGAAATCTATTGAAATTGTAAATTTTTTGTCTATGCAGGTATCTAGCATAGGCTAGCGATGTTATCCCTGCTAGATTCTTTTACGTGTTGAAGACTAGGACATAGTTTTTAAATTTTGATAGAGGCTTCTAAACAAAAAAATAATAAATGAACTGAACTAGGGATTTCTTTGACCTAGGGAGCCCATGCCATATAGCCCTTGCTCCATATAAAAGAAAAGAAAAGGAAATAAAAATTATAATTACAGAAACAAAAGTGATGTCCAGTGCTTTTAAATTTAAATCCTACTTTATCCATTTGTACAATAAAATGTAGTTTCATTCCTGATTTCTGTAGCTTGCCTTTCCTTTGCAGAATCTGCACACTCAAACACTAGTTAATGGAAATAATTGTGTATTGTTATGGCTGACCTGTAGAGTGCTTTTAATTGAATGACCTTGGGACTACCACGTTCCTCCTAACCATGACCCTTAGACCATTCTCGATTCTAACTGGATCCCCCTGAGCTGGTTCCAACATGCAATAGGAAAAATAGAGGACCTAGGTCACACTGCTGATAATGATGATATCTTGAGAAAATAGTAAGCTCCTCCAGTTCTGTAATAAATTATCTTCTCTTACCATAAGAGAATGATAGAAGAAAAGATGATATGTGTCTTGGGAATTGTCCTTCTTTATATAGGTGAGATTTTTGGAATATAGTCGTTGAGTTTAAATAATAATATTTCAATTTTTAATTTAAATTGAATTATAATATTTGTAAAAGCTATTTTACTAATTACTCATTCCTAGTTTATCTAGGAGTTTTACTTTGTTACAACTAGATGTATCTTTAAGTTAGATCACAATTTTTTCTTTAAGTATAATAATAATATAAAGAAATATCCTATGCATAAATTTTATGCATACTATTTACACATAAGTGAGCTTTCTTTTATAAATAACCAATATGATTATTTAATAATTAAATATCATAATAACTCTTTGATTTAATTAATTAAATAGCATAATAACTCTTTGATAAATATTTAAATATAAGGTCCAATTGTTTGGACAAGGTCTTTTGGTAAGCTTGGATACTTGGCTAGGTTAGGTGACTCTATGTTCCTCTTGCATGTTGGATTCCCTCGTTTAAAATGGTAGCTCCCACAGTCGTTGATGAGAGATATAAATGATTCACTTAACCAATTAAATAATTGTGATGAATAGTAGTGCTATTCAGAGTCTTCTCAACTCAACACTTTTAAGATCAAGTAACCCCAAGTGCTCTTCAGAGCTTTGGCTCAACACTCTTACATGGGCGTTATGCTAGTGCAATTCAAGAGCATTCCACTCAACACTAATACTAGAATGTGTTTGTGAAGCACATCTAGAAATACAATGGCCTCAGATACGATACTTATTATCAAGCTTGGAGTGGTCGAGGGCTTATGCCAAACACTCTATGTACATCGGGGCTTACGCCCAGTACATAAGGAAATCATCTATGTACATCGGGGCTTATGCCCAGTACATAGGTCGTCCATGTGCTCCAAAGTCCACGCTCAACACATCATAAAAGTCAATCATGTATTTCATAGCTCTGCACAGTAAGTAACAAAGATCATCTCAGTATATTAGGGTTTTGTACTCAAATCTCATAATAAAACATAAATCGAATACATTGGGGCTTTCTCCCCAGTATATAACAATAACCTGCATGAGTGAGGGTCCATGAACAAATATGTATATCTATAAAATAAATGAATCATGTAGATTGGGGCTTATGCCCAGTATAACAAAATAAATCATATTTGTTGGGGGTTAAGCCCAATATATAACATCAAAATAATTGGTCAAACTTCGGGATATTACAACTTTGAATTGGAAAAAAAAGAATAACCTTGTGAAAGTTATTATTATTAATCATACAATTTATTAAGAAGAGGAAAAGTATCTCCTTATGATTCACTAGGAAGAGAATTCTTTATGCCATATTAGCAAGGCATTTAGAAAAAAATTGTATATTATACAAAGCTCTAATATGCCTTCTTCGAAGCTTTTGCTTATAAGTGATAGTGATAAGTGGAATCTGCCAACAATTATATATATATATATATATATATATATATATATAAAGAAGAGGAAAACATTTAATGAATAGAAATACAAGCTAATTGCCAATGAACCACGCCCATACTGGCTATTTATTATATAATATTAAGATATATTTTATTTAGTAATTTATTTCTTATTTAATTTTAATTTATTTATGTTCTTATTTATTATTTAATGTCTAAATAAGTATCTATATTTTTTTTTTCCAGCGAAAAAATCTACTATTGATATTCAATATTGAATAAAATAGTACAAAGATAGATTTGATTCTGCTATAGAATCAGATACAACAAATATATACAGACATAGAAGCAAAGAAAGCTTCAACATGGACCAGCCAACCAAAATAATGACAGTTCTGCTTAAATCTCATGACAGATCAACACATCACAAAGAGGCAAAATTGTTTCCTAAAAACTTTTCCAATAAAGACTACTACCAGAACCCATCCAACTGTCCAAAAATACATAGATAAAAAACAACCCGCTTAGTCAAAAAAGAAAAGGGAGCCACTGTCCAGGACACTATTGTCCCACCACTCCTCCCAAAACAAATGACCTTCAGAGCCCGAAAGAGCATGCTTCGATAGTTTGTGTGCTAGAGAATTGTGTTCTCTAAAGATATGCTCAAACATAATGTGCTTATGTTTAGAAATTTCAAGTTGAGTCCGAACAACCCAATGTCTCAGGTGTATGACATTGAGTCTAAAGTCACCCGCCGCCCATTTTATAGTAACCCTGGAGTCCCCATAGACCTTTAAATTGACCAAACCAAAACAATTTGCAACTTTAAGGATACACCATAAAGCCATTAGTTCTGCTTTCATACTAGTTCCCATGCCGCAATTGAGTCGAATAGTGAAGAAATGAGACTCATTTAGATAGACGACACCACCAATAGCGCAAACCCCAGATTGAGAAGCTCCATCGAAAAATAATACAGGCTGATCCACTTTGAAGTTGAAACTGCTAACCTTGTCAACCTTCAGCTTTTGATCTTCCATCTTACAATTTGCAAACATATTTAAAGCTGTCAAGATGCATTGTATAATATCAGGATTACCATTTTTAAGAATAGCTCTGTTTCTGTAATACCAGATAGCCCAGGGAATACATAAGGCAATATAGAAATATTGCTTACAGTATCGAAACCAATTAAGTAGACATTTATTGAAATCACCAACGTCCCAGCACTGAGTGATGTTCAACTTATAAGAGATCACATCCCAAACCTTATGTGTGAAGTAACAGTTAACAAAGAGATGTTGCCTTGTTTCTCCTTGCATTTTACAAAGGATACAATATCCAGGTCCTGACCAGCCCCTTTTACATAAATTATCCCAGGTCTTTAGTTTGTCTTACAAAAGTAACCAAGTGAAGCACTTCAATTTGATGGGAATGTACCAAACCCAGAGTCTCTTATACCACCAGTCTTGTGGATATATAAACCTATCTTGAATGATTCTGTTATACATGGTTTGTGCTGTAACCATTCCCGTGGCTGGGTTTCCTCCCCAGACTAGCTGATCTTTATCAAGTGACAAACTGGCACCTATAGAACTTAACTTCCATGTGTAGTCATTCCATAACCATGCTAAAAAACCAGATAAGCCAATATCATTTGCAGACAACCATGATTGATGTTTCTCGACTCCAGAACTGGGATAATGAATCTTGTTCAAAGTAGACAGACCCAATATTTGTAAATAACTTATAATGGAAGAAGGAAGAGAAACGCAATCCTCCATACCAATAATGCGGTCAATTCCAACACGAACCAAGGCACCCAAACCCACCTGCCAGGAAAGATCAGATCTTATCCAGTCCATTGTCTTCAAAAAACCTCGCCACATAGGGGAAGAATTCCAGCAGGTTAACTTTGATTTTCTAAACCATAAGAAGGCATCCATTTTTAAATATTTGCCCCGAATTAATTTGGACTAGAGAGTTGTTCCAAATAAACATCTCCATAAGCTTTTCGATCTGAGGTCAACATTAAAAACTCCCAATTCTTTGATGCCCCATCCCCCAAACCTGTAGGGTCTTGCAATAGTGTCTGCTGCAACCATGGGAACCTTATCACAGACTGCCAATCCGAACCAAAGGAAGTTATAAAAGAACTTTTTGATAGTCTTGATTATAGACCTTGGAACCTCCAGTAACGAAAACCAGTAGACTGGTATGCTGCATAAAACAGACTTCAACAGAATGAGTTTGCCCCCAATAGATAAAAATCGGAAAGACCAATGAGAGATACGCGCTTCAATTTTGAGAAGAAGCCAATGCCAATCCTTTATAAGATAGTTGTTAGGTTTAAGAAAAAAACCCAAGTATTTCAAACCTTGGTTCATATCACAGCACTTGTAAGGCAGCATAGTGAGAATGTCACACAACTGGACATCATTGGGATCTAAGTGATAAAAATTAGATTTATCAGAGCTTACTTTCATACCAGAAGCACAACAAAAAGACTGAATGATAACTTTATAGTTATGCCATTCAATAATAGAGTCCACACCTGCGACTAGAACATCATCAGCAAACATAATATGTGAAATTATACAATCCTTAGCAACCTTTATTCTTTTAATTTTCCCACTCTCAACCGCTTGGTGAACCAATCTACTGAACCCATCCATAACCAGAATGAAAAGAAGTGGTGAAAGTGGGCACCCTTGCCTGATTCCCCTGGAGCAATAGAAAAATTCTGATGGACTTCCATTAATCAATACAGAGATATTCATAGTAGTGATGCAGGCCATTATCCATTTGATGATCACCGGAGGAACACCAATTTTAATAAGAACTAATCTGAGAAAGGACCAGTTGACCCTATCATAAGCTTTCTCTAGGTCCATTTTAAGGAGAAGAGCTTCTTTTTTTTGAATATTTATGTTGTGCAAAAGCTCCTGAGAGATACCAATGGCGTCATGAATTTGTCTTCCATCTAAGAAGCCAAATTGTTCAGTTGAGATGTACTGGGAGAGCACAATCTTAAGCTGATCTGCAATAATTTTTGTGATGAGCTTGTATAACAAATTGCAGAGAGCAATTGGTCTATAATCTCCAAAAGTCCCCGGCTTATCCTTTTTGGGAATAAGCGTGACAAATGTAGCATTCAATCCTCCCATAATATATCCATTATTTTTGGAGTAGTTCACCAAATCCACAAGTTCTTTACCCATCAGATCAAAAAAGTGCAAGTAAAGCTCCACCGGCCACCCATCCGGACCGGGGCTTTTCTCTTTAGCAAAAACTTTGAGAGTTTGCTCAATTTCATCTAGAGAGATCTCTTCTAATAAGCGAACATAATCTTGTTCATTAAAAAACTGAGGAAAGAGATTAGCAATTCTGATTTGTTCTGATAAACAGCATTCCCCAGAGTCACTATAAATGGTTCCAAAATATGATACAGCTTCTACTTTTAAATTATCCATACCAGAATGTAAAGTGCCCCTGTCATTCACAACTTCCCAGATATATTTAGAGTTCCTTCTAGCTGAAGCGTATGAATGAAAAAATTTAGTGTTTCTATCACCAAGAGAGATCCAGGTGGCACGGCTTTTAAGCCGCCATTCTTTTTCAGCTAGCAATAAAATCTCTTCTTTCTTCTTTTCATACAGCCTCATGACTTCAAAATCATGATGTGAAAGGGAACAATGAAAATTGGCCGAGAGAGCAGCCTGAACCTTGTCTTCTAACAACTTTAACTCCAAATTATCAACCTTTTTCCTGTTCCTGATCCACTTAGCAACCAATACTTTCAACTCTTTTAATTTAGAACAGAAATTCAGAATTGGATTAGGATCATATGCCGAACAATTTATCCAGAATTCTCTAACCAAAACACAGAAAGATTCATCTTCAAGCCAGGATGAGTTAAATTTGAAAGGCAAAGCTGGAATGCTTCTCATATCCTCCAGCTGAAGTATGATGGGCCAGTGGTTCGAAAATTTGTAATCATACACCCAAGTTCTGTGTTTCTGGAAGCTATCCAATAACTTTGATTTGACAAGAAACCGATCCAAGCGTTTATGAACACCATATTTATCGAATCTGCCATTAGTCCAAGTAGGGAGCACCTTATGGGGCTGAATGTCCACCAATTCTGATTTCTCCACCAGCTGCAAAAAAAAATCTGCTAGCTCATCCAATCTAGCTGCACCACCCCACACTTCAGAGGCATGATAGGTGAAGTTTAGATCACCTGCGATAATCAAATCTTGTGAATTTAAAAGACCAGAATCTATAAGAGAAGACGAGAAAATGTGTCTCTCCCGATAGGGCGCATAGCAGTTGAGAACAGTAAGAGCTTGATGATTGCCACAAAAATGTCCTTTAAGAAGAATACCCCAGCGAGTGAAGAAAGGTTTAAAAGCAAAAAAATTTGTGTCCCAAGCAACGGCTAGACCCCCAGAAAGACCTATAGAACTCGACGCAGAAACCTCCGAGTTTGGAAGAAGATTACAAAGTTTCTGAATAGCAATGGCTTCGTCACACATTGTCTCTTGAAGAAGGACAACCACAGGGACAGTAGCTTTAAGGAGAGTGGATAAGGCCTGCACCCTTGACACCTTAACCAAACCCCGAACGTTTAAGGAAAGAAAAGACATCAAGAAATATTCAAACCAGGGGACACCGCTCTAAGCCCCGAAGCCCTATCCACCGCATCTAGCCTCTGCGAAATAGGAGTATAAGAATCACAAGGAAGAGAAGCATTCTGGTTCCAAACCCTTTTTTTTTACCCCTTCTTATAGTAACATTTTGAAAATTTAGGGTGTGAACAGGTATAGCTAAAGATCCCAATTCTGGATTCTTTGAAAAAGAGGGAAGAGGGGGAAATTCCTCCCCACTTGCTGACATAAGATACCCACTCTCTTCTAAAATAGCAGTATCACTAGGGTTTGATAAATAAGCAGGATTATACACAGTCTGGTGACCGGATAAACCCCTCCCAACAACACAGCTCAGATTTAATGAAGATGAAGAAGGATTTTCAGACATTAAGGGCAAATCCTCACCCAAAACATCAGAAGAACGAGAATGTAGAACTAGGTCTTTAGAAAAAGAGGTCTCAGTATCAGTGGAGATAGGGAAAACATTCAAACCCTGACTCTTTGGTGAGTCACCAAGATCAGCAGGAACAGTCAATTGTTCACTGAAAAGTTTGCGGCCGACTTTAGGGCAAGGAGAAGTCTGAGCAGAGATAGATAATGGTAACCCAGTAATCAAATCATGTCACATCTGAATATCTCCATTATTGATGCGTTTAGAAAGCAGTTGTTCTGAATTCTCAATAAATTTAAGTTCATCCCTTGATAAATCCGGATAACATATAGGGGTTTGAAAATTAAGCTTACCCGAGTTATCAGCAGCTGCAGTTGGAGAGGCCTTCCGAGGAGAGGGAAGTTCCTGGTCATCCGACACCACCAACAGCTTGCAACTGATGGGGCAATTGGACCGCACATGACCAGTTTGTCTACAACTGAAGCAGCGAAAAGGAATCTTGAGATAATCAAGTTGCAGCTTCCATACCTTAGCTCCCCACACAATCTTGATTTCGGCCGGCAAACCCTCCTTCGTCTCAATTTCTACCATAACTTTCGCAAAACGACGATCCATCCCATACAAATTTTGCTTGTCGAAACGAATAAATCTTCCAGCAGAATTTGCAATCCCCATTAAAACCTGCTCCGACCAAATCTCGATGGGAAGGCCTGGAATGACCATCCAGAGGTGCCGGAGAGACTGAAATTCATGTAACGGATCGAAGTTTATATGCCAGCGCTTTAAAAACAGAGACCCCTTCTTAAATTCCCAGAAACATGACAGAATTTTGTCAATATGTGCAGCCTCTGAGAAAGTAAAAAGAATCCACCTGTTCATCAAAAGATTTATCCTGGGAGCCAAACCAGTAATCGGCACCCACATTTTGTTAACCCAATCCATGATTTCTAACTTGCTCCCAGAGGCGAACTCACAACGTCCTACCAGCGCTCTGTCAGCCAGAATACCAATACACCACAGCCCGAAATCAGCATCAATATCATATCTCATAATCTCTGCTTTGGCTTTGAATGTTTTTAACAAACGACGCGCTTTTTCCTTCTGCCCACATAGCTTAACACCACAAGCCGAACCATTACCAGCCCTAACAGTGGAATCCCCCACAACAACAGAAGAAGACGGCCCTTTAGAACTAGGAGAGCGATAAGTCTCCCCCATTACAAACCCAGATGCGGGCAACAATCAAAGATATCCGAGCTGTCGGTCACTGATGTGACCAAACTGACAGCTGCCAAAACGATCTCAATAGCGACACAACTATGAAAAGACAGACCCCACATATGACAAAGCAAATGATAAAATGGCACAGAGTCACCAAAACTAGGGTAGGGCCAGATTTTAGCTGACTTAGTGAAAAATCCAATTGACAGGACGATTAGGAACCCACGGCTAAAATGCTTGTTCCCACTTTTTTTTACCTTGGCTGGTACTAGGCTGATTCTTTAAATCAGCTGGACTCCAAGTCGCCGCAGGTCGCTAGATCATCCCATCAATCTTCATAATCGATAAAATCTGCAAAAAATCGCCGAAAAGATCCAAACCCTAGCCATTAAAATGCTCGATCTAATAAATACATTTTAATATTTTTATTAAAAATATTTAAATTTATTTATGAAATATAAATAAATATAAATTTATTTATTATATCTGAGGAGAGGCGTGAAGCCCTAGCCTCAGGATTCACTATGTTTTCAATGTTGAAAGGGCCATGTTGGGCGTGAAACCCTAACTTCATATTAATTGAATTTGTTACATCTAACTAATAAGAGAAGGGCATAAATCCTTCTTGGATAGACTGCACAGTTTAATTAAGTCTGTCCTTATCGTGAAAGAAGAGCAAAGGGCATAGGCTCTCTCCCTCTCACGTTTTATAGTTTAATTTATTTTCCTGGGGAAGGTAGAACGTGGTCCCATTTCATTGATGTTTTCCTATTAAAGAAGCTTCGAGATCCTGAAGTGTTCTATTTAAGTCATGTTAATTTTATTGCAGAGATAAGGTTGTATGCTTTGTTAGAACGTGGTCCCATTTCATTGATGTTTTCCTATGAAAGAAGCTTCGAGATCCTGAAGTGTTCTATTTAAGTCATGTTGATTTTATTGCAGAGATAAGGTTGTAAGCTTTGTTGGCTGTACAATGGTATCGTGTATGATTAAAGGGGCACATAGCTTCAAGGCTTGTATAAGTTTTCGCTTTATGTAATCTAAATACCTCTACTCTAGTTAGAGAAGAGTGTAATGGAGAATCCGTGAGCGCTTAGCCCTAGATTCTTTTTTCTTTCAAGCTATTTGATTCATACTTTAATTATTTATGTGAAAAAAAGGAACAAGGTAGAGAGTAATCCTTAGTTACACTCACGGATATGTTTAAAGAAATTGGCATGGAAATAACCTTAGCTTGTTATCTTGTTGTGTTCTTAGTGTCTAAGTGAAAAATTAAGTTATAGTGGGGTGTAACCTTTGGCCCAAGCTTAAAAGGGAATACATACTTAAGGTATAGTTGAGTACTAATTTCAGTTGAAGGAATTTGAGAGTGGAAGAACTCTCACTAAGAAACCTTCTGTTTTAGTGAATTTGTTGCTCATAAGGCGGCCTCTCGGTGGAAAAACACACTCCACCCAAATGATGGAATGGTTGGGTGGAAAGTTGTAGTCAAGCTTAGAGTGAGTCTACTTACATCAAATGAGTATTCTTTAAGGTAATGTATGATTATTGTTGAATTGTATTATTCAACTTATTTATGAAAAGAAAATGATGTGTTTAAATATTGCATGGGTCTTTCATTTGTATGATTTATAAGGTGTTGAAAAGATATTTATATTTATTTCGTTTTATAACCAATGGCTGAAATATATATATATATATATATATATATATATATATATATATATATATAAAGAGAGGCTAGATTCTAGCTTTGGGAGAGGCTAAAGATTAAGTGTTTTCAATAATAAGTTCATAGTTGCTTGAAAGAAATGAAATTCCAGTTTGAAATAAATAAATTGAGTAGAAGGACTACTTGGAATATTTGGGTTTCCCTAATATCGATTTGGAAATCCACAAATGCTAGCATGAACTTATTAAATTATGAGTGCATTACTTTTATGTTTTTACAAAGTAGAACATGCTAATGAATGTCCTTTTATATTATGTTTTTAGAAAGTAGAACATGCTGGTGAATGTCCTTTTATATAAGGTTGCTATTAGCATGTAATTATTTGTGGGCTTTAAAAGAGATACTTTGAAGTTATACTTCCTTAAGATGAAAATGCCTTGGAGTGAAAGTGAGATCTAAAGTAGATTTTATACTAAATAGTTAAGCATGATTAAAGATGGTCCTTATTACATTGATTATGTGATTGAAAATGGAATTAAAGAGGGAAACACGAAGTACTCCAATGTTATTTAGATATTAAAGGAATCATGAGAGGAAAGTTGAAGTGAGATTCCATGAGCCTATCATATATAAGGGTTCTCTTATAGTAATAGTAAAAGTTCTACTTTTGATATTCTTAGAAAGGTACAAAGTGCTTATACTTTAAGATTTAATATAAGTTAATTCATCGACTTGATTGTATAATGAAGTTTATACTTACACGAGAATTTCTCAATAAAGATTAAGCTGAAATTCTTATAAGATGTACCTAATTCTTACTTAATCAAGTTAGTTGTAGAATCTATGACACAAGTATGCATCGGTCTATGGATTGCTACTAACTTCATAGAGCAACCGAAGTTCTCCATGTTAAATTTTTAAGGGTTAATTATTATGTTAAGTAAGGAAAGTATTGAGTGAATTTGATATGGAATGATTATGTTTAACTAAATGAAAGGTTAAAGGTGAACCAAATAACTTGTTAAGATACTATTTTGAAGAAAAAACGAATTATGGGATTCCCTCATACATTAAGATTGCAGTTGGGAAGAATGTATTGGCTCATATTGATCTGATAAGTTAAGTGGCTAACCTATTGGTTGTTTGAGTGAAAGTTAAAGGAAAAGAAAATTGCACTAAGTGTTAACACCCAAATTGACCCTAAGGTTGCAGAAATGCCAATCTGGGGTAACCACAAAACCACTTGAGTTGTACTTCTCACCCAATACAATCAGAGAGGGATCTCTCACTATTACAAATCCTTCTAGCTCAAGATGTTCAATCAAACACATTTAGAAGGTCATATTTTTGACAGGACGGTTTGTTTTTAATGTTTTTGCAAGATAACCACGAGAGAAACCATTGGGCGATGGAGTCTAAAATGTAACACATCCATCAAATAAAAGTGCAGCTACACAAAATATCAAAACAGAGGCAAGGAACCCACCCATTTGTAGTCAAAATGTTGTTGTATGGTGATAAGGAGGAAATGAAAACCAGTCCATTAACATGAGCATCAAACTGAGATGAATTCAATGTCAACATTAGAAGAAACAGTTGGTGAATATCTGAAAACAATAGCCAGAGCTTATGATTAAGAATTCTGCACTATCACAAATTGATTTCAGATATGAAAATAAAACATAATGGAAGTAATATAACTAGATGCACGTTAACATAAGGAAAGGAAATAGACTGCAACGTAAATAACACATGAATATCTGCCATAAACTAGCTTTAAGCACTGTAATTCTATTGAAGATTACATAAAAAAATGGAGCTAAATTCCCCCAGGTCTCAACTCACTGATTTTCCAACCCTTTGATACCTCTATTACATGGGAATTTATAGGCCCTTAGGCTCGAAACTTCTAACAAAAAATAGTTATGGCTGAGCCGACACCTATATGGCCCAGTCCACCACATTTGAATGCTAATTACAACAGAGAATGAAAGCTGATAGACAACCATGACTGAATTTCCAGGTGTCACTACATGATTGTGGACTACAATGGCCCCTGAGCAGCTGGCAGGCCCTAAGAGGTCTAAAAAATATAGGAATATTACATATCTGAAACAAACTGATATGATAGGAAACAAAATATCATGAACAGGCCACCACCTTATGCTGGAGCTATTACATGGCCTTGCTGGTTGAAGAAATCCTCCACTTTGAGGGAATCATCCACTTGTCCTTCACCTATTGAAGGAGGAGGTGTCACTATCTCACTGGGAAAGATGTAGTCTTTGAGAATCTCCATGTTTTGGTGAATGTTTTGTTTAGCTTTCTGGGTCTCTCCCTTCTTCTTCTTTCGCTAAGCCTTCCTGTTCACTTGTCGAGCTTGTTGCTCCTCAGGCTCGCTAGCGATGCTCTCTTCTGAGTGCTTGAAATTTACAAGGGACAAGCGAGGGTGACTATCTTCCAAGTCGGACCATGCCTACTCTGGCACAAAGATCACTCTGGCTTCTTGATTTCCCCCCATGACCCACTCTTAACTGCAAATATTCGGATGGATAAGTTGGACACCTTTGCAAATATGGATGCGCACAGTAAACAATGGAAGCCTGGTTATAGTAAAATGGTACTCAAGGATAATCATTTGTCATGATTGCTCAACAGAACTCTTTGCGCGCCCGAGGAAGATGACTAGGATTCAGTGTCGCGTTAAATGGATTTGGATAGACTTTTGCGTTAAGTGGAAAGGCATATGATGGCTTGCAAAATTATTCCTCTGCAGCAGAAGTGTTTTTAACCCCACATCTCCACGATCGACTCAACACCATCAATATTGACCTTACTCTCAGCTATACTATCGAATGGCATGGCCCCTACCAAGTTCGCAGATTTCGACTTTGTCAGTGTCTCGAGCATGTTTAATCCATGAAAAAATTATCCACCGTTGATAGTCACTTCTGCTAGATCTATGTCATCCAATCCTATGGCCTATACCAAAACTTTGTGAATATGAAAACACCTATTCCTTGCGTTCGTCCAATCTATGAACTGCACCAGAGCCGTAGATCTTCGTTGTTGGTTGTTGATCAAGTTTCTGACATGCTCGTTGGTTGGTCCAACCTGCCTATGCATAATACGACCCCAACTCCTTTCGTGATGCATCCCTACGTCCATCGATCCGCTTCCCATAGATCAGAGTCGTTCATTTGTGCCGTCACATAACTTATGGGCGGGCTTTGCAATTTTAGTTCTTCTTTGCCATGTTTAGACTTAGGGCTTTGGTTATTTCCCTTTTCAAGCTATGAACATTGATCCATCTATAACACTTAGCATGCATCTGGGCCAATTGGCTCTAACCATCGAGGCCTTCTCTACCCTTTTCAGAGACTTAACCCTCCATTTCATCTAGGACCAAACTAGTGCTAACAACTGGATCCTATTGGGGATGTTATCCTCCCTATGAGGTAGCAAAGAACCCCGTGGACCCAGTTCCTGACCCATTGGGCTACTCCCTGTCACAAAGATACAACCTGAACCAAACTTAAACCTGAAAACTGAAATGCTTGATGCCAAGGTGAAACTAAACTGCACCTACTAAAAGACCAACTAAAAACTGAAAAACAGTACTGCAACCAAAAATGTTGAGAAGGTGCTCGCTATATCGAGATTATTTATGCACAGATCACCCTATCCTATGCTACTAGAATGGCTTCCATATTAGGTGATACGAAAATTCCAATGCAACCAATCCAACAGCTGACCAAATAAGTAAAATTTATCATCATGCTCGACTAATCAGAAAAGAATAAGACAACGGTACAAAGAAATGATGATAGGTGTAATCATTTTGGCAGAAATGTAGCCAATCACCCCAACTGAAGAATTTTTCTACGTAATCAGCTATTTGGTCATGGAAGGCATGATATCCTCCAAATTCCTCTGCCATTCCTTTGACATGACAAGGTTGTTCTAGCTGTAATTTGCCTGGAACTTCATTTAATTATGATTTGGCTTGCAGCCTGGAAAATCCCTCTTTGAAAGAATTGTAAACACCCTATCCATCTCCTTTGTCATCCATACTAGGTATTGGGATTGAATTTTCGTGACAGGTCTCAAACAGAACCTGAAAATCATGTATTCTTGATCCCTTATCCAACCCAATAAGATCAAAACCATCAGATTCATATACATCCTTCTGATATGGCTGTAGCTTTGCAACATGGGAGGTTGTTTCAATACATGGACTATCGACACCATCACCTTCTGGGCTGCTCAAAATCCTAGACTAAAAACCCGATTCTACTCTGGTGTCTTGAAAGGAATACCATCCTGATTTTCAAATGGATCATGAGGTAGGACGTCTTCCTGATATGAAGACTCTGAGCTCGAATGATGTGAAGAGAAAACTGTCTGACTATCCTGGTTCTCCTCCAAATTACTCATATTTTATCATCAGGCTGGATGTCTTCACTAAATTCAGGAGTAATATCCAGAAATCCTTTATGAACACCATAGTCCACTTAATCTTCAGCTAAGGAAGAAACCCTTGTTCGCTGGAAGTCTTCATGAACCCATTTATGATTAGCTTCTACTCTTCCTTCCTGATGGGGACAAGGTTTTTTATGCAAGGTTTTTAAGCCTTCTTCATTCATGGCCTCAAAACCTTCCCTTACTACATCCGATAATTCAGGGTAGAGAGGCAGGGTATTACCCCTATCAGGTATATCATCTCCCTGGTTTCTAGTGCTGAGATCATGGGATACAATCTGGTTTTCCTCCCTGATTCTGCATTTCTGCTTTTGATAAGGAATTGCAATTAGACTCTCTTCACTAACTGTCTTAGAATGTGCAAAGTCTTATGTTGGTTGCTTAGGCACATCATCCCAATACTCATCCTCATATTCATCATATATAGGAGGATTGAAATCTTGTTTAAGACCTTCCATAGTAGAATATTCAATCTGCTGGTTGCAACCTATATAAAACAAATTAGTGCTATTCTCTACCTGTATATATCTGGGCTGGTCACTTCTCCATTCACCATGAAAAGGATGGGAATGCAAAGCAGATTCTTCTAGTTCATATCTTCCCTCAATCTCTAATTTCCTCTCCATTCCATCCTCAATGTCTCACTCTGACATATTTCTAGACATCCTAAGATTGTCTTCAACCTCCAATGAATCAATGAACATATGCTACTATGTGGAAGACCTCCTCTCCAATTGGAGAAAAGACAATTCAGAAGGAAGGACAGATGCATAATGCAACTTAGCAGCATTTTCTAGGTGCTGAATTTATTTTTGCATGTTATAATAAAATCTTGCAAACCTCCTGTTAAAACTAGACATGGTTTCACCTTCTTGCTTTTTTATGGAATAAAACTCTGAAAGAACTTGGTCCAATGATCTTCTCCTACCCGAAAACTCCAGAAAGACATTATAAAACTCCTCCCATGTGTGAATGGATTCAGGCTGCAAGTGCTTAAACCACCACTTAACATCTCCTTGGAAAGATTGGGCAAAATACCTCATACAAACACCGTCATGCTCTATTTCAAAAAGGTCCAGGAAATGTTCAAAGCCTTGAAAATGTTTTTCAGCTATAAGACTTCCATCTTCTCCATCAAAAATAGGGAGGTATCTATGGTATTTGTGTAATGTCCCTAAAAATAGTAAAAATTTAAAATTTTTCTCTTACTACTAACATTGCCTAAACCGTTTAATGTATTGCAAATTAATTTCAGTATTGGGAGTTATGTCGGTGATTTTTTGAAGCAATAAGAACTAAAATCTAAGAGAGTTGGTTTTACATTTTATGTTTTCTGTGGAAGCGATGAAGTAGGGTTATATGAGGTGTATAACACCATTATGGCCTATTGCATGCTAGAATAATACTTGAGGTCTCTCTCTAAGTACTTCATTTATAAATTTTGTTTGTTGGTTTCATTTAAATGTTTAAACTGTTTAATTTTATCAATTCAGACATGATGGACTTTGTGAAAGAGGATATGAGTGTCTTGAGTTGGTAGTCTTGCTACTAGTTGGATGTTGAGAGGTAAGGGATGGATACTTCAATTTGCTCGTGCTTACTTAGCAATTTCTTGCTAAAGCATTTCTCAAAACATGTCTTGCAGGGGTACACAAAAAGGAACTTATCCTTAAACTTCCTAGCTTCTATTACCTAACAAGGATCCTTATCCTATGGTTTGAAAAGGGTATAAGGATTTACATTTTTTAATAGCGATGACAAGGATGAAGGAGATTTGATGCCATCACATTTTAACTATATCATATGGTTGAGAAATTGAGACATGAAAGGATGTCGTTGAAGTTTTTAAATGCTACATATGACAATCACGTGGGTGGTGGCCAACTGGACTGAGGGTTTTTTCCTTGGTCTTTACGTTTATCATTTTTCATGGTTTTGGTTGAGAGTAGTTCTTTGTTACTGCGACTGGTTCGGCAGTGCTCTGACCTGAGCTATGCTCATGGTCAATGCACTCGTTTTCTACTACAATGTAGATGGAGGGCATTTAAGTCTAATTGGCAGGTAACACCCTTTCATGTTTTAAGAATTTCTTCCACCATTTAACCTGCAAACAAATATTTCGTTATTGGTTTAACTTGTGTATTTTTATGTATTTATTGGCAGGTTTACACGTTCGGTGTCCCCAGCGTTTGGACTCTAGTTTATGGAAGTAAGATAGGGGATTGGAATTTTTATTGGTAAGTCCAGGTCCTCACAGTATTCATCCCTTCTATTGGTAGCTATGGCTGCACTAACTTGTAGCTTGGTGCTCTTTTACATTGTGACTTTGTTGTACCCCCTTGGGCTCACTGTAAACGAATTTGAATTCTCGTTGGGTCGCCTTTGGTTTGACCAATAGTGGAAATGAAAATTGATTTGGATTAAAAGAGGGGTTCTGGAGCTGGTCAATGTTTAAGATATTTTCTTTATTTTTGTTGTTGATGGGATAAACCCGTGAGGGCTCATGTTTTGATATTGTAGTTGACGATTTTGTCTTGTACAGATATTTTAAAGCTTTAAATGGGGAAGCTACACATCTTGTGTAAATTGGGGTTTTGAAATGAATACGGGTAATGGATCTTTCACCTGCATTTCTTGTTGAATATGTAAATGTCTATGGTAATCAGACTCTTCCTTTTCATTTTGGTATGAAGGGATTTCTATTGTATTAAAAACGAGAGCACATCTCTTCTAGGTTGCTTATGTATGCATGAAGTATCTAGCACTTTTTGGTTTCGTTTTATCTTGAAAGAATGTTTATAAAAATAAATCGTTGTGCAAAAGAAAACGTTGGTCTATGTTCTGCAAGGTCGGGTTTGTCTCCAGTTAGGCTCTAAAGCTGTTAAGAAATGAAATGGATAGAAGCCGGGGATGGGGAAAGAAATCGTTCTTAAAATTTTTGCCTGGGGTTTAAATATTGGACCTATGCTGTGTGTCTAAAGGCACCAACGATACTAGTGGTTTTAACAATGAACCTTGGCACTGGGATTCAATGCCTCTACCTGCATCTTATTCTATTTGTTTAGAGAAATATGGGCTGAGTTGACTATGTGGGTTTTAAGAATAAATTTGTGGGTCCTATCTGGTGAGTCTAACTGCTAGTTAGCTTGCTGTTGAGGAGAATTGAAATGTTGAAATTCCCTATATAAGGAAATCGTAATGGTTGATTATTTAGGAAGTTTATATGTACAACATGTTTTCATACTGCTGGTGTTAAAATAAACCAGTGATTAAGGAAATACTATGTTAATAACTAGTTTGAAATATTTGACACGCGTTTAGAACGTCTCTCTCTTGAAAATAATACATGTAATTTGACTGAGTTTTAACATCTCTAAAGGATGAAAAGTTTAAACCCTAGCTTTATTTAATTTACTAGTTTAAATGTAAAGCATGAGGGTTCTACCAGAATATTTACGATTTCATTTTTGTGGGTTCCAGTAGTCCAGACAACGACATTGTTTAAAAAATAAAAGTTTGATGACAGTCATTCTACTTATATAAGTATCTAGCACAGGCTAGCTAGGATAGCCCTGCTAGATCCTTGAAAACGTCTGAGGGCAGAAGCTTTAAGTTAAACAGAAATATGAAATGGAAATTACCCTAGATTAGTGAACCCGAGAGCCCATGCCAATTGGCCCTTGCTCCTTAAAGGAAATAAAATTATAAAGTACAGAAACATAATTGCTGCATAATAGTTCCTACTGTAAATTTAATTGAACTATATGGAAGTTGGTAGTTCATACATGGTTCTTGAAGCTTGATCCTTCCTTGCAAAACATGCACACTCAAACACTAGTTAATGGAAAAATATATGGACTTAGCTAACTTGTAGTATGATCTTTTAACTGGATATCTTTGGGACTATCATTTTCCTCCCAACCGTGACCCTTAGACCATTCCTGGTTCTAACTGGATCCCCCCGAGTTGGTTCCAACATGCAATAAGAGAAGTAGAGGACCTAGGATAAGCTGTTGAATCATATCTGGGTAATAATATAATAGGCTACTCCAGTTCTGTAGAGAAATTCTCTTATGTTCATAAGAGGTGATAATAAAAGAAGATGCCCCTCTCTTGGGATCTGCCCTTCTTTATATAGGTGACTTCTATTTGGAAAATATAGTTGTTTGAATAATATGTATATATATATATATATTAATTTAATTTCAATTATAATATCCCTAAAAGATATTTTACTAATTATTACTTGTAGTTTATCTAGGATCTTTATTTGTTATAATTAGATGTCACTTAAGTGAGCTCATACATACTAGTACCAATAATAATAATACCACTGATAATATTAGTCATGATAACAATTATGAGAATTATTTTATGCATGCATTCTCATTATATAATTAGCCCATTTCTTTTTAAATAATAACAATATTATTATTAATAATATTAATGATAATAACCATATGAGAGCTATCTTATGCATAACCTTTATGCATGTTATTTACATAAGAAAAATTTAAATCTAATTATTCAATAGTTTAGTCGTGATAACTTTCTTTGATTTAATTATGTATATACCATAGTACTTCTTTTCAAATCTTTAAGTACAAGGTCCAATTCTTGGATAGGGTCTGAAATGTCCCCCATTTTGACCCTTGTAATATTTGGGTTCTAATGTAAACATTGTATGCATACTATGTATGATTCCTAGAATGGAGCTCAAGGCCAAGCCCCCGCTAGTGAATGCTCAATCTTAAAGAGGAAGGTATTTGAAATTATGCTACCCGTGTGTTAGAGAACCATGGGAATTATAAATATGCATTTAATATAAAATCCCACAACTAGCTATGCAATGCAACAAAAAATGGGGGCATGTCATTGCAAGGAATTGGGAGGGAAATATTCAAACCCTTGAGCTAATCAAGTCAAGCCAAGTGTCAATGAGAGAAACCATGAACCAGCAACTGCCCATGTTGATTTTGGTGCCCAATCATTCATTTCTCCCAAGAGTTGGGTGAAGTAGTTAATGCCTTGGGGATTGGGGAGGTATGGCTATCCAAATTCGAGTATGGGCAAGCCACCCTCATGGAAAATCGTGTTTTTCCTTCTTGGGAAAGAAAACACCCACGAATTGCCTTCCCAAGCCATTATTCACCCATGATTTTGTCTCTCTCACGAGTTGGGAGCTGCTGGGCATTTTTCCCCACTGTATTTCTATGTTTTCCTCCTTTTGCCATGGCTGGGAACTCGTTTTTGTATTTCCTTGTGGTTGGGGAAAAGGGAGTCACAATTTTGGGGTTTATTTAACCATGGCATTTATCCTCTCACGTAGTCTGAGCTTGTTGGGGTTTATCCTTCACATTTTCATCCTTTTTCTGCATTTTCTCATGCCTAGGAACTCGTTTTTGGTTAGCACAGTGGCCGGGAGAAGAGAACCATGAATTGTGGGTTTGATGGAAGAAGCTTTTTCTCCTAGGTTGTCCATAAACGTTTTCTTGAAAATGAATTTTTCCCTTCCACGGTTTATTCCCCATTTTCCTTTTCGTTTAAGCTTGCCCACGTTTGTCTGAAGCTGATAGAAACCCCCTTTTGGGCATTCTACTGTAGAAACGTTTTTCTACATGCCCAACACTTATACTTTTGATGTCATGTGTATCCATGTTCAGTTTGGAGTTGTTGTGTGTTAAGAAATGTTGGGGTTTGAGTTGGGTATCCATTGCTTTGGTCGTGCATGGGTTTGAGAGTCCCAAGTTCCTTGTAGATATCATGCCCATCTCGGGGGTGGTCTCTAAGTGTTGAAATAATACAGGTTGGGAAGAGACCTACGGTTTGGAGGAACGTTGCAGCGACATAGCTAGTTGTTGGGACAACATTACATCAAGATGAGTATTTTCTTATGTAATTACTTCTGCATATGTAGTAATTTTTTTGTTGTGTTAAATTGAATGGCATCATGTAATATGTGTGGATGAGTTTTTCATTTCGATGTGCATGTTTAACTGATCTACATCTGCACACATGTATTTCTTTGCTTGGGTTGAGTTTATGTTAAAGCCCCCAGGATTTGCCATCATGTGCCCTTCATTGAATTGGTTAGATGGGAGGGACACTACAGGGTCTTGGTAAGCTTGGATAATTGGCTAGGTTAGGTACTTCTAGGTCTCTCTCTTGCATGTCAGATTCCCTCGTTTAACATGGTAATTCTCGTAGTCTTTGAAGATAGATAGAAAATTACTCATTTAACCAATTTAAATAAATATGATGAATAGAAGTGCTATTCAGAGTCTTCTCGAATCAACACTTTTAAGATCAAGTAACCCTGAGTGCTCTTCAGAGTTTTCAAATCAACACTCTCACATGGGTGTTATGCTAGCTCAATTCCAGAGCATCCTGCTGAACACTAGTACTAGAATGTTGTTGTGAAGCACATCTAGAATGTACAAATGGCCTCGGATCCGATATTCATTATCAAGCTTAGAGTGCTCCAGGGATTATGCCCAACACTCTATGTACATCGGGGCTTATGCCGAATATGTAATAAAATCCTCTAGGTATGTCCGGGCTTATGCCCAGTACGTAGGTCATCCATGTGTTCCTGATTCCACGCTCAACACACTACATAAATCAATCATGTGAATCATAAATCTGCACAGTATGTAACAAAAAGGTCATCTTAGTATATTAGGGTTTGTACCCAATTCACATAATGGAACATAATCAATCCATTAGGGATTTCTTTCCCAATATATAACAATAATGCATCAGTCAGGGTCCATGCCCAATATGTAAATCTATAAAAGAAATGAATCATGTGCACTAGGGTTTATGCCCAATAATCAAAACAAATCATATGTGTTGGGGCTTTAAGCCCAATATATAACATCAGAAATAGTTAGTCAAAATTCGGGATATTACATCCCCCCCTGCTTAGAACAACACCGTCCCGGTGTTCTAGGGACTAGAAATAAAGTCATGAAATAAGACGGGGTATGCCTCTTTCATGGTTGCCTCATTTTCCCAACTAGCCTCCTCTGGCCCAAAGTGCCTCCATTGCACTTTCAATTGGGTGATGGTCCTTCTTCTAAGTTGCACCTCTCTCTTGTCCAGTATGTGGTGCGGTTCCAGCATGAACTCCCCTTCAGGTTCCACCTGTAATAAGGACCAATCAATCACATGTTTAGTATTGTATACATATTTCTTTAATAAGGATGCATGAAAAACATTATGAACTTTGACATGAGCTGGTAAAGCTAACTCATATGCTACTAGGCCCTTCTTGGCCAGAATCTCAAAAGGTCCACAAAACCTTGGGGCTAGTTTCCCGCATCGTCCTAAGCTCAAGGGGATTCATTTTTCCTTTAATTTTAGGAAGACATGTTCATCGACCTGGTACTCTTTGTCTTTTCTTTTCTTATCCACATAACTCTTTTGGCAGTCTTATGCCTCCTTCAAGTTTTGTTGTACCTTGGAGACTAGCTGCTCCAAGTCATTTAGTAAGTCGGGGCCTAGCATAAGTCTATCTACTAGACAATCCTAGGTCATAGGTGTCTGACACTTCCTGCTGTAGAGTGCCTCGAAAGGGCTCATCTTGGCAGAGGTTTGGTATCCGTTGTTGTAGGAAAATTCCACGAGGCGTAAAGAATCTTCCCACTTGGTGGGGTTATTCATGACATACATCCTTAGCATATCGTCAAGGATTTGGTTTGCTTGTTCCATTTTTCCATCGGCTTGGGGATGGTACGCGGTATTGAATTGTAGTTGTGTCTCTAAATTGGAGAACAATTCCCTCCAGAAGTTGCTAGTGAACTTCGTGCCTCGATCGGAAATGATTGGCTTGGCTATCCCATGCAATTGAAAAATCTCCTTCAGGAAGATCTCTGCGATGTGAACATCTTTGTAGGTAGACTTTACTGGTATAAAATGTGCTACCTTGGATAACTTGTCAACTACCACAAAGATGGAGTCATTATGCTTCTTACTTTTTTGTAAACCCATTATGAAATCTATACTGATGACCTCCCACTTCCATTCTGGAATGGGTAAGGATTGTAGTAGTCCTGAAGGGTGTTGGTGTTCTGCCTCAACCAGTTGACACTCTTGGCACTTAGCAATGAATAAAGCTATGTTGGCTTTTAGTTTAGGCCAAAAGAAGTGTTTCTTTAGTACCGATATCATCTTCTGATACCCTGGATGTCCTCAATAGGGTTTCTGATGGAACTCTATGAGGATGCTAGGTCTAATGTCTACATTTTCTGGAACATAAAGTCTTTCTTTTGACCATAGTAGTCCCAACTCATCTATCTTATACTCCTTTTGTTGTTGGAATAACCTATCCTCTTGGATATTTCTAAGGATCTCGACGTAGAATCGGTCACTTTGACATGCTGTTCTAATCCTGTGGTGTAAGTCTGAGTCTGTTTGACTCACGGTCACCTCATATAACATATGATCCCATCGACTTAAAGCATCGGTGATCTTGTTCTCCTTTCTGTTTCTGTGCTTTAGTTCGAAGTGGTACTCACTAAGGAAGGATAGACACCTAGCCTATATGGCGTTTAGGTCTGGTTAGTCAAATAAATACTTTAGGCTCATGTTGTCCGTCTTTAGTAGGAACTTCTTTCCCATAAATTAGTGCCTCCACATCTTCAAGGTGTGGATAATGGAGGCTAGTTCGCGATTATGTGTGGAGTAGTTCTGTTCGTGTTCCTTCAAATTCCTTGACTCATAACAGATAGCGAATTCATTTTGCATAAGAATTGCACCGAGCCCTTCCTTGCTTGCATCTATGCAAACCACAAAGTCCCCATCGGGATCGGCAATCCATACGATGGGTGCACTAGTCAAAAGTTGTTTTAACTTTTCGAAACTTTCCTCACATTTTTCCATCCAAAGAAATTTGGTTGTTTTCTTCTACAAGGCTGTCATAGGACAAGCAATTCGAGATAAGTTCTCAATGAACTTTCTATAGTACTCGGCTAACCCTAAGAATGTTCTTATGTCGGTTACACATGTGGGGGTAGGCCATTCTTCTATGGCTTTAATCTTCTTAGGGTCAACTGCTATCCCCTTTTCCGAGATGATGTGCCCTACGTACTATATCTGGGGTTTGTAGAAATCACACTTGCTAAATTTAGCGTACAATTAATGTTCCCGTAGTATTCATAACACTATCTGTAGATGTTCTTCATGTTCTTCTTCATTCTTGGAGTAGATTAGAATGTCGTCAATGAAGAATAGAACGAACTTGGCTAGATATTTACTAAATATTTTGTTCACCATGCACATAAAGTTGGCAGGTGCATTAGTCAACCCGAAAGGCATTACCACAAACCTGTAATGGCCGTATTAGATTCAAAATGCGGTCTTACTGATGTCCTCATCATGGATTCTCACTTAATGATATCCAGATCGTAAGTCAATCTTTGAGAAGATCTTTGCTCACCTGAATTGATCAAACAAGTCATCAATTTCAGGGAGTAAGTAACGGTTCTTGATGGTCACACTAGTACAAAATGAGAGATAAGTGACTAGGCGACTAACAAAAAGTTAGTCACCTCTATTTTTTCAAGGGATAAACAACTAAAATTGAGCAATTTTAAATAAGCCTACAAAAAACTACTAAGATAAACGACTAATTTAGTCACGGGATAAAATATATGATTAGATAACAAGTGACTAAATAAAAATGACTAACATAAATGATTAATTTAGTCACGGGAATACAAATGTGACTAGCTAACAATGACTAATGTGAATTAGTTGTTTATGTTAGGCATTTTTAGCTGTGTCACAATGAAAATAGAAAATTACAATTTTGATAATGAATTTGTACAATATTTTACTAAATTTTAACAATGCGGATGGATGGAAAAGTCATCAATGGGGAAACAAACCAAAAAGAAAATAAGAAAGGTATATATAACCGCTAAGTACAAAAAAATAGAAACGAGGAGAAAGTTCTCCATCTATGAGCCAAAAACAGGAAAACTACCTATGGAAAAAAGTAGACCCCCACACCACTCCTCAAAATGAATAAACCCCTCTAAGGCCACAAGACCATGTCTGGATAAAGCTTCTGTATGTGTATGTAACTCCAAGTCTATGTTTTAAAAAATTGATTTGAACTCTATAGCTTCCTGACATCACATATTGATTTTGAGGTTATATGAGATGCATTTGCCTCAAGGTACATTTTTGCAATTTGATTGGTTATTGTTCTCTTCTGTACATTGTTTTTGAAAATTCTTCCATCTTAGGTGGTCATTTAATTATTTCCCGGCTCATATAATATGGCCAGTTTGATGGCAATTTAATATGTTGTTAGGTTCATACGCTAAATTTTTTTCTTGGAAAGAGTTGTTGCAAGATGGTCATGGGTTATTTTATTAGCTTTTGAAATGATTAATTATATTTCCTCATGAACAAAATGCAGAACAAAGATGTCAAAAAAATGTTTATTTAACCTCAAAAACACTGACAACCACCTAACAAAAGGATCCAATAATTTTAAGGATTACTTCAGTCACTCACTCACACACCCACACCCCTTTTGGTTAAATATTTTTTGGAAGAGATTCAAAGGCCATACTTCATGCAGTAATGGCCTCTAGAGAAAAAAAAATAAAGTGAAATTGTACAAAGGTCTTCACGCTTAAGGTGTTGACCTTTTGCAAAAAATGGTCATATTTGTTGAACTTCATTATACAACACATTGAACTTCATTATACAACACATTAACAAATGAGGGAAGGATACATGCAAGTAGCTAGCTCTAATTTGTGTTCTAATAGTGGAAGAAAACCACTAGGATTAGCATAAATAGTCAAAGGGCCATAAAAAAACAATTCCCACCCTCCAAATCAGGGACCAAAGAGTCAAAAAATGGGAGGCCAAAGAGTCCCACAACACTAAACACCAACCCATCATTGAGAAACAATGTCCGTCACAATGTATCATGAAAGCAGGTAGAGTAATGCACCTCCATAACATAAGTAAGAGGCCAATCACTCAAATTAATGAGATTAATCCCACCACTAAAATCAATCCACATCGACAACACACATCAAAATGCCAAGTGACCCTCTAGAGATGTCCTTAACTCGGTTTGCTTCTCGTCAAAAGCTCCTCCTTGCATAGTATAACCACCGACTCACACCCCACAATATGTTGGGGAAATATTATAACGGGTCCATCATGTAGGTGTTGTCAGGGTGAGACAGAGGTGGCTCATGTCTCACCTCTCTCCCATCATTCTTTCTAGGACAATGCCTCATCTACCATTTCTATCAGGTTAACAATTTAATGGACATGCTTGTAACGTTGTTGCATAAAAATAGAGGGCTCATGTCCCTATTTTCATTTATATCAAGAGGAAAATACTCACATATTGTTAGATTGTAGTTGGGAGAAAGGGTTAGTTATGTGGATTAATCTGATAGATATACTTATGGAAGGCAATGTGACTAAATGATAATGCATGATGCATCAACATCTAAACCAAATTGCCTTGTAAGGACAAAACTAGTCAATGGTAAGGATGACATTAAAGACATCTCTCATATTGATGCAATAATGTCAATTGTGGATGCTAATTTGGATTTAATTATGGTTAATCAATGACATATATAGGT
Source organism: Larix kaempferi (assembly GCA_027924585.1). Taxonomy (NCBI): domain Eukaryota; kingdom Viridiplantae; phylum Streptophyta; class Pinopsida; order Pinales; family Pinaceae; genus Larix; species Larix kaempferi. The sequence goes on from BSBM01000114.1 coordinate 21,246,040, forward strand.
CCATATAAATGACCATTGGATGTAAGATAAACATTTTTGTTTACAAGATTCTTCTTATCACTATTGAGACCAACATTCATAAATTTAGCATCACGGGGAATCAATTAGCACAATTCAATTTGGTCGCTCTTCAACCAAGCAATCACAAGTTGGGAGTATCTGCTCCACCAAAGTTTCCCAAGCCTTGCACTTGGCCCCAATGGCCATTGCATATGCCAATGCCGATCATCATAATGTCAATGGAAAATATGTCAGTGACAATTGCATATATGTTAGTCACTAAAACGTTTAGATAAAAATGCAGAAACAAGTCTTAAAATAATAAATTGTAGAAAAAGGAAAAGGACAAAATCAATCACAACAATGACAATGTGATCAAAGTTACAATCATATTTTAAAAACTTAATTGTAAACCCATTATCTTTCCTAGTGAACACAACCAGAGTATTCTGAATACTATGCCAACACCTGATATTATTACATAATCCACTTAATCATTACATTGGAGCTCAACATCATGTCACTTACAAGAGGGTAACAATCATTCCTCCCAACTACCCAAACTACATACAAAAAACAATATCTTTAAATCATAAGATTCTCTTTCCCTATTTACTATTATAACCTTTTTAATCTATCTGAATCTCCATTCGTTGACTCCTTTGACATATATGCACCATAAAATAGTAAGTATGGTCCAAATTTTCTCATAACAATATTTTAGAATTATGTGAATGTTCACATGATAATTGGTCACATGCGAACACTATGTAGAGGGAAAAATCCCTCTTCTCATGCTCTCTATCTCATTCGAGTGTTCTGTCCATGTTCATGTAGGAACCCCTCCTTTAGGGTCCCCCTTGAACTGAACCTGAAACTTGAACAACTTCATGCAACCAAATTAGCCATTATAGTTATTGGAAAAATAAAATAAAAGAGTGAATAACTTAACAAAAATAAGCGAAACCTTAACCTGTCAACCCGATCTAGCTGGTCCATTGTTGTCTGCATCTTCCGTAGGATCCCTCCAGCAAAGCTCGTTTAACCATAGGCGAAGCAACCGTTAGCTTCGCCACCCAACCATAGGCTCATGCTTTCAGTCGCATGGCCTCCCACGAGCTTTGGGTCGTAGAGCTCACACAAGTATTTCAGAAATTCAGCTTGGGCTTCCCTTCCCACCAGGATTTCTAAGCCAAACCCTTAGATAGCAGCAAGTCTTTGAGGCATTCAAAAATTACGACAATCGTCCAAATTATGGGCCCCTTACCCATTCCCTGAGCCTTCCTTATAAAGGAAAATCTCGTGCGACACGTGTCGCTTCATGCATCATTAAATATTTTTAATTAACTATTTAATTAAAACACTCACCCATCCAAGTGTCAGTTTCTCTGGGAAGTGCACCTACACCCCTAAGTTTGCTCTAGTTTGTCCCCCAGATATTTTAATCAACTCCTAGCTTTTAGTTGACTAGGTGTCTAATCTATTTTGCTCCTAAATAATAATTTCTATTATTTTAAATGCTCAACAAAATAACTATTCATGTGCAAATGTCTAAGCTATTGTTATGCATTTGCTAAGTAATAATCTAGAGTTATTCTCCTAAGTTTTTATGCAGTTTAATTTAACAATCAAACTCACTAGGATCATGGTGCCGCGTCGTTGGGCTCCTGGTTCCTTAATTTTTTTTATCCCCTGACATGGCACCACTCCGTCGGGTCCAATCATCCATGGTTTCCATTCCTTGGCATGGTACCACCTCGTTGGGTCCTTGCGTCCATTCTTTCCGTTCTTGACAGGGTACCGCATCGTTGGGCCCTTCTGCCACCATCTTTCCATTTTGACTTGCGGGAACTCTTGTAGGGATTTTAGGAATCGTTACCATCCATCCTCCGTCTACATGCTATCTAGGGACTAATGGCGCTGAGGAGTGAGTCCGTTCTCACTGCAAACCCCTCAACTCGTACGTGACCAGCTCCGTCGTGGCCCACCTCGTACGCCCTCATGCATTCCTCTTGAGCAAGTGGATCAATGCTTATCTTCTCATGCGTGGTATTCTTGTCGGAAGTCGACATCGTCGTCGCTTCCCTTGTGTGTGATTTAACCGTACTATACGACCCTCCATGTTTCTTTGTGTGTCCGTTGGTGAACCGTCTCACTTGTTTCTACACACACTTCTCACCACAAATTATTAGTAGCACTGTTCTCAACAATCATCATCTGGTTTCTAACTCTAGCATTGTTAAACATTTATGATTTATTCAAACTGATCATTCATCTTATTAAGTATACATTTCGTCGCCAAATACATAATCACCATACAGCTAGTCGTTAAGCATTATCCATCAACATAATTTTCCATAGTCATAGCTAATCGTTTAACATATGCAATTATTCATTTACCTCAACAGTTCAGATACACATACTCAAAAATAAGGTCAAAAGGTTATTTAATTAATGTTTCAATCAGCCGGGTCACTCAGCAGGTGCCCTCAATGTCTACACAAGTCTAGGGGCACTACAATTCATTCTATCTCAATCAGTAGAGCATATCTAGCATTTAGTCATTCTTTCTCAATGAGTCGAGCATATCTAACATTTAGTCATTCTATCTCAATCATTCGAGTAATAGTTTCTATAACTGTCGTTCAAGCATTTTCATAGTAAATTCAAATGGTTCGTGTTTTACTTAGCCGGTTCAATTCAAAACTAGTACCTCATTATTCTAAACAGTTAAGGTGCCGAGGCGGGCATTACAGTTCATCAGTAGAGAAGCATAAGAAAGAAGCCACGTGAGTATTAGAAATTTATGTGATATCGTATGAGATTCTTCACCACGAATAGCAATCATTGGAAGGTTTATTGACACACTATTATTCGAAGTCGGGGTTTTAAAAAAGGTGAATGATATTTTACAGTGACAGGACTGAGGGCAGGGGTGGTGTTGTTTGTTAAATTGTCAGTTAAATTTAATCCCGGTGATTAAAATCCAATATCGTAGGGAAGAATTCCAAGACACCATTAGGTCGGTCATCTTTTGCTTTATGGCTTCGGATTTTAAGTTATACGATGAAGTGAAAAATTTCATTTCTAGGTTTAATTCTTTCTTGGTTTGAAAATTATTTTTTCATCTAAAAAACTTGTAATTTTATTACTTCCATATGGAAGTCCAAAATTACATGTAATACCCCAATTTTGATCCTTATGAAATATTGTTTTTTAATGTAAATATTGTATACATGCGATGTATGTTTCCCCTAGCGTGGAGCTCAAGGACAAGGCCCCGCTAGTGTATGTTCGGATTTTATTTAGAATGGACAAACATTTGATATTTTGTTACCCATGTGCTATTCAGCCATGGAATATTGTAAATGATGTAAATATTTGATATTGCAATAAAATACCAAAACTGGCTATGGAAGCAACGAATGAGAAGGGTCCATGTGTATCCACTAGGGAGTGGTGAGGGGGCTGTGGGGATGAACCATATACTACCAAATGTCATTGTGAGAACCCATTTGACCTTCCTTGATGACATTTATTTCTGTTGTAAGTAAGTTGTTGAATATTTCAACCCATGGCTTGAATGGAGCATGGGCAGCCTAGAAATTCGTATGGCAGTGTATGGGCTCTATTTTCTTGTACCACAAGTCACTCTACCTCATGGGAATGGATTTTTCCTCATGCCCATTCCATTGTTGAAGAACCAAGCATCAATTTTCATCCATTATGAATTGCCAGCAATGAAAAAAACCATAAATCGCAACTTTTCAAGAACCCACGTTTTGAAGAGCCAAAAATGCCCATATTTGGTATTTGACAGTAAAATCCAATTGGGGATCCATAGATATGAAACTTTGGGTGAATTTGAGAGTATTAGATACCCCAAAATCCATTGGAAAACCCAGTATTTATAGCCTAGAAAACCAATGATGGGATTGAGTTATTTGATGAACAGAATTGTGAGAAATCCAATTGTGAATGACTGAGCAGAGGTTGGGTTTGCTTGATAAACCTAGTGAAGGCTATAATCTCAAGAATTAGCAGCTGGACCTTTCTATACCCATCCTGAAGAGAACTAAAGGGAAGGGATTCCTGAGGGACTATGCAGCAGAGAAGAGGACATTCCTTGTGTTGGGTGTGGTAGGTAATGTGGGTTCCTTGACTGTTGAATTCATTTGAGATGCATGTAGCTCTGTGGATGAGCTCGCTGGCTTAGCACTGCCCTCCTTTGTCTATTGTATGCTTGATAAACCCAACTGTGAGTTCGCTTAGCATAGCTGTTGAGTTAAATCATGGCTGTGAGTGAGCTTATTTAGTTCCTCCTTAGTGGATACACAACCCAACTTAGGGGTGATCTCTCAACTAAAAGAATATAAAATAGATAGAGATCTATGGTTGGGTGGAACGTTTTTCTCACATCGCCAGTTGTTTGGACAACTTCGTCTCAAAGATAAGTGTTCTCTGTGTTCTAAATTATATACATTTTGTGTTATGTAATGTGTTAATTCAAAATGGTAATTATTCATGTTAATGGAATTGATATGAAGCCCTATGCATAGCATTGGAATGGAATTGAATCTCTGGGTGTTGAATCATCCTCTACTGGTGATAGATGTGTTGATGCATTATTGTTTGTGTGAGCATTTGTGTTTTAATTCTACCATTTTTATATTGTGTATGAGCTTGCACACATAAGTTTTAAAGCTTTGGAATTGTTGAGTAATGTATGGGATGAGCTTTCCAAGTAAGCCCAGAAGATTGGTCATGTTTCCTTCCTTGCACTGGATTGATGGAAGGGGACGTGACATTACATTTTTCAGGCTCGTTAAAGAACACCATAGAGTCATCTCCTAAAAGAAAAAAACTAGATATAAACTATCCTTACCCTTTCCTCAAGCATGCACAAATCTTCCAGAAATTATCAAAAGGTCACAAACCTTGACCCAACTTAAAAAATATCATATTTTCGATTACATCGATCACAATTAGTCTCATATAAATAAGAAACAAAAATAGATCCCATCGAGAGTGTATATTTATAATCTAGGCCTCATCAATCAAACCGCTTAGAAGTTGTAAAAGGGAGGGTGATAATATCCGGATACCACCCCCTCCATGATCTCTGAGAGGAACCAAGTACCATGCTCCATTGCTAATCCATATTTCGATTTAAGGTCAGCCTCTACATTCCTTTTAGAGTAGACATGTGTGAAGGAGACCCTTTCCAATGCAACTTTGATCCTCTTGACCCCTAAGAGACAAATAGACAGTGCTAAATCATTGCAAAAAATTCTGTTATTGAGAGAGTCTAGTATCAAATTCCAATCTCTGAACACTTGAAGAGCATTTTCCCCCTTCTCCAGAGAAAAACATAGAAATAACCTTAAAGCTGATAGTTCCACAAAATTGTTTGCTCCCTTGCCCAAAGTAGATTTGAATTTTATGAAATGAGATTCTGAGAGAATTAAAATTTCCCCGCCTCCACCCTATGATTGAATTCCTTGGAATCCCCATCGAAGAAACCCCAAGGAGTCAATTTATCAATTTGTTCTTCCACAATGTTCCTCTGCATTTTGGTGTCCTCCTCTCGTGGGAAGTGTGACAGGATGATCCAACTTTGAAAAACAACACTCAATGGTGATACCAACTTATCCTCAAATATTTCATGATTCCTAGATAGCCACAATCCTCATGCCATGATTGCTGGAAAAGATGGAGCGGAACTGGTCCTCAGATCTTTACACCAAAGCTTGAAACTTTCCTCCACATTTTCTACCTACCATCCATTCTTGATTCCTAACAACAATTCAATCTCCATCCAAACCCTTTTCGCAGATGATCATTCCATAATGATATGACTGTTTGTCTCCTCCTCTCTACAACATAACACACATTTGCTAGGGCCTTTCCATGCCCTTTTTTGAAGGAGATCCCATGTCAATGCACGGTTGCTTAATAGATACTAGAGGAAAATCCTTGTTTTTTGTGGGCACTTTAGAGTCCAAACCTTTTTCCACCACCATCCATTATCAGGCTGTGGTCCACCCTTGCACAGCCTTAAGTAGCCCATATGGGTATAGTAGGTGGTAGCTACTCGATGGAGCAAATTCCCACACCAGCCGATCACCTTCTCCATTTAAACGAATTATGCTTCCTTTAAGAGAATCCAACAATAGATTATATATTTCTTCATCTTCCCCTATAAACCCTATGGCCTCACTGCCAAGCCACCCCTGATTCCAAAATGTAATCATGTCCCCATCATCTATTTGGGCTAATGATGTGATACCTCTCGCTCTCAAAGATAGTATCATCCAATCAGGAAGAAAACAATGGTTATTTCGCCCAATCCATGCATCCTTCCCCAATCGCACCTTTGTTCCCCCAATCGCACCTTTGTTCCATCACCAATCTTCCATGCCATATGTTCTCCAATAAGAGGGAAAACATTTAGAATTTCCTTTCAAATAACAGAGCAATGATTGATATTTGTATCCCTTCTTCCGAGCTCATGATCCAATCGAGAATGGGACTATTCCTCTTTAATTATTTTTGTAATTATCGACTTTTACAACTTACCTCACTTCAGTATCCTTGGGATGAGGGAAGTGCCTATACAGTCTCCCTGAGATAATTTACCTAGAAAATAAACTTTTGATTTAGGGAGACAGATTGTATACATAGTCCCACTAATTACTTAAACCACTTTATCACTTTACTAGCATCCCATTAATGAATTCATTGATTGATTACAATCCATTTTTAGTCTATGTGCATTATAAATATAATGACATATGGCATGTGCAAAATGTGTGTACATTTCATTCCTCTCTTTCATCCTACAGTATTTGTGTGTTTATTATCTTTGTTGTTTGTGTCCTTATATCAGAGAATAAGTAATATATGCAACTTTTTTATTGTTTTCTACTATCTTGTATTTTTTGCTAAATTTCTACACGCAATAGTTAGTCATTGCAGTAGCTTGATTGCAGTTAAGATTGGCCATGATTATTTGGTTAAATATTCTTGTCAATACTCAAGTCTCAACTTTTTTGGACATATTTAACTAATTTTTTTTTATTCTTGTTTTGTAGATAGTAGAGAATGTTGCAAGGAAGTATGGGATTAGCAAAAGTGATTTGTTAAATCCAGAAATTGACGATATTGTTTTGTGAATGGCCTTGGGGGAAACACATATCATTTTTTAAACTAAAAAAGATTTAAGTAGTGAAGGAGTGATCAATTTTGTATGACCTTGCTTCTAGAGCAGTAGAAAAAATGAAGTGAATAAATCATGTATTACTCATAAAGGAATTGCCCCTCAATACATCAAACGCATATCCAGTGAAAATGTTTGGTAGGTTTGGCAGTTTGGAAAGAGTCATTCCTCCTTCAACAAAAACAATGGCATTGGTAATTTTGTTTTTTTCCTTCACTGCTCCTTTTCCCTGAGTAGGTAAACATAATGGATTTTCATATTTTTATTTATTGATTGATTTCACTAGATGCTTGTTCACTTTGCGTATGGGCATTGTTTTATTTGTTTTATTTTTCTTTTTCATATACTCATGTTTCTTTTTTCAGATAGTCATGTTTCTTTTTCATTCTATTGTGTCTTTTCATATGTAACTAGGAGACACCTAAATAATTGTAGGCTGAATGAAGACCGATTTTCTTTTGGATCTATGATGGGTTCCTGTTTATATATTGAGCATGGTTATTATTAACTGAGATTATAAAGAGTCGCATACATAGAGACATATATACATGCACATACATATGTTATAAACTTATACACATGCATGCATTCACTATTGTTTATTTCTGTGTATCTGTGCAAAGCCTACACATGTCCGTTCTCATAGATTTGTCTATAGGATATGAGGTTTTGAAAAAAGGAAAAGGGACTCTAGAAGCAAGAGTGTATGATAGAAACTCGATCGATCTGATCTGAGATGGTGTACATGGAAATGGTGATTCGTGGAGTGATCCCATCAAATCCTCTGAATCATTTGATGGTGTTTGTATTTGTAGCGCTTTTGACAACATTCCAACTATGCCTGGTGGCACCATCATCGGAATTGGTCCTCCTTAAGTTCAATTGTTGGGTAAGATCTCAAAAAATTACTCTCATCTGCCTCCTTTTTCTCTGCACACAAAAATAATTTTATGCCCCAACACGAGGGACATTATCAGATGAATGAGTTTGTAATGGAGGACTTCAATAAAAAACAATATTGTGGATCACTCTCTTACCTGAAACACTTTCATACTGAAATCGTTGCTCTTTCAAGATCATAATTCACCATGGTTGGTCCGATCCAATTTAATGTGACGTATAAACTGTATGGAAAAATTATATAGAGACTCAGGGGAACAGAGGAGAAACAATAAGAAAGCATAGAGATAGTGATCATAGACTTTCTAAAGAAGAAAGATAGGCTACACATAAGAGTTTTATTATTTGTTGTTTTTGTTAAGTCACAACCCACATTTTAAATTATTGTCAACATAATTATCCTCAAATGAATAATTACACTTCTACTTTAAGAAGAGACACATATTCACAGAATTGGGAGATTCTGTGACATGTACATCAATACTCGATTATCTTTTAGCTTAGGCTTTCGAAATAAATTCCAAAAAACAGGAATTGAAATATATTCAGAGCAATTCATTTGTTTAGATTCCTTTATCGAACCAATAGATTCCCATGTTGTCAAATGAGTCTTGTTTTGAAAGTAAGGTGGGGTTGTTCAAATTCCCCATGGACATGTTCTACCCTCATGGGTTGTCTCTCTCGTTCAAGTCCTAGGTAACTCTTTCTGGTTCAGGCGGAATGCATCCTATCTAGTTGGGGTGTCTCAGGCAAAGTGCTTTCAAGCATGAGAATGTTCGATATTTCCCTTGTAAATTGGTTAGAGTTGATTGTAATATTCCCATAATGGGGAAGGGTAATCTTGCTACAATTGCAATTTCCGTGAATACTCATTAATCCAAAAAAATTGGTTACTAGTTCTATTTTCGGTAATTATGTTTTAATATTTTTTTAATATGGGTTTTCAAGGAAAAACTCAAGTGAATTTGTGTGCATTGTGTGGGATGGCACCCAGTGTAACCCCGTCGGTGCTGATTATGGTGTCTACCTTTGTAGGGATGTTGAGTGATGCATGCAACAAAGGAAGTCAACCCAGGTTATCAACCCCAATATTTCTTGCATGAATCTAAAAGTACACAACCTCTTGAACTAACCCACTGGATTATTTTGTCTTAAATGCACTGAATTAGGAATATTTTATTAGTGCATAACCGACTGCTCAATATGAATGGATTATTGATTCTGATATGAGAACAGAATTGAAAGAAATGTTACTGCATACATTTTTTCATACCCCAAATTTTCGCTAAACAAATGTTTGAATTATTGCGGCATCCATCAGTTGATTATCCAAATCTCTGCTGCATGGGAGCGCCCCCACCCCCTTGCTCCAACTCCCAAAGCTCGCTCCCAAGGCGCTTCCTGCCTCTGCTATACTAAAAGATCCTATACTAGATTCATCATTTGATAACAATATTATGGTACCTCCCTTCATTGCCAAACTCATATAAAAGTAGTCACGGTTGATCATTTGATGATAATGTTACAAGTTATAACTATTAGATGATTGATGTTATATGGTTTAATCCATGTTTTTTATATCTAATTCAACATCCTACATGTTTTTTAGATATTGTTGGAAGGCAGTTTGGTAGAGTGCTATCGCAGCATCTCCGATGCTGCGACAAGGCAAAAGATGGCGCGAATGGCGAGAAGATGACGTGAATGGTGATGAGCAGAAGATTAGTTATGTATTTTGGGTCAATTTTACCACGGAATCCAGGTTTTGGGTCATTTGGACTACACATTATGTAATGTTGAGTCAGTTACACCGCAGAATGCAGGTTTTTGGTCGGTTTTGTCACAAGTTAGTTAGATATTGGGTCACTTGTCCAAATGTCGGTTAGGAAGTTGTTAGTAAGTGGACAAGCATTGTAATGGCGGAAGCCTATATATAGATAGGATTCGTAGGTATTGGAGGAGGAGTGGAATCGAGGGGGAAGAGAAGCGCATGTTTGGGTTGTTTATGTGCATCTGTGAGATATTGCCGAGACCTGATCTTTGAGGAGATATTGTATCTAAGGTTTTGCAGTGATAATATGATATGATGAAACTGTTCTTGTGCAATTCCTGGGTTCTTTCTGTTTGTTTATGGTAATGCAATGTAGCACTTCATGAATAATGCTATGTTTCCTTGCTGCAATGTTGCTTTACTGTTACTATTGCTGTGATAATGAATGCTACGATTGAATAATGTTTTATGAATATATGTCAAATGTTTGAGATCCCTGTTTAGTGTTGCAATAGAGTTAGTTCATATAGCCGCAACCCTCCTCCTTCCGACGGAAACATGGTTTTGTCTGCTCTTCTTTGACGCCTCGGGTGAGACCTCATCTGCTCTGCAGGTGTTGTTGGGCGGGATAAAACATGCCCGAGCCGGTGCCCAGGGAGACTGCGGCATGTGTTGATAGTGAAGTGGAACCCCTGTCGACTGGAGTGTAGATAGGGTTTTCACCCTAGCTGGTGCAAATGAGAACCGACTAAGGAGAAGGGCCTCCTTAGTAGCAGTTCAGAAAATAGTAAATAAAAGCAATAAAACAATATAAAATTTAACCTAACATGAGCATTAACATAAATAATAAAACATGAAAATATGGCAAAAGATTTCTCTTTTTGTATTAAAAGTTACCTCAGGTGTAGAGGTTGATGAAGCCCTTGCAGTAGTCCGAGAGGGTTGCTTCCAAGCTCCAGTGTTGTTCCTTCTCCTTCTCCAAAGGGTTTTGGAAATGGGCCAAAAGGGGCACTCAAATGTGAAAATAGCTCAAAAAAGTGAGCTAGGGTTTCAAGAGTGATTTTGGCAGAGTAAGGATATGGATGATTGTGGATATGAAATGGAGAGCCTCCATCACTTATTTTTAGGTTTTTAGTGGTGGAGTGCTGACCCATGGTTTTGGGCACCATATGGTTTAGGTCAGCTCTATAGGGTTTTTGCTTCCTTTTTTCCCTCTTTTTCCTCTTTTTTGTATTTTTTATTCCCTTTTTAGAGGGTTTTTGCTATTTTTGGAGGAATTTACTTTAATTGGGGGAAAAGAGGGGATTTTTGGCCTTTTAGAGGCTTTTTAATGGTTTTTTGGCCTTTTGGAGGCTTTTTAATGGGTTTTTAAGGTTTTGGAGGCAAATATGGTAGGAAATATAGACAAATGAGTCATGTAATGGGGGAGATGAGGTGGTGAGCATTTTTGGGTGTTAACATGGAGTTGCGTTGGTCAATAGATATAAATCCATCAAAATATATCAAAATAAAAAATAAAAAAACAGTCCCGAAAGGCTCCCAAAGGGGAGGTTTTGAAAATTTTGAAAAACGTTCCCGGGATGCTCCCAATTTTGCTAAATTTCAATTCTAAGTTTTTTTTTAATTTAAATCCATTGAATTATAAGTTTCTTTAGTGATTTCCTTTTGAGTTAAATCATCCAAAAAGTTACATAATATGTGCAAGTTTTTTAAAACCAAACCCTTGAGCTTTTAGAAAGTCAAATCCATTGAATTATATATATCATGATTTCCAACACACTTCCTTTTTTACAATTCTGAATTTTCCATGACTTGTGCCTATTTGGTTGATCAACATGACCCAACCAAAGACCTTTGATTTACAATTAATATTTTTTCTAATTAGGATCTAAGAGTTTTGTGATTTGTTTACAAAGGTTTATCCCACACCCCGTGTATGAGGTAAGTCGCATAAGGACAAATTAATTTTTTTAAAGCTGGTGAGAGTTAGGGTTATCTGCACTTACTAGGTACACTTGTTATGGCTTGAAGTGGTGCATAAGTCTCTAGATGTATATATTCACACAATAGTTATAGTGGCCTGGGAATTATCGATGCCATATACAGTAGTGTATTTAAGTGAAAGAATATATGTCTCAACTATCAGTCTGGTTGTATTGAGGGTTTGGAACTGGGGATTGGGAGTTTGAAATTGTACAAAACATGTTCACATCAATGCTAGAGTTTCAACAACCAAGGTTTGTAGGATGAACTTTGAGAGGATAGGATGCATATATTTAAAATAATTGATGACTGATGCCAAGTTGATACAAGTGATGAAGAAAGGGATCCTATTGGGGGATGGGAACAGATTTGTGCAACTGCAAATTTGCAGTATTTTGATGTTGCTGATGATTGAAACTGCGCTACAGGTATTAGGTCTTGTAAGTTCCCTGAGGTCCCATATACCCTTTTTTCCTCACAGAAATTTCACTCTGTAGTCTATACCAAGATGCATACAGGCCTGATAAGTTTATGTACAATAACTCTTTGGGTAGAGGGCAGTTAACACAGCTAAAAGTGGTGCAAAAGGATGTTGAATCTGCATAAAAATAAAATCCCATTTTAGAGGCGGTGTCAGAAAGAGGTGACAGGGAAGATATTATGCATAAATCAGAGATCCATTGAAGAAAATATTTCTATTCAAGGATCAACAGAGATTTATGCAGGGTTGAAATTTGAAGAGAAGCAAAAAATTGTTTGAAAGTTTGGAATATAGGGCCCATATATTTATATATGGTTATCCTTCCATGATACGGTCTGTGAGGTAAGGACCTGCTTTTATTTTTCAACATTTAATCATTCGAGGGTTCATTTGAAACCTGTAATTGTTATATTTATTAGTATGTTAGAATTCAAATTTCCTTACAAGATGCATGGAAATCCCGTCGTAGCCAAAATTAAATTTATGCTTTGAATATCTCGCTTTTAACTGGAGTCATTTTTTTGTCATCATATTGTGGTTCAGAATTGTAACTTATGCATTCTCATTCTTACATTTATGTTACTGCTAGTTGTAGACATTGTCAAATATGGGAATATTTTGTTAGTTGTTGTCTCAGTCTTGCATTACTGATATTGTTATACTTTTTAATGGGAGGAGAACTTTGTTGGAGATACATTTTATATAGTTCAGAATGTTTGTCCATCATTTAATGTATACAGAGAATAATCTTAATTAACTTTATAGGAGACCACGTTGTTACCCATAAATATTTTTTTTAAGTTTATTATCTGTAGTAGATGTGAAGAAGGCATGCTCAAAGGGACTTGTCCTGGCAATAATCACTCATGTGATCTCAAAGCTTTCTTTAATGAAAGAATAATACTGGTTTACCAAAGGAATGGATGGTCAATGAACCCTTTTTAGTAAGGGGGATAGATGTAGTGCCAAATACCACCCGTTGACTTTGAGGCCACTTGGGGAATCAAAGAGGGATGTTTTATAGATTGAAAAACTATATTGTATTTGGAAAAACTATATTATAGATTGAATGTACTTTATTCCTATATAGTTAAGTTTGTTCTTGAACCTAAGATCTCAAGATAGACATGGGAAAAGTCTTCAATAAATATCAACTAAAGTTTAAAGCTAATGAAAATTAGATTTCAGAAACATATGCAAGAATATAATGATAACATTTGGACTAAAAGAACTACATTGTCACACCTATTTGAAATGAAAATTTATTGTGTTCTTTGGTGTCATTGTTTTATCTTTAGCTTTTTCTTGTGTGAATATATTGATTCTTTTAACTCTTAATATGAGCAGTAAATGCACATTCAATGGTAGAACTTTCGTTGAAGTTCTGGGTTTGCTTGTTCTAAATGAGAATATGCTATTCCCAATGGTTTAAGCTAGTTAGAATTGACATTATATATTCTCTCCAGACATAAGAGCTCACTTGTAGGTTTTTGACCTATTTTTTTTTTTTTTATGAGTTTCGTCAGGGTCATTGATTTCAAGCATAATTTTCCTTGCATCAATAAATTTGGTTGTTCATACACATTTACATCCCTTTTGTGAATTCTTCCATATATTCTTTATTCTTTAAATATTCCACATAACATTTTAATGTGTTGGATAATCCTAAGTTGTCCCAAAACATGTCACCTGGATTTTGTTTGAAATGCCTTGTGTGATTGTTGCAATGCTAAATAGAGAACAAAACATATTTTGGCTTGAGTGCAAATTGGAATTGGCATCAAACAACATTTTTAACCTGCATTGTGCACCTTGCTTTAGTTCAAAATGCATTTCATTGTTGAAACTGACAGACTTTTCATTGAACTATAACATGCAAAAATCAACATACCGAAATCAAATGGAGCAAAACTTAATCTACATAAAGCTTCAAAATCCTCCCTACATATAGTCAAAGCATATTAGAGAACTTTGTTAGTCTAAAGAAATGGAAAGAAGGAATGAGAGAAGCCGCATACAACAAATAGTAGAGAATGGAAGGAATATACACCAAATGTTTGTTACAGTCAGTGCGAAGATTTATTCAATGTTTAGGAATAACTTAGCTTGCATTGATAGGTTGGAGTTTTCTTTACTCGTATTATATGCACAGGGTGTTATTTGATCCTTAAGCTTCATGATTTCTTACAATCGCATGAATTTTGTGGCTTGTATTCAAACCATAGTAAAATGGAAACCACCATAAGTAATTTCAATATAAATTGGGATAAATTTAGGAAAACTCTTTGTAAGGCTCATAATCAACATGTAACAGCTTAACTCCTTTTGGTAAAATATGATGATTTAAGTCAAATGTAGTAAGCTTGGCCTTTGGCATCTTATGCATATTAAGTCCTGTGAGCTATCTCTGGCACGTAGGAAAGTTGAGAAAACTCCCCCATACTCCATGATAAATAGAGATTACGTAGAATTGAGGATGGAAACTAATCAGAAAGGTCCAAGGCTAGCCCTTTACACCGACACCTTAGGTTGCAATGTGCATATAATGTTTAGACAAAAACATAGCATACGATATCAATGATCTAGTTGGCAGCATAGTTTTCGGATAGAATTGGCATTTTTTTTAAAATATGTAGGCTCATTTGTGATTGGTGTGAAGGTAGATATGTTTGTTCTCTTTCTTAATAGGGAGGGTAGTCTATATAATAACATATTGGTTCAGTGGTGCTTGATTCTTGATGTATTATTTATTGTTCATCAATGAAATATAAGACTGATTTTTTAAAGAAAAAATGTTCAATCAAGTTGTGAAATTATTCTAATATATTTTTCATATGTATGCTTCGACAGACTGTTATTAATAGGAATGTCCATAGAGCACTTACAAAAACCAATACTCTACTTTTCAATATCCCAGGGTGCTTCATTGTTATTGTTATTGTTTGTCCATATCCCAGGGTGCTTCATTGTATTGTTTTTTCCATATCCCTGTTCTCGGGGTAGAACTGTCTAGTTGAGTTAAAATTTCAGGGCTGAACAGAGAGGGAAGTCTATTGCATATTATTTTTGAGGGGGATAAAGTAGGATATATAATGGATGGGAATATTTGTTCTGTTGTGGGGCTTCTCTCTCATTTTAATGACTAATTATCTATGAGTTGTTTGCAGTTTACCCTTCAATATCTTGTGTTTCTTTGAATATGCATTAGGTCCCCTTTCCATTGTCCATCCATGTACCATTTTCCACGTCTAGCTTAAGAAACTGAAATAGATATTGTCCTTTTTTTAGAACCATATATGTGTTAGTGTTATATAAGGCTCTACTTACATGATGTAAGCTCACTTTCTATAGGTACATTATTATTTAAAATGTCATGAGTGTTTGCTTCTTACTTTAAGAAAGGCCTATTTTGCAATTATGATAGCTTTTTATTTCTTATATCTTGTGTATTTTGTTTTATAGGAATTGGAAGAATAGTTAAGGAGAATGTTTGTGTGCATACAAGCCATGATATTTGTGCTGTAGCTAGTCAACGGGTAAACATGTGGATTGAAGTATTTGTTAGAAAAACAGGATCGCAGAGCAATAACAATAAATAGAAATGCAAATATAATCACACATACACATTACAAAAGAGACACAGATATATCGTGGTTCACCCAACTTGGGCTATGTCCACACTGAATTTGCCAGTCCTTATTATTATTACCATCTAGCAAGGTGAAGGGATACAACCTGCAGTACAACCGCTGCACTTCCTCTTCTCTGTTTCACAGTCTCTCTCCTGATCTCAGAGATCTTTACAATGCATAAAACCTAATACATCATCATCCCTAGCCGTATTACAATGTCTTTATTTTATAAGGGAAATACAATGGGAAAATACCACGGGATACCCAAAACCATGGGCCCACAAAATAGCTGACAAAAACAGCCCCAAAAATTTTCTTTGGGGGCGTTGCCCCCGAACCCCCATTTCTCGGGGACGCTGCCCCCGAACCCCCCACCCAGGGGAAATGGTCCCCCCTAGAACCCCATGGGGGGGAGATGCCCACCCAATGGGATGACTGTACAGTCCACCTACATATCATGTAAACTAGGGTACAAACACAACTGATACAATATCTTCTACGAGACTAGAAGATCTGGCTCCACAACCAACAATCTCCCACTTGGAGACTAATCACAACAACTCCACCACTACTGCACTTGCTGGACTTGGACTTGGAAAATTTATCTTCTTCACCTTCATGCTAGAAGGCCAACTGAAACCGAGCAAGAACTCAGTTTCTCTCTGGTCACTACCTTTGTGAACATGTCTGCAGGATTCTGGCTAGTATGTATCTTTTCCAGCTTCAACAGTTCATCTTCCAGAACAGAGCGTATGAAATTGTACTTAAGCTGTATATGTTTAGTCCTGGAATGGAATACTAAGTTCTTTGTAAGGTGAATGGCACTCTGGATGTCACTATACAATCTGCTATCCTTCTACTTCTTACCCACTTCCTCCATAAACCTCTGCAACCAAATCATCTCTTTACTAGCCTCTGTAATGGAAACATACTCTGCTTCTATTGTTGAAAGTGCAACAACCTTCTATAGTTTCGAAATCTAGCTTAATGTTGTTCCACCTACAATAAACACATACCCTGTGGTGCTCCTCCTACTATCCTTGTCACCTGCCATATCTGCAATAACATATCCCTGTACAACAGTGTCTGAACCTCCAAAACATAATGCCTCAGTGGTAGTACCTCTCAAATACCTGAGAATCCACTGTACTTCCTTCCAATGTTCTTTACCTGGATTGTTCATATATCTACTCACAACTCCCACTGCATGTGCAATATCTGGTCTTGTGCACACCGTGGCATACATCAAGCTTCCAACTACTGATTGATAGGGAATCTTGGACAAGTAATCTGTCTCTTCTTGTGTCTTGGGACACATTTCCTTACTTAGACTAAAATGGCTATCCAAAGGTGTACTTACAGGTTTTGCATTCTGCATTCTAAACCTCTCCAACACCTTTTGTATGTACTCACTTTCAGACAATGTCAATTTGCGATTTTTCCTGTCTCTCGTTATTCTCATACCAAGGATTTGCTTGGCAGCACCCAAATCCTTCATCGCAAATGAATTTGCTAGCTTCCTTTTGAGTACATTTATATCCTGCATGTCAAACCCTGCAACAAGCATGTCATCCACATACAATAACAAGATAATATATCTTCCATTGTCTAGCTTATTGAAATAAACACAGTGGTCAGAATGACATCTACTATAACCTTGTTCTATCATAAACCTGTCAAACTTTAGATACCACTGCCTTGGATCTTGCTTCAAGACATACAAGCTCTTTTTCAACCTGCATACCAGATCCTCCTTACCTTTGACCTCATACCTTTGTGGCTCCTGCATATATATTTCTTCCTACAAATCCCCATGGAGGAAGGTTGTTTTTACATCTAACTGTTCAAGATGTAAATCTTCTACCGCCACTAGACTTAAGATAGTCCTAATTGAAGTCATCTTAACAATAGGAGAAAATATTTCATCAAAATCTATACCTTTCTTCTGTGCAAACCCCTTTACAACAAGTCTGGCCTTGTACCGCTTCTTACCTCCTTCTTCTTTCTTCAACCTGTAAATCCATTTGTTTTGCAATGCTCTTTTACCAGCAGGCAACTGAACCAAATCCCAAGTCTGGTTTCCTACCAATAAGTCCATCTCCTCATTCATGCCTTGCTCCCACTTCTTTCTAGTTTCCACCTGCATTGCTTCTTCATAACATTCTGGTTCACCAGAATTAGTCATCAATAAATAATACATTGAAGGAGAGTATCATTCAGGGAGTCTACTTAACCTAGTAGATCTTCTTATAGTTGCAGGAGTTTTAGGTACTTGCTGATGCTCTTGATTTTCTGGCACCTTCAAAACTTCATTTTCTTTAATTTCATCAAGCACTATGTACTCTGTGTTTTCCTTTTCATGTTTCTTTCCCTGCAACTGATCTTTATACATGACCTTTTCATTGAATATCACATCTCTACTCCTGATGATTTTGTTATTTTCATAATCCCATAAACGATAACCAAAATCATCAACCCCATATCCAATAAAGGTACATTTCTTGGATTTAGATTCAAGCTTTGTTTTATTTCCTTTATCAATATGGACAAATGCTTCACAACCAAACGTTCTAAAAAATGAGTAGTTTACCTTTTTATCTATCCATGCTTCCTCTGGAATACCACCATCCAAAGCACTTGAAGGTCCTCTGTTTATTAAATAAACAACAGTATTTACAGCATCCGCCCAAAACTATAAGGGAAACTCTACATGCAGTCTCATACACCTTGCATGCTCCATGATCGTTGTGTTCATCCTTTCTGACACACCATTTTCCTGTGGTGTTCCTAGGGTTGTCTTCTCTTTACGAATCCCATAGTATGAACAGTAACTATCAAACTCCTTGCCGTAGTACTCACCTCCATTATCAGATCTGAGACACTTCAATCCTTTTCCTGTCCCATTCTCAACCAAAGCTTTCCACTTCTTAAAAGTAGCAAACACATCAGATTTCTGTCTAATGCAATAAACCCAATTTTTTCTAGTTGCATCATCAATAAATGTAACATAATAATGAGAGCCACTAAGAGATTGTACCTGAGCCGGTCCCCATACATCTGTATGCACAAGCTATAATTTTTCATTCTTCTTTTGTTTCCCAACCCTGAGAAATCTTACTCTCTTCTATTTTCCATAAACACAGTTTTCAAAGAATTCGAAACTTACCTGCTTCAAATCCGGCAACAACTTCCTTGAGTGAAGAATCTACATCCCCTTCTCACTCATGTGGCCAAGCCTATGATGCCACAATGTTGTATCTGTTCCTGTGGAAGCTAAAGAGATAGAATGGTCAGTATTATGAGGACATAAATACAACGTACCTACTCTTTCTCCTTTTTCTATCACCATTGATCCTTTAGTGATCTTCCACCACTTTTCTCCGAACGTAGATAGACAGTCGCCATCTCCCAACTACCCTGTTGAGATCAGATTTCTTTTCATAGCAGGAATATGCCTAACTTCTTTCAACAACCAATCAGTTCCATTCTTAACTTTTATACATACCTTACCCATTCCAACAATTTTACATGGCTCATCATCACCCAATAAAACATGTCCAAAGTCACCAGGAACATACTCATGAAAGTATTTCCTATGGGGTGTAGCATGAAATGAAGCTCCTAAATCTACTACCCAATAATCACTAGTATTATCTAATGCAAGAATCAAAGCATCTTGTAACACATCACCTGCTACATTTGCTTCCTGGGTAGTTTCCTTCTGTGCATCTCCTTTCTTCTTTAGAGATTTGAAGTCTTTCTTCAGATGTCCTTTCTTTCCACAGTTCCAACACTCTATCTTTCCCAGTCTGGACTTGGATCTTCCCGTTTTAGACTTTCCATGATTACCTTGGCTCTTTCCTCTCTCCTTTTGTCTTCCCCTGCTCTCCATGGTCAACGCATTACCTGATGTCTCACCTGTGCTTTTTCTTTGCATTTCCTCGCTAAGAATAACATAAATAACATCATCAAATTTCAAGGTGTTTGAACCAGAGACAGAGTTACTTACAGCCATGACCAAGCTATTGCAGCTTTCTAGCAATGAACACGAGATTAGAAGAGCCCTAACCTCATCATCAAAGTTCACACTTACAAAACTTAGTTGATTTGTAACCGTATTAAACTCATTTAAATGATCAGTAATAGATCCACCTTCAGACATATTCATATTAAATAAACACTTCATTAGAAATACCTTGTTGGAGGTCGAGGGTTTTTCATACAGCTTACCCAATGTGCTCATCAAACCCTCTTTTGTCTTTTCTTTTGAGATATTGAAAGCCACCAACGAAGCCAGGCTCAATCGTATTGTTCCCAGAGCCTTTCTGTCAAGAACTTCCCATTCTTCGTCCTTAATAGTCGTCGGCTGCTTTGCCTTTCCTCCCAACGGTAGGAATAGATCGTTCTGGTACAGATCGTCCTCCATTTGCATCTTCCATAACCCGATGTTTTGGCTGTTAAACTTCTTGACCTTAAACTTTCCTTCTTCTGCCATTGCTCCCACTCAAATCAGAAACCCTAGCTTCCTACGGGTTTAATTGCCAAATAGACCTTTGGCTTTGATACCAATTGTTAGAAAAATAAGATCGCAGAGCAATAACAATAAACAGAAATGCAAATATAATCACACATACACATTACAAGAGAGACACAAATATATCGTGGTTCACCCAACTTGGGCTACGTCCACACTAAATTTTCCAGTCCTTATTATTATTACCGTCCATCAAGGTGAAGGGATACAACCTGCAGTACAACCGCTCCACTTCCTCTTCTTTGTTTCACAGTCTCTCTCCTAATATCAGAGATCTTTACAATGCATAAAACCTAATACATCATCATCCGTAGCCGTATAACAATGTCTTTATTTTATAAGGGAAATACAATGGGAAAATACCACGGGATACCCAAAACCATGGGCCCGCAAAACAGCTGGTGAAAACAGCCCCAAAAATGTTCTTCGGGGGCGCTGCCCTCGAACCCCTGCTGAGGGACTGCTGGCCCCCGGACCCCCTAGCCAGGGGGGATGGTCCCCCTTGGAACCGCATGGGGGGGCGATGCCCCCCCGCTGGGGTTACTGTACAGTCCACCTACATATCATATAAAACTGGGGTACAAACACGGCTGATACAATATCATCTATGAGACTAGAAGATATGGCTCCACAACCAACAGTATTTTGAAAGGAGAAAGAAAATGGAGGTTTCAAACTCCTTAAGCAACTGCGTGGATCTTTGTCTAACCCCATTTCATCAGATGCGGTAAAATCAAAATCTAAAGAGCAAAGTAGTGGGAAACCTTCTGCCACTGCAACCAATGATGTGAAGGGAAATACAGATCTATCCCCCTCTACTCCAATCATCAAGAATCTGGCATTGCACTCTGTACATATGGAAGATGGAAGTGAGCTAAAAAAGGAAGAAAATTATGTGGGGGCACAAACCTTGGATCAAGTCCAACCCAAAACATCCAAGGATTGTACCCTCTTTGAATTAGAAGCTGCAACTATTGCTGCCGAAGAAGTAGCTCGAGATGCTGCTGCAACTGCTACAAAGGTTTGTTTTTGTAGTCTGTTCTCTTTTACATGGGGAGTTTTACATTTAACTCCCCAGGAATGCTTTTTATTTTATTTTTGGAGAGGGAATTTCATACACTGCTTTATCATTAATATCCAGTCAGTTTCCACTAGAGTACTGTATTGTATTTATAAAATTATATATATTTTACAGGCATATGCAACATCAGAAGCAGACTGCAGTACTTTCCGTGAACTTCCTAAGATACCATCGTTTCATAAATTCGCCAAGCATGCACAATATGTACAAAAGGAGGATTCCGATGTCAGAAAGAGGAAATGGTCTAGTGTAGTGCTTGGGAAGCAAGATTGTTCTTTTGAAATAGATTCTAGAAGGTGTAGAGTTAGGAATTGGTCAGTAGATTTTGCTACTACATGTGATAATTTAGATAGTTTTAGATTAGTAGGTCCATATTTTGGAAGTGGAAATATTTTTCCCACAACTGATTCAAACAAGAAGCAGAGAAGCCACTCCAATGATGTTGATAGTCATTCTGACCTTAAGGAGATGTCGACAGAAACATGGGCAGTTGACAGTAAATCGAAAAAAAGTCAAGTTCATAATTCTGGTGGCATTACTGGAGTAAAGTTCCCTAATAGTAGAGCTAAACCACCTTATTCATTGGGATCACATTTAGAAGTTTTTGATCAAAGTATTAAAAAATTGAATGAGAAATGTTCTAGTAAGATTGAGCAAATATGTATTGGGAAGGAAAGACATGGAAATGATGATAAAGGGGTTGTTGAAGCTAGAGCAAACAGAGGATCACCTGGTACTATAAATGGCCATAAAGATGAAGCCAGAGGGGCAAACCATTAAAAAATGGTATCTTAGATTATGTAGCATCATTGCTCATGCCATTGTATAAGGCCAAGAAAATTGACAAAGATGGGTACAAATCTATCATGAAGAAGAGTACTATCAAGGTAGGATAATATTCACATTTTATTTGCACATGTTGGTATGCTAGCTCAATATATAATATCTAATTGAACATTTAAATGTGTTATGTTTTGTTAATCATTTGTCCAGGATAAGACTTTTTTTCTTTCTTAGGGATTTTTTATATTTCTTAAGAAATTGTATCAAGTGTAGAATTTTATACTATAATATTCAGAAAAATTTCCAGTTTGTCAATGTTTGTGGACACAGTAGAATGCCATTGCATCATGTTTAGAAGTTTATACTGATAATTTTCTAGCCTGTCAACCTTTGTGGATCTAGTAGAATATCATGGAATGCTTTATATTCCTTGAAATACTTTGCTCATTTGTGGTATGTTGTTGTAAATCCTTATCAGTGGATGGAACATAACACACCAGCAGAGAATTCGCTGATTGTTCTTGAGTTCCTTAATTGCAAACGCATAAATATTGTGTGTATTTGTTGGATAAAAAAGGGCAGCTGATTAGAATCAAATGCATTGAATATCAATTTTTTATTGTATGTTAATTGGTTATTGACTTATTGTAGTCTCTTTACCTTGCTCGGTTATTAGTAGAGTTCACTTGCCAGGACATTACTTGTCATTTCCTCCCTATGAGTAGGTTTTGACTTCTTTTTAGCAGCATTGTATCTAAGCTTTGTTTGCTATACAGACTTAGTTTCAATGATAATTTGTCTTTTGAGTGGAGATGTTTTCATAGAAATAAATGGATGGAATATGTGACTTTGACTTTTATCGCTTTTATCCTAGATGATCGGGGTGTTTGTTATTGTTATCTTGTTACCTTTGGTGTTCAGAAATGCTATTTGAAACACCCATAATTGAATTAGGACCACCATGACACCTATTTGTGAGGTCGAGGTATGCCCAGAATTGATATTTCAAGCATAGATTGTGATTAGGGCTGATTTAATGGCTGATATAGAAACCCCCGACTGTAGTCCATGCTCCAAAAACTTGTTAGGAACCCATGTCTTTACTTTGTTAGTATATTGTTGTTGGACGCATATGCTTTGTAAGTCATCCCGTAGTATGTGTTGATCAATATTTTATGTTATTGTTGTTGGCACATATGCTTTATAAGTCACCCATAGTAGTGTTGATCCATAGTTTGTAGTGGCCCATGGTTTTGACCCATAGTATTGGCACCTAGACTTAGTATATAAGTGTGTGTTGAGACCTATGAAGGCACCGTGAAGTTATTTGTATTGAGCTTGCTCATAGGACATTGCCCCCTCAAAGTGGCCTGTGATCAATATAAAAGTGATTCTGAGTTCTGTCATTTCTACTATTTCACATATTCTTATTAATTAATTGTTGCAGGTGCATCACATCTGGTATCAGAGCACTTTCTTGGGATTGATGGGTGAAATTTCTGCCAAAATTTTTTTTCGCATCTGTTGCAGGTTCAGATTTGGGAATAATCCCTATCCGCTTAACTGTGGGAAGTACTTGGGCATAAGCCCTAAAACTCATTGTGAGGAGTACCAAAGGAACCCCAAAGTAGCTGGCCCATTGAGAGGACCTGCCAGCGAAAAGGGCAACGACCCCTACCTGATTGACTAGTTCGCACCCGTGAGGTAAACCAAGAGCTGTCGTTTGTGGCAAAGCGGTTATCAGTTTTACCTGAGCCGTGGAGTGAGGGGTACTGCCCCAATACGCAAGCCGTCAAACAACATTGGTGGCCGAGTGAAACCCCTGAACTGTTAGGAAGCCGCACATACCTGGGGTCCTTATCTATTTTCAGCTGAACTGTTGTCGATCATCGTCGCACCGTTTTAGATCCAGTCGTTTGTCAATCCAGATCCAGCCATTTTCAATCCATTCGGCACCGTTTCAGATCCCTTCCGAGCTGTAGCCGCTCCAGTCTGAAAAAAAAAATTTAAAATAATAATAATAATAATAATAATAATAAATAATAATAATAATAATAATAATAATAATAATAATAATAATTAATTAATTAATTAAAATTAAAATTAAATAAAATAAAATCAGTTTTTTCTCCATATCTCCCTTGTTTTCACTCTGTTTTCCTTGAAATTTTCGGGGAATCCCTGTCATCCCATTCTACATATTTCATTCCTGAGGACCTTATCCCCAATTCCCCTTCCCAAAGCTCGAAATCCCACATTTGTCTATTTTTAGGGTTTGCCATAACTTCCTCAGATTTCACCCAATCGCCTTCAAATTTTACCATAGATTTCCTTTCTGAATTCTACTTCTTTGTTCCCCTCTGCCAAATTTTCCCATTCTTTCACCTCGCTTCTGAAATCCTCACTTTTGCTTCCCTGTCTATTTGACAGTGTCCAAAACCTAGTCAAACCCCAATTACCCTTCAGATTTTTTCCCAAGTCCAGATTTTCCTTTATTGAAGTAGTTTTTGTTTTTGTTTTCCTACCCAGTCAACCAAAAAAAAAAAAACTCATGGTTATGGTTGTCACCCGTGTAGGAGCAAAAACCATGGAGGAAGTACTTGCAGCCATCCAAGCCAAACTCCAGGATCTGGATAAAAAATTTCTCGGCCTCCATCTTGAATATTCAGCTATGAACAACAAATGGTAGTCCGAGTCTTCATCAGACAATGGGTTCTCTTCTTCCAGCAATTTCCGTGGTCCGAAGCTTGATTTTCCTCACTTCAATGGTACCGATCCAACTGGATGGATATATCGTGCAGAACAGTATTTCAGTCTGCATAATACTTTTGATGTCAACAAAGTTCCGCTGGCATCCTTTCATTTGGAACAGGAAGCTCTTCAATGGTACCGTTGGTACATCAAGGCGCATGCAGAGCCAAAATGGCCAGACTTTTGCCAGCTCCTTTTGCAACGATTTGGTCCTAGTGCTTTTGATAATTTCATAGGAGCCCTCACTAAACTTCGCCAAATTGGCACTGTGAGAGAGTATCAAACTGAATTTGAGAAACTAGCCAACCACACCGCAGGATTGTCTGATGACTTTTATCAGAGTTGTTTTATCAGTGGTCTAAAGGATGCCATCCGCTCTGAGGTCAGAATGTTCTGTCCCAACACAATGATGGAAGCCCTAGGGTTGGCTAAGTTGGCAGAAGACAAGATTGCAGCCCAACAATGCTCCAAGCCCACTTTTGTTCCCTTCCGAAATATGGGTTCTCAACGAGCACCTATACCATAGGCTCCTCGACCCAACTCCTATCAAGCATTTGTCTGAAACAGAGATGCAAGCACACAAAGAAAAGGGGCTTTGCTATAATTGTGATGAGAAATTCACTTGGGGACATAGATGTGTTCAGCAAAAGCTCTATCTCTTGGATGTGGATTCTCCGCCTGCCTCTAAAATTGGTGACGAATATCCAGAAACACTGGATGCTCCGATCGACATTCAGGAACCTCCTATTGACCCTCCGTCTCAGAATGACCAGCCAGAGATATCTCTCCATGCTTTAGCTGGAATCACCACCCCACAAACAATGCGGGTCAGGGGTTACTTCAAGAAGCTTCCTCTTACAATACTCAATGATTCTGGTAGCACTCATAATTTCATTGACCCTCAGATCGCCAAACAAGCTGATTGTTTTATCCATCCTTGCTCCAACTTTGAAGTCATGGTTTCCAATGGGGGCACCTTACCTTGCAAAGGGAAGTGTCGAAATGTGCGTGTCTCTATGGGAGATTATACCTTGCGCTCTGATATGTTTTCCCTGACCTTAGGCAGATGTGATGTGGTTTTGGGCACTCAATGGCTACGCACACTTGGCCCTATCTTATGGGATTTTGTTGAAATTTGGATGCAGTTTTCCCTCAATGGACAAAAACACACATTGACAGGATTACAACTAGGTTCTGTCAGCATCATCAATTCACATCGCATGGAAAAAATCCTCAAGAAGAATTCACATGGTGTCATCGCTCAGCTCCATTCCATTCAGATGCAACCTTCAGTGGTCTCCACTACTCCTTTGGATCTACAACAAATTCTGGATCGATATACAGGTGTCTTTGCTGAACTAGTGGGATTGTCACCTTCTAGTACAGAACACCATCGTATTCAGCTCCTTCCTGGTAGTGTTCCTCCCAACATCAGGCCCTATTGCTACCCATTTCACCAAAAAACGGAGATTGAAAGGCTCGTTCGGGACTTATTGAAGCAAGGTATTATTCGCCCAAGCACTAGTTCCTTTTCTTCTCCAGTTCTTCTTGTCCGCAAAAAAAATGGGTCATGGCGCCTCTCCATTGACTTCCGAGCACTTAATCACCTCACCATCAACGATAAGTTTCCAATTCTTGTTGTTGATGAGCTTCATGTGGCTCACTTTTTCTCCAAGTTGGATATTCATTCTGGGTATCATCAAATTCGGGTTCATGAGGATGATATCCCTAAAACAACTTTCCGCACACATGATGGCCATTATGAGTTTTTGGTCATGCCCTTTGGCCTCACTAATGCTCCTTCCACATTCTAGGCCTTAATGAATAAAATATTTCGACCCTACTTGCGAAAATTCATTCTGGTATTCTTTGATGATATCCTCATCTACAGTAAAACCTAGGATGAACATCTCCAGCATCTAGATCTTGTCATGCAACTTTTCTCTTACAATCATCTCCATGCCAAGCAGTCTAAATGTGTTTTTGGACAGAATCAAGTTGAGTATCTCGGGCACATTATCTCAGCACAAGGGGTTCGCGTGGGTCCTGCCAAAATCGATGCCATGAACAATTGGCCACATCCTCAGACACTGAAGAGCCTTCGTGGTTTTTTGGGGTTGACTGGCTACTACCGCAAGTTTGTCAAGGATTATGGGAATATTGCAGCTCCATTAACTGCTCTATTGAAAAAGGATGCTTTTACATGGACACATGCTGCTCAGTGTGCATTTGACAAACTAAAACAAGCTATGTGTACCACACCTATACTAGCTATGCCCGATTTTTCCAAGCCCTTCACTATTGAGAGTGATGCTTGCGACAATGGACTTGGTGCAGTTCTCCTTCAAGATGAACACCCCATTGCGTTCACCAGCAAAGCCCTTTCAGGTAAGAATTTAGCTGCCTCTACCTATGAGAAGGAAATGATGGCTATTTTGCATGCAATACAGAAGTGGCGCCCATACCTATTAGGGAATCATTTCTGCATCAAGACCGGTCACCGGAGTCTGAAATATTTCTTGGAACAACGTGTCTCCTCCCCGGCACAATAGAAATGGGTAAGCAAACTCATGGGTTATGACTATGAGATCACTTACAAGAAGGGTAAAGACAATATTGTGGCAGTTGCTCTTTCTTGCACATTTGATGCCCAGGGTTCTCTTTCAGCTATTTCTATGCATGTTCCAAATTCGTTGCAATCTGTTCAACAGGGTTATGTCAATGACTCTTCCTTATCTCAAATCATCCAACACTTGACCAAAAACCCTTCTGCTGTACCACATTACTCTTGGGATGGTGCTTCTCTGAGATACAAGGGTCGTCTGGTGCTTCCCCAGAGCACAGATCTTCAACAGGATGTCTTCTATGAACTCCATGCTTCTCCATCGACAGGGCACTCTGGGTTCCTCAAAACATATGAACGGGCACGGCGTAACTTCCTTTTGCAGGGCATGAAAAGGACAATTCAACAGATGGTGGCCGAATGTGATACCTGCCAGTGCAATAAGGGTGAAACAACACTCCTCCCAGGATTGCTCGAACCCTTTCCCATACCTACACAGATTTGGACAGATATTTCTATGGATTTGATTGAAGGGATCCCTAAATCTGCCGGGAAGACGTCGATTCTTGTTGTGGTTGATCACCTCTCCAAATATAGTCATTTTTTTGCTCTCAGTCGTCCCTATACAGCCTCCTCAGTCGCTCAAATTTTCCTGGACCAGATCTTTCGTCTTCATGGCATCCTTTCTTCCATTGTCTCGCATCGTGATGCGACTTTCACCAGTCATTTTTGGATAGAACTATTTCGCCACACTAGCACCAAACTAAAGATGAGTTTAGGGTATCACCCACAAATAGATGGTCAGACTGAAATTATCAATAAATGCTTGGAAACTTATCTTCGTTGCTTCACCTCTAAACAACAACATCAGTGGGAAAAGTGGCTCCCTCTCACTGAATGGTGGTACAATACCTCTTACCACACTGCCTCTAAAATGACCCCATATCAAGCAATCTATGGTCAGGCACCTCCAGTTCTTCTTCCATACACCCCCACCAGTTCACCAGTTCAGGAAGTTGACACGGTCCTTCGAAACCACAATCAGATTCTTCGCATTTTGCGGGACAATCTTCACATGGCAAGAAATCGCATGAAGCAACAAGCTGATCAGCACCGTTCTGAGCGCACTTTTCAAGTCGGCGATATGGTTTTTCTTCGTCTCTAGCCATATAAGCAGTCCTCTATGAAACTCAAAGGGTTTCATAAGCTTGCTCCAAATTTCTATGGGCCATATCGGATTCTTCAGAAGATTGGGTCCATTGCTTATAAATTGGAACATCCTCCTTCCTCCCGCATTCATCCAATCTTTCATGTCTCTTGTCTGAAGAAAGTTCTTGGCACCAACATCAGTGGACAAACGATTTTACCCGAACTGGATAATGAAGGATCCACCCTTTTGGAGCCGGAGGCCATCCTCAATCGGCGCACTCGTCATCTTCGCTCTCGCTCTATCACAGAGGTCTTAATTCAGTGGCACGACATGCAACCAGAGGATGCTACATGGGAACCACTCCTTCAGATTCAACAACAATTTCCACATCTAAAGCTTTGAAGACAAAGATTTTTTTTTAAGGGGGAGGGGATGTTAGGAACCCATGTCTTTACTTTGTTAGTATATTGCTGTTGGATGCATATGCTTTGTAAGTTGTCTCATAGTATTTGTTGATCAATAGTTTATGTTATTGTTGTTGGCGCATATGCTTTGTAAGTCGCCCGTAGTATTGTTGATCCATAGTTTGTAGTGGCCCATGGTTTTTACCCATAGTATTGGTGCCTAGACTTAGTATATAAGTGTGTAC
The DNA here is from genome assembly GCA_027924585.1 of Larix kaempferi. Taxonomy (NCBI): domain Eukaryota; kingdom Viridiplantae; phylum Streptophyta; class Pinopsida; order Pinales; family Pinaceae; genus Larix; species Larix kaempferi. Next base: position 21,275,537 of record BSBM01000114.1, read on the forward strand.
TGAGACCTATGAAGGAACCGTGAATTTATTTGTATTGAGCTTGCTCATAGGAGGTTGCCCCCTCGAGGTGGCCTGTGATCAATATAAAAGTGATTCTGAGTTCTGTCATTTCTGCTATTTCGCATATTCTTATTAATTAATTGTTGCAGGTGCATCACAAAACTACCCAGACTTCATGTTTCCTGCTAGTTTGATGCACAGTTGAGGGAGGATGTTAATTATTGTTTCTTTTTAAGCTTGTTGAGTACCTAGAATTGATTTTTGAGGGACTGTGGCATGCCTAGATTTGAGAGACTTATATACCCCATATGTTAAGAGACAAAAGGGAGATATTATCATTTTTCTACCATATGTCATCCTTGTGTGTCCCTTGATACCTTCTTACATTTATATCATATGTGTCCATATCTCTATATCTATCAAGAAAACACTCATAGAAAACAATCCCTTTGAAATATATCTAGGCACAATCCCACGAGAATCTAGATAGATCATTCTTCTTTACTAGCCAATATCAAACGTTGTAGGAATTGACCACCATGCAGATACCCCAAGCCGAGATGCATAAGTGAATAGGTCAGAAAGATAGTGCACACCATCCACTCCTTTGTGATGAGCCCCACTTGCGTAGTAGAGAGATGCCCCCACTAGTGTGCTTCATCACATAGACACCTCCAGCTCTTAATTGACAAGACAAATGCCCATCACTAGATTTTCCTCTTTAGCCTGAAATGTTAGGAGAACTCCAGCTGATTGTTCCCAAGCTCCTCAAAAGAATACCCAATCAAGCCCTATCACTCCAAGGCATTCCACAAAGAAATTATCAAGATTTTGTTTGTATCACTCAGAAATTATGGATGACAACAGGGCAACGTGGTCCACACAATTAAAAAATCCCTCAACCCAACACATTAGTGGAGTCCCAGTGTGTTCTCTAGAAGAATATTTATATATAATATGTTTTGAATTATGGCTCGTATTGTGACTAATTGTAAAATCCAATTCTACTACAAAAGATGATGGAATTTTCCTTAAATCATGGTCACCTTTGCAGATGACCTTTCCTACTTTGTTGGTTCATAGTTTCCAGTAGAGGAATTTGGAAACCATAATGAAAGTCTCTCAGCCAAGCATGTGTGATAACATCATCGACTACTAGGGAATCATCATCATCATTCACAATCATTCAACTGGCTTCTCCAACCAAGAAAACATCATGTCAACCCCCCTGAAAATGTGATGAAAACACAAATGGACACCAATGCAAAATGGGGGATAATAGTTTGAAAGTTTGTTTTGTGAGCTATCTCATCGTGGTGACCATTCTCCTTGTTTCTCTAGGGAATTCCTTCTGAGCAGTACTGAATTTTGGTTTGTCAGCCATTTTCACCAGTTTGGTAGCTTGTCTAGAGGAGGGTCATTCTCCAATGCCCTAGCTCTGATGGAGGATTGTGATATATGGATGGGAAGTTGTTTTAGCGCTCTGGGATTTGGATATTGAAAAACTAATACTCTGCTTTTCAATATGGGGTTTATTTTAGCATTCTTTAATAAAATAACTTAAAATCCATCAACCAATTGTTGGACCGTGTATACAGAATACTCTTGATAGCAGTCGGATAGAAGATGTGAAACCTAGGCTCCTTGATGAGGATGTAGATAAGAGTAAGAACTCGAAGTTGGAAGATATCACTGATACCACCTAGTGTAGGTCTATTAGGTTGCCAGATACTCTGCTGACTGGAAAGGAAATTTGTGTGCATGATCTCTTTTATACCCATAAAAACAAGGATAACATAGTTGTGCTTGAATCAAGATATAATATTACAAATGTGTTTTATAGGTAGTCATATTAATATACACAAATTCAGGGGTTGTTTTCCTCGCTCGTTCCTCCAATGATGTTCACAAGCTTTGGAAATGGTTGCATAATGATCACAATCCATCTGGCAAAGTACAGTTCCAAAAGTGTCCTAACCTAGTGTTTGATTTCAGTTTTAGAATTCTACGTTTAATAAGCGCTTGCAAGCGTTTGAAAGTTGGGATTTCATTTTTGAGGCCACAACAAATACTACACTGCAACTGTGGCAGCCAAAAAGTGGAATCCTTATGACAAATTATATGAGTGATACAAATATAGAACAAGCAGTCTCATTCATAGCCTTGTCAAAGAATGATTCTTATGTTATGTCTGCTTCTGGTGGGAAGGTGTCCCTATTCAACATGGTGACATTTAAGGGGAAATGATTTTGTACAACATGAATAGGTGTCTTGTATCTTGGTTTAATATGCTTCATCATGCTAATTTTAAACTATAATTTTAATGTGTATGATTCCCAATTTATCACATATTGAAGAAGATATTCATCCATATAGGTTTCCACGGTGTTAGTAAATCATGGCTTTTAAAATCTAGTTCTTTCTTGAGGCTTTGAACATGTCCTTTAATATGAACTTAAGTAGTTTTGTGTTTGGAGTTAATTTTATTTTAACGAGCTTCATGAGATATTTTCAGACCATTGACACCTAGTTTTTTGTAGGTCATGACAACATTTATGCCACCCCCATCCGTAGCAACCTTGCTTGCTTTCCATCCTCAAGATAATAATATCATTGCTATTGGAATGGAGGATTCAACAATTCGAATATACAATACCTGAGTTGATGAGGTGCTACAATAAATTAAATTATAAATTCTATCTAGTCCTCGTTACTATGTTGACAATCTGGATAAGTTGATTCTGCAAAACGTAATGATCCCTTCAATTGCCTGATTGTAAGTGAAAACAAAGTTGAAGGGCCACCAGAAGAGAATCACTTGTCTGGCATTTTCTCATTCTCTCAATGTTTTGGTATCTTCTGGGGCTGATGCTCAAGTGTACATCCCATACTTGATAGAAATATCCATGTTATGTATTCATATTTGCATTTGGGTAACATATTGAATTATAACCTTCCAGTAACTTCACATATCAATCTCTGTATGCAGCTTTTTGTATGGGGTATAGATGGATGGGATAAGCGAAAGTCAAAGTCTATTCAGTTGCAGGGAGAAAGACCATCTTCAGTTGATGGAGATACTAGAGTATTGTTCCATAATGATCAAGTTCACTTGTTGGTTGTGCATGAGAGCCAGATTGCTATTTATAATGCTTCTAAATTGGATTGTTTGTGCCTTTTAAGCCTAATTTTTTGATATAACGTGTTATAACATGAGCAATAATATATAGTAAAACTTAGATAAGTGTTCAGTGTTTCTTATTTTTTATCATTGGATAGCAAGATTGATTTTTGTATCATGTTATAACATAAATATTGCTAGGGACACACTAAAGAGCTGATAAAATGATGCATGATTCTTGTCTGTGTAAATATTTGATCCAGAGATCACTAATCTCTCTGGATCAGTCTAAGACCTCAAGTAGAATGAATCTAAATGTTAGTATATACTCATAAAAACATAGACTCAAACCACTAGATCTGCATCTACCAACTAACATATAAGTGCAATCAATCACATAGACAACAGATATACCCTGGAACCCTTTCGAGAAAAACCAGCTAACTATGGCGCTATCTTCTCTCTCGAGCCTAGAGCATATAGAAGTATAAACAATAGTACAATACAGAATTACCGTAGCCGGTAACTCAATCCCTCTGACTAGGACAAACTCTAATTTCCATGCATCCAGCTGATGCATGCACTAACGAAGTATGCCCTAACTACCAATCTGGATCTAAGTGCTATGACAGTGCCTCTGATAGATCTTCCCTCTCTAGATCGCTCTGCTCTAATATGCTCGCTTTGAAGATTGTCCACTGATGAAATTGGCCCTCTCTGCATGCAAAAGTGTGCCCTCCCCTCTAGATGTCAAATGATCGTACTACTCTGGATCTCAACAGGTCTGAGCTCCGATCATCCCTAACCTTCCTCAAATCTCGAGGCAAGGTTATCCTAGAAGTCACAGACTCCTAATCGGTCAATCCAGCTCACAATGAGCTCCTTTTCCCTCAGGAAAAACGTCCTCCTCCAACAAAACTCGGCCTCCTCCAATATCCACAGTAATCTCACTATTGAGCTCTCTCATCTCACAGGAATGGGTATCTAGCTTCTCTGGAACTGAAGGTCACTAATCTAGCTCAGGTCTGACCTTCCTAACTCTTGTAGCAACTCCTCTCTATCTCAGAAAGTCACCCCACATGGAAAGATTCGTCCCCCTCACTCTGGAAGTATCTCTCTCCGATGATACAACTGAGTAACCCCATCTGGGGACACCCTGCCTCTATAAATAATCTGACCAATGAATTAGGTTTTCCAAAACCCTAATTCCTGGTGCATGCAAAAAGTCACTTTTGCATGTAGTCACTGAATGCTGGCAGGTCATGCAATACTCATGCAAGCAAGGTCAATGTTTTTTGAAGCTCTGCATGCAACCCCTGCTGGACTCATGCCATTGAGTAGAGTGCATCTCACTCCCTACTCCATCCTGATGCCTATGCAGCTACTGTACCTCAATGTAAGGCATTTGAACCATGGAGGACATCCCGAAGTTACCATAATCTAACACTCCCTCTTAATGAGGGAAGTTCTGACACTGATGCCTGAATTCAACAAGTATGCTTCTACTGACATTAATCTAACTCATCTGCCTGTCACTGCTGCACTCTGAACTGAACCACCCTAATTAATCTCCATCTGTGTGGCTTCGAAAGAAGCCCCTCTGTCAACTACTGCTGACTCTAGCACTGCAATTTGACTCAAAATCCCTCTGAGTCTCTACTGCTGTAACCAACTTTGAATACCTCTGTCCAATGGATCTACTGCTTTGTAGGTCATCTTCCTATGACCCTGAGTTGACTCACCTCTGTAGTTCAACTCCCTCTATCTCTGCACTGACTGAACTGACTGAGCTCTATCCTGAGCCAAGTCCATCTCAACCATGTCATACCATCTCACTCTCTTACTTGTGCCTACATGAGAAGCATGCTCATCCCCCTCACATGAGCCCAAGGGCTCAATATCCACATCCCCATCACTATCAAGAGCATCTCGCTCATCCATCAGAACTCCACAATCACTGCCTTGATCCTCATCATGGTGAGCATCACGCTCACCCATCTGCTAAACTGGCTCACTCATCCTGGCCTCATCTCTGCTATGAGCATCTTGCTCATCATCCTCCTTCTCACCATCCTTCTCTGCATCTAACGAGGATGCACTCATCCATCCAGATGTGCCCAAAGTAGGTAGTCCATGAACCAAGTACTCACCATCAACCCTATGACCAAACAACACTGGGTCTACTCCTCTAGGATAGGTGAAGAACTGATTTGTATGAAACACAATAGGGAAGCCTGCTGCCACTGAGAGAACACTCTGAGTCTTGGATCAAAGAACACTCCTGAAACCTCCGGGAGCTCCCCGCGGTCAAGCAGAAATCTCACTCTACCCCACTCCAGCAACTAAATGGTCAATCCCTTGACCATCCTAGGTCAACTATACTATCGAATGCTCTAGTATTAGGAATGCATCTCGTACTCCTATCATTTGATTGTTGAGAGTAATGTCCACTCTCCATCTTTGATCATCCTGACTCTCTGGTCAGCTACTATCATGTTCTGACTGAACTTTCACTAGTGAGAACTACTTCTCAAACCGAGAAGAGAACTCATCAACCTCCTCTGCTGCTGCCCACCTTCTCATCCTTCGCTTGCTTCCCCTTCTTCTTATGTGGAAACTGTCTTGCATAATGTCCATACTCATTGCAGGTGAAACATTTGATCTTTCTCAGATCCTTCTTCTTTCTGCCTCCCGCCTGCTGCAAGAGCCACATCCTCCTCCTCAGGAATGGCAGAAGCTGAACTCTGAATATACCCTCTCTGAGTCTCCTTGTGTGTGAAATCATCCCATAGTCGATCCCACTTGGTAAGGTTCTCCTGACCTATGATAGACTAAAATAACACTTCCCAAGTCACAAACATGCCTTTCAAGGCCAACTCATTGTCCTCTACCTTCTCACCGACTGCTTCCAACTCATCTCTCACTTGAGATATCTAGGTGAGATAGGTAACCATGCTCTCCTCCTTCCCCATCTTGATGCTTCTCAGCTTCTTTCTGAGAACCATCTTCCTGTTTTCATTAAAGCTCTGGTAGAGACTAGTCAACGCATCCCACATCTCAAACACATTGTCTTTGGTAGAAACATGTGGGATAAGGTGATCCTTGATCGCATCAAGAAGGAGCCTTTGATCCTTCACATTCTTTTTGTCATACATTGCTTTGGCAATGGCATTTGATGGTACAGTAACGGGATTTGCTATCGTACTGTTCACAACATCCCATAGCTCACTCTCTTTCAATAAGAGAGTAATACGTGCCCTCCATGCACTGTAGTTGGAGGCACTATCCAACTAGTCCTCCACTCTCAAACTAGTAGCCATACTCACCCAACTGAATAAACTGTACTCCACAGTGAACAAGGATCTCCCCTAATCAAAGATCTATCATATCTGTCTCAGATCTGACCACAACCCAACTGAACTGATAGATCTGATCTCTACAACCACATATCTAAACGAGAATGTTCAGATCTGATAGATATGGCCTCTATCATTACAGATCTACTAGATCTATCTCAGATCTAGTCTCCACCACTGCAGATCTATGTGTGATTGCTCACTCTGATCCTCAACAGGGCTCTAATACCATGTAAATATTTGATCCAGAGATCACTACTCCCTTTGGATCAGTTTGAAACCTCAAGTAGTATGAATCTCAATGTTAGTATATACTCATAAAAACATAGACTCAAACCACTAGATATGCATCTACCAATTAACATATAAGTGAAATCAATCACATAGACAACAAATATACCCTCGAACCCTTTCGGGAAAAACCAGCTAACTATGGGGCCATCTTCTCTCTCGAGCCCAGAGCAGATAGAAGTATAAAAGACAGTACAATACAAAATTACCTCAGCCAGTAACTCAATCCCTCTGACCAGGAAAAACTCTAATTTGCATGCATCTAGTTGATGCATGCACTAACGAAGTATGCCCTAACTGCCAATCTGGATCTGAGTGCTCTGACTGTGCATCTGATAGATATCCCTCTCTAGATCTCTAAGCTCTGATCTGCTCGCTTTGAAGACTGTCCACTGATGAAATCATCCCTCTCTGCATGCACAAGTGTGCCCTCCCCTCTGGATATCAAATGCTCGTATTGCTCCGGATCTCAATAGATATGAGCTCCGATCATCCCTAACCTTCCTCAAATCTCAAGGAAAATCTATCCTGGAAGTCACAGACTCCTAATTGGTCAATCCATCTCACAATGAGCTCCTCTGCCCTCAGGAAAAATATCCTCCTCTAAGAGAACTTGTCCTCCTCCAATATCCACAGTAATCTCATTGTTGAGCTCTCTCAGCTCACAGGAACAGGTATCTAGCCTCTCTGAAATTGAAGGTCACTGATCTAGCTCAGATATGACCTTCCTATCTCCTGCAACAACTCCTCTCTATCTCATAAAGTCACCACACATGGACAGATTCGTCCCCCTCACTCCGGCAGTATCTCTCGCCAATGATACAACTTAGTAACCCCATCCGGGGACCCCCTGCCTCTATAAATAATCTCATTGATGAATTAGGTTTTCCAAAACCCTAATTCACGGTGCATGCAAAGAGTGACTCTTGCATGGAGTCACTAAATGCTGGTAGATCATGCAATATTAATGTAAGCAAGGTCAATGTCGCCTAAAGCTCTGCATGCATCCCCTGCTGAACTCATGCCACCTAGTAGAGTGCATCTCACTCTCTACTCCATATTGATGCCTATGCAACTAATGTACCTCCATGTAAGGCATTTGAACCATGGAGGACATCCCGAAGTTACCATAATCTAAGAGTCTGCTTTCAGTGGACACCACATGATTCACCGTCTACACCAATTTCAAATGCAACATACTCATGTGACAACCTTCTAGTCTATGCTAGTTTCATGGATGGTGATGTTGGAGTATTTGATTTAGAAAGCTTGAGACCACATTGCCGCATTGCACCTTCCATATATATACAACCAGGCTTCAGCAGGTTAGCAGCTTAGATATCTCACAGTAAAATTGAAAACTTCAATGGCATTTCCATATAAGAGCAAAATTATCTAATGGATTTGTGTTGGTTTATATGTGCAGCGGCAATGTCTATCCACTTTTGGTTGCTGCACATCCATCAGAACCTAATCAGTTTGTCGTTGGCTTGATTGATGGAGGCATTCAAGTGATTGAGCCTCTAGAATGAGAGGGCAAATTGGTTTATTAGATGTGGAGAGTTTTTGTACATATATTTTAAATATTCCAAATTTACTAGTTCAAGTTTTGGTCCTTTGAAGTTAAGATGGACATCCAAATATGATTGAATCTATCTGAAGGTTGTGTAATATTTTCATGGAACCTGAGAGAAACATGCACCTGTGTTCATTTTCTAGGGGATGGTGGCTTCGCCCACATTGGAGGAAGATGAGTTTGGGACACCATTTTCTCATCCTTTGCTTCTATATAAACTGAAATTCTCCTTTCCATGGCATCATCCACCATTATCTTCAAGTTACTTATGAATTTTTAGTCAAATTCACATATCTTAGCATGACTCTAGATGACTCGGTAGATAGTTTAACAATGGATGCATGCTTGTCATTTCTATAAATTTCTAGGATTTTTGCATTTTGCATCATTTAAGTGCAAATATATTTTTGCACTTAATCAAAGTAGTTGAATAACTTGAAGGACTAGTACAAGGTAAGCCATTATGGATCTATAGTAACTTGGTAATCATTAACTTGTATGCTTGAATGATGCAAAACTTGTTTGAATATCATCATTGTCAAGCAATAACAACTTCTTAAAGGGTGACAACTCAATGGTAGAGCACCTGTCTAATTATAGGCAGGAGATTGGTGGTTCGATTCCTCCGTACCCTATCATAAATTAGTGACTAAGAAAACGACTAAATTCGCATATATATGACTATTAGTAGCTAATTTACAGTATCTTATAGCATGACTAACGTTTAGTCATATTTATCTTAGTAATTAATATGTTATCATCTATTAGTTTATCTAGTCGTATATTTGGTCACTAATTGTGGCAATCAATGACTAAATTAATGACTAAATCAGTGAGTATCAATGACTAAATCAATGACTTAATCAGTGACTATCAATGACTAAATCAATGACTAATAAGTCAACCAATTAATGACTAGTGAAATATGACTAGAGATAAGATAGTGGAAATCAGATACTATTAGTCACCGACTCAAAAAAAGTCATTTATAGTCGAATTTCAGTCATTTTTTTATTCATTAATTTCTCATTTTGTACTAGTGTCAAATTGTTGAGTTGGCGGTAATCGATGCACATCCGCATTGTCCCATCCTTCTTCTTGACAAAGAGTATGGGTGCTCCCCAGGGAGACACACTGGGTCAGATGTAACCCTTCTCTATCAACTCTTGTAACTAAAGCTTGATTTCCACCAATTTAGGTGAACTCATGCGGTAAGGGGCTTCAAAAACTGGTACGGAACCAAGTGTTAACTCTATGAAGAAATCTAGGTCACGTTTGGGTGGTAGCCTGGGTATTTCCTCGGGAAACACATCCTTGAACTCTACAAGGACTGGGAAGTCTTCGATTTTCTGTTCTCTATCAGCTTCTACGGTTCGAATGTCGACTGTAAAGAGTTTACAACCCTTCCTTATGCATTTCTTTGCTTGTAAGGCAGATATCTGCCTTACAAAAACTTTCTTAGGGATACCTTGAATGGTTTTCTGATTCCCTTGGTTATCTATGCATAGTATATATTTTTTCAAGCAGCCGAGTAGGGCATGATGTTCTTCTAACCAATCCATGCCTATAAGTACATCGTAGGATCCTAGTGGTAGGATGTTTAAATCCACCCTAGTTGGGAAACTGTTCAAATCTATCTAACAAGTTTTAACTAGTTCAGAGAATTTTCGTTTGGTACTAGTGGCTAGTTGTACCATCCATGGTTTCTCATGGCTCACTTGGTTTAACTTACAAGTATCAACAATCTTAGGGGAGATGTAACTTCGGTATGCACCAAGATCTATCAAAACTGAAACGGATTTGTTTGAGATCTTACCCTTAATATCAACCATAGTGGCCTGGTGATCTGCTTTTTGGCCATCCAAAGCGGCATAATTCCTTGGTGTTCTTGCCATGTCCCCTACTGTAGGGTTTTCTTGTGTAATACTCCGTCTGTCTTGTTGGGGCAATCCCTGAAGTAGTGGGGCCCTTGGCATTTCCAACAAGTAACAGTTGGTGGGGCAGTCTTTGCTCCCTTGTTGAAAGTTGGTCTGTTGGCATGCGATCGGAGTGCACTTGGTCATTCTTGAGGTCAATTGAAGCCTCTGTTGGGTGGGAAACTATTGTTTTGTTTCTGGTAAGGTGGTGGTCTAAAACCTGGTCTTCGGTTGTCTGAGAAGTTTCTAAATCTATCTTTGCTTCTGTTTATGTTATCATTCCTTGGTTGTCCATGTTCATAACAGACTCTTGCCTTGTGTAAAGTCACGTCTAAGGTTTTGGGGATGTCAAATTCAATCTTTTCTCTAAAATTTGGTGGTAGACATTCTAAGAATTGTTGTATCTTAACTTTTTCATCTTTGATGTATGGAACATAATGCAGCAGATCTAAGAATCTGTTTATGAAAGCTTCCATGGTTAGGGATCACATTTTCAATTCATGGAATTCTTTGATCTTCTTGTTAAAGAATCTTTCATACATGTATTTGTCCTGAAATATTTTGTTGAAAGCATCCCATTTTATGTCCCTCATTTATTCCCCTTTGGAGTGTTTCAAGTCTCTCCACCATCTGGCCGCTTTACCATTTAGATTGTAAATGGCCAGTTGGGCTTGCATTTCACTAGATTACTTGTGGACTTTGAAGTACTTGTTCATTCCTAACAGCCACTCTTCAACCTTTTCCCTAGTATTTATCTCATCGTCATATGTTGGGGATTTTATCTTTCTGAATTCTCCCTGTAAACTATCGTCACTTTTCCTCCTTTTCTTGCAAGGAGATGGTGATCCATCATTGTTGGCTCGGTTTTGCAACCAAGCTTAGTGCTATGGGCACCTACTAACTAGTAGTAGCAGTTTCAATAGAAATAAAAACAATAAACGAAATAAACAATACTTTTTATGGATCTAAGCAAGAATCTAAGCAAATAATGTACACATTTCAAAATCAAGAACAAGAAACATAATAAATAATTTTTTGTATTGAAAAGTGGGGGGCAAGCAAGTGCTTGCGATATTACCTCCAATGGTGAAGGTTGATGTTGAGCAACTCCCAAGATGAGTAGCTCCAAACTCCAATAGGTCTCTTTCTCCAAGGTTGCTTCAATGGCTAAAAGTGCTCAGGGGAGATTTCAGCAGCATAAGGATGAGATAATGGAAGGATGTGAAATGAGGAGCCCCTACCACCTTTTTATAGGTTTTGGTGGTGAGGAATACCATTTGTGGTTTTGTGGAAACCAATGGTATTGACCAACATGGTTTAGGTAATTTTCCCTCCTTTTTCCTTTTTTGAATAAAAATAATATTTTAATTCCCTTTTTAATATTTTTGGGAATTTGGACCCTTTTTGAGGGTTTTTTATGATTTTCTTGGAAAAATAATCTTTTTTAATGGAAAAAGGGGTGTACTAAGGTCTTTTGGTGACCTTTTGTTGGTTTCAGAGGCTCAGATGGTGGAAAAGTGGACAAATGGGTCATGTGAGTAAGGGAATGAGCTAGTGAGCACTTTTTGGGTGTTAACAGATTGCCCCCTGATGTGTGAGGGCAGGAGCTCATCGTATGGCCGATAGACATCATAGTTATTTTGTCCTTTTTCTGGGTTTTAGGGGAGAGAAGAGACCGGTTGGAGACTGGAGCCACGGCCCTTGGAAGCTGCAAAAACAAAAAATATTACATTGCCTCAATATGAATGAGGTATAATCTCTGATAAAGGACGAGGCGGGCATTCCCATGCTCGTATCAAGACATATACAAAACAATTAGTCCCAAGAAGGGGAATCTAATACGTAAAGAAATATACTGGTACATCATAATGGTCCAGAGGGGACATGATTGTGGGATATACTCATGATCATGGCTGATCTCAATAACTGATACACTGGAATAACTGTTGAACTGCTGAAACTGAAGGTGTCCAACATCTGTATGGACTCAATGACTGTGAGCCATCTCTAGGGAGTATTTTTACTGTATACTCAAGGGAGTATGGAACCTGGGTAAATATGAATACTGTCGCCATGCGCAGCCCGGATATCTATAGAAAAAGTGTAACTGGTGTTATCCATAGGAAGACTCTCAAATGTGGAGCAGTCAGGAGGTATCCGGGGTCTTCGACTAATAACTGAACGGGCCAATACCCTGTGCGAGTCTCAACGATGCGATCAAGGTGTTGAAGTCGAGCATGTGAGAAACAACCATTGGGAGAGGCACTGAGGATTCCTCTCGAAATGATTCGTAGGCACTCATCATAAATGGTAACGAGTCCAAGACACAGGGGCCTCTAGGTCTATCCTCTGGAATCAATGTGGTTGTCGTCGACAGAGGGAGACCAGCAACTAACAAGGCAATGATGTTTCCTTGCTGGGAGCGCGAGGTGTAAACTGAAGTGATGTAGTACTGCTGGTAGGACTGACATACTTGTGGGGATGGGAAATAACTGGGTCAAATATGGGTAGACTCAAACTTCCTTTGTTCAGAGCAAGATGACATGGGTGACCTAGCAGCGTGGGGAACTGACTCGTAGGCGTGGGGATCATCTTTTAGGGATTTGAAGGGTATGTACTGACTCTGGGGGGGGTGAAGCTGATGGTAGCTGTCGAGGGAGTTTCAGGCTGACATACTGCAGAATACTCTGAACAAAGGCGACCAGAATGGGGAAGCTGCTAAGTGAGTAGATATGATCTGTCGTGGCGCCAAGAGGCACCCTTCTTCCTTCTTCGTAGTTTTAATGAGCTCCAAGAAGGGATAAAAGTGTGCTCTGAAATGGTACTGTTGTGGATTTTGTGATCCCAGGACGGCGCATGCTCATGGTTGCTATCATGTTTAGAGAGTCTGAAAGCGGTAAGTGGACTCTATTGGTGTTCTTTTTCATAGTTTAGTCTCCAAGGCCCAAAAAAGCATAAAATGATGCGGATGGAGAACTCTTCTAGTCGATGTGACTAGAGTATACCTTTTTCGTAATTAGTCTACGAGGTCCGGAAAAGGGGTAAACTTATACCAGGTAGACGCCCTTTCAGATACGTTTAGCGAGCATGAAAGGAAGCAAGATTGCTCGGCGATCTTTTCATTGTTTTAGGAGTCAGAAAAGAGCTTAACAGAAACTCCCTAAGTGCCTTTTTCGTAAGAGGGGTTGCTCGGCCCGAAAAAGGGATAAAATTATACCGAGCAAAAATGGATTGATGGGGGCGAGAAAAGGTCTCAAGCATCATCATCTGTGCAGAAAACTGGATCCGGTGACATAAGGATTGTCGAAAACGGAGAACGGCCGATGTGGCACGCAAATCGAGGCCACGAGAGGGGCTAAAAAATGGTCAAAAAATGGACCTCGTGAAAACGGGAAATGGAAGGAACCTCTATGAAGTTCTCACTGTGCTGATCCCAACGGTACCAACGGTTTGAGAAATGGACTTCGTATGACACCGCAATGGCTGTTTGAAATTTGTGGAATTTCTATAAATAGGACGTGGGGCCCATTATGACTTGTCATTGTTACGTGCGAGTTTGATAGAGCTGTCAGAGCTTTTTCTTGATTTTTGGGAGATTTCACCGTCGGTTTTCGATTTAGCGAGTTGCAGGTAATTCTATTCGCCTTAACCTTGTCAATTATGTCTTTTTTGTTTGGCGGTGGGCCCCCGAAGGCCGCGAAACTCCACGTTGACTCCCCAACGTGGAACCGCGCGGGTTTCGGGTCTGAACCCGCGATGAACCGCGCGGGTTTTAGACTCACAGTCGCGATGTTCATCGCGACTGTGAGGTCGGAACCCGCGATGTTCATCGCGTGTTCATGGGTGACAGTCGCGATGTTCATCGCGACTGTCTAGACAAAACCCGCGATGTTCATCGCGGGTTTTTGCATGGATCCCGCGATGGTCATCGCGGCTTTTTGTGGAAAAGCCGCGATGGGCATCGCGGCTTTTTGTGTAAAAGCCGCGATGGGATTTTTCTAAAATTTGTATGCTGGGGCTAAAAATTTTCTATGTTTTCATGGCAGGATGTTGCGGAGAGCTCAGTCCGTGTGGAGGGAGAGAGAGATTGATGCCGAGATTATGTTGAGGATCGAGAATGATGGAGGGGTGAGATAGACCCTAGCCATGAGCGGACTCTTGAAGTTCGCTCAGATACCTCCTATCCGTTCAGTGAAGAGACTCCTGAACCAGCTCGTGCAGTGGTGGGTGCCGGCAGAGGGTGCCTTTATTATTGGTGGTGAGAGGTTGGAGATTACTCTCACTGATGTATATTTTTTGACCGGTTTGCCTCGCTTGGGTGAGGTGGGTGATATTTCTCCGAGGTTGCCTCCAGGTGTGGATATGGAGGACCTCTTACAGACCTTCTGTGTGGATGACGCTGTTTTGGTAAACAGCTCTATTAGTCTGAAGTTCCTACGTGAGTGGGATATGCGGGCTGTTGGTGCCTGTGTTCTGAGGGTTTTGGGTGCTGCTGCACCACATCGTATGTCTGGGGGGCAGACGATGATGGTGGACTCCGTTCTACGGGGTACTTACTACGCTTGGGCTCAGATGTTCTTGGCCGGTGTCCGGAGGGATCTGGACAAGGCCGTGAGAGAGGGAGGTGAGTTCTGTTACGCCTCCTTTTTATGCTGTTTTTTCTTTGAGCGGGTGCCGACCTTACGGCCACACGTACCCGTTCGTGCTGGTCTTCCTAGTGAGCCTCGTATGATGAGGTGGGGGCAGATGATGCCCCGTGCTGGCGGTGGTATCCGTGGCTTCTTCACAGAGGACTTTTACCAGCAGTGGGAGCAGATGCCACTGGTGATCGAGGACTATCCATACGCCGGCATGGACTACCGGGGAGACCCAGAGATGCCACGTGCCCCAGGACAGGCCTGGAGCTTAGACGGTATGTTTTTGTGTATTATGTTATGTTATATCATATGTATTACGATTGATCATGATGATATCTGTTGTATAGTATCTGATGGTTTTATTTTCTTCGTGCAGATATAGGTCCAGTACCACCACCTGACTATGTGGCTCGGCAGGGGCGGGCGATGGTGGTTGCTCGTCCCCCAGTACCTGTACGTCCTCCTCGTGGTGGAGGGTACGCAGCCCGTGGGCGAGGGGTTGGCCCTCACGACGATGCTATAGATGGTGTCCGGCGGACTCTAGCCCGGATCGTAGATGGGCTCCCCGAGGATGGCTGGAGGGACCTTGATCGGGACATTTTGCAGGGATGTCTAGGTGCGCCGCCTGAGTGGCAGTCACTTCTGTTGAGGGCAGCGGTGTTTGTTGCGAGACACGGGGGTGGTAGAGGAGACGCTCCGGCAGGGCCGGCTCAGGGGAGGATACGTCTGAGGGACGATCCAGCAGGGCCAGCAGAGCGGCGAGTTCGGGGTCGTCCTGACCCGGCTGGGCCAGCGGAGGTGGAGTCGGAGGAGGAGCCGGAGGAGGAGCCCGAGGATCCGCAGGATCCAGATGAGTAGACGTCATTGTTGCCCCCAAATGCTTATGAGCATATGGGGAAGCATTTTTTGTATGACAGATGTATTTTTTGTATATCGAGTGCTGAGGGCACTTATGACATGTAGACTATTTGATTTGTATATATATGTGGATATATATTTTGGATATATTGTCGTGTATGCACGTGGATGCACTTTGTCTTTTGTATATGCCCATGGAGGCACAGGTTATGCACGTGGATGCAGTGTGTTTGTAGATTTATATATGCCCGTGGAGGCACATGCTATGCACATGGATGCATTATTTTGGTTTGTTTGTTTTATGCCCATGGAGGCACATGTTATGCACGTGGATGCAATATTGGTTTTTTGTATATGCCCGTGGAGGCACATGTTTTGCACATGGATGCATGTTTGTTTATGGATATGACATGATGTGATTGGTGTGCCAGTCGAGGACACTGTTGGCCATATTATCTGCTACACCATTGAGGTGTCTTGGGACATGTGTGAATGTAATGGATTCAAACTGTCTAACCATTTGTTTAGTGCGCAGGAATTTTCTGAACAGACAGGGATCGCGTACCTGGTAATCATTGTTGAGCTGGAAAACTAGGAGCTGTGAGTCCAAGAAAACGTTGAGGTGACGTATGCTCATCTGGAGAGCAGCGGCCAGGAGACCGGTCACGGCATCGTATTCAGCTTGATTATTGGTGGCGGCACCTAAACATACTCCATCTATGTGAATTAACTCATGTGAGGAGGAGTATATTACCCAAGCTGCGGAGGCGAGATTGGGAGACCAACGGCTTGCACCATCAGCGAAACCGACATGGCAGAGTGGAAGAGGCTCCATCTGTGGTCATGCAGAGAAAACAAATATTTAGGTTTTTTGAAAAAAAAATTGTGAAAAAATGTATGCCTATACTAAAATGGACGATGGTGTCCATGAGATTTTTTATGGGTAAAATCTTTTAAGGTACAACCCGTTGCGTGGGTTGCGTAAGGTGTTGCCTTCTGAATCGGTCAGAATGTATGCCCCCTGCCCGAGGCAGGTGTGTATGATGTAGGGGCCTTGCCACATAGACACGAACTTTCCCTTTCCGGGTTTATCATGAGCTTGATCATAAGCGAGGACAAGGTCTCCCTCCGAAAAGGTTCTTGGGTGGACGCGTTTGTCGTAACTTAGTTTCGATCGTTGTTTAGCAGCTTCCATGTTTTGAATGGCGGTGCGCCGATCTTCATCGGCCTGCTCTAGGAGTAGTAAACGTTGCTCGATTGGGGAAGTGTCCGGTAGAAGTTCCACGGCGATGTGTAAAGCTGGGATCTGGCACTCAATAGGGAGGACCGATTCCACACCGTGAACTAAATGGAAAGGGGTAAAACTGGTGGCGGTTTTGGTTGATGTGCGGTAGGCCCATAGTGCCGGGAAAAGCATGTGATGCCAATTGGACTTGTGCTTGTCGACAGTGCGTTGGAGAATGGTCTTCAAGATTTTATTGATCGCTTCGACTTGGCCGTTTCCTTGGGGATAGTAAGCGGAAGAGAAATGGTGTTCGAATTTCAACATGGTTGATAACTCCTTCCAGACGGCATCTTCGAAGTGAGAGCCGTGGTCAGAGACTAACTGCTGTGGTACTCCGAAACGAGCGATGACATGGTTGAAGAAAAACCGTGCCGCAGTGTCGGCTTTGCAATTATAGGTTGGCATGGCTTCTGCCCATTTGGTGAAATAATCTACGGCCACAATGATGTGTTTGTGACCGCCGGCTGACGGGGGATTGCAGTCGAGGAAGTCTATGGCCCATTTGCAGAATGGTCCAACAGTGATGACTGGATGAAGGGGGGCAGGGGGGGTTCTTGCCTTGGGGGCAAATAGCTGGCAGTTCTGGCAATGCTTGACTGCGGTGATGCAATCAGTAAATAATGATGGCCAAAAATAACCGGCCCGAATGATTTTCTGGGCGGTAGCCATGCCGGAGAAATGGCCTCCACAGGCACCGCTATGACAATCATTGAGGACTTGTTCTGCCTCACTATGGGATAGGCAGCGGCGTAAGATAGTATCAACGCCGCGTCGATAAAGTACGTCCCCAATAAGTAGGTATCGGGGGGCGTGGTGTCGTATGCGACGGCGTCCATCACGATCGATGTGTGGTCGGAATTTTTGCGTACGAAGGTAAGTCAAAATGTCTCCGTACCAAGGGTCGTCAGACGAAATGACGAAGATCTGCTCGTCAATCAGGTCCGTTTGGATGACGGGTGATGTTGAAGAGGATGGGAGATCTGTAATGAGGTGAGCAAGCGCAAGGGCTTTGGTGCTTTTGGGAGTCTTGAAAGTAAGGTCATATTCCTGGAGGATAATGACCCATTTCGTGACGCGACCCTGAAGGAGCCGCCGGGTGAGGAGGTAGACCATGGGGTTGGAGTCGGCGACAACCGTGGTATGACTAAGCAAAATATAGTGTCGCAGTTTTTGTACGGAAAAGACTACAGCTAGGGCTAATCTTTCCTCGTATGGGTAGCGTAGCGGTGGGCCAGACAAGGTCTGGCTGACGTAATAAATCACATGCTCTTTGTGGGAAGCATCTTCTTGTACCAAAACTCCGGACATGGCATGTTCAGATGCCGAGACGTAAAGGGTGAAGTCTTGGGAGAAATCCGGTGGGGATATCAAGGGGGCTTGTGTGAGAGCTTTCTTGAGGGCTTCGAATGCCGTGTCTGCTTGCTCGTCCCAAACAAAGGGTATGTGGGTACGAAGTAAGCGTAAGAACCCGTGGACTTTGGTGGCATAATCAGGGACAAAGCGCCTAAGAAAATTGGACCGCCCTTGCAAGCTCTGAAGCTGTCGAAGTGTGCGAGGAGGGGGAAGTTCTAAGATGGCTTTGACTTTCAGGGCATCGACAGTGATTCCATCTTGGGAAACAATGAAACCCAATAACCGGCCCGCCGGGACGCAAAAGACACACTTGTGTGGGTTCAAGCGGATTTTATATTTGCGACAACGTAGGAAAACTTGCCGGAGGTCGTTAAGGTGGTCTGATCGTTTTCGGGAACGAGCTGTGAGGTCGTCAAGATAGACTCGCAGGATATGGACCAAGTCGTGAAAGCAATAGGTCATGGCTCGCTGGAAAGTGGCACCAGCATTTTTAATGCCAAATGGCATGACGCGATAGGCAAAGGTGCCCCATGGGGTGGTAAAGGCAGTCTTGTACTGATCCTCCTTGCGGATGTGAATCTGGTTATATCCGGAAAACCCGTCCATGAAGGATAGGACCTCATGGCCCGCACACTCATCAATGAGTTGGTCAATGAATGGCGTGGGGAAATTGTCTTTTGGACAAGCGTGGTTTAGATCGCGGAAATCAGTGCATACTCTAAGGGTGCCTTGATTTTTGTTGACAGGAACGGGGTTCGACACCCATGTGGTGTACGGAATAGGGTAGATGAACCCTGGTTTTCAAAGTTTCTCGACTTCAGCCTTAACAGCTGGGAGCTTGGCAGGGTGAATAGGTCGCTGTTTCTGACGAACAGGGGGTACTTCCGGCCATGTATCGATGTGGTGTTCAATAATGGCGGGGTCGAGACCAGGCATCTCGGTATAGGACCAGGCGAAGACATCACGGAACTCTTGAAAGAGCTTTTTGTATGCCTGAGTTTCTGCTTGAGTGCAAGATGCGCCCAGCGAGATGAGCTCAGGTTTCCCTGGTGTGGTGGAAATGTCTATCTGTATAGTGGGGGAAATGTTTGACATGTTCCCTTCTTCAAAGGCATCCGGTGCTGGGATGGGGTCCTTTAACCAATCGACTTTAGCGGGTATGAAGTCTTTCGACTCGACTGATAGCTGGTTGGATGCGGTGGAGGTAGATGCTTCCGGGAGGAAGTACGAGCGATGATGCATATCATCCCAAGGGTAGTCAGGTGCAGTGAGTGTCTCCAAAATCTGCTCATCAGTATTGAAGTAATCAGACCATAAATCAAGGGGTTCTGGTTTGAAGGTTGTTGAAATCATATATATCGTATTGACTTCTTCTGACGAGGATGATGGTGGGGGGTGGATCTCCTCGATGAGGGGAGGAGATATCTCTAAGTCGGCATTGTTTAACTCGTACAACGCTGCTCTATAGTCAGGTAGATCAGGGCAATGGTGAGAGTAGTGTCCGTAAACACTGCATATAGCACAAGGATGGTTAGTGCGCAGCGATTTGTCACGAGGCTGTAGAGGTGGTTCTAATCTGACTACTGGGATGCCGATGTCATCGTCCAACATATTCATATGCTCTTGGAGTGCCGGTAAATGTGGGCATTGATGAGTTGGATGGCCAATTTCATCGCATAATGAACATTTGGGGGGAGCTCGAAACACTGGTGGGGGTTTAACTGCCTTCGGAGGTGGTATAGCAGTGTATGGTTGTGGACCTCTGCCCCCAGTGGGCTTAGCCAGAAGAGGGGGATCTTTTGACGTCGAAGCAATCGTGAGACCAGGAGGAGGTTTCGTTGACGACGAAGAGATTGCAACACCAGGAGGAGGCTGATTTGTGGTAACGATAGGTTGTACCGGTTGGAGGATGATGTCGGGTGTGGGTGGTCGAACGGGAGGCGGAATATACCACACGGGTAATCCCAATGTTAGCCCGGGTAGGCTAAGGGTAGCCATAACCGGGGCGCTTACTACACCCGAAGGAGGAAATAGGAAGGGGATGGTGTGGATGGGTGTAACACCAATGTGACTGGGGATCAATGGTGGTTGACCACCGGACGTTTGCGTATTTTGCGAAAGAGTGCAGAGGTTTGCGACTTGGGTCTCCGGTGACGGTGGTGGAATGGCCTGAAATGTAGAGGTCATTGGTGTATCGGAATAAAGTCCGGGTGCCACGGAAGACACAAAGGAGGTAACCGCACTAGAAGCGGGTTGTTCAACCATGGGAAGAACATTCTCGGGTGCTGCAGGGGCGTTGGGATCATAGTAGGTGAGTTGGTCAATTTTGACCACGCGTCCCTCGTGGGGGAACATCATGGTGCGGAAGACGGAGGAGGCGACCGCTTTCATAGCGTACATGTAACTGCGGCCAAGTAAAAGGTTATAGTCGAGCTGGGCGTTAATGACCTCTATGTCGATGAGCACAGTTTTCCCACCTAATTGGACGGGCACCTTGGGTAATAAACCTTGAGGTTGAGCTGACCGGCCGTCGTAGGCCCGCAATGCAGTGGTGGATTGCTGGAGAGCTGGGGATCCCAACTTTTGCCAAACAAAAGTGGACATGACACATGTGGATGCACCTTCGTCGATGATACATCGATGGATGACAAGATTCCGAATAGAAACGGAAACTTGGACTGCTATGGTAGAAGGCAGTCGTGGTTCAGATTGGTCTAAATCAAAGGTCATCAAGTTCGAATCATTTGGGTCAATCGCCCCAATGGCGGAAAGTAAAGTCTTGCGTTGAGTAGGACAGGTTTTTAAGACTTCTAACGCAGACATGGCTGCGGGAGATTGAGCTAAGTCATCTACAATGTTGTAATTGGACGCAGCTCGTGCATTGGGGTTGTTGTTGATTCGGCGAAGGGGGAAGCGAGGTGCTTTAGAAGCGCCATCAAGTGGAACCTGAGGTATACGCAACGTCTGATCAGTGGGATTAGCAGTAGTATCCTTTTCGGCGGGGGGGGCTTCAGAATTCGGTCCGTATTGATTCCGACGGGTTTGGATATTGACGTCAGCGGTGGACATCATCAATAAGTGGTGGGTGCCTGAATCAAACATGGGTTGATCAGGAGCTGTGTAAGTTATTTGTTGTGGTTGCACGTTGCCCTGTTGGGGGGGCTAACGGCTGAGTGTTTACCACTCCCTGTGTTGGAAAAGGGTTTTGGAGGACCAAAGGTTGTTGTGGGGGTGGTGGGGGGTTGGGTGGTGGTTGAGGAGCCGCCTGCCCTTGACGATGGGCGTCATTTGTCCATAGTTGTCGAGCTCGCTCCAGATGTGGGCAAGCGTGGGTATAGTGGCCATAGACACCGCAAATGGAACAAGGATGGTTTGTTCGTAAATTAGCATTTTTGGGTTGCTTAGGTGGCCGATCAGGATTCTGATGAGCGGGCGCCGCGTTATTGTCTTGCGGAGGATGGGTAGGTTGTGGAGCTTGGTTACGGTTTTGATTGTTTCCACGGTTGCATCCTTTTCCGCGGTTGGGTTGTCCACCCTGGTTGCGTTGGTTATTTTGGTACTGGGGCTGATGTTGTTGTGCGTACACATGCCCTTGAGCATTAGGGGGATTTTGAGGAGCCGCAGGTGCGGGAGCAGGTTGCGGTGGATAGTATGCAGGTGGAGCTGGAGGTGGTCCAGTTGCCTGCTGGGGTTGTTGGTACCCCTGAGCTGGTGGAGGTGTGAGGTTAGCCGGTGCAACCGGTTGTGGGTAATGCATGGGCTGTTGTTGGAACTGCATGGGGTTTTGTATCGTAGGGTGAGCATAGTATGTAGGGGGTATATATGCTGATGGCGCTTGGCCATAACAATGTTGTGGACAAGAGGGTCCATGAACGTGATGGGTCTGGTTTGTTGGAGCATAAGAAGTTGTCGCCCCGGAACTAGATGTAGCCCTAGAAAGGTCTGGGGCGGGCATGGTGCTCACCATACTGAAAGGTTTTGCTTGCGGTGTAATTTGGCCAATAATGCCATCAGCGGCATGTGATGCCCCCGGTGTGTCACCGCGTGCAGAGTCACCTCGTGGGGCATCAGGTATGATCGTGTATAGGTAACCTGACTGGGCATAGATAAGATCAAACTGTTGGGCCTTAAGGATGGCCTCCTCCTCAGACTGGGGTCTTTCGGATGCTACATCCTTCGCAATGAGAGGAAGGAGGGATTTAAGGAACCAGTCTAAAAAGATTCGGTCGTCCAATTTGATCTTGCATAGGCTTCGGCGCCGACGCCAATCATGAATATGGTCAGTGATATGCGTGGCCGTGTTCTGTCTGCAAGACAGTAGGATCTCGACGCCCGCATCGTAGCGGACAGGTAGCTGGAAGAATTGTAGAAAGGTCGAGGCAAGGGAGGTAAATGTGGAATGCGTCCCATGGGGTTGCTCGATATACCATTTGGCTGCGGAGCCAGTGAAGGTGCGTTGTAAAAGCCGTAGGCGGATTGAGTCATCCACTATGGAGTTTGAGGAACACCATAAATGGAAGGACATGATGTGATTTTGGGGGTCTTCTCCAGCCTTACCCTCGAACTTAGGGATGTCAGAGGGAAGCTTAGTGGGCATATGGGGCCAAGCAGGATCATGCCTGATGGGGTCATTTGTGAGCCTAGCTAAATCTGGCAGGTTGAGACTTGCCATGTATGGTAGACTAGCGGATGTGGTGACCGGAACCGGGATTTGCCTGGCCATAGTGGTATGGTGTAGGGGTCCAGTAGTGCCTATAGGTATGCTATGTATGGAG
Source organism: Larix kaempferi (assembly GCA_027924585.1). NCBI lineage: Eukaryota > Viridiplantae > Streptophyta > Pinopsida > Pinales > Pinaceae > Larix > Larix kaempferi. Next base: position 21,298,705 of record BSBM01000114.1, read on the forward strand.
GGTATGTGCCCTCCAAAAGGTGTGGCCTGATATGGGTTAGCACTCCCAAGTGCAACTTGGGTTACACTTGGGTTAGGAATCGCACTAGGGATGCCTGGTATAGCACTACCAAGTGCAACATGAGTTACACTTGGGTTAGGAATCGCACTAGGGATTCCTGGGATAGCACTCCCAAGTGCAACAGGAGTTACACTTGGGTTAGGAATCGCACTAGGGATTCTTGGGATAGGGTTTGTGGAACCCGAAGGGGGTATGACCCCCACGTTGGGCATGCCCATGACAGGTGGTGGTCCTGTGCTAGGCATTCCTGAATGTGGAGTGGTACCCATATTGGGCATTCCCAAGGGGGTGGCTGTTGCCATGGATGGTACTACCGCAGAAGGGTTTGCGGATGTCTGACCAATGGTTAATGTAAATTGTGGATCATCTGGTGTTCCAGACATAACTGTGGTTGGTGGTAACTCGGTGGGGTTTTCGGATTCTACCTCCAAATCAAAGGTGAAGTGGGGTATGTCAGAATCGGATGACCGTCTAATTGATTGACGATGTGTCGAATCAAGGGATAATGCTCTGCGTCTGTGACGTGGAGAGCCAAGTGGACTAAACTCTGGGAGTTCGCCCTGTAGACGACGAGAATGTCTAGAATTCTCAATGGTGAGAATATGTTTTTTATGTAAAAAATCGTTTTAAGTATCAGGTGGTGATATATATGTAAAAGACTCAAAACCCTAATGCAACCAAGGGTGCAAGAAGGGGAGTGAAAAAATAAGGCTCACAGGCCAAAAAATCAATCCTCAAAAAATGCACTTATCCCAGCAGCTGTGCTACAATAAGTGGAGGAATGCAACAACCGGTCAGAATACCAACATGCAAGCGGCTCCTAGAAAAAATAGGTGTAACTAGACTCAAAAGGTGGTAAAGATCATGCAAACACCTAATCTAAAAGTATTGTGACTCAAACAGACGATATCCTCTGCAAGGTGATGAAATCCAAGTCAGACAATATGAATGTAGAGACAACGGCTAGATATCCCCCTACCGGGAGGGACACCGGGTAATCAATCCTAAAAAGACAGGCTACTAGGATACTCTGTTCATGACGTGTCGAGAAAAGGTAAATCTGCCGTTTGGTCCTTTGATCGCAATATCCCAATACAGGGATATCCCGAGAACTGCGAATGGTAGCCCTTCGGTTACTGAATGGGTTTCGGTATCCCACTCAGGCTTCCGGAACCATCCTCGCGACTTCAACCCTCCTAAGGGAGAGGCCTTCCCACAAACCGGTTGTGACCGCACCAAAAAGTACTAAGAGATTTTAGCTCCCTAATTGGACAACTTCTATGTCTCAGATGTATGAACTGAGGGGTGTTATTGGAACACCTATCCCCCCAATGCTACCTAGCTACAAGAATTCTTTTAGTGTTCCCCAAGTGGGGTTAAAAGTGTGTTCAAATTAAGGTACGTTTTAAGGCTTAGTTCAATTAAGTGATCGTGTGAGTGCACGTGAGGTGTTGTAAACTGAACTTGAAAAAATTAAATGCTTTAAGGGAAATTTTCAAAAAATAAAGGACTTTTCGAAAATACAAAGCAAATATCTAAGACTTTTTTCACTAAAAGGAATTAATATGCTTTTTCAAAAAATAACTCAAAAAATAAAGGATTTCTTGGATTTTATGAAAGCAAATAATAAACTCCTTTTTTAAAAGAAATAAATGGATTTCTTTGTTTCAATAAAAATTGCTAAGGGCAAGATTCTAAAGAAGTAAACAAGAAAAAATTTGAATCTAGATAAAGAATGCAAAATGAGTCTTTCTTTCACTTTCTTGAAAATTTTTAAAAAGATTTCTAGGTATGCATTTTTTAAATAGTAAATTTTTTTTTTTTCAAATCTGTAAACTATGCAGAATTTAGTAGTGTAAAAAATGTGCTATGGGCAGAAAGTACAGTAAAAAATATTTTTCAAAATCGGGATGGCCGAATGAAAAAATTCAGCCGCGCGGGTTTTGGACGAACAGCCGCGATGGGCCGCGCGGGTTTTGGCAGCACAGTCGCGATGGACCGCGCGGGTTTTGGTCGCACAGTCGCGATGGACCGCACGGGTTTTGGCCGCACAGTCGCGATGAGCCGCGCAGGTTTTGGCCGCACAGTCGCGATGAGCCGCGCAGGTTTTGGCCGCACAGCCGCGATGAGCAGCGCGGAAAAATGCAGAAAAGTCGCGATGGACCGCGCGACTGTCTGTAAAAAATCCGCGATGGACCGCGCGGAAAAAGGCAGAAAAGTCGCGATGGACCGCGCGACTGTCTGTAAAAAATCCGCGAGGCGGAAGCCGTGCACGGAAACCGAGAAACGAACCCGAAAATTGAAAATTTCGGGCTGTTTATGGGGCCAAATCTCAGAACAGCAATGGATCTGCTGTCTAAGATGGTAGATCTATGGATCTAAAGGTTAAAAATTCATAAAAACTAAGATTTAATGGCAAAGCTAGAGATCTAAAGTTCAAACCAAAGCGGAGTCGCCAAAAACTGTTGGCTCGGTTTTGCAACCAAGCTTAGTGCTATGGGCACCTACTAACTAGTAGTAGCAGTTTCAATAGAAATAAAAACAATAAACGAAATAAACAATACTTTTTATGGATCTAAGCAAGAATCTAAGCAAATAATGTACACATTTCAAAATCAAGAACAAGAAACATAATAAATAATTTTTTTTATTGAAAAGTGGGGGGCAAGCAAGTGCTTGCGATATTACCTCCAATGGTGAAGGTTGATGTTGAGCAACTCCCAAGATGAGTAGCTCCAAACTCCAATAGGTCTCTTTCTCCAAGGTTGCTTCAATGGCTAAAAGTGCTCAGGGGAGATTTCAGCAGCATAAGGATGAGATAATGGAAGGATGTGAAATGAGGAGCCCCTACCACCTTTTTATAGGTTTTGGTGGTGAGGAATACCATTTGTGGTTTTGTGGAAACCAATGGTATTGACCAACATGGTTTAGGTAATTTTCCCTCCTTTTTCCTTTTTTGAATAAAAATAATATTTTAATTCCCTTTTTAATATTTTTGGGAATTTGGACCCTTTTTGAGGGTTTTTTATGATTTTCTTGGAAAAATAATCTTTTTTAATGGAAAAAGGGGTGTACTAAGGTCTTTTGGTGACCTTTTGTTGGTTTCAGAGGCTCAGATGGTGGAAAAGTGGACAAATGGGTCATGTGAGTAAGGGAATGAGCTAGTGAGCACTTTTTGGGTGTTAACAATCATCATTGGAAGAACTCTTACAGTATTCTTCCATTGACCTAGGTATGTTTTCTTCCCGCTCCTCTTCTTTAGGGCTGATAGATCTCTTTGTGTTATGATTTCTCTCTTTAAATGTATTGGCTGAGAATGTGGGTTGTTTGTGGGGTTTTTCCTGCTATTAAGCTCTGAAGCAGAGCCTCATTTAGAGCTTGTTGTTCTCATCTTTCCTGTATGTTTTCATCTCTGAAACTTTGGAACTCTTCTTGTAAATTATGCATTGATCTAATTAATTTTGAGTTTAATTCCACAACGATTTCTTGCTCTCGTGGTGGTGAGTTCAAATTTCCATGTATGTTGTTGTCTTTTTCTATGTTCATAATCAGACTGTGATTGTACCTGCAGTCTTGTATAAATGTCAAGAACATAAATCTGTTAGTTCATCTACACATATAAAATAAAATTATAAATGTATGTTTTTGGTTTATGATTATCTGCAGTGGATGTTCTTCCTATAATGAGCCCAATAGGTCACTTAGTTTTGTAGCTGGACTCTGATACCACTAGTAATGTCCCTAAAAACAGTACAAATTTAAAAAATTTCTCTTACTACTAACATTGCCTAAATCGTTTAATGTATTGCAAATTAATTTCAGTACTGGGGTTTATGTCGGTGATTGTTTGAAGCAATAAGAACTAAAATCTAAGAGAGTTGGTTTTACATTTTATGTTTTCTGCGGAAGCGATGAAGTAGGGTGATATGAGGTGTATAACACCATTATGGCCTGTTGCATGCTAGAATAATACTTGAGGTCTCTTTCTAAGTACTTCATTTATAAAGTTTGTTTGTTGGTTTCATTTAAATGTTTAAATTGTTTATTTTTATCAATTCAGGCATGATGGACTTTGTGAAAGAGGGTATGAGTGTCTTGAGTTGGTAGTCCTGCTACTAGCTGGCTATTGAGAAGCAAGGGACAGATACTCAGGTTTGTTCGGGCTTACTTAGAAACTTCTTGCTAAAGCACTTCTTGAAACATGTCTTGCAGGGGTACACAAAAAGGAACTTATCCCTAAACTTCCTAGCTTCTATTACCTAACAAGGATCCTTATCCTATGGTTTGAAAAGGGTATAAGGGTTTACATTTTTGAATAGCCATAACAAGGATGAAGGAGATTTGATTCCATCACGTTTTAACTATATCGTATGGTTGAGAAATTTATACATTAAAGGATGTCGTTGAAGTTTTTAAATGCTGGATATGACAATCACGTGGGTGGTGGCCAGCTGGACCGAGGGTTTTTGCCTTGGTCTTTACGTTTATCATTTTCGTGGTTTTGGATGAGAGTAGTTCTTTGTTACTGTGACTATTTTTGCAGTGCTCTGACTTGAGGTATGCTGATGGTCAGTGCACTCGTTTGCTACTGGAATGGAGAAGGAGGGCATTTAAGTCTAAGTGGCAGGTAACAACGTTTCATGTTTTAACAATTTCTTCCATCATTTAACCTGCAAACAAATATTTCCTTGTTGGTTTAACTTGCATCTTTTTATGGATTTATTGGCAGGTTTATAGGTTGGGTGTCCCCAGCATTTGGATGCCAGTGTATGGCAGGAAGATAGGGGATTGGAATTTTTATTCTTAAACCCAGGTCCTTTCAGTATTCGTCCCTTCTCTTGGAATTTATGGCTGCACTAACCTGTAGCTTGGTGATCTTTTACATGGTGACTTCGTTGTGCCCCCTTGGGCTCATTGTAATCAAATTTGAACTCGTTGGATCACCTTTGGTTTGACCAATAGTGGGAAGGAAAATCGATTTGGATTAAAAGAGGGGTTCTGGACCTGGTCAATGTTTAAGATATTTTCTTTATTTTTTGTTGCTGATGAGATAAACTCGTGAGGGTTCATGTTTTGATACTGTAGTTGACTATTTGGTCCTGTACAAATCTTTTAAAGCTTTAAATGGGGAAACTACCCATCTTGTGTAAATTGGGGTTTTGAAATGAATACGTGTAATGGATCTTTCACCCGCGTTTCTTGTTGAATATGTAAATGTATATGGTAACCATACTCTACGTTTTGGTTTTGGTATGAAGTGATTTCTATTGTATTAAAAATCGAGAGCGCAACTCTTGTGGGTTGCTTATGTATGCATGAAGTATCTAGCTTTCTGTGGTTTCATTTTATGTTGAAAGAATGTTTATAAAAATAAATCGTTGTGCAATAGAAAACATTGATCTTTGTTCTGCAATGTTCGGTTTTGTCTCCAGTTAGGCTCTAAAGCTATTAAGAAATCAAATGGATAGAAGTCCGAGATGGGGAAAGAAATCGTGCTTAAAAGTTTTTCCCGGGGTTTAAATACTGGACCTACGTTGTGTGTCTAAAGGCACCATCGATACTAATGGTTTTAACAATGAGCATTGGCACTGGGATTCGATGCCTATACCTGCGTCTGATTCTATTTGTTTAGACAAATCTTGGCTGAGTTGACTATGTGGGTTTTAAGAATAAATTCGTGGGTCCTATCTGGTGAGTCTAACTGCTAGTTAGGTTGCTATTGAGGAGAATTGGAATGCTGAAATTCCCTAGATAAGGAAAACATAATGGTTGATTGTTTAAGAAGTTTATATGCACATCGTGTTTTCATACTGTTGGTGTTAAAATAGACCAGCGATTAAAGAAATACTATGTTATTAACTGGTTTATTTAAGAAGTTTAAGAAGTTTGAAATATTTGACATGCGTTTATAGCATCTGTCTCTTGAAAATAATACATGTAAGTTGAATAAGTTTTAACATCTCTAAAGGATGAAAAGTTTAAACCCTAGCTTTATGTAATTTACCAGTTTAAATGTAAAGCATGAGGGTTCTACTAGAATATTTATGATTTCATTTTTGTGGGTTCCAGTAGTCCAGACAATGGCATTGTTTTAAAAAATAAAATTTTGATGATAGCCATTCTACTTATATAAGTATCTAGCACAGGCTAGCTAGGCTAGCCCTGCTAGATCCTTGAAAACGTTTTATGGAAGAAGTTTTAGATTAAACAAAAATATTAAATGGAAATTGCCCTAGATTAGTGAACCCGAGAGCCCATGCCAATTGGCCCTTTCTCCTTAAAGGAAATAAAATTATAAAGTACAGAAACATAATTGCTTCCTAATAGTTCCTACTATCCATTTAACTGAATTGTATGGAAGTTGGAAGTTCATACCTGGTTCTTGAAGCTTGATACTTCCTTGCAAAACCTGCACACACAAACACTAGTTAATGGAAAAATATATGGACTTAGCTGACATGTATGATGATCTTTTAACTATATATCTTTGGGATTACCATGTTCTTCCCAACCATGACCCTTAGACCATTCCTGGTTCTAAATGGATCCCCCCGAGCTGGTTCCAACATGCAATAAGAGATGTAGAGGCCCTATGATAATCTATTCAATAAGATCTAGGTAATAATATAATAGGCTGCTCCAGTTCTGCAGAGAAATTCTCTTATGTTCATAAGAGGTGATAATAAAAGAAGATGTCCCTCTCTTTGGATCTTCCCTTCTTTATATAGGTGACTTCTGTTTGGAAAATATAGCTATTTGAATAATATTTATCTTTTTTTTTTTAATTTAATTTGAATTATAATATCCCTAAAAGATATTTTAGTAATTATTACTCGTAGTTTATCTAGGATCTTTAGTTTTTATAATTAGATGTCACTTAAGTGAGCTCATACATACTAGTACCAATAATAATAATAACAATAATACGACTGATAATATTAGTCATGATAACAATTATGAGAATTATTTTATGCATGCCTTTCATGCATTCTCATTATATAATTAGCCCTTTTCTTTTTAAATAAGAACAATATTATTATTAATAATATTAATAATAATAACCATATGAGAGCTATCTTATGCATAACCTTTATGCATGTTATTTACATAAAAATAATTTAAATCTAATTATTCAATAGTTTAGTTGTGATAACTTTCTTTGATTTAATTATGTATATACCATAGTACTTCTTTTCAAATCTTTAAGTACAAGGTCCAATTTTGGGATAGGGTCTTGGTAAGCTTGGATAATTGGCTAGGTTAGGTACCTCTAGGTCTCTCTCTTGCATGTCGGATTCCCTTGCTTAAGATGGTAGTTCCCACAGTCTTTGAAGATAGATAGAAAATGACTCATTTAACCAATTTAATAAATATGATGAATAGAAGTGCTATTCAGAGTCTTCGCAACTCAACACTTTTAAGATCAAGTAACCCCGAGTGCTCTTCAGAGTTTTTAACTCAACACTCTCACCTGGGCGTTATGCTAGTGCAGTTCTAGAGCGTCTTACTCAACACTAGTACTAGAATGTGGTTGTGAAGCACATCTAGAATGTACAAATGGCCTCGGATCTAGTATTCATTATCAAGCTTGGAGTGCTCTAGGGCATATGCCCAACACTCTATGTACATTGGGGCTTACGCTCAGTATGTAATAAAGTCCTCTAGGTACATCAGAGCTTATGCCCAGTATGTAGGTCATCCGTGTGTTCCTACGTCCACGCTCAACACACTACATAAATCAATCAGGTGAATCATAACTTTGCAGAGTATGTAACAAAAAGGTCATCTCAGTATGTGAGGGTTTGTACCGAATTCACATAACGAAACATAATCAATCCATTAGGGATTTCTTTCCCAATATATAAAAATAATGCATCAGTCAGGGTCCATACCCAATATGTAAATATATAAAATAAATGAATCATGTGCACTAGGGCTTATGCCCAATAATAATAAAAAAATCTCATGTGTTGGGGATTTAAGCCCAATATATAACATCATAAATAGTTTGTCAAAATTCGGGATATTACAATTTGGTAGGATATTCATGAAGAATAGAGGGTAGCTTCAAGGGACTATATCTTTGCTGGGATCTAGAAGGTAAGGGAGCATGCACAGGAGGAGTGCCATCATCCTCAATGTCATGGGGTTTGCTTGATTGATTATGGATTTTACAGTATTCAAAGGCAGGGATCAGATCAGTTCTAGGAATGAAAGAAGAATGTACATCTACAAGATCTAATGATAGATATACAAAGGAAACCCTATGATGACTTAAGGATTTTCGGTGAAATAGATATTTCCTGATATAGCCACATATAAAAAAAAAATAGCCAATGCAAAAGAACAAAATCTCCTTGAACAAATTAACACTTTGATACCTGAACCTTAATTCATCTATACTTCTGTTAGATAGGTTCATTCTCCAGTGGAGCTTACAAATGGGATTGAATCATGAGTAGAGTCACCATGAGAGCTTCAACATCTCAACCTTGGCATGCAGTCACCAATCCTCGCAGTGGAGTCACCTTCATACTGAAATTTTGATTAGTGGAGTCGCCATGAGAACTTCAACATATCAACCTTGACATGGAGTCAACAATCCTCCCAGTGGAGTCACCTTCATACTGAAATATCGATGAGTGGAGTCGCTAGGTTAAAGATATACGACCTTCTTTGATATATGATTGTTGTTCACCATCAACAATCGAATTTGAAACTCTCCGTTGTTCTACCCAGGAACAATATAAAATTCGCTCCCCGGCAATGGCACCATTATATTAACACCCAAATTGACCCTAAGGTTGCAGAAAGGCCGATCTGGGGTATCCACAAAACCACTTGCGATTGTACTTATGACCCGGTATAATCAAAGAGGGATCTCTCACTATTACAAATCCTTCTAGCTCAAGATGTTTAATCAAACACATTCAGAAGGTCATATTTTTGATAGGATAGTTTGTTTTAAAGGTTTTGGAAAGATAACCATGAGAGAAACCATTGGGCGATGGAGTCTAAAACGTAACACATCTATCAAATAACTGTGCAGCTGCATGGAATATAAAAATAGAGGCAAGGAAACCACCCATTTGCAGTCAAAATGTTGTTGTCTGGTGATAAGGAGGAAATGAAAGACAATCCATTAACATGAGCATCAAACTGAGATGAATTCAATGTCAACTTTAGAAGAAATAGTTGGTGAATATCTGAAAACAATAGACAAAGCTTATGATTAATAATTTTGCAGTATCACACACTGATTTCAGATATGAAAATAAAACATAATGGAAGTAAAATAACTGGTAGCACGTTCACATAAGGAAAGGAAACAGACTGCAACGTAAATGACACATGAATATCTGCCATAAACCAGCTTTAAGCACTGTAATTCTATTGAAGATTACATAAAAAATAGAGCTAAATTCCCCTAGGTCTCAACTCACTAATTTTCCAACCCTTTGCTACCTCTATTACATTGGAATTTATAGGCCCTTAGGATCTAAATTTCTAACAGAAAATAGTTATGGCCGATCCGACACCTATATGGCCCATTCCACCACCTTTGAAAGCTAATTACAACAGAGAATGAAAGCTGATGGACAAACATGACTGACTTTGTAGGTGTCACTACATGATTGTGGAATACAACGGCCCCTGAGCAGCTGGAAGGCCCTAAGAGACCTCAATAATATAGGAATATTACATATCTGAAACAAACTGATATGACAGGAAACAAAATATCATGAACAGGCCGCCACCTTACACTGGAGCTATTACATGGCCTTGTTGGTCGAACAAATCCTCCGCTTTGAGGGAATCAACCACTTTTCCTTCACTTGTTTAAGGAGGAGGTGTCACTATCTCAGTGGGAATGATGTAGTCTTTGAGAATCTCCATGTTCTGGTGAATGCTTTGTTCAGCTTTCTCGGTCTCTCCCTTCTTCTTCTTCCGCTAATCCTTCCGACGCACTTTTTGAGCTTGCTGCTCCTTAGGTTTTCTAAAGGTGCTCTATTTTGAGTGATCGAAATTTACAGGGTGCAAGGGAGGGTGACTATCTTCCACGTCGGACCATGCCTGCTCTAGCACAAAGATCACTCTAGCTTCTTGATTTCCCCCCATGACTGGCTCTTCACTGCAAATATTCGGACTTATAAGTTGGCCACCTTTCCGAATATGGATGCGCATAGTAAACACTGGAAGCTTGCTTATAGAAAAATGGTACTCAAGGATAATCATTTTTCATGATTGCTCAACAGGACTCTTTACACGCCCCAGGACGATGACTAGAATCCGGCATTCCGTTAAATAGATTTGGCTAGACTTTTGCGTTAAGTGGAAAGGCATATGACGGCTTAGGCAATTATTCCTCTGCAGCAAAAGTGTTTTTAACCCCATAACTCTATGATCAACTTAGCACCATCGATATCGACCTTATTCTCATCCAGACCGTCAAATGGCATGGCCCCTAACAAGTTCACAGATTTTGACTTCGTCAGTGTCCCGGGCATGTTTAATCCACGAACAACTTCTCCACCGTTGATCTTCATTCCTGCCAGATCCACACCATCCAATCTTGTGGCCTGTACATAAACTTTGCGAATATGAAAACGCATATTCATTGTGCTCGTCCAATCTACGAAGTGCACTAGGGCCGTAGATCTTCACCGACGGTCATTGATCAAGTTTCTTACATGCTCGCTGGTTAGTCCACCCTGCCTCCATGTAATATGACCACAAATCCTTTCGCGATGCATTCTTGTGGCCATCAATCTGCTTCCCATAGATCAGGGTCATTCATTCGTTCCGTCATATAACTTATGGGAAGGCTTTGCAATTTTAGTTCTTCTTTTCAATGTTTAGACTCGGGGCTTTGGTTATTTCCCTTTTCAAGCTATGAACATTGATCCAGCTATAACACTTAGCATGCCTCTAGGCCAATTGGCTCTAACCACCGATGCCTTCTCCACCCTTTTCAGGGACTTAACCCTCCATTTAATCTAGGACCAAACTAGTGCTAACATGAAGATCATTCCCAAATCCATTGCAATGGGAGTGCGCAAGTACTAAAAAAATAAAGCGTGTGCGCTCCCTTAAGACTGTGTGCGTGTTGTGGTTTCATAAAATCTAGAACCGCCAATTAGGCATTCGAGTAGGCCTTAGAAGCACATGCGGCTTAGCATCGCGCACATGCTTTTAAAGAGAACTCAATTTTATTGCGTGCACATTAAGATTGTGCACACGCTTCTCTATATAGTAGAATTGAGCCGAGGCCCATTTCTATTCCATTCTACCAGAGTCTACTAGTGCCCAACTATCCCAAAATGAAATAAGATTGCATGCGCACATCAAATCCACCACCAACACCCTCAAATTATCATCCACGTACTATTTTGAACCACAATTTGCAATTTTTGTTTGTTTTTTCAGTGATTTAAAAATAAATTAAATTGTAAAAATTCCAAAAAATTCAAGCAATATTGAAACAAATTCATTTTTTTTAATTCCATTTCATCTCTTCTTCATTACAATGGCAGAATACCAAGAGACAAACCCCCAAACAAACAACGCAGAGGATAAACCATCCACACAAAACCCCGAAGTAAACATTCACCCCAAGGAGAACCCAGCCATGTAATCCCAAATAAGCCAACATTTACACTAGTTAAGAACCTTGGTTCAAGAGCCTAGAACCACTAGGGAACCATCAATATTATCCTAAGCCACATCCGTTGACAACATCATTTCCTTAGTTGACAATGCTCACGGTCAATTGGTGAGCATAACCGAGTATAGGGCTAGGATGAGAGCATATTATTCCACTAGTCTTAGTATAGGCCAAATCAAATACTTGAATATCTCAAAAAAAACTCTAGTTAGTTATTACATTGACCCCAATACCAACCTACCCCCTGATCCACACAAAAGTTTCCTTTTCATGGATTGGTGCACATATGATCCATGGAGACAAAACTAGATGAGTGAATGGTTTATGGTTTTCAACAAACCTCCTTGAAACAATAGGTAGGCTCCACTTTATTTTCTTCGGAAACTATAAGCAGAGTTCATGTTGGGTCTACATGAAAACTACTTTGAAATTAGTGAGTTTCAGGGAGTTGTTCTTGGATCTTCCCAAGACCAACCCACCACTAGGCATAACCCAATGAGAGGGCCACCTACACCTAGGCATACGCCTAACCCCCATCCATAGTAGACACCTCAGTTATTGGATCACCTAGCCAAGACTACCGCTGCCATATCACAACTTAATCATACTGTATTACAACATAGTACATTTGTGGAATCATCTAGGAATGACACATCAGATAAAAAAAGAGAACCATCAGGTGTAGGTCCTTTAGGCCCCATTTGTCATGGACCATCCATGACAGGTAGTGGGGAAATGATCCTTTTCACACCCGAAAATTACCCCATCGATACATTCACTACAACCATACTTTCCATGGCCCTACGGAGTATCCTGCATGAGATACCTTTATGTTCGAGGTTAGTACATGATTTGTAAATGGTTGTAAATGGTTGATTACATTTTTAAATGTACATTTTACAATCGTTAGATGAACATTGATTAGTGTATTTAATGTGTAATTGATGTTTTTTGCATGTGGAGTTGTATTCTAGATGAAACAACATAATCAAGGTGGGAGGAAATTGTTGCTCCCAACCTTGATTCCACCATGGAAGCAGCGAAAAATATTGCATCACCTCACATACAGGTATATAAAAGCGTGTATGGTTGTAGGATTTAAAAATTGAGTTAGTTGCAGTTGTCATTATTTATATAAGAAATCAATGCTAATGTTCTTGTGTTTCCATAGGTGCATGCGGAGGAGATTTAGCACAGGTCTCCACCTGTGCTAAGTAGATCACCTGTCATGTAGGTAACTTGTGTGAAATTAATTATACATTTGACGTGAAATTCATTATGTTTGTATGGTTAATTTACATCTTTAATATTCTAATGAAATTCATTTCATATTTTTATGTAGGTTCCATCTCTCACTATACAATTGTATGGTGATTGCAATCACGATATGCACACATTTTCTGTATATTCCACATAGTTCTATTTTTCCACAATTCATGTTGAGTTAGGTGATTGGGAACTCTGCCCTTGTGATAGGAATTCCCATATCCCCCCGTAGGCCACTCCCACCCATTGTACAACCACTAGGGATATATCATCAAACACACCCATCCACTCATGTGTTTCACCCACCTGTCCAACATTTGGCTCCATCTGTTCTATCCCCATCAGCTCCATCCACATTAACTCTAGCCACATCAGCTCCATCCATTTCACATACATCTACTCCTTCCCATTTACCTACATCATCCCATTACCTCCTACCTATATAAAACCCCATCCCCCTACCTACATTATCCCACTCCACCATCATTACCTCAGAGCAATTTGTCCAGCTCAGTGCTCCACTTACTAGCGAGGAAGGGAAATCTTTCGCATCACCTCCAATATTCACAGTGAGATTTATAAGTTATTTAAAATATTATAAAGCATACATGAATTTCATAAAATACTGCATTTTGGTATTATCTATTAATGATGTTTCTAATTGTTGCAGGGAGGCATTGTTAAGAGACTTGGATCGAGGAGATGGACACCCCCATCACGACATGTTGTCTCGTCTCAGGTGATTAATCAAGATTTGAATTCTAATTGTATTTTTTAAGTGTAGTAATTGATAGAATTATTGGAAAACTAAGATGTTGTTGTTTCCCTTTTAGAGACAGGAGAGACACTCCACAACCAGACCTACGGGGGCTCAATCTTACTCCAACTCAAAGAGGAGGAAGATTGATTTTGGAGATGAGCATCAGGGTGTCGATGGTTCTAGGGTGATTGAGACACCCACTATGTACATTAGCCACGATGTGGCATTTTTGTCAGGATATGTTTATTTGTGTATAGGCCATGAGCTGCCCTTATTCCATTTTTGGGCATGAGAATCTATTATTGGGAACGATAAATTCCATTTTGTATAAAAATGTAATTTTGAACATGTTTCCAAAACAAATTCATCTGGTGTATATGAAAGAGTGTTTATATATTCTTACATTATTTATGTGGATTTGATGTTATATATTATGACTTGTACATGGTGCATGGTGAATGTGGTTGCATGGTGAATGTGATTGGTTCATGGTCAATGGAGAATGGTGAATGCGATGTTATATGTATTATGACCATTACATGTAATATATTTTAGATCACATACATATGCCATTCAAAACGGGAGTGTGTTTTGATAAATACAATCTTATAAAAAGAATCAATAAAATAACTTGATCACCATATATGGCATGAATGCAGTTATTATCCCTCTTCGAATCCACATCATAACATCTTATTAAAAAGAGGTAGGATTGAAAATTATGATATATTAGGGCCTAATACATTTGTTTTCATCTTAGCACCATATCACGACCTTGAAATTCTTTCCTTGTGGGCATGGCTCCAAAATATCCCTCTTGTACACTAAAAAATCACTTTATAGGATTGTGAATGGTTCAGGGCCTACTCTTACCTAAACCATTGGGCCATCATTACCTTTCCCAAGTACAGGAACCTACTTAAATCGTCCTTACCCTCTAGCCTAAAGCACACCACTATCTAACTTACCCTACCAAAACTACAAAAACCTTGATCATATTTAGCTTATCCATCCATAGCTTAGCAAATTATAATTGAACCTACACTACCCTCCACCCTCCACTATCTAAATTACTATACCATGCCTACACTAACCACATAACCTACGTTAACCAACTATACCTTTTCCTAAACCACTCTATTCTAATACTTGCTTACACTAAACTTAAACTACCATAACCTAGCATATTCTACCTTAACCATAATCTAGCCTATACAGTACCATATAATACCTTACAGACCTCCAGAATCCCTAGAGTCACCTTAAAGACTTCAAATGCAATTTCACCATTGATCAAAATCTAGTAGCAAACATTCATATCTTTATAACTTAATCTAGCACTATAAAACTAACTTAGAATCCTAACCTAGCCCTGGACACCTAATTTAGATACCTAATCTAGGCCTGCAACCCTAATATAGAATCCTTGAAAACAAATTTACAAATATAGAAACCTAATCTAGGACTAGAAACACTAATCCAACCCTAAACCTTTGTTGATAATAATCCCTTGGGAGATTTAAAGTCTTCCATAGTTCCATTAGATGGTGGCATTTTTAACCATGTAATTTGTTCCTAGGATTTGCTATAATCTTCCCTAGATTTGTCAAAAATTCATTATGGGGCAAGTAAAACTAGTTTTCCCCCTCACATTGTTGTAAACAAAATCTCAAGGACCTTTAATGCGTAGTAAATCTAAGGAATGTCAATCATTATTTTCAAGGTGCATAAGGTTGACTACTTTTGGTAATTGTCACTCTTATATTCTCCTCTTCACGTGGATGATTTTAGTAGACCCTAACACAAGCAAGTTAGACATTTAAATTGTTGCTCACTTTAAAAATTATGAAAGGACATGATTATGCAACCTTCCTCTCATTCCTTTCTAACATGGTGCTTATTATTTATCCAAAGGGTATTCTTAAAAAGAACCATCAAGATATTTTGCAAAGGTGCCTAATTCTATGCAACACCACCTTTGCAGCATGTGCATTGTGATTTATGTGGTCATCACCCCACCAATTCCTTAATGGTGACAAGTGTTTCTTAATTTTTATTGAAAAAAGGTATTAGTTGCACCTTAATGGGAGACAAGGAGACATTGATCGACATGTAATTTGTGCAAATTGGTTGTACATTGTGTGCATCAATTTTTGTTATGCTTCATCAATAACAAACCCAAGAGTGGTATGATTAAGGTTGGTGTCAATAACTTTGTAATCCTTGTATCCCAAGCTTGTCTAAATGACTGTTTAACCATGGCTGCCATTTTTACCATAATTTGGTCCATCATAAAGAACACTAAGGTTCATTGGTATAATCTAAGGTCATACACCAAGTTACAATTGAGGTGTAAATATCAGTTGTACTGATGCAAACATCTGCTACAAAACCACTAATATAGATTGAATGCCTAAATTTGATGGAAAACTGAGGAGTAGGAATAACCGAGGGTTACACATAGAAGCTTAAGGAATTAGCTACAATATGTACACAAAAATGAATAAGGATACCATGTTTACTTAAGAGAGTTTGAAGACACCAAGGTCACATGAAACAACAAATTTCATCACTAAAATGAGAGAATGCATAAGACTTTTTGAAGTTTGTAGGATAGAATTTAAATGTTAGAGCTATTCATTCTGTAAGTTAGAATAATCTAAGAGTGGAATGAATCAACATGAAATAGCTCGAAAAACATTTTATCTAATAATATGTGGATGTGACAAATATTATAGAAATATGCTAGAGCATTTTTTGCCATGGTAATGTTGATTGAAAACAAAAATGTTCTTAGTTAGATTGGAGTGGGGTGGATTGCATCTAATGCATGTCAATGATTAGTTGAATTTCCCTTTGCATGTTGGTTAGTTTTTATTTATTTCTCTTTACACGAAGATGAAGCGATAAAAAAAAGCCCTTTTTAGTGGAAGGTTAAGTTTCCTCTCATGCCTCAAATGAATGATAGTTTGTACCGACCATTAGTTGGAAATTTATTGTACATTAGTCATACTCAGCTACATATTTCTTTTCTTGTTTGTCTAGTCTCTCACATTATGCAAGTTTTGAATAACTAAATAGAAAAAAACAAAGGGGTTCCTTCCTTGGTTAAAGAAAATCTAATTACTTTCATAACTCTAATGATCAATAGGGAACTAACAGTTATTTACACAATATTTGTTTGGAACTTGTTACTTGGGCATGTAGACAACATACCATTCTGTTTTTTTCCACCAATGTGGGGTATAGAGAAATTATTCGTAAATCTCAACAACCACTTTGACCCCATTCTCATTCTCCTCTACAACAACAACTAGGTGTAATCATAACTCTCTCTCAATTACCTAATCCTAATCTAGCCCTAGAAACCTAATATAGCCCTCGAAACACTCAAAACCTAATATAGCCCTCGAAACACTCGAAACCTAATATAGCCCTAGAAACCTAATGTAGCCCTATATTCCCTAGAAACCTAATATAGCCATAGAAACAATAATATAACCCTAGAAACCAAGAAACCTAATCTATAAACTTAGAATCTTGGAAACCTAGTCTAGGGTTTCTTTTAGTAAGACAGATTGCAAATTATGAAAAAAGGTTCAACATTGGAGATGAGTTGACAGTGAACTCATGGCCAGTGTTCACACAGCAAACCTACCCAAACACACTTGCATCATCTCATAGAGCTCAATTCTGCTGCTCGGATCAAATCATATGCCCTCGGGACCAATTCAACACGTGTCTGTAAAAGCCTCTAGGAGGTGAGTTGCAACTGGCCATAGAATGATGACTACAGCTCAGATCAACGAACTGTTGAATCTGTTGGAATCAAAATGTCAGAATAATGCTAGGGGTTCCTCTCTCCCATGGGTCCATCGCCCAGAGCCTCTCCATTTTAATGATTTGGGAATCTAGGGTTTCTATCAATGAGAAATAGTGCAATTCTTGCACAAGGGGGTCAACATTAGAAATGATTCGACTATGAACTTGTGGCTAATGTTCACACATCAAGCCTGCCCAAACAAACTTGCAGCATCTCATAGAACTCAATTTTTTTCCTAGATCAAATCTTATGAACCTGGGAGAGATTCAACATGTGTCACTATAGGCCTCCAGGAGGCAAGTTGCAACTGGCCATAGAACGATGACCATGACTCATATCAACAAACTGTCAACTTTGATGGAATCAAGGCATTGGAATAATGCTAGGGGTGACTCTCTTCCCTAGGTTTATGGCCCAGAGCCCCTCAATTTTTGAAATTTTGTAATCTAGGGTTTCTCTCAGTGAGAGATAATGAAATTCCTACATAAGGGGGTCAAATTTGGAAATGACTCGATCATGAACTTGTGGCCAATGTTCACACATTGAACCTACCAAAACACACATGGAGCATCTCACTGAACTCAATTCTACTACTATGATCAAATCATATGCCCTCGAGATGAATTCAACATGGGTCACTGAAAGCCTCTAGGAGGGGAGTTGAAACTGGCCATACCACAATTATTGTATCTTGGATCGATGAACCATCAACTCCATTGGAATCAGTACATCGAAATAATGTTGGGGATTCCTTTCTCCCTGAGGTCCATGGCCCATAGCCCCTCCATTTATGTCATTTTGTAATCTATTGTTTCACTTAGTAAGAGATAGTGCAATTCCTGCACAAGGGGGTCAACTTCGAAAATGACTTGACTGTAAACTCATGTCCAACGTTCGCACATTGAACCTACCCAAACACACTTGCAGCATCTCACAAAACTCAATTATGCTACCCAGATAAAATCCTATGCCCCTGGGACCAGTTCAACATATGTCTGTAAAAGCGTCCAGGAGGCGAGTTGCAACTCGCCATAGAATGATGATCATGGCTCAGATTAATGAATCATCAAATCCGTTGAAATCATGATGTCAAAATAATGATAGGGGTGCTTCTCTCCCCTGGTTCCATGGCCCAGAGCCCCTCCATTTCGATGATTTTGGAATCTAGGGTATCTCTCAGTAAGAGACAATGCAATTCCTGCACAAGGGGGTCAAATTTGGAAATGGCTCAACTGTGAACTCATGGCCAATGTTAACACATAAATCCTTCTCAAACACACTTGAAACATCTCACAAAACTCAATTATGCTTCCTGGATCAAGTCCTATGCCCTAAGGACCAATTCAAAATGTGTCCGTGAAAGCCTCCAGGAGGCAAGTTGCAACTGGCCATAGAATGATGACCATGGCTCGGATCGATGAACCATCAACTCCATTGGAATCAGGATGTAGGATTAATTCTAGGGGTGCCTCTCTCCCCTAGGTCCATGGCCCAGAGCCCCTCCATTTCAATGATTCAAGAACCTAGGGTTTCTCTCAGTAACAGAGTGCAATTCTTGCATAAGCGGGTCAAATTTGGAAATGACTCGACTGTGGACTTGTGGCCAATGTTTCCACATTGAAACTTCCCAAACACACTTGCAACATCTCACAAAACTCAATTCTGTTGAGTGGTTGAAATCCTATGCCCCTGGGACCAATTCAATAAGTGTCGCTGAAAGCCTCCAAGAGGCGAGTTGTAACTGGCCATAGAATGATGGTTGTGGCTCAGATAGACAAACCATCGACTCCATTGGAATCAATAAATCAACTCCGTTGGAATCAGGAATCTATCGCCTGGGTCAATGTTCTAGAGCCCCTCCATTTTGACGATTTTGGAATCCATGGTTTCTCTTAGTAAGAGACATTAAAAGAAACAATGAGGGAAGTTTATTGAATATAAGATTTTGTTATATCAAGTAGGGAATTTTTTTTATTTGTCCATATAAAATAAAACAAAAATGGTGGCAACAAACATGGAATCATAAGTATGTAATGGATGGTAGATAAATTCCTACCCATTGAGTGTAGGATTTCGATGGATGAGACAAAAAATTGTACCTATTGAGTGTATGATAGTTAACACTCTAATTTTGGAATCAATTCCATCAACTTCAATAGTTCTCACATGTTATGTGGAGTGAAAATTCTCTCACTAACTTAAAAAATTCAAGCGTTAACCAATTAGATGAGGTAGTGATCATTTTATTACCATTACCCCCACCTTAGGAGAAAAACTATGCCCATCGTCATTTGGCATCCTCAAATGATACTTTTATTACAACAACCTCTTTAGTTGAACATTTTTATATCCCAATGTCACCATCCTTTGCACCTTCAATTGAGATCTCACCTTCCATAATGAAGAGGAATCCTTTGTAAATATGTTATTTGATATTTTAAATAGGAATAATTGTTTTCCTTCAGAGCCTGTAAAAACTTGAATCCATAAATGGAGCCCTTTGCAATTTTATTGTTCAACTACTAGAAATGGCACTATGGAAAATGAAATTGATAAAATACTAAACATTTTAAATGATATCTATAAGAAACTCAATCCAAGTGGCCTACTCAAGTGAATGGTGAGATAAATGTGTTATTGGATATGTTATTGGTTATAAATACACATTCTTCTCATCTCACTACATCTTGAGATTCTCATATTGGATATTTTAAAGTGGAGGAAAGGTGGATGAGGTGACATTTACTAGTTGTGTACAATCCAACCATTAGGGAAATTGCCATCAGGGTAAACAATAACAGATATACTCTCATGGATAATGGTTTCAATGAGGGCCTAAACCCTAATGGTTACAACAAAAAAGAGGAGATGTGGCTCTTGCATAATATGGATAAAATAATTATTTTTTGGTGCACTGGGTGGTTGTTAAGTGAGAGGTATATTAGTTTTTCCAAAGTTAGTCTTGGAAGGCATACTTAGGGCTTAATTCAAACAAGAACAAGAACATGAAAGTGACTTGATCCCTTCAAGTATGAGCCTTCAAGGGTGTTTCATGGTGGCGATGGGGATGATTAGGATGGATATAGTGACAACGTGGGAATGAGGAGCATGGTGGTGAAATTGTTGGTGGAAATGGGATGGGGATGGAATTCGATGGCCACGATCATGACAATGGGGATGATGAGGATGGCGACGGTGACAACATGGGAATGAGGAGGATGGTGTTGACGTTGATGGTGGAAACTAGCAATGGGAATTTTGTTGATGAATCATGATGGTGATTGGAATAACAAAGTTTGAAACATGTAATGGTGTAAAAAATATAACGGTGTCAAGAATACATCAATGTATGGTAATATGAACTTAAAAATAACATAAACATGAAATAAACAATCTAAGATAACAAAATCTAGATAACATGAAATAAACTATCAAGCATGAATAACGTTAGACATTCATGAATAAATATTTAGATGACTAATCTATGTACATAGCATGAAATATTTACCTCGATGAATTAGGCCATCTAGATCCTCTCTGTTTTTTATTATCTCCAACAACCTCTCATGCTCTACATAAGGTAGGAAGTAGCATAGCTTATTCGAGATATTTGTTGACATTGTTTGTAGTTGGATGTTCGTACGAATGATCAAGTGTGTAAAGTGATACACCTTTGAACTTGGTCTGTAATCCATGTATACATGCCCACCAATATTTGGTCTCTTTCCATCTACTATAAGATATTCACCTTGAACAACCATTGATCCAGTCGAAAAGTCAATGACTTCACAATCAATAGATGATGTGAGGAGGGTTTTCTTCCCTTAGATGCATCGTTCCAACCAATCATTCAATCCCCATGCATTGTATTTCGGAGCGACAATTGCATAGATGTGTCTTGCAAAAATGCATTTTATGGTCAAATTCAAACATGTAGGTGTTTGATAACATGGTTAAATAAAAAACCAAGAAGGGAATCGAGATATGATTGCAAAAATATCTACCTAGTAGTACAACATCATATATATGATCATAGTCATTCAAAATAGAGGATTGGCCTTCCTCTAACTGGATTATTTCAACAACTACACATGGGTCTACTACAAGTGATACATGATCCCATTCATTAACCCAATCCATTGATTCACACTCATTCCACCCACCGCTGCTACAAGGCCCACAAAAGCAAGCAAGTTTTCGCATCCATGTTTCAAATAATGGGTTTGTTGATCTTCGAACCAAATGAAATCCCTGGGTCCCTTGAACAATACTACAACTATAAGAACACGACCAATCTATATCAACCACTTGCCATAAATTTCTTACCACATGTCCTCTAACTATTGATGTTTGTTGCTCTATGGATTTATATGACATTTTTGCAGAGCACCATTGAAATACGGATTCTACATCTCATATATTATGGTTCATCATGCACCTCATATTCTCCCTTCATAGCTTGGTTTTGATACATGCTCCATCCCAATCGTGTTCACCCTTCCCATTCCCAAAATCAAAATAGTTTTATAAATGCAGCACACCATAAGTCTTGTGCAAAATACTCAACCAATTGAATACATGAGCATTTTTGAACTAGCGCACACAACCATCTTACCATATCTAATATTGATCCATCTATATATATCTCCCCTTCAGCTAGTCATAGAAAATCTAAAAGCAAAGTTGTACATAATGCAGGTCATGGAACCTGTCATCATTGATGTAGAAGTTTGTCTCCTTCAATAGTATCCTCTAGTTGTTGTTGATATCTGGCACATTCTTGTATGTTATATGAACCATTATACTAACTTTGTCTGAATGGTAGTATTGACTTTGAATGTCATTCTGTGGCTAAAGAGTGTGATTCTCAGCAAAATCCACAATTGACAATATGGTTCCAATTGGGAATCTATCCCTGCATCTTCTACATTGCTCATCCCGCCACCGTGCCACATGCACATGTTGAACATACTGTTCGATTTTTTTGTAAAATTCCTCCATGAAATCGCATATCCATACCTGGTGTTACAAGTCAAACCTGCACCTCTCCGTCTGTGATCACCTTGAGTTGTTGATCACACAAAAGGACAACATGGATGGAGGAGCATGTTGACCCTAGACGAGACTTTGACTTACTCCACCTCCTGACAAGACTGGAAAAACCCTAAAAATGTCATTTTGAGATATGAGCGCTACTCTACTACAATAGACTAGCACCTGTACCCTACTCTAGTGTGTAATAGTAGCACTCAAGCCTTATGAACACTACTCCTCTTCAGCAAAGTAGTGCTCAACATTAAAAAAGTTATGAGCGCTAGTTTACAAGCACTAAAGTAGCGCCCTGAACGCTACTTCACTGAACAATAGTAGCGTACATCTCAAAAGATGATTAAAAAATAATTAATTTCATGAAGAGGATTAGTTGCAGTTGGTTTCCCAACTTCCCCAACTTCCTCCATAACCATCTATCGACTTGAAGTGCTTCTCTTGACCTATAAATATGGGGAAGAATAAAGAGAGGGGTTAGAGACATGAATGTTATTAAGATACTTTAAAGAGAAACTTGCATTGGAGGAGTTTATGCTGGAAGATATCCAAGCCAGAGAAGAGAAAGATCCCAGAATCAAGTTGCAGGAACATGTCACAAAGTCAGGTATATTTTGTAGCATCAATTTGAATTTGACAAGAAAAGGTTGAAGCATCTTTCTTGTCCCAAATTAAGTGTTTATTGAAGTGATATACTTGTTTGGATCTGTTTTGGTTAATATTGAATGTTTAAATTGCTTTGTCTTTGTTCCATCATTATATATTATCCAAGATACGCTGAGAAAGGTACTTGTATTACAGGTTTAATGAACGGGAAGTGGACTTGAGGATCGAGCGCAAGATCGAATAAGAGCTAGGATCGAATGTCATTCAAAAGGTATGTTCTCAAGGCCTATAGCCTATTTCCTTTCATGAATATCTCTGTAACGCAGTTAATATGCTTACCTGTCATTCCCTTTCAGTTGATAGTATCAGTTTCCTTACTATAGGGTAGTTTTTCCCGCCAACAGAATGGCGAATCCACTGGGGATAATTGTGTTTTTGCTCTAGGAAACATTTTCTTGTTTGTCTTCCCAGATTTTTTTTTCAACTCCTTTTATGTGCTGAGAAACCCTGTAGGTACCCCCTGCTTGTTTTTCTCTGCTTCAATCAGTCTTTTTGCATCTTTTCAAAGTCAGTTTTTAAGCCTTTTAAGACTTGAGTGCTACTTTGTTATACATATAGTAGCGCCCATATGGTACTATGATATACATACAGTAGCGCCCATCTCTTCAGGAGCGCTAGTTTCCCTACTGCACAGTAGGGTATATTTCCTGTAGCCTTCTGTTAGTGCTCTATTTGAGTTTTTAGCCTTTTTGGTGGTCTTCTGACTTTGTTTTTAGATCTCCTTGACTGGTTTTTGAGGTTTTAAACTTTTCTTCAAGTCATAGAACCTTTCTTTGAGTCTTTTTACCATCTTTAGATCCCTTGCTTACCCGTGGAATGTTTGGACTATTTATAACTCTTTTGGAAGACTAGGTTGTGTTTTGTGGTGAACACTTTCGCTTATTCTTGCCCTCACTATATGTTGCTGGTTTACAAACCTGCATACTTTTGCATTCACCATTTGTAGAAACATTTGTTTGCTCTTTACCTTTATTATCCTTTGTTTTAGGGTTTGGTCTGTTTTGGAACCTTTAGGGTGTCTTCCGAACTTGTTGATTTCCAACCTTCTTTGACTTGTTGTCTTTTCTGGTTTCAAGTGTGTTTGAAGTGCTTTAGGATGATTCATTTCTCAGTCCTTGTATTAGTAGGGTGGTTGGTAGCTTGCTTGCCTACCTTTTTCTTGGCATAGTGGTCTTACTAGGGTTGGATGCTTTGGGTCAGTCCTCTTGTATCTTTCTCCTTTGTTTTCTCCCCACTTTGTTTCTGAGTATAGAGGCTTTTTCTTTTTGGAAAAAACCTGTAGGACAAGTCTTTGTTGAGCTAGTGCCTTGACAGTTGTAAGCTTAAAAACCATTTTTATCCATACTTACACATTGCACAGAAGTCTTATTTGCTTTCAATGTTTATAGTTCTTTTTCGTTTATAATAACAAAAAAAGCAAAAAATTTGGTAACTTAAGATTTAATAAGGCTTATGTTTGTTACAAGATAGCATAGGTTATTTTGTGTACAATTTCAAAAGAAAACAAAAAAGTAATTTAAGTAGATTTGCTCAGTTTTTTTCAGTTTGGAAAGAATTTTAAATGAAAAAAAAAAAGAGTTTTGTTGTCGAAAGTTATAATTTATGCACTTTTGCTTTTCTGTTGCAACCACGCCACACAAACGCACTACCTTTTGAGTAATAAAAGCCCTAAAAATCTTTAATACAATCAAATAGAAACAATTTTTCTTTTTAGGGATACACTACACCAACTAGTCTTGGTTAGGATCTTGAGTTTAAATCACTTTAAACCGCTCAAGATCACACATTACGCAAAAATCGTAGTTCGACTATCATAGGTAAATCCATTTCACTCAAAGCTTCCCTGGGATCTATGCAGTAGGTCTTGTGAGATCAGATTGTTGGGAATACTCCTCCTACTTTCTGTTTCAAGCATATACCAGGATTGGATTGCGTTTGGGGACTCTTTTGAGTTTCGGGCTCAGTTACCCTGCCCACGCCTTCTGATTCGACCAGAGACTGTTCCCCCGGGAGTTTCCGGTGTTGTGGTATCCTTAGTATCTGACCATAGGTTCATACACAGATGACAATAGAGGGTATATCTATTGTACCTAGGACAAATGTGGGAGGAAATCCATTACAGGTCTTTGGGAGGGCGGTTGGGTGATTCCAGTGCTTGCACCCTTAGTCATTGTATTGTGGACCCCAGGTAACTGTTCTTCTTCCTTTGTTGATCTGTTCTGGGCCCTCATCATCCCAGACTCTTCTCCGGAAGGCATCTCGTTTGCTTGGTTTGCATACTTAGGACTTTTTAGTTTGCATGTTGTTTACCCCCTAGTCGTAGTGGCCACTAGGTTTTCTAGTTTTTATTTATATATATAATCACGAAGAACCAAGAACTTCGTAGATTGAGAAGGACTCAAAACCTTCTGCCACTTAGAACAAAACCTTTACCGCCAGCTAGATGACAGCGGGTAAACCCCATTGTTTCTTCAGAAACCATTCCTGAAATAGAACTTCCTGAGGAAATTTTTACAACGAAAAATCCTGAAACAGGAATTCCTGAGGAACTACCATTTGAAGTTGAGTTTCCTGAAGAACAACAAACAGCAATAGAAAAACCTGAAATAGAGGTTCCTAAGGAACCACAACGAGGTACTCCAGATCAACGACGGTTTAGTTCAATTGAGATTGAAGATCTTACTTCTGCGGAGTATAGCACTCCCTTTAATCCTCCCTTAACCAATCCTAGAAATTCGCTTATGTTACCCATTGGTTTCCAGTAGCCCGATTACAGTGCATATAATTTCTTACTTGGACGTTTGATGTCTACTCTAGGAGGTGAATAGGGAGTTCCACAAACTCCCACCATATGTATGAACACTAACACTGTAAATCCTCCTTTTACTGCTACACCGAGTTCGGCACAGACAACCTCTGTGTCCAATCCATCTTTCAGTTTTAATACTAGTATGTTGGTTATGCCGAGTTCAACAACTATGGCATCTACCTCTACACCTACTGTTGGACCTAGTAGTACAGCCAATTTAGTGCCACCTCCTACATTTCAACCATTATATCAGATACCCAGTACTTGGATTTCCACACCTGCTGTAGGGCCAAGTGCTTTTGTAACTATGCCTGTCATGAGTACCATGATCGCACCGTCTACGTCAACTACCACTAGTTTCAATAGCTTTGCAGGTCCCAACATGAATCAATGTAATATGCCTACAGGTAATGTCCCTTTTTCCTTATTTTCAGGGGGAGGGGGTAATATTTTTAACCAGCAATATGGCGGGGCTAACACGTAGCCACAGTGGACGAACCCACAGAGCACTAACCCACTTTCACATGGGTGGAGAAATTTCAATAATACTTTCGTGCAACAACAGATGGCAGGGGGTAACCCATACCAACAAGTAGCTAGGGGAAACCCCTATCAACAAATGGTAGGTGGAAACCCCTGTCAGCAGACGGACGGGGGAAACCCTTACCAATAGATGGTTGGGGATAACCCCTACTAGCAGATGGCTGGGGGCAACCCCTACCAGCAGTTCACTGGTCAAACTATGGGTGGTTCCTCTTTTTTGACACCAGCTTATCAAGTACCATCTTACCGGCCTCATTTACCATTTCTGGCAACTTTAAATTTGTTAGATCTTTCCAAACTGACCAACGATCCAGTGTATCATAACGCTACATGGCCACCAATTCCTACCAAGTTACCTTCGGACATTCCAAATTTCGAAGGAAAAATAGGTGAAGAGCCTGGTGACCATGTCACTACTTTCCATTTATGGTGTTCCTCGAACTCATTAAATGAAGATTCCATTAAATTGATACTGTTCCAAAGGGCTTTAACCGGTGCTGCAACCAAATGGTACATTGAGTTACCTACAGATACATTCTTTAATTTTGGGGATCTCGCAATTGTATTTTTGAATCACTTCCAGCTTCCTGTTCGGTATGATGCTGGAACAGACCTTTTGTCTACATTTAGGAAAAATAAAGCCACTCATTTATCCGATCACATTCAGGAGTGGTGGAGATGGAACAGGCTCATTAAAGTCAACATACCTCCATAATTCCTTCTTGCTTGGTATTTGAAATCACTCCTTCCTTACATTTTTAAGGAAGTAGCTACGTCTAGAGTGTCTAACGAGGAAGAAGCCATCCTACGGACCCAGCAGTTGGATCTCATTTATGCACAATCCGGGTTACTATATGAGATCATACCTGATGCACCACGATCGAATACCAATCTGAGTAGACCTAAACCTGGACCATATGCTGACGGCATAGTGGGTTCAGTTGACTCTACAGCTTTCAAAGCATTGACCAAACAGGTTCATGCCTTATCTGTCAAACAATCGACTGTAGAAGTTTCTTCCATCACAACCTCTCCTTCTACTTCTGAACCTGTCAACCAGGTCCAGAACAATCAAAAGGGCCCTCAGCAGCCCAATAACAAAAAGAAGGGCAAGAAAGGAGAGGGGAACCATCAGAAGCCCAAAAAAGAGAATGCCAAAGAGGGTTACAAAGAGAAAAAGAAGGTTAAGTTCCCTTGTAAACTTTGCAAGCAGGACCACCTTACTCACCAATTCCCTCTGCTTGAAGAAGCCCAGAAGCTATTAAGAGAAAAGAAGCCTATCATACTGAAAGATCCATTCCCTAAGCGGCAGAGCTCAGCTTCTGGCACCTCCAACACTGGGGGCACTACACATGCTACGGTTGATCAAACTTTTATTAACATGGTTAATTCAGATGCACTCTTACAAACGTGAGCCAGGAATTATACCCCGGACACATAGAAAAAGGATAAAGAGATTATAGAATACTCCACTCCACTCCACATACCCATGGACCCAATGCCCAAGATCCCGAAAGGTATCCTGAAATGGGCATTGCACAATCCCAACACTCGGGATGCCTCCAAATACAACGTGGTTGAAGATTTAGCCCAGACCCCTTGTGCCATGTCTACCTTAGAAGTCTTACAAAGCTGTCCTTTACAACGGAATGCACTTCTGGCAGCTATTGGAAGTATGGAATCCTCTAACATGTCTACGCGATTTGATATGACTGATATCAAATACCGGTTGCCCTACTACGTTGCTCTTCAGATTGAAGTCATCCATGGCTCAATGACCATCAGATGAGCTGTCGTAGATGAGGGCGCGTCGACCCACGTAATGTCAATTTCCTGTTGGAAAGCTTTGGGTTCGCCCGAGTTAGCCCCTTCTAACACACTACTTACTGCATTTAATGGCAGGACTTTCCGTCCACATGGGTTTTTTCCATCATTTGATGTCACATTGGCTGGTAAGACAGTTGCTGTAGAAGTAGAAGTTCTGGATGCTCCGCTTGATTACAATATGTTATTAGGCAGGATCTGGACATATGCCATGCGAGATATTGCATCGACAGTTTTTTGAGTTTTTATGTTCCCATTTGAAGGTAAGGTCGTTACAGTCGATCAACTTTCTTTCACTTAGAGAAACAACCAGACTTCTTCAGAAACCACAATTCCCTTAATTGATCAAACCACCCCAGTTGGTGAGAGTTTAGGAGTAGGACTTTACGGGTCATTAATTGGCACTTTTGACCTACCGGCTCCTACCTCATTTGTTGGTTTTGAGGGATGTTCATCGTCTGAAACTTCCATGGTTAGTTTAACAACTGATCCTAAGTTTCTCCCAACCAATTCAAACCCCTCCGTGCCCACTTCTATTACAGAAGTAACCTACTTGGACTCATATCAAACTGCAATAGAACATATATTGACTCCATTGGTGTCTGTTGAGTCAAATATGGATTGTGCTGCTACTCAGTCACTCGACCCGACCTACTCTCTTGACAGTTTGGATACTACTTTACCTTCTGAGGAGGAAATTTTAGAAGCCATGTCCGACCTGGACCATCCTCATGAACATATAGATCCTAGGTCCTTCTTGATTCCCTTTCTTAACTTGATAGAGAGAGGCGAGTTTTATCCAACACCCAGTGGAAATGATAATTTCACTTCTACTTCACAAGTTAGTTTTGTTGAAGAGAATAGATAGAATACCCTTCTCGTCAACATTTCCATCGGGGTCACTGGAAATATTTTTATTGAAACGGGACGTTATCTCGATGAGATCATTCCGTATACCAATCTTTTCCGTGATTTCCATGACACCTTTGCCCGACCTCATGAGAAGGATCTAGGCATTGACCATACCTGAAAAAGTATTACGCTTAGGCTGACATACTTTTTCTTGTAACATAGCTGTATATTTTTGTAAAGCTAGTTTTTGTTATGCTTGTTAGTTAATCTTATGTTTGTTTTTCGTTTCGTGTACCAGATTTCAACCGAACATTTCTTAGGATTTGCTGATGGCACCAGTTGCCACACTTGTCAGTTGGCTGCAACAACTTGGGTCATTTACTCACCCGCTGACCAACTTGTCTCTTTGGGGGGGGTTTGTTTGGGTCCTACCACGAATAATGTGGCTGAATACAGTGCAGTTATATAACTTCTCCGAGATACTCTCAGTCATGGCATTTCACATTTGGAGGTAAGACTTGACTCACAATTAATTGTATTTTAGTTAACAGGTGTTTACCAGATTAGAGATCCTAGATTGCTACGTTAGTTTCTATGAGTTAGACTATTGGAAAGACAGTTTGATTCTACTATATATGAACACATTCCAAGAAATTTAAACGCATTATCTGATTCTTTAGCAAACTATGTGTTAGACCGGCATTTGTATCATACACTTTCATAAACACATTGCACACATAAAATTCAAACACATACATATGTAAATAACCGATACTGTATATAGCCGATACTATATCAAAAAATATATGAGTTTTGGATCACAAGTCTATCAAGTCATGTCATAAAAGTACAAAACTGGGCATAGTAGCCTCAAAAATATGTATATAGAATGTATACCTCTCCTATGGAGAAGGAGGGACCTCATCATCATCTACTACATTGCGATAGCATATGACTAGCCTAGCTATCTTCCGCAGCACCCTAAGCCATGCTGGGGGCACCCCAACTACATCTTCCTGCATATCAATAGGTATCTGATCAATACGACATGCAGGAACTTCGTGAGTCAACCGACTCACTTTTCTCTCTATGGTCTTCAACATAGCATCTGCTGCAGTAATATCAGATGGCCTCACAAAGATGGTAGGATGTCCCTCAGGACGGATAGGCCCAAGATCTGCACATGACACTTGTTTAGCACTTCAAAATTCATTCATAAAAATCAAATATTTGAAAATTTTGAAAAAATTAAATAATTCTAAAAAATTAAACATACCAATATCTCCCCAGGCTCCACCTAGAGGAAGCAATAGTTCTGGATCATGACGAAAATCCAATCCAGCATATGGAAACTGCTCGAAAGCGGGTACTTGCCTCTCCCACCACCCCTAGAAATCATCAATATGATAACAGTAGTGACTTTCCCCACCACCCTGGCGAAGGAATATGTCACCCCAACGGCCTAGTCTGGGCTCACGGGGGTTAACTTGAGGTAGAGGCATCCCCAAACTGATAGCATGCATCCTCTCAAAGACAAAAGTACACAAAATGCTATCGTACCCAAAATTCTTCATTGTGTTGGATTTACAACCTGTCAATTGAGATTTCGTGCTCGCCAGTAAACTAGTACACCAATCATATACATGACCGTGTAAGCATTGTACACCAACATGCATAGAGTGCCTGGAAGGTAGGTGTAGTGAGGTACTACCTGCCACCCGGTTGATCATACTCACTATCACCTTCAAGGGGAGGTCTTCAATGGTAGAAATCAAGATTTGGCTTCCTGATTTCTCAGCTCCAGCCACACAATATGAATTCACGTACTCTTGCACAGATATTATGCCCACACAAGAAGACCCTTTCAGATTTATTACATCTCCCCTCCGTGAGAGACCAGTAATGAAATATATGTCATCAACTGTAAGTTCCAAAGTTTGCCCACGGATGACAAAAGTATTGGTATCCACATCCCAGTACTAAATAAGTCTTCGAAATAATTTGTTTAGGGCCCTCATGTTTACGGTTCGATAAAACTTCAATAAACCACATCTTCGGAGAGCGTGGAGAGTGGACGGATCTTGCATGGCCAACCTATCCATGTCCTCATGTTCTCTCTCCCTCCATTGAAGAACCATCCTGCACAAAAAATGACATTCTTTTTAGTCTCGGTGCTTGCTTTTAGGTTTTCAGGCTTGAGCGCTACTGTGTATACTACACAGTCACGTATGGGCGCTACTCTGTTTAAGCATAGTAGCGCTCATCCCCTTTACACGCTACTGCTATTGTTACACAGTAGTGCCCGCGCAGTAAGAGTTGTGAGGATTGCGTTGCAAGCAATTTTTGGCTCAAAAAATGAAAACTAAACCACGAAAATGCAAGTAGAGAGGATTCTAACTCACTTGGTGGAAGAAGAACGACGTTTGGATGCTTGATTTGATCGCCACGGAGATTTGAAAATGCCAAGGTCGCCCCAAATCTTTGCCCTACAAAAACAAATTGGAAATTGATTTTTAAAATGAAGTTATATATATGAATTGGATTTTAATTTTTACCCACCATTGTTTAGTTTTCTATAGTTTCAAATTTTTTTATCAAAATCACCTAATTAATCAATTGAAACATACATATGGTGCAATACTAATCCAGCTCGCATTTTTCCTTAAAATTTTGTAGGATCGATCTCCTAAGTTTAAAAACTCTCGATGTTAGACCTTTTCAACTAGTTGATAGTTCAAATTCATATATCATTCGAGATTTTTTGTTGCATTAACTACTATTTTTTTGAAGACCTAGTTTTGACAGAGTATGAAACTATGATCCTAGAAGCTGACCTTTAAGTCATTTTAAGCTCTTGTTTGGACTATTTATACCTAAACAAGATTGCCGAGCAAACTTGTCCTCTTCGAGCTCGTTAAATAAATCAAAGGCTCATCCACGCAGTTATAGAATTATCCCTTTTCTGGGCCTAGGTGGATTAATTACGGAAACGGTATACTCTAGGTATACTTCTGTATGCGCTAGAAGAGTTCTTTTCCCTTTGTTTTATACTTTTTCGGGGGAGGAGACTAACTGCACCGAAAAGGACCTTTTGGAGCCTTTCTTTAGGGTTTTCAGGCTCTCTAAACATGAAAATACCAAGTGAGCATTCACCTACTCAGGCTCGATGTAAAATCCACGAGAGGGTAAGTAGAGGACTGTTTAAGTTTTTCAAATCTATAAACAAGAAAGCACCGCTAAGCACAGACCAATCCGGGCTCGATATAAATCCACGGATAGGTGAAAAGAGGATTGTTTAAGTTTTTCAGACTCTATAAACAGGAAAACACAGGCGAGTATTAATCTGCTTGGGCTCGATACTAAAATCAACGAGCAGATATATGGAGTTATTGTTTAAGTTTTTCAGACTCCTTAAAATTGAAAACACCGGCGAGCAAGAACAGATCTCGGCTCGATATTAAAATCCAGAGATCAGTAATATAGAGTAATCTTCTATATCTTCTTCAAACTCTGTAAATAATGAAGAAGGTCCTGAGTCTTCCTCCCATGGGCTCGTTAAAATTTTTACATGGTTGGATCTATTGAGTTTTCATTCTTTCTTGGACTCATTAAAACAACAAGAAAGGTATTCTTTTATCTCAAAAGAATAAGGGATGGAAAAGATGTGTCATATATTCAATGTCAAAGGAAATTCAGTCAGTTCTATCCTTGAACACAGCACCTACTTGAGTCTATCTTTTCAGTTGGGTTTAGTTTTTGACCCCAGGGTGAACCTGATCTCCGAGTTGTTTACTCCCCCGGTTGGTTATTCTTCCAACCATATGGAGGGTCTGATAATGTCTCACACATTTTAGGGTTACCATTTACCCCATTATGTTGGAAACTGCCTGAGTCACTTTGTGTCGTGCTCACTGTTCAAGGATATACCCTGTGTCGGCCATTCTGTAGTTTACCTTGACCTCATGTGTCGGCCATCCTAGTGTCAGTCTTGTTACATATTATTCCATATCAGCTCATACTAGTTGAGTGTTCCTCGAGTTGGATGATATAGGATGCCTTAAGGCCTCCCTTCCAACAAACTTCTTCCCATCGACATAAACTCATTTTACTCTGGGAATGAAGTTTAGAGTTTCGGTTATTACCTTGGAGATTGCAGTCACCGGTGGCAATTTTCCTCGTTGTTGAAGGTTGAGAATACATCAATGTCTCTTCTTCGACAGGATCCCCAAGTGTTCGAATCCAAGTCCATATATTCACACTTGGCGGATCGTACTTGGTACCTTGGGCCCCATCATCATTATCGGTGGAAGTCCTCGCATTTGCTAATGATATACATCAATGACCGGTAATCAAATGATACCCCCCATGTTCGACTGTCAGCTCATCTATTCACATGGTTAGGGTTTGTATCTAGAGTTGTTTTGGATGAATACCTTGGGATTTTGGATGACATTACATCATTATGTTATCACCCAAGTTGCGCAAGACTGAGCCTCACTTATATTCGGCTCTCCATGAGACATAGATCCAGTTTGTTTTTATGGCTATGATCTCTCAGTTTGACATGGATCCACGCTTGTATTCCAAGTGGCCATGCTATATATACATCTCCTTGTTATGTATCAAAAATCATGTTGTATCACACTAGACATCTATATGATGTCAAAGATGTAATTGCTTGCTGACCTTGATCTTTGTTTTAGGTTTTCTTGTGACTTGTTTCTGCGGTTCTTTGCTCCTCCTCTGGCTTTGGATTATAATGTATTTCGGCCATCATTTACCTCTGACCTCACACATTAGGGGGCATCTATTATAGGTCAAACCTGTACCTCTCCATTCGTGATCACCTTGAGATGTTGATCACACAAAAGGACAACTTGGATGGAGGAGCATGTTGACCCTAGATGAGACTTTGACTTACTCCACCTCCTGACAAGACTAGAAAAACCCTAAAAATGTCATTTTGAGATATGAGCGCTACTCTACTACAATAGACTAGCGCCTGTACCCTACTCTGGTGTGTAATAGTAGCGCTCAAGCCTTATGAGCACTACTCCTCTTCAGCAAAGTAGCACTCAACTTTAAAAAAGTTATGAGCGCTAGTTTACAAGCACTAAAGTAGCACCCTGAAAGCTACTTCACTGAACAATAGTAGCATACATATCAAAAGATTATTAAAAAATAATTAATTTCATGAAGAGGATTAGTTGCAGCTAGTTTCCCAACTTCCTCCATAACCATCTATCGACTTGAACTGCTTCTCTTGACCTATAAATATGGGGAAGAATAAAGAGAGGGGTTAGAGACATGAATGTTATTAAGAGACTTTAAATAGAAACTTGCATTGGAGGAGTTTATGCTGGAAGATATCCAAGCCAGAGAAGAGCAAGATCCTAGAATCAAGTTGCAGGAACATGTCACAAAGTCAGGTATATTTTGTAACATCAATTTGCATTTGACAATAAAAGGTTGAAGCATCTTTCTTGTCCCAAATTAAGTGTTTATTGAAGTGATATACTTGTTTGGATCTGTTTTGATTAATATTGAATGTTTAAATTGCTTTTTCTTTTTTCCATCATTATATTTTATCCAATATATGCTGAGAAAGGTACTTGTATTGTAGGTTTAATGAACGGGAAGTGGACTTGAGGATCAAGCACAAGATCGAATAATAGCTAGGATCGAACATCATTCGAAAGGTATGTTCTCAAGGCCTATAACCTATTTCCTTTCATGAATATCTCTGTAACGCAGTTAATACGCTTACCTGTCATTCCCTTTCAGTTGATAGTATCAGTTTCCTTACTATAGGGTAGTTTTTCCCGCCAACACCTGGTGCAACAAAAAAAGGGAATTATTACAACATGACCTTTGAAATATATGTATGTAGAAATTGAATGCACAATTTGAAACTATGTAATATTCACATGACAGTGACTTAAGCAATGCAATCAGTTTTCCCTCTTTCACAATATCTATTTGATACGTTACATATTTGAAGCTTTGCATTTCTGCTATCATGTTCCCAAATTTGTGCTCCTTACTTATAGGAGTGCAACATCTCAACAATGCAAATCCATTGCACCTAGAACATGTCCCATAAAGACATGAATTTGCATAGTATTTTTCACCTTCATCCCTTGGACACACTATGCTATGGATAAAATATCTTGATGCATTTTATGGTACTATGAAAGAGCATTCATGCACAGTGTTAGTGGTGAGCTCTTAGAATGGATGCCTAATGAGGGCAGCTAGACCAGGAGCCTACTTTAATTATCAACCTGGGGGACGTACAAACTTAAGAGGTGCTAACACTATATGTGCTCTAGAGGATAGTCTTTGTTGTGTTTGGGGTGTTGGTATAGATCTCATATGTTTACCTAATCGAGAAGAAGGTGAGCTGAAAAGGTTGTAAATCTATGAATGACAAGTCCCTATGTTAAGAAGTTGAATCATGCTGAAAACAATAAATCTATACTATGAATTAAATTGTTGAAACAGTAAATTTAATCTATGAATAAAATGCTAAAAGCTATAATTCTGATCTACTAATCAAAATGCAGAAATCAATTGTTGAAGGTTGAAGGTCTAATCTAAAATACTCAAACGATAAAACCTAATCTAGAACATAAATATCTAATGCTGAGAATTAACCAATCTGATCTATTTGGTTTAAACACTACAAGTGATGACCATTTAAGTTAAGGAACTTAAAGTGATTTATCTCTATGATCTAAGTCTGATAAAAGAAACATGCATGCGCTTTCCAGATCTGAATCATTGTTTTAGAACCAATATGAAAATATGTAAGAACAAATATCAAAATGTGCTGAAATATATGTGCGCAGAATGCAGCTACATGACTACAGAATGTGGTCTATTGAACTACAGAATGAGCGTTGATCAACTATAGAAAATATGCTAAACAAAAATAATCTTTTAACTGGAATAAAACCATACTATCCAACGCCATCAAGGTATCTTCACACACAATAAGAAGTAAATCAATTCACAACATAAATGGAAAAATACCTTATTTAGAGTAAAGCTCCTAACTTACGTGTTGGAGGGGCCCTCCCCAACCCGTACTCAGGAGTAAGAAAAACTTATGAACGAAAGCTTGAATGTAAGATCAATTTCTTCATTAAAATTACTTCATGGTTCAGAAATAGTCTGTGACACAAATTGTTTCTGCAGTACAAAAATGTATAAAACGATGATTCTACAAAATAACAATAGGACCCCCTCGCTACCCGAGAGGTCCATATATATATGCCTCAAATTCTAACCTAACTACTTTCTTTAATCGCCAATCTTGTTGAACATGAGTTCTTCTCTATAATTCAGGGAAACAAGACGCTGAGCTTTACATGGTCCTTCAGTCTCTCAACTAGATTTGCGTGTTGTCCCTTATTGTACTTGTGCCTGCTCCAACATACTCGTTTTCAGGTATTAGTTTAAAAAAATGCTTTTTAAGCATAAGAATAATAATCTAAAAACATCTTCATTAAATGATCAAAGTAAATCATTAACCCACAAAACAAGTGTATTTCCTTCAACATATCCTGTGTTTTACTGTGGCAAAAAGGCTATTAGGATACCTATTATCCAAGCTTATCAGTTAGTATGAAAAACATGAAATATATGTTTATATGTGTCAGAATAATATTCAAATTCTATATGGTATCTGTAGCAACATGTGTTGTGGTCTATGCAAATTCTAACATACCAGGGGTTGCATTGTTCAAATGACCATTGGCCCACGACCAATTGTGTGTGCTTAGTATTGAATCTCTTGTAGAGTTACATTTGTGTAATGTCAAAGAAGTTTTTGATGTGGGGTTCATGCTCATTAGTACCTTTTCTGAACTTCAAAACATCTTTTTGATTGGATGAAGCTCTAGAGCTATCATGCCAAAACTTGTGCACTAGGTCTTTAACTGCAGCAATTAGCTTCATGTATGAACAAGGGAACCTACCAATGAATGCCTAACAATATTTTTTTTCTAGAGTGTCGAGTATTTCTCTAATAGAATAATACTTATGGATATTCTTTTTATCTACTTTAAAGAGGTGATATGTGTGTGATATAAGGAAACTACGCCTCGTGCTTTTGCTTACAATTGATTTAGATAGTACATGATGGGACACATTAAGATATTTTGTACGAGACACCTCTCCAATTGAATTAAATGCAGTTTAGAGATTTCTAACAACATGGTTATTATCCTATTAACTTCTAACTAACTTTATGCCTAAAATTTTCCTAATAGTGGCTAAAGAATGTGATTTTAACAAAGCTAAAAATAATTGACATTTTGATGAATCACTCATAGATTCAAAAATTTCTTTGACAATTCTGTTGCATTTCCAATCAATAGTTCATTTAGGTAACTGACCTTCAAGGCATGTCAGGGAACTTTGATCCACATGAATATGTCTAGGATTTCTTCTTTGGTGTGCATTGTTCAGTCAAGGTAAAGTAGGTATAAGAGATGTATGAGTCCCCACACCGCTTTGTTGTGGCACTTCGTTCACATGTTATTCTAGATTGGGAGTGTGTTCGACATGTGTGTGTTGTTCTTCGGTAGACTGCAAATCCACAACTCGATGCACATCCAATTCTACATACTAGGCTTCTTCCAATATTTGAATGTCTTGAAGCACTTCAGCATTGGTCAGTTATGGATTATTGGTTGTAGGATGACTTGTTGATGGAATTTGAGTGGGATATGTTGGACACATCCACTTCACCTGTGGATTTAAACTAGAAGTCATTATGCCATTCATTTTGCTAGTATCTAAGGCAGTGGTAGTTCCATGTCTATGTCTTTCCATTCCCAACCTTGATTTTTCTCTTAGATCATCGATCTTTTCAGGAGACAGATCCTTCCTTCTAGATTTTTTTGTTCTATTCTATTTGTTTCCCATCTCCAAAAACTTTTTTAAGAAAACAAGTTTATTGTCCTTGCCAAAATAAATAACATTTGCAATAAGATGGTGAGTATCATTCCATATTATCCATTGAATGCTTATGAGAGCGATCTTGTAATCTCTACATTGAATACAAGAAGACATTCCAAAAACAATATTCAAAACACAAGAAGGTCATTATAAATTTTTGGTGATCATGCCAATTGGGTTGGTATTTTTTGATAATATTATTGTCTATAGAAAATCTTGGAAAGTGCATATATGATAAGTTGACAAGGTCTTAAAACCATTGGAGGAGAACTAGATCACTAGAAATATTTGTGTGGAATAAAGATTCATAATGGTTCACGAGATAAAATTATGTGGAAGAATGTTTTGTTTTCCAACAAAACAAAGGACTCTCAATCAAGACACTGTGAACTGAAATATATTCTTTTATTGTTTGATTATAAGGCAATGATTATAGTGGATGGGGTTTGTCAATAGAAGGTTATTATAGGGTAACGAAGGTGTTGGTACTATCCAAGTGGCCAAGGAATTCAAAAAACAAGCCTAGGTTGGTGATATCTTATTGTTCCCATCAGAAATATTGGTATTAGGTTCTAGTAGCGGGGTGTCTTTTTAGAATTCTAAGAATTAGTGGATTATTGAATCACAAATAGCGATGGATCTTGAGTTTGGACCTATCGAATTCTAACAAGGATAGAGCACTATGATGTATTTTACCATGTGTATGTGTATAAGGAAACGATTGTGTACATGTTGCAGTATCATATATGGAAAATCACCAATTCCCTAGCATATGTTTATCCGTGGACATAAAATGTTAATCTAGAGAGTTGAGGACAAGTTCGATATCCTTTTTGGTTGGAGTTTTCTTCTCCTTTGGTTGATTTGTATGGCCTTTTACAAACTTGTTCTCCAATAGGTAAATAACAAGTTGTTGATCAAAACTTATGGTTGGTGTAGTTCATTTCAATCTTCCCCTTGTCATTATAGTTATTATAGTGGATGGGGTTTGTTAGTAGAAAGTGCATTATCTAAATCTATACAATACTTGTTTTTCCTATCAAGCTTATGGCCACTTCATTTGTGACTTCTCACATCAACAACCACCTCCCATAGATTCTTATGGTACAGTTGCTACAACTTCTCAAGGTATAGTTGTTGCAACATCAATTGCCCCATCTAGAACATAAGTGGGTCATTAGTTGGCACTAGCCAAGTGGCCAAGGAAGTCAAAACACAATCCTAGGTTGGTGAGATATTGTTGTTCCATCACAATTATTGGTATTAGGTTCTAGTAGTGGGGTGTATTTTCAGACTTCTAAGAATTAGTGGATTATTGGATCACAAATAGTGATGTATTTTGAGTTTGTACCTATCGAAGTCTATCAAGGATATAAATCTATGACGAATTTTACCATGCATATGTGTATACGGAAACGATTGTAGGTTTTGTAGTATGGTATATGGAAAATAACCAATTCCCTAACATATTTTTAATCATTGATGGAAAATTTTAATGTAGGGAGTTGAAGACAAGTTCGATATCCTTTTTGGTTGGAGTTGTCTTCTCTTTTGGTTGATTTGTATGACCTTTTAAAGACTCGTTCTCCAATAGGTAAATAGAAATTTTTTGATCCAAAATGGTTGGTGTAGTTCATTTCAATCTTCCCCTTGTCATTATAGTTATTATAGTGGATGGGGTTTGTCAGTAGAAAGTGAATTATCTAAATCTATCCATTACTTGTTTTTCCTATCAAGCTTATGGCCACTTCATTTATGACTTCCCACATCAACAACCACCTCCCATAGATTTTCAAAGCGCAAGTTTTGTAGCTTCTTAGGGTACAGTTGACACAACTTCTCAGGGTATAGCAGTTCCAACATCAATTTCCTTGTCTAAAACATAAGTGGGTCATTATTTGTTACTAACCAAGTGGCCAAGGAAGTCAAAAGATAAGCCTAGGTTGGTGATATATTATATTTCCCATCACAAATGTTGTTATTAGGTTCTATTAGTGGGATGTATTTTCAAAATTCTAAGAATTAGTGTATTATTGGATCACAAATACTGATGGATTTTGAGTTTGGACCTATTGGAGTCTAACAAGGATAGAGCACTATGATGGATTATACTATGTGTGTCAATTATTAGGACCAAGGTATGCATGTTGATCAAATTTTACAAGTTATATCCAAATAGAGGAAGGTTCCTTAAACTCTCAATCCATTCGATAAGCCTACTAGAGTTGTGGATCTTGCTCTTTGGGAAAAAAACATTACAGGAAGTTGTGGCATATTCCTTGTTCAAGGGTGTCTCTTGCTTTGACAATGTGGGATTAAGTATTAGATTTAGTGCTATGTTCAACCCTCTATTTCTTGAATGAATATTTTTCATATTTCTTGGAATGTGGATAGATGACAATCCCAAGATGCAAGCAGTTTATTTGGGGAGTTTAGCACAAGGTTATGCTAGATGTTGTATTTTTCCAGGAAGCCAAGCCTATTAGTTTTGAGCTTCATATTTGTATGTGAAATGTATATAATGACCCATTTTGGGAAACATACTATGTTTAATGGGAACTAGAGGTACTACTGAGTGATATATCCCATTAACTTGAGAACAATTGTGACATCTCCAATTTATTTTCTAAATTAGGAGAGATTTTATGCTTTTCCTCATGTTAACATATTTGTGGAAGAACATGTATAGCAGATTTTTCATTATAATCAAAATCATGTATTTCTTTACACACTTGTTACTCCATTAGTTTTCTTAAAAAAAAATTGTCTGATATGGATTTGATATTTGGAATTGCAACATCCATGTACATTAGACCAATTTGAAAAAAAATCAAGCACACATATACATTTTTTACAACTTATAATCTTTAAAATTGAATGAATACACCATGCCCAACCATTGGATATTCCAAGGGGAAACAACTCATACAATTCATGTAGAAAATTTGTCACCATACCTTTCTTTAATATATCCTTACTTGCATTGCAAAACAAATGAACTCCAATGTGTCCAACAGTTATATGAGAATGGTCTAATGTTCCAAATTGAGCTCTAAGAATTGTCAAGTGTAGATGTTGTGTGCAAGATGGGTGAGAGGGTTCCAATCTACCAAATAATGCAAGTTGATTGTGAATACAAGAAGAAGAAAACTTATATTGCACGAACCATACTTGAGTTTTCCACGTAACACTAAAAATTAAATTAGATGATGATCAGGAAATGTTTTATTTTCTTTTTCAGACAGAGGAGTGTGCATGCATTAATAGTGTGCACACACTACTAGTGAGTGCATCGTTGGAATATTATCACCATCTTATTTTGGTCTTGCATGAATTTTGCATGCATCCATGCATTAACAGTTGAGTCTTCTAGAACCTAGTAATTACTTTGTCCCCCCCGGATCTTTTTTATTGCCATCACTATCCTTCCTATCCACTCAGAGTGCCTTGGTTACATCAGTGAAATCAAAATTCTCCCTCATGCATGATTTTAGGTGTTAGCACAGTTAGTTCCATTATTTATGGCACCTTGCCCCCTTGATTTCCTAGTTAACTAACTGTTACACCTACTTTCACTACTATTGAGTGTAGGAGCACCTATTTTGACCACTACAAATCACTATTTTTCCCCCTTGGATTCTCCTCCCCTATTGTGGTGCCCACATGATTCAGTTATGCTTAGTTCTACCTCAATTAACTGATTATTCATCATCTGTGGCCACTGAACCTTATCGGGAGATGATTGAAATGCAAACTAAGCCTGTAATTGAGGTGAATTTGAATCCTCCTAGAGTATCGAATTCATTCTATTTTATTATCATATTTTTGCCAACTTACAGCTGATGAATGTATCAACAACAGTTTCTCATGTCTTTTGAGTTTTATGAGTGAATTTGATCATATTTCTTGATAATTCTTCTCTACAAACACTGTGAAATTGTGAAGTTTGTTCAAGAGTAGTGATCTACCCCTGTGGAATTTCACATGGTATCGGATCTCATGAGAGATTTTGAGTGCAGCAGTTGCAATAGTAGCAGTAGTTCCAGCAGTAGATTGATCAGGTGCTTTCAGTAGAGCAGTAGAAGCCTCTGGATTTACATAGTAAATCCTAGTGCCATTGCATTGAATTCATTGGAGAAATCCTTTGAGATATATACAGGTGTGAAGGATCTTGATAAAAGTGCCTACTATCCTAAAGCAGTGTTCAATAGATTTAGTAGCAATCGTCCAGATATTTTTCCATTGTTTTTGTAGGTATTCTACAAGAAATTCCATGAATCTGAGAGCAATTCCTCCTCTCTGTCCATTCAACTATGATGAGTGGAAACTGAAGATGATAGAATATCTGAAGAGACAAGGTATTTTTGATATGTATATTGGTGTTATGAGATATTTTGATTCCTATGAAGACGAGAATGATTGGCTAAATGAATGTGACAGAGCCTTTGGAGCAATGTGTATTTCTATGTATCCTGGTATGTGCTACCTCATGGAAACTGTTGAATATCCAAGTGATCTATGGGCCCAACTGGACAAATAATTTGGAAAGTAGAATGAAGAGATTGGTGCACATTATTTGGAGAACAAGCCCAGTGATACCTCCTTAAGTGTTCTATCTAATTATGTCTCGGCCTTAATCATCTCTCATGATGAAGAAGAAGCCGCAGATTCAACACAAAAAATTCATGTTGAAGACATTCTTTCCTCTGTTGCTCTAGAAGTTGAAGACAATTTCAAATTGTCCCCTTCCCATGTAGCTAATGCAGATGAAAGTGATACAACTAATGAATTTGATCCCTTTAGAGATATTATCCCTTCCTCACTCATGTTCTCAATATCTTCTATTTTGAATTGTGAGCAAGATAAGCCAGTTCATGCTCTAGAATCCAAAGAGGTTCTTAAATCCTCTCTTTCACATGAGTTTGTTGATGTGAAGAATGATGATCTACTAAATGTTTTGCAGGTTAAATAAAATTTTGTAGGTGATGCATTCATCCTCCTTAATCACATGCTTCCTATGTACTTCTATTTGATCATTGGCACATGTTCTCAGAGTTTCACTGAAGATGGAGGACACTACCATTCGCTTGGGTTCAAGTCTCAAGCACATTTTGGTGATTTTGGTTTTTATCTCACCCCTACTGCTTCAAAAGAGATCACAAGAAACCATCTATAAATTCTTTGAGCTGATTTAACTCCCACTGATCAGAAGTTCAAGTTTCA
This sequence comes from Larix kaempferi, assembly GCA_027924585.1. Classification (NCBI taxonomy): domain Eukaryota; kingdom Viridiplantae; phylum Streptophyta; class Pinopsida; order Pinales; family Pinaceae; genus Larix; species Larix kaempferi. The sequence continues at coordinate 21,342,209 of BSBM01000114.1, forward strand.
AGAGAAATTAGATCTTATTAGAGCTGATCCTACCTAAGTTGGTTCTAATTACAGGTTCTAGGATGATATTCATAATTTTGGATTTGTTCTCGCAATGTTTGGTATGAAGAGCAAGTTCAGGAAGCCTCTAGATTCCCTTGTATCCACTGAAGCAGAATTCAAGAACATGTTTTTGGAGCATGCTCCACCTCTTCACAAGAGGAAGATACCTCAAGACATTGAATTAGCATCACACCTACTTGAGTATTGAGCAACAATTTTTTGCTGTGTTTCAATATATCTTGAGGGGGGGTTTTTTCTCACTGGGTTTTCCCTCTTTCCTCAGTTTTTTAGATTGTTGTACGGGGTTACGTTTGGTCTCAGTAACTAGGGCCCTAATTTACTTATATTTTTCCTGATAATCCGTCTTAAGGGGTGGCGTTGGAATATTCTCACCATCTCATTTTGGTCTTGCATGCATCCATGCATTCCATGCATTAGTAGTTGAGTCTCCTAGCACCTAGTCCTTACTTTGGCCCCCCCAGAGCTTGTTTTTGGTCATCATTAGCCCTCCTATCCACTCAGAGTGCCTTGATTACATCATTGAAGTTCACATTCCCCTCATGCATGATTTTAGGAGTTAGCACAATCAGATCCATGACTTAAGGCACCTTGTCCCCTTGATTTCCTAGTTAACTAACTGTTACACCTAGTTTCACTGCTACTGAGTGTAGGAGCACCTATTTTGACCACTACAAGTCAGTATTTCACCCCCTTGGAGTCTCTTCCCCTATTTTGGTGACCACATGATTCAGTTATGCTTAGTTCTACCTCAGTTAACTAATTATTCATCATACGTGGCCACTGAACCTTATCATGAGATGGTTCCAATGCAAACTAAGCCTATACTTGAGGTGATTTCGAATCCTCCCAGAGTATCGAATTCATTCTATTGTATTATCATATTTTTGGCAGCTTACAACTGATAAATGTCTCATCAACAGTTTCTCATATATTTTGAGTTTCATGAGTGAATTTGATCATATTTCTTGCTAATTCTTCTTTGCAATAAACACTATGAAATTGTGAGGTTTGTTCAAGCTTAATGATCTACCCATGTAGAATTTCACATGTGCATTATTAGCACGTGCATGATCCTATGTGCATTAACAAATCAACGTTCACCACAAACGTTCAACGTACGATTGTGGTGAACCATTGGTAAATTAATTGTGTTAGGAGCATGCACGTACTATTAACGTGCACAAACTAATAGTGCATGCGTGTGCACTCCTATCGCATTAATATGGTGGGTGAACATTCACAATGTATTGTATTTCATGTAAACTATTTTTTCTAAACTAATTTCTAATGACGCATTAGTACTCAATTAAATTTTAGAGAGATATAGGGAGGAGATTGTGGGTTACGGGTTTAGGGAGAGAGAGAGAGGGTGTATTGGAGAAAACTCACTATGGCTTGGGAATACCACAATAGACAGATGACTACCAGAAATCTACTCAATTCTCAAAGCAATGCTATTATAAATGACAATGTTAAAATAATGGAGAAATGTAACCAACCTCGATCCAACGTTTGACGTAGATCCCCATTGGAGCTTTCAATCCGTGCACATCCAAGCACTTGTAATATGCAAATTAGTCTTGACAACCAATATCTAACAAGTACATTTGATATATAAATGACATTAACATTATCAATAACAATGGTCCATAATATCATAAGCAAATGCAACCCAATGTATAATAAATGACATTCACACCATGAATGGACGAGAATATGAGTATTTCTATTAATGAACAAGAAGAAGTACAAAGTGATACAACCTCTTACCGGTAACCAATATGAACCAAGATCTAGATCAATCCACTTGTGCCTCCACCACTTCAATCCTCCATGAATGGCAAACTCAAACTAGAAAGGAGTTTGGAAGGCTAACATAACTGGTTCACAACTACAAGGATCAATGAGTGCAGACTCAAGATAGGGAAAAAATCCACTAGAGTTCCTTTACTATTCTCCTCTTCCTCCCGTCCATAAGCCATATGTGCTCAATATATAGTCCTCTCAAAGGTAGCGGAAAGGACACATCGAGGAATTGCTTGGGCAGATGGAGAGCCAAAGGTCACCCAATGACCGCTTTTTGGGAGTAAAAACTAATAAAATAGTGGTTTTTACCATTTTACATGATACCTGCGAGCTATAAAGATGCAACTCGCGGGTACTCCTGCAATAGTGATGCAACAGGCGGGTAGTAATAAAAATAGGGCAAACTGGTATCACTGAAGGATAAAAATGGATCTGAGTCACTAAAATGGATCCTATAGGCCAAAGAATGTTGATGCTCACAGGGTGGAATATTTCTGTGTAACAGATGCCCCCTAATGTGTGAGGTTAGAGACTAAAATGTGCTACGATGGCCGAAATACATTATAAAACTTACAAGTGGAGTGATGGAGACACAAGTGGAAAGAAAAACTCACTCGTCATAATACAATAGTATCTTTGAATACATGTCGGTATAGTACAACAATCTGATACAATGGCCATGAATTGGTAGTACATAATGGATACATGTCATAAGTGATCATATCCATGATCTTTCTATAGTAAGATATGGTCTTCTGTTGAAAAGAAGACAACTGGTGCAAACTGGAGGTACAAACTGCTGAAATCTGAGAGGTGATATCTCAAATGTAAAGTCAAAATCATATGTAGCATACTGAATGCTACAATCGCCTGGGGTCTTTTACACAAGTTTTCGACAGTGCAAGTCCCATCAAGTGAATAAAATGAGTTGGGGTCGAACCTGATGAGACATCATCTAATTACCAGTCAATGATGTATACCGTTAATAGACGTGAGATGACCCACCAATAATGAAAATGGGCATCAAGGAACAGAGCACAATCATCAGAGTGTGAATAAATGGGTTGAAGTCGAACACTAGGATGAATCCATCGATCAGGGGACATTGATGTATTCCAAAAACAATCGATGGCAAGAGAACCTGCCACTAATGAATGCAAGCCTCAAGGTACTCAGGCGAACTCTAAGCCTCAAGTCTCGGAATAAATGAGTTGGAGTGGACGGAACGAGACTCACTGGAAGGAGGGAATTAAGGCATCCCCCATGAACCAGCACGAGGTACTAGCAATGTTGAAATATTTGGAAGATCGCAGGTGAAACAGACTGACTCAATAAGGATTTCCGACATGCAATAGTCAAGAGATTTGAGGAGTGGCTGACACTGGTTTCATGACTTCCTTTGAACAAGAGCATGAGCAAATGGATAGACTCAAGTAGCATAGACTTGACATAAATAGTGCAATGCATGAGGCATTACAGAGGGCTCCATAATGACGGGAAGCTTAACCAATTGGTGGAGAAAACTAAGAAACAAGTATAGCTCGTAAGGCCCAACTATAGTCCTGACTCATAATGTACGGAGTGGAATGAATGCTCTGTTCAAAGGAAACACAATAGCTGCCAACAAGAAACAGTGACCATAATCCCGTCCGAATTTTTGGAATATTTGATTTTTTTGGTCTTTTTCATATTTGGGAAAATCTTGAAAAAGAATAAAATTGCTTATAGTACAACAAGTGAGGGAACGTGTGTCAAATAGCTATAAGACTAGTCCCAAGTAGTGGAACATACCTATGCTCAATCCAAGGAAGTGCGTGTAAGATGTGGACACTCGGGGGTGTGTTCCCTCAGGGTCAAAGGGTCATTAAATTGTGAAGGGAAAGTATATAAGCTCTGCAGGGCTCGAAAGGGAAAAGTGCTCAGGCACCAGGCTAACAATTGAGTAAGTGGGAGCCGGCACAAGGCTCAAGTGACAAGCAGGATGATGCAATGCAATCACAACATGATATAACTGAGGGGAGTCCTTAAGGGAAATGGCCAGCATTAGACAAAGTAGAGTATGAGTCTTTATCGCAACGTCATGGCGTAACTACGAAGGACTCCCAATCCTAAGGACAAACAACAACATGGGCACCAGAATGTATAAAGGGGTTCTAACTAGGGTACCCATGTTTGGGAAATCCCTACCGCCACATGACGACACTTCTATAATAGTGTGAAGGTTCCATGTTAGTCACGAAGCGGGGTCGCACCTAGGGTTTATGAAAATGGTCAACAAGTCAAATGCATAATGCATGTGAAAATGGCATCTAACTTATATGCCAGGTGTGAAATGTACCTACCGTAGGTGTGAAATGGTTCAGAACAACTCTCGCCGAAGAAATCTGTTGAAAAAACACTACTCCATGACACAATATTAGTTCAGAATGGCTCAGAATGGCAAAAACTATAGAAAAGTGGGTCCAGAAAATTATAAATAGTAATAAAATTTAATAATTTTCAATTCATTTGCACTATTCACCATTTTGGAGTTTAGTGGTAAGTTTTCACCTGAAACTTCAAGTGCCGATCGTGGGAGCTACAAGTGATCGTTCAGCGAACCGTCTGGAGCAGGTTAGTTGTCACTACCATACCTTTCATTTAAGTGTTTTTATTTCAATTTTGGTCAGTGGGATTTTTTTGTTTGGCCAAGCCCTAAATGGATTCAATGCTACCCGTGGGCTATAAGTATGCGGGTCGCAGGTAGGGCACCAAACGCGCAATCAAAAAACTGACTGCTCATGTCTACCCGCAACTGTCTACAATTTAGCCCGTGGGTATAGACGTGAAGAAGTTTTTAAACATGAAATTGACTAAAAATTTCTTGCTTTGCACTCTAGGATGGTTCTAGAGTGGAGGGAAATAGAGCATGACCAGGTAAATGAGGCCATGTGCAACGATTTGAAAGCACAACAAGCATTGGAAGCATGTGGCTTATATAAATACTGGAGTCTCGGAGGTTTAAGAGCCCAAAACCTACTACTCTGTCATTTGATCAACTACTGGGATGTGGATGCACAACACTTCATCCTTAGTGGGAAAAAACTGACACTGGAAGTAGAAGATATCTATTTCATTACCGGTTTGTCTTGTAGAGGGGAGGTGGCTAGTCTTCGGTCACGGACCGTGGGTGGTGGGATCACTGTGCAAGACTACATAGTACGGTATTGTCCCGCCAACATGACCGGTGGGAAGTCAAGTGCCAGTCAATGCTATAATAGATCTGAGTACAAAGATCATTGTGGCTACTCTAGTGCGAATCACGGGATCTAAATCACTACATCAGCCATCCAGACTGGTGATGTTCTACGCATCACAATGCTTGCAGCCTACTATATTCGACTGGTGTACTACTATGCTGGTGTCTATGAAGACACAACTAACGGAATGCAAAGAGGGTAAGGCCAAAAATTTTGGGTATGGTAGCATCCTTTGTAGTTTCTTCTTTGAGAGGGTTCTGGGACTTAGCACGAGGGTGGATGTTCCTCCTCACAATCTCCATGATCCAGCCCTGACCCGGTGGGATAAGATCTTGACACGATAGGGTGGTGCCCATCTAGCGTCACCATATACTGAGGAGTTCTTCCGCTGGTGGAACCGGAAGGTGATCACGATAGAGGAATATCCCTATGCGGGGATAGACTTCAGACAAGACCGCGACATGCCACTCCCACCATGCGCAGCTTTCGGATACATCGGTGAGTACTCTTTTGGTTTTGTGTTTATTAAATTTTTATGGATTTTTGTATTATAGTTGAAATGCAAAAAATCCTTTTGGTGGTAATGTCATGTGCTAATGGGTGACTGTTTGCTTGCAGACAAAGGCCCAGTGAGACCCGAAGGATTCCCAAGACATGGTCATTGGGGTAGAGATGAGGTGGCAATAGATGCTGCAGTAGGGCGCACACTCCACACGTTGTGGCGCAACATATCATGGATGGTTTCCCGAGTACCACTGATAGAGGTAGCCCGACTACCTGAGGCTATGCAGCGCCAGGTAGTGGGTGTTCCCAGGGAGTGGGTGCGACTACTGCAGCGGATGGCCAATGCAGTACAGTACTACTATGAGACACATCTCGTCGAGGCGGCGGGTAGACCTCCTCGGAGGGAGTAGATATCCCAAGATCTCATCATTTTTGTATCGATATGTATATTTTTGAGGGCTACGGGCTCCAGTTTTGTATGACACTACCATTTTTGGACATATTTATATATATATATATACAACTTTGGTTCTCGGTTCTACTACATGTGTGTATGAATGTCTTTGTATTTATGTGCTCATGATGAATGTGACAAATTCCAATTTAAGACATAGTTAGTGTATGCATCAGATATATAATTATGACTTCTCGGAATATGAATATATGTAATGGAAACAAAATGTCTCTCCAAGAGTCATACCTTAAGGAATATCCGTAGTAATGTAGGGTCTTGTACACAGTACTTCCCATTTAGCTGAGACACAACTAGTTGTGAATCCAAGAGGACTTCTAAAGACTGGATGTCATGTGAAATGGCATCCCAAAGTAGCTCAACAACGACACTATACTCAGCCACATTGTTAGACGTAGGACCGAGACAAGCACCTCCTGAGAACACAACTAGGTGGTTAGGTGAGAAGATAACCCAGGCAATAGAAGCAAGCTGCTATGTATGTTAGCTAGAACCATCCATGAAGGAATGGGAGGAGCTCTATGTCTAACTTGAGCGAAGGAATCTCGCATTCATACGGTAAGAGTGACTCCACACCATGAAATAACTGAAATGGTGAGAACCTGGGGGCAGTCTTAACTGCGGTTCGATATGCCCACAAAGTAGGATATAACATGATATGCCAATTGGTCTTGCTTTGTTGGATGGTACGTTGGAGAATGGTCTTCAGATACTTATTTACTGCTTCAACCTGACCATTCGCTTGAGGATAGTAGGAAGACGAGTGTTCCTGACGAAACCCAAGCTTGAGAGACAAATCCTCCATCATTTTATTTTCAAAGGTACTACCATGGTCAGTGACAATCTATTTCGAGATACTGAATCGAGTGATAATTTGGTTGAACACGAAATGGGCTGCAGTAGGCATGGCCTCAGCCCACTTGGAAAAATAATCCACGGGCATGATAATATGGTGATGCCCCCCAGCCGAAGCTAGTTTACAGTCCATGAAATCTACCCCCCACTTGGTGAAGGGACCAACAATGATGACCGGATGGAGGGGCGCTGGATGCGAGTGTATGTTCCGAGAAAACACCTGGCAAGGGTGACATCTCTTCATAGCGTTAATACAATCTTTAAAGATAGTAGGCCAAAAATAACCCGCTCGCATAATACGCTGGGCAGTAGCAAGCTCGGATAAGTTACCGCCACACGCCCCTGCATGGCAATCATTAAGTGCACGTTTCGCTTCTTCATGAGTCAAACAACGATGGAGAATGGAATCCTTTCCTCGGCGATACAAAGTGTCACCGATGATAGTATAATCTTTAGCGTGATGTCTCACATGTTGTCGCTCGTCTTGTGAATAATGCGGAGGAAACTTCAAAGTTTGTAGATACCCAATGATATCCCCATACCAAGGGTCCTCGGTCGAGATGAGAAATAAGTGTTCATCCACAAAGGAATCTTCATGAATGACATCCTCATCAAGCCGTGGAAGGTCCAACATAAGCTCAGCGAACACCAATGATTTAACCGATTTTGCAGAAGCAAACTCGAGATCAAATTCCTGAAGGATTACAATCCATTTATTATACTTACCCTCGATAAGGCGTCATGATAGCACGAACTGAATTGGATTGATGTGAGCTACAACGGTGGTTGTTCGAAGCAAAATGTAAAGTTGTAACCATTGGACTGTGTAAACAGTCGCAAGTGCAAGCTTTTCTACATGGGTGTACCTTAGTTCAACGTCTACTAAATTTCGACTAAGATAATAGATGACATGCTCGACAAGTCCATCATCTATCTGAACCAAGACCATGCCAATAGTCTCTTGATACGTGGCCACATAAAGAATGAAATCTTGTGTAAAGTCCAGTTGACTAAGCATAGGGGCCGATACCAAAGCTTTCTTAATGGCATCGAAAGACTATTGGGCTCGCTCATCCCAGATAAAAGGTGTGTCTTTCTTCAATAGGCATGCGAAACCTTTAGTAATACTCGCATAGTTAGCTATAAACCGACGCAAAAAAGTAGCTCTCCCTTGGAGGCTCTGAAGTTCTAGCAGATTACGCAGAGGAGACAACTGAAGTATTGCCTCAACTTTGAGAGGATTGACTCTAATAACCCATCCTAAACTCCTAACGCACTCAAAAGGGCATGCTTCTGAGAAGGACAAGCTTGCAAAACCTCAAGAGCCGACATGGCACACGGAGTTTGACCCAAATCTTCTACAATAGAGTAGTCCTAGGTGACTTGAGCATTAGGATTATGCATGTAGCACTTAAGAAAACCTTTTGGTATCCACGGCATAATGGAAGGCTTCTCGATATGCAAGGAATTATCAGGAGGAGGGGGAGGCTCATTCCCCAAATTCGGTTGTGGTGCACCATAATCGCGTTGACAAGTAGCAACACAAACCTCCGACTGAACCATATTCACACATCCATAACCACTAGTATTGGAAGAAGCCATTTCATTAGTACCATAACCAGTGGTGGGAGCATGCGAAGCCATGTTTTGATGATGAGGAAGGGGATCCTTCAACACAGCTAGGCTCTATGCCAAATGCTTCGATGCTTCTTTAATTTGAGGACATAATTGAGTAAGATGATCCTCCCCACAAATCTTGCAAGAGAACTTCACCTTATGCCTAGGTTTACGATTCTCGCCAGCATTACCGCCTTCCCAAGGAGGGTTGGCATTCTCTTTACGAGGAGTATTACGATTGCTATTATTATTACTTCCATTGTTTCCACCCCTATGATTATGTCTCCCCTTTTTTTACCACCAGGTTGTCGGTTACCCAACGGTTTCATTGATTGCACATTCTGTACATCAGACGATGGAGTGGAAGTGGACAAGGCGTGAACCTGTCCGGGAGCAAACTGGTTTAGCGACAAATTTTGCATTTGATTAGCTACCAAGTCTATAGGGCGAGTGCATGCAGACCCCATGATGCCATCGGCATGTGGTCCAGGAACTAACGTGGGCTCATGTCTTGTTCTCGGTGCATCAGGAATAATGTCATACAAAATGCCAGACTAAGAATAAAGTAGATCTAACAGCTGGACTTTCAAGATAGCTTGTTCCTCAATCACAATGCCAGACATCAAAACATCCTTATCAATGTATGGGAGTAAAGACTTAAGGAACCATTCCAACAAGAACTCTGGAAGAATGTTGGCTTTCACTAATCTCTTCCGCCAACGCCACTCTTGAACATGGTCAGAAATATGTGTGGCCTTATTCTGACGGAAGGTGGACAACAACTCGGTACCAGTATCATAACGAACTAGTAACTGGAAATGGTCTAAGAAAACCAAAGCAATCTCATTGAATCCCCTATAGGTGTTCCCGAGAAACTCCACATACCACTTCGTGGCTATCCCTGTGAGCGTGCATTGAAATAGTCGTAATCGAATGGAATCATGATTCAAAGAGTTGGAGGAGCACCAAAGGTGAAAGGTCGTGACACTATCTCTTGTGTCCTCACCACCTTTCCCTTCAAACATTGGAATGTCCGAAGGGATCTTGGTAGGGACCGGGGGCCAAGTAGGGTCATGACACACAGGATCATTCACGAGCTTTGAAATATCCGGGAGATTCAAGCGTGCAAGGAACGGGAGCTGCAGCTGGAAAGCTTGATTATAAGCTCCCTTAAAAGGTTGGTTAAATGGAACTGTGTTGTAAGATGAACCAAAAGATTGACCATGAGGATTAAACTGCTAATAATGAGGAACTGATGGCACGTAAGCTTTCCCATGGCCATAAGATGGATAACCTCCCCTTGCCTGACCCATTTGAGAGTAAGTAGGTATATGCGCGTTTTGAGCACCATATTGGGGTGGTGGGTGATACTGGTGGCCAACACCGACTGTGTTGTAGTAAGGGTTTCCACCATGAGTATGGGGCATGTATGTACTATTCATAGTGCGAACCATGTTGTATTGACCATAATGGTATGGTATGTTCCCACCCCCAACATTAGGATTAGCCTGAGCAGTCGTGTGGTGACCAGAAGCATGAGAAGCATTCCCAGCTCCAATATGGGTGTGACTAGTAGCAAGGTTAGTGGTGTGATGTCCATGTGGATAGGAAATATTCCCACCTCCTACATTAGCATTACTAGTGGCGACAGTGGACGCAAAAGTATGCGGTATGTGTCCACCCCCGTGGTTGGGAGGAACGGTATCATGTGCAAAAGTAGTCATGGGTTGATGAGTAGCAATATGTGTATTGCGTGGTGGATGGCGAGTCGTGTTTTGAACAAAATTCCGACTAGGTTGGGTATTCCTAGGAGGTGGTCGTGTTCCAACATTGGCATGGTTAGGAATCTGACCAGTCCCCATACTATGTGAGTGGGTGGACAATGTAGTTCCCCCAGCGAGGGTAGTGCCCCTAGTGGGTATAGTATGGCCAACACTTTCACTAGTGCTAGCATGAGTACCAACCATAGTGGAAGGTTCGACAGTAGTGTGACTAGGCATACCAAAAGAGAGTGCGGTGGGGTTGACCATAGGGCCAGTACCATCATGAGTCTTAGGTCTTGCGTATCTATAATTGCATGGAAACAAAGGAACGAAAGGCTCGTCCTATTCTTCCTCCTCGGGTAAGTCAGGCATCCCGTAAAGATAATTATCAAGATTCGAAGGATCAAATGGATCCCGATCAAGTGGATTAGGTCAAACAAAACCAGGTTGAGTCTCAGGTGGATCACCTCCCCAATCCTCGCGAGGATTATGGGGATTGACAATATGTTCAACTCTACCCGAAGTAGTAGAAGGGTCTTTCCTGATATCAGCATATGCATCCATGTAGTCCTCAACGTAAGTCACGTAAGAATCCAAAGACTCAGAGGGAGCCCTCCGGCGTCCTCTAGTAATACGACGTGTAACCTCAAGTGGCTTTAAACCATCCAAATGATAGGACCGATGGAGAGTAGGGATCCACACCACATTCTCTCTGGAGAGAGACACAATGTCTCCTAAAGGCCAACTATCGATCAAAAACAGTAAATCAAAAGCACACACCTAGATAAACTACAGCCAAGAGAAGTCAAACAGTGTGTCTAAATGAGCTCCTGACACTAGAGCCGGTATGTCTCACCTAGGAGAGGCTTGAGACTCCCAAACTATAGCCAGAGGTAACATAGTCAGTTATAGAGACACCCAGGCTTCACTGTGTTTACAGGGTCAAGTCCACTACATGAACACAAATGTGCTATCCAATCCCTATCTAACTCAGGACACAAACAACATAACCACTGCAAGTACCCTGTGAAGTACCTAGGTAAGGTAACTATGTTCATTGCAATATAACCAATTTTTAGGGGGACAGTCACAGGTGGGACCTGTTGTATGGGCAGGGTAGCTAAGCCTGAAGCACAAGAGGAAGAACCTCTGGTACCCCTAGATACGAACAAATCCTAGATATATATCCCATGTTCAGCCGGTATCAGAGGAATATCACCTCAACCAACCTCTCGTGACCTCATGCTTAACTCTAGATTGAGTAGAGCTTCCTAAGAACACCGATCTATACCATGGATTCCTCCACTCCCTGGTCGGACACCTAATGTTTCGTTCAGTAGTCTTGGATTGTTAACTCACAATGATCTATTCCTAGACTCTAAACCTATTCTAGTTGGTGTACCCTATAAATAAAATCAGTCTAATCAATTTTATGATTATGCGTTAATTTTAGTGGCTGTGATTACTCAAGGGATATGGTCGTGAAACTAGTGATGTGTAGACTCAATAGTATGCAACATCGTCCAATCCTAGACTCATCTATCCAATAAAACAATGTCACTAATATGCAAAATCAACCAACAATTCCAAAATAAATATGCAATCCTTTATCTTTTCAATGCATAAGCAGAACCTAAAATGAAAGCAACAAGCACTCAATGCAAAATGCAGTACATGGAAATAAAATATTTTTGTATTTTCTCTTATAAATAGAAAGGAAAATGCAAAAAACTAAATGAATATTTTTGTATTTTTTCAATATAAATGAAATGAAAAAATGCAAGCAAAATATTACTATTTAGTCACTGAAGTGACGAGAAGATCACTAAGACAACCCAGTAGATCCTAAACAGCAAGAATCAGCCAAAGGAATGAGCTCAAAAGGAAGAAACCAAGAGGTTAAAACCAAAGATTGGTAAAAAACCAAGAAGGCTCAACCAAGAGAATCGAAGAGATCTGGTCACAACCAAGGCATGAAACAGTCAAGAAAGAGGCCAACAAAGACTCAGGAATCAACCAAACTCACCCAGCAACAACCAATAGCCATAAGCCAACAAAAGCCGGAGTTAAACGCCACTGTCGAAGGAATACCTGCGGGTACCCATGAACAGTAGAGTAAACAGAGGCAGGTAGACGCAGGAAGAACTAAGCTAGCCCGCGGGTGAGGAAAGGCAAATGAGCAATTAAAGAGTCCATAGGCTAAAAAAAAACAAGTTTTCTATAGTGTATCTTAACGGCCAATTAGTGACACAGAGCTTCGATAAACAACAAATCTAATTATGGACTAATGCTCAAAAATTTTCCCAAACATGGATGTTTTCCACAGTGGAGTCGCCATTTCTGTATTGGATAAAACTCACTATGGCTTGGGAATACCACAACAAACAGATGACTACCAGAAATCTACCTCAAAGCAATGCTATTTTAAATGACAATGTTAAAATAATGGAGAAATGTAACCAACCTCGATCCAACGTTTGATGTAGATCCCCGTTGGAGCTTTCAATCCGTGCACATCTAAGCACTTGTAATCTGCAAATTAGTCTTGACAACCAATATCTAACAAGTACATGTGATATATAAATGACATTAACATTATCAATAACAATGGTCCATAATATCATAAGCAAATGTAACCCAATGTATAATAAATGACATTCACACCATGAATGGACAAGAATATGAGTATTTCTATTAATGAACAAGAAGAAGTACAAAGTGATACGACCTCTTGCCGGCAACCAATCTGAACCAATATCTAGATCAATCCACTTGTGCCTCCACCACTTCAATCCTCCATTAATGGCAAACTCAAACTAGAAAGGAGTTTGGAAGGTGAACATAACTGGTTCACAACTACAAGGATCAATGAGTGCAGACTCAAGATAGGGCAAAAATTCACTAGAGTTCCTTTACTATTCTCCTCTTCCTCTCGTCCATAAGCCATATGTGCTCAATATATAGTCCTCTCAAAGGTAGGTGAAAGGACACATCGAGACATTACTTGGGCAGATGGAGAGCCAAAGGTCACCCAATGACCGCTTTTTGGGAGTAAAAAGTGATAAAATAGTGGTTTTTACCATTTTACATAATACCCGCGGGCTATAAAGATGGAACTTGTGGGTACACCTGCTATAGTGATGCAACAGGCGCATAGTAATAAAAATAGGGCAAAATGGTATCACTGAGGGATAAAAATGGACCTGAGTCACTAAAATGGATCCTACACGCCAAAGAATGCTGATGCTCACAAGGTGGAAGATTTCTGTGTAAGAGAGGGAGGAGGGGAATTGTGGGTTATTGGTTTATGGGGAGAGAGAGAGGGAAGATTTGTGGGTTATGAGTTTACGGGGAGAGAGAGGGGGGAGATTGTGGGTTATGGGTTTAGGGGGATAGAAAGGGGGGAGATTGTATTTTATGGGTTTAGGAGGGGAGAGAGAGAGAGAGGGGGGGGGGGTTTGAGAGAGAGAGAGACAGTGGGTTAGGGTTTGCGAGAGAGAGAGGGAAATTGTGGTTTAGGGGTTGTCAGAGAGAGATGGATATTGTGGGTTAAGGGTTTAGGGAGAGAGATAGATTGGGTTTAGGGATTTCGAGAGAGAGAGAGGGTGAGAAAGAGAGGGGAGGGTTTAGGGGTTTTGAGGGAGAGAGGAAAGGATATTATGGGTTAGGGGTTTAGAGTGAGAGAAATAGATTTGGCATTATGGGTGGAGAGAGATGGAACAACTGGGGTAGGGATTTAGGGAGAGAGATAAAGGGGGGTAGGGGTATAGGGAGAGAGATAGAGAGACAGAGAGATAGTGACTTTCAGAGAGAGAGAGAGAGAGAGAGAGAGAGAGTGAGTGAGAGGTAATTAAAATGGTTGTACATTTAAAGTTGTGTCACACGAACATTAAGTTCACAATTTATTACTGAACTCGATTCAAGAATTTGATATCCGTTTAATTTAATCAAATACAACCTTTCTTCTCGAAGTGACCCCCAAATAAGCGATAAAATTTGACATTATCATGATTTATTTATGATATTAGGGGCATGAAAAGTTGATGTAGAACTTGGTTAGGGGTTGAGAGAGAGAGGGAGATTGGGAGCTAGGGGTTGAGGGATAGAGATATTGGGGTTTAGGGGTGGAGAGTGATGGAAGAAGGGGGGTAGGGGTTTAGGGAGAGAGATCAAGGGTGGTATGAGTCTAGGGAGAGAGAAAGAGAGATAGTGAGTGAAAAAGAGAGATAGATTGTGATAAAGAGATACTGAGAGGTAATTAAAGTGGTTCTCCATTTGAAGCTATGTTGCACGGACATTAAGTTCACAATTTATTACTGATCTTAATGCAAGCATTTGATATCTATGTAATTTAATCAAATACAAGATTTCTTCTCAAATTGACCCCCAAATTTGCAATAAAATTCGACATTAACCATGCTTTAATTTTAAGATTAGGGGCATGAAAAGCTAGCGTAGAATCTGGTTATGGGTTAAGATAGAGAGAGGGAGATTGTGGGTCAGGTGTTGACAGAGATATATTGGGGGTTAGGGATGGAAAGAGATGGAACAAGGGGGGTAGGGGTTTAGGGAGAGAGGTCAATGGGGGTAGGGATCTAGGGAGAGAGACAAAGATAGTGAGTGACAGAGAGAGAGATAGATAGATTGTGAGAAAGAGAGAGTGAGAGGTAATTAAAATGGTTGTACATTTGAAGCTGCATTGCATGAGCATTAAGTTCACAGTTTATTAATGATATCAATGTAGACATTTGATATTCATGTAATTTAATCAAATACAATATTTCTTCTTGAAGTGACCCCCAAATAAGCAATAAAATTCAACATTAACCATGCTTTAATTCTAATATTAGGGGCATGAAAAGATGACGTAGAACTTACTTAGGGTTGAGAGAGAGAGGGATATTGGGGCTAGGGTTTGAGAGAGAGAGATTGGGTGTTAGTGGTGGATAGAGATGGAACATGGGGGGTAGGGGTTGATGAGGCGAGGTCAAGGGGGTAGGGGTCTAGGGAGAGAGACAGAGAGATATTGAGTAAGAGAGAGAGAGATAGATTGTGAGAAAGATAGAGTGAAAGGTAATTAAAATGGTTGTATTTGAAGCTGTGTTGGATGAAAATTAAGTTAACAATTTATTATTTATCTCGATGTAGGAATTTGATATCCGTGTTACTTAATCATATACAACCTTTCTTCTTGAAATATCCCCAAATAAGCGATACAATTTGACATTAACCATGCTTCAATTCTAAGATTATGGGCATGAAAAGTTGGTGTAGAACCTAGTTAGGGGTTGAGAGAAAGAGGGAGAATAGGGGGTCATGGGTTGAGAGAGACATAGATTGGGGGTAAAGGGTGGAGTGATATGGAACAAGGGGGATAGGGGTTTAGGGAGAGATATCAAGTGGGGTAGGGGTCTAGGGAGAGAGACAGAGAAATGGTGAGTGATAGAGAGAGAGAGAGATGGATTGTGAGAAAGAGAGATTGAGAGGTAATTAAAATGGTCGTACATTTGATGTTGTGTTGCACGAAAATTAAGTTCACAATTTATTATTGATCTCGATGCAGTAATTTGATATCCGTGTAATTTAATCAAATACAACCTTTCTTCTCGAAGTGACCCCCGAATAAGTGATAAAAATTGACATTAACCACGCTTTAATTCTAAGATTAGGAGCATGAAAATTTGGCATAGAACTTAGGTAGGGGTTGGGAGAGAGAGGGAGATTGGGGGTTATGGGTTGCGAGAGAGAGAGAGAGAGATTGAGGGTTATGGGGGAGAGAGATTGAGGGTATCAAATGTGAAAGGGTGTGAAGTCTTGAAGGGGTTGAGAGAGAGAGATATATAAATAGAGAGATTGGGGGTTAGTGGTTTAGAGAGAGAGAGAGATTGGTGGTTGGGGGTTTAGAGAGAGAGAAAAAGAGAGAGATTGGGGGTTAAGGGTTTAGATCAAGAGAGAGATTGAGAAAGAGAGAGAGGGTTAGGCGTTTATAGGGAGATCGAAATAAAGAGAGAGATTGGGGGTTATGGATTTAGAGAGAGACAAAGCAATATTGGGTTTTACGGGTTTAGAGTGAGAGAGAGAGAGAGAGTATCGGATGTGAAAGAGTGTGAAGTATTGAATGAAAATATGTAGAAGCTAACTAATATCTACTATGAAGTTTCGGATGCCTTGAATATATATATATATATAGAGAGAGAGAGATTGTGGGTCAGGGGTTTAGGGAGAGAGATATTAGGGTTTATAGGTTTAGAGTGAGAGAGAGAGTATCGGATGTGAAAGAGTGTGAAGTCTTGAAGGAAAATATGTAGAAGCTAACCAATATCTACTATGAATTTTTGGACACCCTGAATATATATATATATATATATATATATATATATATATAGAGAGAGAGAGAGAGAGAGAGAGAGAGATTGTGGGTTAGGGGTTGAGGGAGTGCGATATTGGGGTTTATGGGTTTAGAGTGAGAGAGAGAGAGTATCAGATGTGAAAGGGTGTCAAGTCTCAAAGGAAAAGATGTAAAAGCTGAGCAATATCTACTATGAATTTTTTGATGCCCCAAATACAGAGAGATTGTGGGTTAAGGGTTAAGGGAGAGAGGTATTGGGGTTCACGGGTTTAGAATGAGAGAAAGAGAGAGTATCGGATGTGAAAGAGTATGAAGTATTGAAGGAGAATATGTATAAGGTGACCAATATCTAATATGAATTTTTGTATGCGATGAATATAGAGAGTGGGAGAGAGATTGTGTGTTAGGGATTGAGGGAGAGAGATATTGGGGTTTACATGTTTAGAGTGTGTGTGACAGAGAGTATCCAATGTGAGAGAGTGTGAAGTATTGACGGAAAAGATGCATAAGCTGACCAATATCTACAATGAATTTTTGGAAGTCCCCGAATAGATAGATAGATAGAGAGAGAGATAGATAAAGAGAGAGAGAGAGAGAGAGAGAGAGAGAGAGAGAGAGAGAGAGAGAGATTGTGGGTTAGGGGTTGAGGGAGAGCGATATTAGGGTTTACAGGTTTAGAGTGAGAGAGAGAGTATCAGATGTGAAAGAGTGTGAAGTCTTGAAGGAAAATATGTAGAAGCTAACCAATATCTACTATGAATTTTTGGATGCCCCGAATATAAATATATATAGAGAGATATATTGTGGGTTAGGGGTTGACTCAGGGAAAGCGATATTGGGGTTTACGGGTTTATAGTGCAAAGTCTTGAACAAAAAGATGTCGAAGCTAACCAATATATACTATGATGTTTTGGATGCCCCTAATGTATATATATATATATATATATATAGAGAGAGAGAGAGAGAGAGATTGTGGGTTAGGGGTTGAGGGAGAGCGATAATGGGGTTTATGGGTTTAGAGTGAGAGAGTTAGAGAGCATATCGGATGTAATATAGTGTGAAGTCTTGAAGGAAAAGTTGCATAAGTTGACCAATATCTACTATGAAATTTTGGATGTCACGAATATATATATATATATATAGAGAGAGAGAGAGAGAGAGGGTACCTAAGGGTAAGTGGGATTAAGGGGGAGAGGTATATATTTAGTGGGTGGTTAAGGGTAGGGGGAATATATATATATATATATATCGAGAGAGAGAGAGAGAGAGAGGTGATGGTTAGTGGTTGGACTATGTGAGAGATCGAAAGAGAGAGGGTGAGTGGGTTCTTGAGGGTAAGGGGGAATAAGGGGTAGAGGTATATAGTGAGAGGGTGGTTAAGGGTAGGGGGAAAATTGATATATATATATATATATATATATATATATATATATATATATATATATATATATATATATATATATATATATATATATATATAGAGAGAGAGAGAGAGAGAGAGAGAGAGAGAGAGAGAGAGAGAGAGAGAGAGAGAGAGAGAGAGAGAGGGTTTGGTTAGTGGTGTCGGTGATATATAGAATGGAGGGGGTTAGGGCTTAGGGTAATAGAGAGATGGGTGGCTTGGGATTTATGGTATATCTTTTCGATGGTGGGATTATTATTTATGGTAAAGGGATAGATGGGGGGTTGAGAGAGAGAGAGGGGGGTGGGTTTATAAAGAGGGAGGGGGTGTGGGATTATATTGAGAAAGGGAGATGTAGCTAAAAGAAGGGAGAAACAAATATATAGGATTACTGCGCACGCTAATAGTGTGTGCGTGCTATTAGTGAATTAACACTATTAGTGTGTGTGTGCTCTTAGTGCGCACGCATTAATAGCATGACTGCACTATTAGTCCACATGCATTACTAACGTCCCCGTGGTGCAAAATTTAAATTTTTTGGCACGCTTTCCTTTTTCCATACCATGTGTAATGACTTGGAAGGTTTGCTTCTAGGTTCGGATTGCCAAACCTTGTTCCTTGGAATGCATTATAGAAAAACACATCATGTTCTGTAGCTTCATGTTATTCAACCTTGAATCTATATATGCTCCACTTGTCCACTGCTAATTAAACTGCACACTTATAGAACTCTCTCTACAGATTCCAAATATCTATTTTTTGAATACATTTGTTAGTATTTTCTATTTTTTATTCAATTTTTTTGCAATCATGTCATATTTACATAAAACATAGGTAATTTTTTTTAGCTATAACATTTGACTGACTCACCTATTTCGAAAACAAAAAAGAACCCACACAAGTATACTTGAAGACCTATGCACTAAAAAATAAAAATAAAAAGTAAATTGATTGTTTAAGACCATGATAGTAGGGTCTAACGCTTGACCTTGTATTTTTAGGGCTTCACAGACTTCCTTAATTTAAAAAATATATCAAATTAGCTTGGAAAATTTTGGAAAAATAGCACTACACTAGAACCGCCTATTATCTACAACTCTACATTATTAATTTTTAAACTTGGATAGTTTACATACCAAACCTGGGGCCTAATGTGAACATATGCATTATGTTTTAGAAAAAAATAACATACCAATCTTAGAAGAATGCCATTTTTTGGGAGTTATACCTAATTTCCTTAAATAAAAGTTATATATTCTGGGAGGTGATCTGATTGTCTATGTTTTATCGTTTTACACCATGTTGTAAAACATTGTGTAGGTAACTCTAAAAATAGATTTTAATGGCCGAATTTATGTTTTTTAGGAAGTCTATTGCAACTAACGCATCATAAGTGGGTATCATTACCTTGCACCGACCCTTAGAATAATATTTTACTTATTGTTATGGTTAAGATTTAACTTAAATATGTCTTATTTTGCATCATATTTATTTTTATTAAGAACACCTTTGTTCAATTATGATTACTGGGTAGATTATAATCCATTATAGAGATTAAGGAATAATTTTCGTTCATTTATAATGATTAGTTAGGTTATAATCCATTATAGAGATTAGGGAATACAAGTCACCTCCAACCACTTCATATGGGGAAACTATATATGCTCAACAGTATGTACATTATATATGTGTTAGAATGTTCATGGAAGATACCATAAATAACAGAGATTAAAATAAATAACATTGTTTAACAAAAACATAGATTAAATATATCTTTATCACAAATTATTATTATTATTATTATTAACAAACTTTAAATAAATATTCTTAGAAAAATTTATTTTACTAATTTATATTCGAAAGGAATAATGAAATTATTGGAAATGAAAGATTAAGCAATCATATAAAAGTCATGTCTTTTCCATTGCCTCGCAATATAAATTTAGTCGATAATTCCTTAGAATGAATTACAATAGTTAACATTAAAGGAACACACAGGGATCATCTAATAGTACAAGAATAATATGTGGTTGTGATTTAGAAAATTCTAATAAATGGATGCATGCCAAATTTTTTAAAATTGGAAGTGACATATTGATTTGGCAACAAATCCAGTGGCTAGATGCGTTATCTATAACTTATTAAAATTCTTATTAAACCAAGTAGATGGGGATTGAGGATTGACCCTTTCTTCCTTGAGTCCACTCTACTAGTCCCGTTTCCTGCATAGGAAGCCAGGAAATGGGAAGGTGATAAGAGTCACATCCCATAGGAAATCGACACGGACAGAAAAGTAGGTGGTAGTGGGAAGTATTGTGGTTTCTTGGAAAATGAGTTCCGAGAAGGAATACTCGAGAAATGAAAGATGTTATCCTTTTGATAAATTTTGTAAAGGGATGTAAGTAAGTGTGCATTAAGGATGATGCATTGTTTTAAGGGGGAGGGGATGTAATTCCCCCATGGTAATCCCCAGACATGTGTGTTGATGTTATTTGTTATTATGGTGACATTAGCTGCTTGGATATTAATATTTGGAGATTATTATTATTATTTTATTATTAATTTACTTAAATAAATAGATCAACAAAGACAACTAATGTGGGTGGGGAGCCATGGATTCCACACGTGAGGGGTTTGGGGCTATCTATTGTTTCTCTCCCTATAATTTCTCTTTGATTCCTATTTTTGATTATTTTTCACAATGGAGATTCTATTACACCTGAATTGATACTAGTGGGAACCACTCTCTCATATCTCTTACCTTGTGTGCCCCCTTTGACTAAATATGTTAGCCATGCACTTGATTTTGTAAATATAACACTAATTTGAGTTATCCTCAGTCAGTAGTAGTGAATCTAGGTCAAATTGAGTTGGCTCGAGTTAAATTGAGTAATTTTGGGTCAATTCGAGTAATTTTCCAGTTAAATTGACTAGTTTTGGGTAATTTGAGTTATTCTCTAGTTAAATTGAGTAATTTGGGTAATTTGAGTTATTCTCTAGTTAAATTGAGTAATTCTGGGTAATTCAAGTTATTCTCCAGTTAAATTGAGTTATTTTGAATCAATTTGAGTTATTCTCTAGTTAAATTGAGTAATTTTGTGTAATTCCAGTTATTCTCAAGTTAAATTGAGTAAATTTCAATCAATTTGAGTTATTCTCCAATTAAATTGAGTAATTTTGTGTAATTTGAGTTATTCTCTAGTTAAATTGATAAATTTGGGTCAATTTGAGTTGTCTCCAGTTAAACTGAGTAATTTTGGATCAATTTGAGTTTTCTTCAGTTAGTTAGACTAATGAATTCGGGTACCACTCTTGGAATTCAAGTTGTCTCCTATAACTCCAATAATTTGGAATAAATTTGATGAATTCGAGTCAATCTTTGTAGATTCGAGTTACTCAAATGGTCATCCAGTGAACTAGAGAAGCTCTCAATAAGTTTGAGTCACTTCTTAGTAAACCTGATTTAGTCGCTTGGAGGTAATTCAAATTGGATTAAAGGGATTCGAAGTGGTCTATAGTCATTATCATTGTCAATTATGAGATTTTGGGAGTTTCTTTGTCAAGCATACGAATGCCTCTAGATGGATTCAAATGGTCTCCTTGCACACATCTGCTAAAACGTTTGTATTGTAGGGAATTATGAACCCATGATGGTGAATGATTACTGATCTATACCAGTGGAGACTGGATAGATTTTCTATTGAACACAAAAGTACCCCGACGGCCATTATTTGTCTATACCCTAATCCTGCACATAAATCACGATGGTGAATGGTGACATCCTGGGGGACCTGGGTGGTGAAGGGATTTCTGTTGCACCTGGTAGTGAGGTGGAGGAGAAATTAAATGCTAAGGGAATGTGTTATATCCTTTAGGTTTTATCCTGATTTTTATCTTGTTGAGATATGATTTTGAAATTTCCCTAGCATGTGAATCCATGGCCTCAACTCGAGAGAAACTATCATGCTGAGAGATTGATGAGTGTGGCATGGATAAGGTTGGGAGGAACGTCTTTCGGTTGATGCTAGTCGCACTATTCAGAGATAAGTATTCTATTTTGCATTTATTTAATATGTTTATTAAGGCATATGTGCCTATAGAGGATGATTTTATCTTTGTTTATATTATGCAGTAGATTCGATTATGTTCTTGTTCTATCTGGATGATTTAGTAGTGTTGAAACGGTAGCTCATAGAGAAGATTGGGTTTATGTGATTGTAGCACGTGCATTCTATTTTTTTTACATTATATGTTAGCCATAGATCTAGTTTTTAGGATGATTATGTGGCCATAGATGGAAACTTTGGATCTGATATTGTGCATGTTAAATTGGTTGTAATTTGGTGCCTTAATTCTAATTTATTTAATGTAGTAAATCTTATTTGCTTTAGTGTCCATAGAATATTATTACTAGCATCTGTAGATCTGATTTTACTGGTTGATTTCATGCCTGCAATGGATATTATGTTGGTATTTAATTGCATGTGTAATGATTATATAAATCTGGTTGCATTAATGTTACAATTACCTTGCATCGCATGTAAATTCAGGGAAGAGTTGGCAATGGAAGTGTCATCTTCCTTTAATAGCTAATTGTTTTACTTCATTTGGCATGTTGTCCTAGCATTAATTAAGCCTTATTCCGATGTGAATTCACTCGAATCAGCCCTTTCCCATTAGAATCTCAGTGTATCTAACCTCTGTGGTGTGACTTGGGGTGTTGGTACATTACAAGTGGTATCAAAGCTTAGGTTCCAACTCTATGACTGTTGGGCCTTCAAAATTGTAACGATGAGTTTATGCATTTAGAATTAGTATGTATATGTTGTGAAAGAGGTTTATGATGTGGAAACTATGTCGGAAGATGTGTTATCTGTAAAAGTACCTTTATGCATTTCATGTATGTCAAACTATGTGTATAATGTATGATTGAATTGATTAGAATGTGTTTTAGGTAGAATCTACATTTCAAGTGTTTTGATTCATGTACCTTTGATGTATCTTGTGTGATTAATTAGAATTTATTTCATGTATCTTGTATTTTGGAGATGTATTTTATGTATCTTGTTGAACAGTATATATATATATATATCTATATATATATATATATGTGTCTCCTTCTAACCGTGTGTTTGTTAGAATGTGAAGAAAGCATATTTGTTGAAGAATATTCTTATATCATCTATCATATATTTTTATACCCATTGTTAATCATATGAGTGATTGAAATATGATTTGCAGGTGGATGTATCTTTATTGAAGGTTTGAAGGCCTTGTAAATAGGTTTGAAGATGTTGTGAAGGGGATTGAGGATTGACTCTTGCTTCCTTGAGTACACTCTACTAGTCTAAGTTCTCATGCACGAAGCTAGGAAATGGGAAAGTGATAGGAGTCACATCCCATAGGTAGTGGAAATAGATAGAAAAGTAGGTTGTAGTGGGAATTATTTTGGTTTCTTGGAAGAGGAATTTCAAGAAGAAATACTGGGGAGCTGAAAGATGCCATCCTTTTGAGAAATTTTTTAAAGGCATGTAATTAAGTGTGCATCAAGGACGATGCATTGTTTTAAGGGGGAGGGGATGCAATGACCTGATGGTAAGCCTCGTAATTGTGTGTTGACGTCATTTGTTATTATGGTGGCAATAGGTGCTTGGACATTATAAATATTATTATTTTATTATTAATTGCCTTAAATAAATATATCAACATCGACAAGTAACATGGATGGGGGGCCATGGCTTCCACATTTGAGGGGGTTGGGGTTAGGAGTTGTTTCTCTCCCTAACATTTCTCTTTGATTCCTATTTTTGATTATTTTTTACTATGGATATTCTATTACACCTAAATTGTTACTAGGGGTAACCACTCTCTCATCTCTCTTACCTTGGGCGCCCCCTTTGACTAAATATGTTAGGTATGCACTTGATTTTTGTAATCCTCGCACTAATTCAAGTTATCCTTAGTTAGTCGGAGGGAATCTACATCAAATTGAGTTGATTCCAGTTAAATTAAGTAATTTTGGGTCAATTCGAGTTATTTTCGAGTTAAATTGAGTAATTTTGGGTAATTCTAGTTATTCTCTAGTTAAATTGAGTAATTTTGGATCAATTTGAGTTATTCTCCAGTTAAATTGAGTAATTTTGGGTAATTTGAGTTACTCTCAGTTAAATGGAGAAATTTTCAGTCTATTTGAGTTGTCTCGAGTTAAATTGAGTAATTTTGGATCTGTTTGAGTTTTCTTCAGTTAGTTAGGCTGATGAAACCAAGTACCACTCTTGAAATTTGAGTTTTCTCTAGTAAATCCAGTAACTCAGAATAAATTTTGGTGAATTTGAGTTGGTCTTGGTAGATTTGAGTTACTCGAATGGTAATAAAGTGATCTACACAAGATCTTAGTAAGTTTGAGTCACTTCTTAGTAAACCTGAGTCAATCTCTTGGAGGCAATTCAAATTGGATTGAATGGATTCAAATTGGTCTCTAGTCATTATCATTATCAATTCTA
Source organism: Larix kaempferi (assembly GCA_027924585.1). Classification (NCBI taxonomy): domain Eukaryota; kingdom Viridiplantae; phylum Streptophyta; class Pinopsida; order Pinales; family Pinaceae; genus Larix; species Larix kaempferi. The sequence continues at coordinate 21,366,782 of BSBM01000114.1, forward strand.
AGCTTTTGGTATTTTTTTTGCCAAGCATTCAAATGCCTCTTGATGGATTTGAATGGTCTCCTTGCACATAACTTCTAAAAAAATTGTATTGCAGGGAATCATTAACCTGTGATGGTGAATGATTACTGATCTATACTAGTGTGGAGACTCAATAGATTGTCTATTGAACACAAAAGTACCTTGAGGACCATTATTTGTTTATGTCCTGATCCTGCACATAAATTCCGATGGTGAATGGTGACATCCCAAGGGACCTTGGTGGTGAAGGGATTTCCGTTGAACCTAATAGTGAAGTGGGGGAGAAAGTAAGTGGTGAGGGAATGTGTTGTATCCTTCAGATTGTATCCTGAGTTTTATCGTGTTGAGATATGATTTCGAGAGTTCCCTAGCATGTCGATCCATGGCCCCAGCTGAGGAGTGACTATCAAGCTGAGAGATTGATGAGCGTGGCACGTCTAAGGCTAGAAGGAATGTTGCCCGATTGATGCTAGTCACACTATTTAGTGATAAGTATTATATTTTTCATTTATTTAATATGTTTATTGATGCATATGTGCCCATGGAGGCTGATTGTATCTTTGTTTATATTATGCAGTATTCGATTATGTTCTTGTGCTATATGGTTGATTTAATATTGTTGAAATGGTAGCTCATATAGTAGATTGGGTTTGTGTGTTATTGCAGCACATGGATGCTATTTTGTTTATCTTATATGGAAGCCAATATATCTGGTTTTTAGGTTGATTATGTGGCCGTACATGGAAGCTCCAGATTTGATATTGTGCATGTTAAATTGGATTTAATTTGGTGCCTTAATTCTAATTTATTTAATGCAGTAAATATGATTTCTTTTAGTTCAGAAAATATTATTACTAGCATCTATAGATATGATTTTATTGGTTGATTTGATGGCTGCAATCGATATGATGTCGGTATTTAATTACATGTGTAATGTTTATATAAATATGGTTTCAATTCATGTTACAATTACCTTGCATCGCATGTACATTCGGGGAAAATTTTGCATCGGAAGTGTCATCTTCCTTTAATGGTTGATTGTTTTACTTCATTGGCTTGTTGGGATAGCATTAATTAAACTTTATCATGTTGTGCATTCACTCTAATCAACCCTTTCCCGTTAGAATCCTAGTGTATCTTAAGCCAGTGATGTGACTTGGGGTGTTGGTATATTACATAAACCAAGCTCATTGAGAGATTTCCTAAAAGAGACCACATATTTTCATGTCAATTTACATTGCATCCCTTCATTGTATTTGGTTGATCAAGTTGTTTTATTGTGAACAATACAATTATTCCTCCCTAGTTTAAACATGGAAATGATAGATCATATTGTATGTCATTATATGATTTATGAATGGGCATAACTAACCAAGTATAGATAACTGCTATTTGTTCAAACCATATCATCACATGCTATTTGTTTAAACTATATCATCACTAAATCAAGGTAAGGGACGACATAAGGGATAATATTTATACATATGCTAAAACAAAAGTTGTGTTGTAGACCTTTATAAATAATTTCTTTAAAGAACATGATGGAATCTATGTCAAAGATAGTAATACAAATATTTTATTTAGGAATTTAATATACAAAATCAAGTGCTCAAAAAATATTTATGAAATAAAATTATATGAATTTTATCTTACTTAAAACTCACATTAATATTTTTATTAGAATTAATCTCCATTTTTAGTGTGAAAATATGTATCCTTTAAAGGTTCATCACTAGGTATCCCTATGTGCATTCATTCAATGATTTATTAGCTTGTAGCATGTGATTTACTAGACAATTTAGTTCGTCTTACATGCTCCCCAAACGATTAACTATATTTTTTAGGTTTTGGATTGATTCCTTGAGCATGGAATTATCTTTTATCCTATGGGCGGGCGCACAAAGATGGTCCCCAAATACATTGCAACGGGGACATGCTAGTGGCAAAAAAACAACTACACGTACACAAATAAGATAGCGCGCACACGTTGCTAGGTTCGGTAGAACCGAGGTGCGTACGCATGCCTGGCGCATGCGCGTGTGCACTACAGTGGCACACACATGTGCCTGTTAAAAATATAAAAAAAAACAGAGGAAAATGCCCCATTCTGCTATTTGGACCCGAGCGCGACCTCCACTCCCGTGTGCATGTCAATTCAGCGACCAAAGGAGGCCAAATCCACTCAAAAACCCCCCAAATTCACCCACAAACTCATCAACGCATCAATTGATAGGTAAATATCGAGTTTTTTTTTCATTTTATTCATTCTTTGTGTCAATTTTTTTATTTTTTTTGTTTATTTAATTGTTAATAATCCCCAAATTTTTAAAACAATGAACCAATTTTCAATTGCAGATTGTAAACTGAGACAATAATTGAAAAAAATGTTAACCTCAAGTCTGGTGGAACACAAGAAAACCCAAACCTTGGATCCAATGCCGAAGAAAACCACGAACAAAATCCAAATTCTGAACAAAATTTTGAACAAGATGACCTTAACCATTATGTAAATGAAATGAGAGTGCACACTTGACATATAAGAAACTTGGGGGAACCATCTCGATTGTCTCTTACCATGTCAATTGAGAGCTTGATTGACTCCCTCATCCATGCACATCGCCAATTGACCGACATGACTGAATTTAGAGCTAGGATGTGGGAGTATTACTCCACGGGAATTTCCAAGGAAGCAATAAAATATTTGATCATTACAAAAGCCCAATTATATAGTATGTTCACCGATCCAAAAACAAACCAACCACTAAACTCTAGAAAGCCACGTGTCTGCATGGATTGGTGTCATTGCCAACCGTGGAGGGACTATTGGATGCAGAGGTGGTTCATGGTGTACGATAAACCTCTCTACAACGATAGGGAGGTTCCACAGTACTTCCTTCAGCAACTGTGGGATGATTTTTTCCTTGGTTTACATGTCAACTATTTTGACATAACCGAGTTCTGGGGTGTTGGGCGTAACTCTGCCCAAGATCAACCTGTTGCTAGGAGTAACCCACTGAGAGGGCCACCAGCTTTTAGGTGTGACCCCAACCCTTCTCCCCAGCTACCTTAGTTACCCCACAAGCTTGATCAGATCGAGGAGGCAATGAGGAATGTTGCATGTGGACTCCTCAAATACACCTCCTTTGTAGCAGCGACTACAGTGGAGAGGTCGAGTGACCTTGATAGAGATCCACGTGCAGGGCCTTCATGAAAGGGCCAGGATAGACCTGTGATCGGTGGTAGCCATGCTCGGCATTCTAGTTCGATGGGGACAACGCCACATCTTTGTCCCCATTGCCGGCACACTTGCCCTAGCCCGATCGAGGGATGTTATATGGATCAGGTCAGCAATTTTTTTAATGTGTTTTCAATCATCACTTGATAACTTGTAAAGTATTTTTGTTTGACTTAAACTATTATTTCAATGTACAGTAATTAAGAGCTAAGACACCAACATGGGAGAACATAGGATCTCCCAACCTAGATGCAGGAATGGTAGCTGCAACTGGAATTGCGACACCTCACACGGAGGTATTTTCAGTACCTCACACAATATTGTTTTTACTTATGTCATTTATATTACTTAAATATTTATATTTATGGCATACACGTTGATAGTTCGTACAATGTTTTTGAATATCTTGATTTCCTAAATAATGACTTGTTTAACATGTTCATAACATGCATGCATTTTGGTGTCCATAGGTGTTCCCTGACTATGGTGATCAACCATCCCCTCTAAGGATTGGCAGATCACCATATACACAGGTACAATGTGCAGTTAAAAGCACACTTTTAATTTGAATTGTTACAACTTACTATGGTTTAATTTATTGTTTTTTTACTAAACTGTGATATTACAAATGTATATGTAGGTGCCACCAACAGTTGCAGGTCCCCATTTTAGTCTTATGTTTCCACCCTCTCCAATGAGAAACCCCCCTCGCTTCCATCTAGACCCCTCCCTCCATCCACCCCCTCCCTTCCATCCAACCCCCCCTCCCCAGCCATACTCCCCCCTCCATCCATCCTCCCCCACTCGTCCACGCCCACCCCCCCCGTGTATATACATCCTCCCCAATTTATCCACGCCCCCATGTCTATCCATCCACCCCCATTCCTCCATGCCCCCCCTTCCTTACACCTTCCAATCTTCGTCCACAACCTGCCTTTCGTCCATCCTCCTCCCTCCATGCAGGACTTCCCTCCCATGCACCATCCCTCAACATCCCCCCTAGTCCTTTTCGTTTAATACCCTCTATCATACAACCGACAGGGGTTCATCATCCATGACGTCCTCCTCCACCACATACCACCATCTCTTCTCCCACCATATCATCCCCACTTCCTGCCACTATTGTGGCATCTACTCTTTCAGTATCCTCATTTGTATCTCCAGTGGTTGCACCCGTAGTGGCTGCCACTACATTTGATCCCCCCTCCTCCCCCATGACTGCATTAGAGCTGGTTGTCCATCCATCTGCTCCACCTACTAGCCCAGAAGCCCAGCCATGTCCATCGTCGGAGGTGTTCACGGTGAGTATCAAGCTAATTTATGAAAATATTTTGATGCATTAACAAAAAATAAGTTAAGCAATTATTACTTTTCAATGAAATGATTGTTGTAAATTTTGTAGGATAGAATTGCTGAGAGGCTCCTCAGATCCAGCACACCTGCCTCACGTTTCCCACTCGCATCAAAGGTGATTTATTTAAGATTCGAATTCTACATTTGTTTTATAAATGTGGTAAATGTTGCAAATGCTTGAAAACGACGGTATCTTATATCATTTGTTCCAGAGCCCGTAGAGACAGTCTACTCCTATATGGAGCAAGAACCGAGACACTGGTAGCTCGAAGAGTAGGAAGATCGACTTTGTATATGCGCCTGGGAGTGACGGGGGTGGTCACAATGCTTGACACACCATGTTATGTACATTAGCCATGATGTGGCACTTTTGTGCACCATTTTCCATGTACTTTGTATATATGGCATGAGTTGCCATGTATTTTGGATCTACGGCATGACTTGTCACATTTTCTATAGGGCACAAGTTGCCATTGTATGTACATTGGGAACCATGTTCCACTATTTGCCAGAAATTGTATATGTTTGGATAAGTTTTGTCTCGTTGATGTACATGGATTTTCAGTTATGTGATCTATATCGATGTTGTCTATATTAGTATCTTGTTGTCTAATGTTTTTGTCTCATGTTGTGTGTATCATGATGTGATGTTGTCTAAATTTGGTTTTTACTTCTATCTGTCCATGGCATGCGGTCTTAAGTTTTGGTACCAATGATGTCCATGCATTAGTTGATAATGTGAATCAACCTGAAGCTTACCCAGATCTTAGAAGAGAAGTTGGATATCATAGTTCAACTTGGTTTTTCTTTCCACATATAAAAGCTTGTAATGGTATCTATGTTAAGAAAACATTATAAACATAGGCTAACTGAAACAAAATCATGTGTGAGAATTAATCTAAGATAAAACGAAATACATAGATGGACAAATCACACTTCATGGCACATAAGATATATATTGGGAACTTGAGTACTAGGAAAAGAATACTTAAAAATCGAAAATGTCCATTGTTGTCAACAGGTTAAAATGAGATCCACCATGATTTTTAATAGCTCTACATAATGAGATCCAAAATTTCAATACTCTACATAATGAAATGTCGTCACTAGTATTTATATTGACCATTTTTTCTACTTAAGATCATGCAACAAATTAATAACAAAGTTATGGAATCATTTCTTAATCAATTGTCACCATACAAATAGGACAACCTTGAGCACAATGTATAACTATCTCATTAATTCTCACTCACGGATATAGCCACCTTTGATTTGATGACCATCACATCCACTACCATTTACAATTAGGGCTTCCTTAATTTACCATTATGTGATAGTGATCTAATATTATGTAGACAAATTGACTTAAACACATATAGTTGACATTACAATAAATGGCTACTATGAGGTGTATTTGTGAGGCTATATCCACCTCAACACACCAACTTGTTACCCCAATACCTAAAATGATTTTGAATTCTGTATGGAGGGATTGATGGGTACTAGGACATCCTAGTTCATCTAATGGACACTCAAAAACTTGTTAAAGACATTTAGGACTTACATTACATCAATGGAGTCACACATACACCCTCATCAAGTTGCATGCATCCATTAGTGTGCCATCAACACTAGAACATGTAAGCATTACTACATGTTGGACTAAGATTTACTAATGTTATGATAATATTAGGTTTTCCATCCATTGAAAAGGTTTTCATAGATGTGCATATCCACCATATAAAAATCTTCATGGTACAACCAATTTCAAACCATTAGGTTTCTAAATTAGGTATCTGGTGCTAGGTACAACGGTTTTCTAGTTGATGATGGACCCTTGCTATATAGATGAGATACTATGCATATATGTGTATAGTTATTTGGATTCAAATGTATGCACATGGATATACATGTACAATGAAAATTATTTAATTTTTATATGTATTATAATTTAGGGTTAGATCTTAGGCTACATAATAGGGTTTCATTGCGATTAAAATACAAACTAGGGTTTTTCGGCTAGGCTCTCGTGTTTCTAGGCTAGGATCCAAGATCTAGGGTCACCATCTTAATGTTTAATTCCACTATCATGACATCATTCTCACCAATACCATGCCCACTACTACAATCACCATCAAGCCTCTCAATCCCACTTTGTACATTTCCAATACTTCCAACTTAAAATTTATAGGTCTTGTTGCTAAAAGATTTTCACTTATCTATTCACATAGACAAATCCACTTCTGTGAAAGATTTGTTGTAGCTTGGTATACATGCAAGCTCACATGCAATAATAGTTGAGAAATCAAAAACATCATATACCTTGGAAAAACAATCTTATTAATCTTCTTTTGACTAAGCAAGGGGAGAACATAATAGTACAGTCTCAATAGAAATGTGTTTTTTAATGAATAGCCTATATAAAGGGCATACTATATTTATCTGGTCTTTAAATCCAAGTCATTTGGAATAGAATGTCACGATTTCAATTACACCATTAATGCAACGTGTTCAAATTGAAATTTTTGTTTTGTTGCATTACATCTAGTCAAACATTAACTTCCACGAATTATTCTTTAATAAAAAAAATTATTAAATGATATTTTTCTAAGTCTAACTTCATTTTTGAAGGGTTATTTTGTCACTAAAACTTCGTGTCAAGGGCAATGTAAAAATTGAAAACATAAACAAAAATTAGTTTGAAGAAAGGAGATGAAATGGAATTCCAATGCGAAATACCATTGCCAATAATTGAAATCTTCACATGATCAATGCTCTGTGCATGTTGGCTTGCATGAGTATTTCGTGTTGACCAAATTTTATCTACACATTGCTACAGATACGTGCCATCATCAAATACGTTCCATCATCAACATCTCCATCATCGGCATCTTCATCATCAACGTCAACATCATCATCATCTTCTCCATCATCATCAACATATCCATCATCATCATCTTCTCCATCATCCTCATCAACATCTCCATCATCATCATATTCTCTATCATCATCATCATCATATTCTCTATCATCATCATCATCATCTTCATCACCATCATCAACAACATCTTCATCATCATCACCATCTTCATCATCATTGTCATCTCTAGGTTCCTCATCAACATCTCCATCATCATCATCATCATCATATTCATCACCATCACCATCATCATCAACATCTTCATCATCATCAGCATCACCATCATCATCAACATCTTCATAATCATCACCATCATCATCATCATCATCATCATCAACATCTTCATCATCATTGTCATCTCTAGGTTCCTCATCAACATCTCCATCATCATCATCTTCTTCGTCATCATCAACATCTCCATCATCATCATCTTCTCCATCATCCTCATAAACATCTCCATCATCATCATCTTCTCCATCATCATCATCATCATCTTCATCACCATCACCATCATCATCAACGTCTTCATCATCATCACCATCTTCATCATCATCACCATCTTCATCATCATTGTCATCTCTAGGTTCCTCATCAACATATCCATCATCATCATCTTCTCCGTCAACATCATCATCATCTTCATCACCATCACCATCATCATCAACGTCTTCATCATTATCACCATCATCATCATCATCATCATCAACATCAACATCTTCATCATCATTGTCATCTCTAGGTTCCTCATCAGCATCTCCATCATCATCATCTTCTTCGTCATCATCATCATCTTCTTCATCACCATCACCATCATCATCAACATCTTCATCACCATAATCATCATCACATCATCAACATCTTCATCATCATTGTCCTCTCTAGGTTCCTCATCAACATCTCCATTATCATCATCTTCTTCGTCATCATCATCATCATCACCATCACCATCATCATCAATGTCTTCATCATCATCACCATCTTCATCATCATTGTCATCTCTAGGTTCCTCATCAACATCTCCTTCATCATCATCTTCTTCATTATCATCATCATCATCTTCATCAACATCACCATCACCATCATCATCAACGTCTTCATTATCATCACCATCTTCATCGTCATCACCATCTTCATCATCATTGTCATCTCTAGGCTCCTCATCAACATCTCCATCATCATCATCTTCTTTGTCATCATAATCATCATCTTCATCACCATCACCATCACCATCATCATCAACATCTTCATCATCATCACCATCATCATCATCATCACCATAAGTTCCCGGTGGATGATTTTCCAAAGTTGACCCCCGTGTGCAAAAATTGCACACTCCCTTGTTGAGAAAAACCCTAGTTTCCAAGATGGATGTACAAGAAGACACCGGGACCATGGGACCTTAGGAGATGGGCACTCCTAGCACTATCCCGGTGTCTGGAATCCAATAGAGTTGACGGTTTGTCGATCGGAGCCATGGTCATCATTCTACGGCTCGTTTTGTTTTACGTCCAAATGGCCTTCAAGGACACCTGCTGGATACCTGCCGAGGGCATAGAACTCCAACCGTGCAACAAAACTTGCTTCCAGGGAGTCCTGGAAGTCTGTTTGGGTAGGTTCTGGATGGGAATGCTAGCCATAAGTTCCTGGTAGATGATTTTCCAAAGTTGACCACCGTGTGCAAAAATTGCACATTCCCTTACTAAGCAAAACCCTACTTCCCAAAATGGACCTATAAAATGACACCTGGGCCAGGGGACCGGAGGAGAGGAGCACCCTTAATACTATCCCAGTGTACTAAATACAATGGATTCGACGATTTATCGATCGGAGCCATGGTCGTAATTCTATGGCTCATTCTGTCTCGCATCCAAAAGGCCTTCATGGACACCTACTGGATACCTGTCGGGGCATAGAACTCCAACTGTGCAACAAAACCGGGTTTCGAAGAGTCTTGCAAGTGTGTCTAGGTAGGTTCCAGCTGGGAACGCTTGCCATAAGTGCCCTGTCGACGATTTTGCAAAGTTGACCCCCGTGCGCAAAAATTGCACACTCCCTTACTAAGCAAAACCCTAGTTTCCAAAATGGACCTACAAGGTGACACCTGGGCCATGGGACCATAGGAGAGGGGTACCCCTAGCACTATCCCAGTGTCCTGAATCCAACGGAGTCGACGGTTTGTCAATCGGAGCCACGATAGTCATTGTATGGCTCGTTCTGTCTCGCATTCAAAAGGCCTTCAAGGACACCTGCTGGATACCTACTGGTGGCATAGAACTGCAATCGTGCAACAAAACTATGTTCCAGGGAGTCCTACAAGTGTGTCTAGGTAGCTTCTAGCTTGGAATGCTGGCCATAAGTGCCCGGCGGATGATTTTGCAAAGTTGACCCGTGTGTGCAAAAATTGCACACTCCCTTACTGAGCAAAACCCTAGTTTCAAAAATGGACCTACAAGCTGACACCTGGGCCACAGAACCGGAGGTGAGGGGCACCATTAGCACTATCCCAGCGTCCTAAATCCAATGGAGTCGACGGTTTGTCGATCGGAGCCACAGTCATCATTCTATGGCTCATTCTGTCCCGAATCCAAAAGGCCTTCAGGGTCGCCTACTGGATACCTGTCGGGGGCATAGAACTCCAACTGTGAAACAAAACCAGGTTTCGGGGAGTCCTACAAATGTGTCTAGTTGGTTTCTGGCTGGGAACGCTAGCCATAAGTGCCTGGTTGATGATTTTGAAAATTTGACCCCCATGTGCAAGAATTGCACACTCCCTTACTGAGCAAAACCCTAGTTTCAAAGATGGACTACAAGGTGACACCGGGCCCATAGGACCGGAGGAGAGGGGCACCCCTATCACTATCCCAGTGTCCTGAATCCAAAGGAGTCAATGATTTGTCAATCGGAACCATGGTCGTCATTCTATGGCTCGTTCCATCTCACATCCAAAAGGCCTCCAGCGACACCTGTTGGATACCTGGCAGGGGCATAGAACTCCAACTGTGCAACAAAACTAAGATTCGGGGAGTCCTACAAGTGTGTCTAGGGAGGTTCTTGCTGGGAACGCTAGCCATAAATACCTGGTGGATTATTTTCCAAAGTTGACCCCCGTGTGCAAAAATTACACACTCCCTTATTGACGAAAACCCTAGTTTCCAAAATGGACCTATAAGGTGACACCCCTAGCACTATCCTGGCATTCTAAATCCAACGGAGTCGACAGTTTTTCAATTGGAGCCATGTTTTTCATTTTATGGCTCTTTCCGTCTCACATCCCAACGGCCTTCAGGGACATCGGCTATATATCTGTCGGGGGCATAGAGCTCCAACCGTTCAACAAAACCAGGTTCCGGGGAGTCCTACAAGTGTGTCTAGGTTGGTTTTGGTTGGGAACGCTAGCCATAAGTGCTCGGTGGATGATTTTGCAAATCTGACCCCCGTGTGCAAGAATTGCACTCTCCCTTACTGAGCAAAACCCTAGTTTCCAAAATGTACCTACAAAATGACACCTGAGCCATGGGACCCAAGGAGAGGGAAACTCCTAGCACTGTCCTGGCGTCCTAAATCCAACGGAGTCGACTGTTTGTCGATCGAAGACATGGTCGTCATTTTATGGCTTGTTCCATCTTGCATCCAAAAGGCCTTAGGGAGACCTACTAGATACATGTCGGGGGCATAGAACTCCAACCGTGCAACAAAACCGAGTTCCGGGGAGTCTTGCAAGTGTGTCTAGGTAGGTTCCAACTGGGAACGCTGGCCATAAGTTCCTGGTGGACGATTTTGCAAAGTTGACCCTGTGTGCAAAAATTACACACTAAAAATGGACCTACAAGGTGACACCCGGGCCACAGGACTGGAGGAGAGGGGCACCACTAGCACTATCCCGACGTCCTGAATCCAATGGAGTCGATGGTTTGTCGATCAGAGCTACGGTCGTCATTCTATGGCTCATTTCGTCTCTCATCTAAAAGGCCTTTAGGGACACCTGCTAAATACCTGTCGGGGGCATAGAACTCCAACCATGCAACAAAACTAGGTTCCAAGGAGTCCTACAAGTGTGTCTAGGTGGGTTCCAGCTGGGAACGCTAGCCATAAGTTCCCGGTGGATGATTTTGCAAATTTGACCCCTGTGTGCAAGAATTGCACACTCCCTTACTCAACAAAACCCTAGTTTCCAAGATGGATATACAAGGTGACACTGGGGCCACGGGACCGGAGGAGAGGTGCACCCCTAGCACTATCCCGGCATCCCGAATCCAATACAATCGACGGTTTTTCGATCAGAGCCATGGTCGTCATTCTATGGCTCGTTATGTCTCGCATCGAAAAGTCCTTCAGGGAGACCCATTGGATACCTTTCGGGGGCATAAAACGCCAACCGTGCAACAAAACTGGGTTCCCGCGAGTCCTGCAAGTGTATCTAGGAAGGTTGAGGCTGGGAACTCTTGTTACAATGTAATTTTCCACCTTGTGAGCACCAGCATTCTTTGGCCTGCAAGATCCATTTCACTGACTCGGATCCACTTTATATCCTTCAGACATACAATTTCCTCATTTTTTCCCCTTGTACGCTTGCTGCATCATTACAGTGGGGGTACCCGCGAGTTACATCACTATAGCCCGCGGGTAGCATTTAAAATGGTAAAAATCACTAGTTAATTACTTTTTACTCCCAAAAAAAACGGTCATAGGGTGACCTTTGGCCCTCCACTTGCCTAAGAAACGCCTCGATGTGTCCTTTCACTTACCTTTGGGAGGACTATATATTGAGCACATATGGCTTATGGATGGGAGGAGAAAGGAGAGCAAGGAAACTCTAGTGGATTTTTGTCCTATCTTAAGTCTTCACTCATTGATCGTTGTAGTTGTGAACCGCTTATGTTCACCTTCCAAACTCCTACCATAGTTTGAGTTTCCCATTCATGGAGGATTGAAGTGGTGGAGGCACAAATGGATTGATCTAGATCTTTGTTCAGATTGGTTGCCGGCAAGAGGTCGTATCACATTTTACTTCTTCTTGTTTATTAATAGAAATACTCATATTATCGTCCATTAATGTTGTGAATGTTGTTTATTCTACATTGGGTTGCATTTACTTATAATATCATGGACCATTGCTATTGATGATGTTAATGTCGTTTATATATTATATGTACTTCTTGTATATTGGTTGTCAAGACTAATTTGCAGATTCAAGTGCACGGATTGAAAGCTCCAACAGGGATCTACATCAAACGTTTGGATCGAGGTTGGTTACATTCTCCATTATCTTAGCAATGTCATTTATAATAGCATAGTTTTGAGAATTGAGTTAATTTATGGTAGTCAGCTGTCTGTAGTGGTCTACCCCAAGCCATAGTGAGTTTTCTCCAATACAGAAATGGCGACTCCACTGGGGAAAACATCCATGTTTGGGCATTTTTGAGCATTAGTCCTTAACTAGAGTTGTTGTTTGTCAAAGCTCTGTGTCACTGAGTGGCCGTTAAGATACACTATAGAAAACTTGCTTTTTTTGAGCCATTGGACTCTTTATTTTCCCATTTGCCTTTCCTCACCCATGGGCTAGCTTAGCTCTGCTCGCATCTACCCGCCCTTGTTTACTCTACTACTCGTGGATACCCGCAGGATTTCCTTCGACAATAGCATATAACTCCATCTTTGATTGATTTATGACTTTTGGTTATTTCCGGGTTGGCTTTGGATGATCCTGAGTCTTTGTTGGCCTGTTTCTTGATTGTTCCATGCCTTGGTTGTGACCAGAACTATTCTTTTCTCTTGGTTGAGCCTTATTGGTTTTTTACCCATCTTTGGATTTAGCCTTGTTGATTTTTTCCTTTTGAGCTCATTCCTGTGGCTGGGTCTTACTGTTTGAGATCTTCTGGGTTATCTTATTGATCTTCTCGACACTTCAGTGACTAAATAGTAGGATTTTGCTTGCCTTTTTCATTTCTTTATATTGAAAACTACAAAAATATACATATAGTTTTGCATTTTCCTTTTTCTTATAAGAGAAAATAAAATAAAAAATTACTTTCATGTACTACATCTTGCATTGAGTGCTTGCTTCCTTCATTTAGGTTTTGCTTGTGCATCGAAAATATAAAATGATTGCATTTTTATTTTGAAATTGTTGGGTTGATTTTGCATGTTAGTGACATTCTTTTATTGGATAGATGAGTCTAGGATTTGATGATTTTGCATACTATTGAGTCATAGACATCACTAGTTTCATGATCATATCCCTTGAGTAACCACGGCCACTAAAATTAACGCTTAATATTAAAATTGATTAGACTGATTTTATTTATAGCGGGTACACCAACTAGCATAGGTTTAGAGTCTTGGAATAGATCATTGTGAGTAAACAATCCAAGACTACTAGACGAAACATTAGGTGTCTAACCAGGGAGTGGAGGAATCCATGGTATATATTTGTGTTCTTAGGAAGCTCTACTCAAACCAAAGTTAAGCACGAGGTCACGGGAGGTTGGTTGAAGGGATATTCCTCTGATACTGGCTGAACGTGGGAGATATTTCCAGGATTTGTTCGTATCTGGGGACTCTTGGGGGATTTGACCCTCATTGAGTTTTGGGCTCAACTACCTTACCCATACGATGGATCCCACCTGCAACTGTCCCCCTGAGCAATGGTTATATTGCGGTGACCATAGTTTCCTTACCAAGGTATCGCATAGGGTACTTGTAGTGGTTATGTTGTTTGTGTCCTGAGTCAGATAACGGTCGGACAACATAGTTGTGTTTGTGCAGTGGACTTGACCCTATGCATGCAGTGAAGTATGGGGGCCGTTATAACTAATTCGGTTACCTCTGGCTATAGTTTGGGAGTCTCAAGCCTCTCCTAGGAGAGACATACTGGCTCTAGTGTCGGGATCTCATTTAGCCACTCTGTTTGTCTGCTCTTGGTTGTAGTTTCTCTAGGTGTGTGATTTTGATTTACTATTTTTTATCGATAGTTGGCCTTTAGGGGGTGTTTTGATTTTATATTCTCTCCGGAGATATCATGGCGTGGAGCCCTTCTCTCCTCCGATCCCGTCAGTTGGTTGGTTTTCCTCCCATCGAACTTTCACGTCGCGTTGCTAAAGGACGCTGGCGGGCTCCCTCTGAGTCTTCAGATTCTTACGAGACTTACGTCCTAGACGTCATGACCACTGCACAATCTGACACGGGATAAATCCCTATGAGTCCATCAAGTAGAGTTGAACACACTTCTAACACCCCTATGCCTCGTGAGGCGTGGCAAGGTGATCCACCAGAGACCCAACCTAGTTTTTTTGGTCCAGACCCACCCGAGGACGACCCGTTCGATCCTTCATTTCCACATAATTATTTATATGGGATGCCATAGGTCCATGATGATATAACCCGTATGGTCAACCCTACCGTATTCTCATATGGTATGCCGGATTACACCACACTTGATCCTTCCACTACTTTTGGTAGCCACGCTGGCGTCGTTCATGGTGTTAGCAACATTGCACCCACTGGGGGCAATACCCTTGCCGGGGGCACCACTTTGTCCACTCACACACGTAGTATGGGGGCTGGTCACATTCCTCCTAATAATGCTAATGTTGGAAGACGACCGCCTCCTATGGTTATCCAACCTAATATGAACATTGTTCGAAACATGACTCGCCATTCACCACCTAAAACACATATCGCTACCTGTCAACCCAGGACCACTTTCGCAAATGTTAATGCTCCTACTAACCATGGGGGTGGACATATACCGCACACTTTTGAATCCACCACCGCTACTAGTAACACTAATGTAGGAGGTGGGAATATGTTGGGCCTCGCCCAACAGGGCCATTTTTTATAACATTTTTGCGGCTAGATGGAGCTGAGCTGAGCGCAGCCTAGAAAAGAAGTAAATTTTGGCTATGTATTGGGAGTATTGTGAAGCTGTGCACAGTACTGAGTTTTGAAGAATGCTGCAAAGATCAACACTACACAAGTTCAGTGCTGCGAAGGTAGTAGGCCATGTGGAGCGAGTAAAGTTGTGTACTAGATGGAAGATGGCTAGATATAGTGGATAGACCAGTGGTGTTCTGCTTTTGGTAAGATGGCTAGAAAGATACCAAGTTGAGGGCATGAGCAGATCAGGAAGGTGGCCAACTGTACGAGTCCATTAAGTAGAGGACGGGTCGGGAAAGTGATAGTTCGACGTGCAGCAGAGTACGTGACCATTAAGAGGAAAACGGTGGACGGACAATGACTGGAGATGAGCTAGTTGTATGCAGCCGTTAGAGGACCGATAGCCTGCAGGGAAAGCGACTGGGAGCTGAGCCAGTCGCATGTGTTCGTTAGTGGAAGGGCTGCTCGAAGTGGATGACCTGCTGGTGTACGCACAACAGGAAGGTTGAAAGCGACGGATCTAAGGCATGGAGGATTGCCACAACAGCAAAATCGCTACCAGAAGCTTGCATGACGGTTCAGAGGGACCGTAGTGGTTTCGAAACCCTAATGGTTTAGGTCTTCAATGTTGTAAAGAAACGACCTTCGGGTGTGATCTATATTAAGAAGACAATTTTGTATAGGAAAGGTTGGTTAGGGTTGGTTAGGTTTTGGTTAGTTGCTCAAGACAAGATAGGTAGGTCATTATGAGCATATTGTATTGTAATATCTTTCGAGTCAAGAAAACATTATAAAGGATCTGCAGCTGAGTGCGCAGAGACCTATCTGAGCAAGAAGAGAGCCGCAACTAAGTGCACGGATAAGAACTATGAACCCTTCCTTAAAAGAAATATCAAACACAGTTCTTATGGACGTAGCTTCCCATCTGGGGGAGTGAACGACATTAAATAGAGTGTTGAGTGATTGAATATTTATATGTGTGTTTATATTTATCTATTTCTGTAGTTGGATGTCTGAATATTGGCTTGCGGTCTATTATGAGAAGGATTTTATATGCATTCGCCATCAAGAGAGTATGGAATGATATGTTAGGTCTGCATGAATGGATGTATGGTTAATATTAGCTTTGCTTCTAGGAACAGTGAATATATCGTCTGCTTGAGCATGGGTAAAGTTGTTTATGTGTTTGAATGGATGCAGTCGATGAATGTATAATAGTTATTTCGCACCTGAGGGTTATGCTTAAAATAGTAATATTCTAAGTGTGTGTTATGAGCATTAAGTAGTAAGTTAGTTAAGTGTATGAATGAGTGGATAAGTGGTATTCAACTCACTGCCTTAATCATTTTGCACTTAGTCCAAGTGTAGAAAGTCAAGTGGTAGTGTTTGCAGTGTAGTATTAAGTCTCATAGTAAGGAAGAAGGTAGTGGTGCAGACCATGGTGTTCACCATCGCCGCACAATCCAACCTTCGCAGCACATAGCCGGCGCGCTGCCATAAACTTCATCATAGTCATCAACTCATCACTTAGTGTGGACATCTGAGTCTGCAGTGCCCCATTAGAAACACCTCGAGTGAGAACTCAGCCTGCTCACAGGCTATTGCTAAAAGGGCCGGTGTGAAGGGGTTTTGTTGATTTAAGGTAACCGTGCAGAACCTAGGTCTTCATAAAACCTATGGTCAACATTGTATAGCCAACATAATATATCTTATCTACATGGTCATAATGCCACTATTCCTGCTACTAGTAACACCAAGGTTGTGGTTGGGAATACTTCTCATGCTTTGGATCACCACACGACTGCTCATGTTAATCCTAATGCTGGGGGTGGGAACATACCTCACCATTATGGTCATTACAACTCGGTTCCCGCTATGAATAGTACGTATATGCCCCATACTTATGGTGGAAACCCTTACTACAACACAGTCGGCGCTAGCCACCAGTTCAACCCACCTCAATACAGTGCCCAAAACACTTATATACCTGCTTACTCTCATATGGGTCAGGTCGAAGGAGGTTATCAACCTTATGGCCATGGTCAAGCTTATGGTCCGTTGGGTCCTCATTATTAGCATTTTAATGCTCATTGTCAAGCTTTTGGTCCACCTTATAATTCGGTTTCGTTCAACCAACCTTTTATGGGAGCTTATAATCAAGCTTTCCAGCCGCATCTCCCGTTCCTTGCACATTTGAATCTTTCGGATCTTTCGAAGCTCATGAATCATCTGGTGTGTCACGACCCTAATTGGCCCCAAGTCCCTACCAAGCTCCCTTTGTACATTCCTAAGTTTGATGGGAAAGGTGGTGAGGATCCAGGTGATCATGTCACAACGTTTCACCTTTGGTGCTTCTCCAACTCGTTGAATCACGATTCTATTAGATTACAACTATTTCAACGCAACCTCATGGGGCCAACTACGAAGTGGTATGTGGAGTTTCCTGGGAACACCTATAGAGGATTCAATGAGATTGATTTGGTTTTCTTGGACCATTTCCAGTTGCCGGTCCGTTATGATATTGGTACTGAACTGTTGTCTACCTTCCATCGGAATAAGGCCACACATATTTCTGGCCACGTTCAAGAGTGGCACCGACGGAAGAGATTAGTGAAAGCCAACATTCCTCCAGAGTTTCTATTGGAATGGTTCCTCAAGTCTCTACTCCCATACATTGCTAAGGATGTTTCGATGTCCAACATTGTCACTGAAGAACAAGCTATCTTGAAAGTCCAGGAGTTAGATCTACTATACTCTCAGTCTGTCATTTTGTATGACATCATTCCTGACGCACTGCGAACACGACATGAGCCCACATCCGTTCCTGGACCACATGCCGATGGAATCGTGGGATCCGCAAGTACTCACCCTATATACTTGGTAGCTAATCAATTGCAAAATTTGCCGCTAAACCAATCTACTCCTAGACAGGTTCACACCTTGTCCACTTCCACTCCATCATCTGATGTACACAATGTGCAATCAACGAAACCATTAGGTAACCAGCAACTTGATGGTAGGAAAAAGGGGAGAAACAACCGTAGGGGTGGAAACAATGGGAATAACAATAATAGAAATCACAATACCGCTCATAAGGAGAATGACAACCCTCCTTGGGAAGGCGGAAATGCTGGTGAGGACCGTAAACCTAGGTGTAAGGTGAAGTTCCCTTGCAAGCTTTGTGGGGAAGACAATCCTACTTATGTCCTCGAATCGAAGAAGTATCGAAGCATTTGGCATAGAGCCCAGCTATGTTAAAGGATCCCATTACTCATCATCAAAACATGGCTTCGTATGCTCCCACCACTGGTTACAGACCTACAGAAACAACAACGTCTTCATCCAATACTAGTGGTTATGGATGTGTGAATATGGTTCAATCAGAGGTTAGTGTTGCTACCCGTCAACGCGATTATGGTGCACCACAACCTAATATGGGGAGTGAGCCTCCCCCTCCTCCAAACAATTCCTTGCATATCGAGAAGCCCTCTAATATGCCACAGATACCGAAAGGTGTTCTCAAGCGCTCTACACATAATCCTAATGCTCAAGCCGCCCATAACTACTCCATTGTAGAATATTTGGGCCAAACTCCGTGAGCCATGTCGGCTCTTGAAGTTTTGCAGGCCTCTCCTTCTCAGAAGCATGTCGTTTTGAGTGCGTTAGGAGTTCAGGATGGGGGAAATCCCAGTGTTATCAAGTTCGATACTACTGATGTTCAACCTTGCTTACCTTACCACGTGGCTATTCAAATCCATGTGGTGTGCCTTCAAAATTTTGTCAAATGTACTATGGTTGCTGAAGGTGTTTCGGCATCAGTAATGTCATTAGCTTGTTGGAAATCTCTTGGCTCTCCTCCTCTACTCACGTCTAGAACCACACTCACTGCATTCGACGGTCGGTCATTTAAGTCGCATGGAATTATCCCTTCCCTTGTTGTCTTCTTGGGAGGTAAATATATGCTTATTGAAGTCGAGGTGGTTGATGCGCCCATCGACTACGACCTGTTACTGGGTCTGAATTGGATGTGCACTATGAAGGCTATCGCATCCACTGTATTCAAAGTTATCTGCTTTCCTCATGAAGGCAAGATTGTGACCATCGATCAGCTGGATTTCGTTAACACTCCTTCCACAGCATCGACAGGATCCATAGTCTAGCAAGTTATTGATTCTCAACTGGCAACTGGGAACATAGGTGTTGGTATGTACCCTTCATTGATAGGAACTTACAGTTTTCCTGCACCTGTGAACTTCATCGAAACCATTTCCGACGATGCGTCTCCTCCTTTGCATAATATGCCATTCCGGACATCCTATTGTACTGATCCATGGACTTTACCGTCCATGAGTTCTATGTCTAGAGATATTACGCATGTCAGGATGTCTATGCCATTATCTGTAGCTGAGCTTGCTTACGAGCATATTCAACAAGCCACTGCAAAACCATATCTCTCTTCTTCTCAGATAGTCGAAGAAGATCCCATTACGTTGCCAGTTTGGGCAGCCAACTCATCTTTTTCGCACGACTGCCTTGATGAAGCTATTATGGAGGCCATGTGTGGTAGTGAGATGCCTTGGGGGGATATGCATCATCGCTCTTATTTTCTCCCCAACCTCGAGCTCGCTAAGCAAGAAGATTTTAGGATGACTCTAGCAGAGATGGTTGGTCACCCTGTGGCTCTTTTCGAGTCACATGATGTTTTTGTGGAGGGGAATATGGCCAATATTTCCCCAACCATGTCGATCAACATCTCTCGTACTCCCGGAAAGGTGGAGAATGTCTACATCGGTGACGATTGCACTCCTGAGGAGATTTCTATTTACACTAAATTGTTTACAGAGCTCAGGGAAGCTTTCGCCTGGTCATATGAGGAGATGCCAAGAATAGACCCCCACATTGTCTAACATGAGATTAGAACATATACCAACGCTACACCAGTTCGAAAACGCTTACGTGCTGTGAACCCTAGGAAGGAAACCACTATCAAGGCAAAGGTGGAGAAACTACTCAAAGCTTGTTTCATCTACCCCATTCCCTTTACCGAATGGGTGTCCAACCCCGTTCCTGTGGATAATAAGCAGGGCACGATTCCCGTATGCACCGATTTTAGAGATTTGAACCGTGCATGTCTGAAAGACAACTTCCCCATGCCTTTCATTGATCAGATCTTGGATGCTTGTGCGAGAAGTGAGATTTTTTCATTCATGGATGGCTTCTTAGGGTATAACCATATTCAAATCAAACCCGAGGACCAACATAAGATGACATTCATTTGTCCATGGGGAACGTTTGCATATCGTAAAATTCCCTTTGGCCTTAAAAACATCGGAGCTACGTTTTAACTTGCCATGACCTATGCCTTTCATGATCTTAAAAAGATTATGGAGGTTTTCTTGGATGATCTTGCCGGCCATTCTCGCAAGAGAGTGGACCACCCCAAGCACCTCCGTCTGATTCTCGAATGATGTATACGCTACAAGATTCAATTGAATCCTAATAAATGCATATTTGTTGTAAGGATTGGTCGCCTTCTGGGATTTATAGTTTCGAAAGAGGGTATTAGAGTCAATCCTCTCAAAGTTGAGGAAATACTTTGGTTGCCTCCTCCGCGCAACTTGTTACAACTTCAGAGCCTCTAAGGGAGAGCTACTTTTCTGCGTCGATTTGTAGTCAATTATGCTAATCTTACCAAAGGTTTCGCACGCTTATTGAAGAAAGACACACTTTTTATCTGGGATGAGCGAGCCCAGCAATCTTTCGACGCTCTTAAGAAAGATTTGGTATCGGCCCTATGCTTAGTCCACTAGACTTCGCACGATATTTTATCCTTTATGTGGCCACGTCTCAAGAGATGATTGGCATGGTCTTGGTTTAGTTTGATGATGCACTTATCGAGCATGTTATCTATTACCTCAGTCGAAATCTAGTAGACGCTGAGCTAAGATATACTCACGTGGAAAAGCTAGCACTTGTGACTGTCCATGCAATCCAGCGGTTACGACATTACATTTTGCTTAGAACAACCACAATTGTAGCTCACATCAATCCATTTCAATTCGTGCTATCACAATGCCTTATAGGGGGGAAGTATAATAAATGGATTGTGATCCTTGAGGAGTTCGATCTCGATTTTTCTTCGGCGAAATCAGTGAAATCGTTGGTGTTTGTTGAGCTTATGTTGTACCTCCCGAGACTTGATGAGGATGTCATTAATGAAGATTCCTTTGTGGATGAGCACTTATTTCTTATCTCGTCCGAAGACCCTTGGTATGGGGATGTCATTGTATATCTCCAAACTTTGAAGTTTCCTTCACATTATTCATGAGACGAGTGATAGCGTGTGAAACAGCATGCTAAAGACTATACCATCGTCAGTGACACTTTGTATCACCGAGGAAAGGATTCTATTCTGCGTTGTTTCTTAACTCACGAAGAAGCAGAGTAGGTTCTTAATGATTGCCATGCAGCGGCATGTGGCGGTCACTTATCCGGGCTTGCTATAGCCCAGCGTATTATGCGATCTGGTTACTTTTGGCATTCAATCTTTAAGGATTGTGTTAATGCTATGAAGAGATGCCACCCTTGCCAGGTGTTCTCTCGGAATATACACTCACTTCCAGCGCCCCTTCATTCGGTTGTCACCGTCGGTCCCTTCACTAAGTGCGGGGTGGACTTTATGGATTGCAAACCAACATCGGCTGGGGGGCATCACCATATCATAGTGGCCGTGGACTATTTTTCCAAATGGGTTGAGGCCATGCCTACAGTAAAAGATGACGGTGCTATTGTATCCCATTTCATGTTCAATCAAATTATCACTCGTTTCGGTATTCCGAAAGAGATTGTCACGGACCATGGCAGTCACTTTCAAAACAAGATGATCGAGGATTTGTCTCTCAAGCTTGGGTTTCGTCAAGAATACTCATCTTCCTACTATACCCAAGGGAATGGTCAACTTGAAGTAGTTAATAAGTCTTTGAAGACCATTCTCCAGCATACCATTAAACAAAGAAAGAACAATTGGCATATCATGTTATATCCTGCTTTGTGGGCATATCGAACCACAGTCAAGACTACCGCCAAATTCTCACCGTTCCAGCTAGTTCACGGTGTGGAGTCACTTTTACCAATTGAATGCGAAATCCCTTCGGTTAAACCGGCCATAGAGATCCTCCTTGATACGACAGGTATTGAGCAACATTTAATCCACCTTGAGCAACTTGATGAGCAACGTCAAGATGCCGTTGTGTCCATAGATGCCAACAAATGTTGTGTTAAGGTTCACTATGATAGGTTTGTCCATCCTCGGCACTATGCTGAAGGTGACTTGGTCCTCTTATATGACCAAGCTAAAGAACCCCTGGGGGCATGCAAGTTCAACCCCATGTGGCACGGTCCTTACATTGTGAGGCGTGTCCTGGAAAAAGGAGCTTATGAATTAGAAGACTGTGAGGGGACTGTCTTGAAGGAGCCTAGAAATGGGCTCTATCTCAAGCGGTATTACGCTTGAACCTCTGGTTCAGGTTGATACTTTTGTATACTATTGTATAGTTGTTTCTGTACATAGTTTAGCTTTCTTTTTGGTTTTTGGGTCTATTAATTAGCTTCTGTTTGATTGACAGATGTCAGCGGGATCTCCTACGTTCTTAGGTTTCGCAAATGGTGCTAGCTGGCATACACAACAGCATGCTTCTGCTGCCTGGGTTATTTTCTCACCTTACCACCTAGTTGTGTCCTCAGGAGGTGCTTGTCTCGGTTCTACATCTAACAATGTGGCTGAGTATAGTGCCATCATTGAGCTACTTCGGGATGCTATTTCACATGACGTCCAGTCTTTAGAAGTACGCCTGGATTCACAACTAGTTGTGTCTCTGTTGAATGGGAAATACTATGTGCAAGACCCTACACTACTACGGAAATTCCTAAGGGTAAGACTCTTGGAGAGACATTTTGTTTCAATTACATACATTCATGTTTCGAGAAGTCTTAATCATATATCTAATGCATACGCTAACTATGTATTAGATTGGCATTTATCAAATTTATAATGAAGCACACAAACAAAAGAGACATTCATACATTTGTACATACACACATATCATAAAACCGGAGAACCATAGTTTATATATAAATATGTCCAAAAATGGTAGTGTCATAAAAAAATACAGCCCATAGCCCCTCAAAAATATACATATCGATACAAAAAACGAGATCCTGGGATATCTACTCCCTACGAGGAGGCCTAGCTGCTGCCCCGATAGGATGTGTCTCATAGAAATAATCAATTGCATTGGCTACCCACTGCAGTAGCTGCACCCAATGACCCAGAACCCCCACTACTTGGCGCTGCATGGCCTCAAGTAGTCATGCCACCTCTATCTGTGGAACCCTAGCAACCATCCATGATAGGTTGCACAACAAGGTCTGTAGAGTGCGCTCTGCTGCAACACCACCTGCCTCATCACCCCTGCCCCGGCGACCATATCTTGGGAAGACATCGGGTCTCACTGGGCCCTTGTCTGCGAGCAAAAAGTCAAACATTACCGTCTGATACTACCACCAAAAATATTTTTGCATTCACATCTATAATAAAAAATCCTTAAAATTTTAACAACAAAAATTTAAAAAGAGTACTCACCAATGTCTCTGAACGCTGCGTCTGGTGGGAGTGGCATGTCCCAATCCTAGAGGAAGTCTATCCCTGCATAGGGATAGTCCTCTATGGAAATGACCTGTCGATCCCACCAGCAGAAGAAATCCTCAGTATATGGTGATGCCAGACCGCCACCACCCTGTCGTGTCAAGATCTCGGCCCATCGGGTCAGGGCTAGATCGCGGAGACTATGAGGTGGGACATCCAACCTCAGACTAAGCCCCGGAACTCTCTCAAAGAAGAAGCTGTGGAATATACTGCCATACCTGAAGTTTTTTTCCTTCCCTTCTTTGCATTCTGTCAGTTGGGTCTTCATAGAACCCAATAGTTTGGTACACCAATCAAATACTATAGGCTGCATGCATTGTGATGAATAGAACATTACTGGCCTGGATGTGTGGTGCAAAGGTTTTGAATCCATTATTCACACCAAGATAGCCACAATAATCTTCATGCTAAGATTCACTATGGCATTGATGGGCGCTTGACTCCCCACCGCTTGTGTATCTATGGGACAATAACGCACTATGTAATCAAGGACGGTGATCCCACCACCCACAATACGAGACCAAAGACTAGCCACCTCACCTCGACAGGACAAACTGGTAATGAAGTAGATGTCTTCCACTTCCAGTGTGAGGATTTGCCCATTAAGATTGAATTTTTGTGCATCAACATCCCAATTATCTATCAAGCGGCGGAGTAGTATTTTTTGGGCCCTCAGACCCGCTATACTCTAGAATTTGTACAACCCACATGCTTGCAATGCTTGCTATGCTTGCACATCGTTGTGCATGGCCTCATCTACTTGGTCATGCTCCCTCTCCCTCCACTCTAGACCCATCTTGGAGTGAGAAAAAACACAGATTTTGGTCAAATTATTTTGCAAAATAAACTTCACGGTCGTACCTGCAGGAAAATTTGCATAGAGTGGTAGGTACCCATGGTCAACCTGTGTGTTGAATGCGAGTACAGTGCCCTACCTGCGACCCGCATAGTAATAGCCCGCAGGTAGCGCCGAAGCCATTTAGGGCTTGGCCAAACTAAAAATCCCACCACTGAAAACTAAAATGAATGCAATGAAATTAAAGGTATGGATGAGACTACCAACCTGCTCTGGACGGTTGGATGAACAGACGCTTGTAGCTCCCAGGATCGGTAGTTGAACTTCAAGGTGAAAACTAACCACAAAGCTCCAAATGGGTGAATAGTAAAAATGAATTGTAAATTGTAAATTTTTATTACTATTTATAATTTTCATGACCCACTTGTCTATAGTTTTTACCGTTTGATGTTGTTATGGACAAATATAATGTCATGGAGTACAATTTTTAATCAGATTTCTTCAGAGAAAGTTGTTTTGGACCATTTCATGCCTACGACAGGTACGTTTCACACCCGGCATATAGGTTAGATGCCATTTCCACATGTAGTATGCATTTGACCTATTGACCATTTTCACAAACCCTAGGTGTGACCCCGCTTCGTAACTGACACGGAACCTTCACACTGCTATAGAAGTGTCGTTATGTGGTGGTAGGGCTTTTTACAAACATGGGCACCCTAGTTAGATCCCCTTTGTGCATTCTGGAGCCCATGTCGTTGTTTGTCCTTAAGATTGGGAGTCCTTTGTAGTTACGCCATAACATTGTGATAAAGACTCATACTCTACTTTGTCTTATGTTGGCCATCTCCCTTAAGGACTCCTCTCATTTATATCATATTGTGATTGCATTGCATCGTCCTGCTTGCCACTTGAGCCTTGTGACGGCTCTCGCTTACTCAATTATTAGCTTGGTTCCTGATCAGTTTTCCCTGTCAAGCCTTGTAGAGATTCCATTTGTCCTTCACAATTTGATGATCTTTTTGACCCTGAGGGAACACCCCCCGAGTGTCCACATCCTGAATATGCTTCCTTTCATTGATCATAGGTATGTTCCACTGCTTGGGACTAGTCTACTCACTATTTGACACTCGTCCCTCACCTGTTGTACTATAAGCAATTCTATTCTTTTTCAAGCTTTCTCTAAATATGAAAAAGGCCAAAAATAAAATATTCCAAAAAGCCGGACGGGATTATAGTTAATACTTCTTTTTGGCAATTGTTGTGTTGCCTTTGAACAGAGCATTCATTTCACTCCATAAATTATGAGTCGGGACTATAGTTGGACCTTAGGAGTTGTACTTGTTTCTCAGTTTCTCCACCGATTGGTTAATCTTCCAATCATTATGGAGCCCTTTGTGATGCCTCTTGCATCGCACCGTTTATATTGACTCTCTACTACCTGAATCTATCCATCTGCTCATGCTCTTGTTCAAAGAAAGTCCTGAAACCAGTGTCGGCCACTCCTCAAATATCTTGACTATTGCATGTCGGCCATCCTTATTGAGTCAATTCGTTTCACCTGAGATCTTCCAAATCTTTCAGCATAGCTGGTACCTTGTGCTGGTTGATGGGGGATGCATTAATTCCCTCCTTCTAGCGAGTCTCGTTTCATCAACTTCAACCCATTTATTCCGGGACTTGAGGCTTAGAATTCGGTTGAGTACCTTGAGGCTTGTAGTCATTAGTGGTAGGTTCTCTCGCCATCGACTTCAACCCATTTATTCCGGGACTTGAGGCTTAGAATTCGGTTGAGTACCTTGAGGCTTGTAGTCATTAGTGGTAGGTTCTCTCGCCATGGTGGTAGGTTCTCTTGCCATGGTAGGTTCTCTCGCCATCAATGTCCCCTGATCGATGGATTCGTCTTAGTGTTCAACTTCAACTCATTTATTCACACTCTGATGATTGTGCTCTATGCCTTGATTCCCATTTTCATTATTGGTGGGTCATCTCGCATGTGTTAACGGTATACACCATTGATCGGTAATCAGATGATGTCACATCAGGTTTGACCCCAACTCCTTTATTCACTTGATGGAACTTGCACCATCGAAGACTTATGTAGAATACCCCAGGTGGTAGTGGCATCTAGTATGCTACCCATGACTTTGACTTTACATCTGAGATATCACCTCTCAGATATCAGCAGTTTGTACCTCCAGTTTGCACCAGTTGTTTCATTTTCAATAGGAGACCATATCTTATGTAGAAGGATCATGGATATGATCACTTATGACATGTATTCAGTATGTACTTCTTATTCATGGCCATTGTATCGGATTGTTGTACTATACCGACATGTATTCAGAGATACTATTGTACCATGACGAGTGAGCTACTCTTTCCACTTGTGTCCCCATTAATCCACTTATGAGATCTTTTTATAATGTATTTCGGCCATTGTAGCATCAGTCTCTGACCTCACACATTAGGGGGAATCTGTTACAACGTAATTTTTCACCTTGTGAGCATCAACATTCTTTGTCCTGTAGGATCCATTTCATTGACTCAGATTCACTTTATATCCTTCAGACATACTATTTCCTCATTTTTTCCCCTTATACGCTTGCTGCATGATTATAGCGGGCATACCCGCGAGTTGCATCACTATAGCCCATGGGTAGCATGTAAAATTGTAAAAATCACTAGTTAATTACTTGTTACTCCCAAAAAAGCGGTCATAGGGTGACCTTTGGCTCTCCATTTTACTAGTAAATGCCTCAATGTGTCCATTCACTTACCTTTGGGAGGACTATATATTGAGCACATATGGCTTATGGATGGGAGGAGAAAGGAGAGCAAGGGAACTCTGGTGGATTTTTTCCCTATCTTGAGTCTACACTCATTGATCCTTGTAGTTGTGAACCCCTTATGTTCACCTTCCAAACTCCTACCATAGTTTGAGTTTTCCATTCATGGAGGATTGAAGTGGTGGAGGCACAAGTGGATTGATCCATATCTTGGTTCAGATTGGTTGCCGACAAGAGGTCGTATCACATTGTACTTATTCTTGTTAATTAATAGAAATACTCATATTCTTGTCCCTTAATGTTGTGAATTTTGTTTATTCTACATTGGGTTTCATTTACTTATAATATCATGGACCATTGCTATTGATGATGTTAATGTTGTTTATATATTATATGTACCTGTTGTATCTTGGCTGTCAAGACTAATTTGTAGATTCAATTGCACAGATTGAAAGTTCCAACGGGGATCTACATCAAACGTTTGGATCGAGGTTGGTTACATTCTCCATTATCTTAGCATTGTCATTTATAATAGCATAGTTCTGAGAATTGAGTTGATTTCTGGTAGTCAATTGTCTGTAGTGGTCTACCACAAGTAATAGTGAGTTTTCTCCAATACAATGCTAGCCATAAGTGCCTAGTTGATGATTTTCCAAAGTTGACCCCCATGTGCAAAAATTGCACACTCCCTTATTAAGGAAAACCCTAGTTTCCAAAATGGGCCTAGAAGGTGACACCTCGACCATAGGACCAAAGGCGAGGGGCACCCCTAGCACTACCCCGATGTCCTGAATCCAACAGAGTCGAGGGTTTGTCGATCGGAACCACGGTAATCATTCTATGGCTCGTTTCATCTCGCATCCAAAAGTCCTTCAAAGACACCTGCTAGATACATGTCGGGAGCATAGAACTCCAACCGTGCAACAAAACCGGGGTCCAGGGAGTCCTGCAAGTGTCTAGGTGGGTTCCGGCTAGGAATGCTATCCATAAGTGCCCTGTGGATGATTTTGCAAATTTGACCACTGTGTGCAAGAATTGCACACTACATTACTTAGCAAAACCCTAGTTTCCAAGATGGACATACAAGGTGACACTGGGGCCACACGACGAGAGGAGAGGGGCACCCCTATCACTATCCCAGTGTCCTGAATCCAATGGAATCGATGGTTTGTCGATCGGAGCCATGGTCATCATTCTCTGGCTTGTTCCATCTCGCATCCAAAACGCCTTCAGGGACACTTGCTTGATACCTGTCAGGCGCATAAAACTCCAACCATGCAACAAAACTGGGTTCCAGGGAGTCCTGCAAGTGTGTCTAGGGAGGTTCTGGCTGGGAATGCTAGCCATAATTTCCTAGTTGGTGATT
Source organism: Larix kaempferi (assembly GCA_027924585.1). NCBI lineage: Eukaryota > Viridiplantae > Streptophyta > Pinopsida > Pinales > Pinaceae > Larix > Larix kaempferi. The sequence goes on from BSBM01000114.1 coordinate 21,395,838, forward strand.
TTCCAAAGTTGACCCCAGTGTGCAAAAATTGCACACTCCCTTACTGAGCAAAACCCTAGTTTCTAGAATGGACCTACAAGGTGACACCTGGGCCACAAGATCGAAGGAGAGGGGCACACCTAGCACTATCCTGATGTCTTGAATCCAACGGATTTGACGGTTTATCGATCGTATCCATGGTCGTCATTCTATGGCTTGTTCCGTCTCGCATCCAAAAGGCCTTTAGGGACACCTGTTGGATACCTGTCGGGGGCATAGAGCTTCAACCGTGCAACAAAATTGGGTTCCAGGGAGTCCTCCAAGTGTGTATACGAAGGTTCCGGCTGGGAACGCTAGCCATAAGTGCCCAGTGGATGATTTTTCAAATTTGACCCCCGTGTGCAAAAATTGCACACTCCCTTACTGAGCAAAACCCTAGTTTCCAAAATGGACCTACAAGGTGACACCTAGGACATGGGACCAAAGGAGAGGGGAACCCCTAGCACTATCTTGATGTCGTGAATGGAAAGGAGTCAACGGTTTGTTGATCAGAGCCACGCTCGTCATTCTAAAGATCATTTTATACCTTTTTCTCCAATATAACCACCTTCCCTACATATAGAATCAATATTATGTTTATGAAATCCCTTCTCATTGTTAAAAGCTATCAAGGTTGTAGTAGTGCCTACACCAATGACATCTTTAGTTGTAATGAAAAATTCCAATTAAGGTTCCACATGTGGTTCATAGTCATTGTCCTCCGCATTCTGCACCCAAAACAAAACACTAATCTTACCATTGAAACAGAGAAAACATATAAGATTATAAAATGATTACTAAAATTGTAACTTAGCAATTACCTAAATCAACTCCATCAAAAAATGCACATCCCTAGTGTATAATTCAGCATATAACTATTTAATTGCTTGATGTAAATCTTCTGTAAGTGGATTTTCTTTTTGCCAAACACAAAACTTGTCTTTCCTGATCTTTTCAATATGTTCCTTGGGGGTCGCCATAAATGTCACCAAACACAATCCAATATAAGCGGACATGAAAATAAAGAATAGAGTCGCATGGCCCAAGTCACTTGAATCATGACGAATTATTTTTTTTCAATCCTATGCCAATACGATTCCTTGGATTTCTAGCCATGTTAACAAGTGATTTATAGTAATTTAATAAATAATTTTATGGTAATTTAATAAGTGACGGCTGGTAGAATTTGCATCTTTTCAGTCATTGCGACAAACAACTTTTAAGGTATGCTAAACTTGTGTTAATGATGCTTTTCTTTTAGGTAGAATTTGCAATTTTTGTATCTAAAAGTTTATTCAATAATGATTTAACATAGACAATTACAAATTTACAAGCAAAGATATGTTTTAGTTAATTAATTTTTCTATTGTTCAAATTGTCGTTTTTTGTTTTCCAATGAATTTCAAGGAACGGTACTGAAATCACGATTACATGGTAAAACAATGAATTTCAAAGAACGGTATTGAAATCTCGATTACATGGTAAAACAAACGTTGCCATTTCATGAGATAAATGATATTTTCTTTATCTTTGATTAATAGGGTGCTTTGGTCTACGCGCAGAGTTTGGAAAAGTGAAGAATATGAACAAGGCCTAACAATAAATTTGTTCAATTTTCAAATCAAACCAGAATTTGTATTGATGAAACCCTAAAGCTACTCGACATTTTCAAGTTTCTACATTCTAAAATCTAAGGTCGAGTGAATATTCTATTATTTGGCGTACATAGGTTTGTCAACCTCAACTCAATTGCCGTGAATGGAATGATGAAGCAGCAGTTATGATATGCATCAGATGTATTTTGTTTGATAACAATCAAACCCATGACCTAGATAAACAGCTCAGGTTTCTCCTCTATTGTTACAGTTGGCCTCAAATTCATGAAAGGCCTAACCTACTTTAGCACCCAAACCATGGCTCTGATTGCGAATCCGTTGATTCCGATGGATCCGGGATGGCGGGTAGTAGCTAGGGCCCCCCCCACAATGTGCCTTGGAGTCCTGGAAACAGTGCCAATGTGCCATCTCCGGAGCTAGGGTTTTGCTCAGTGAAGGCCTTTCGAATATTGATCAAGGGGGCCATTTCTCGTCCAAAGGCCCCAGGAGTGCATGGCCACTATGGACAGGTCCACAATGGCAATGCGGACCTATGGGAGCTGAAAGAATCCAAGTCCATTCGCTAGTTTGGGTCTCGTGGCCCCAGAGGAAATCCTCAAAGTGTCCCCGAATGCCCCCGGGGTGCCCGACGAAAATGCCCGCAACACCCAAACCGTGGCTCCGATCATGAATCAGTTGATTCCGATGGATCCGGGGGTGGTGGGTTTCAGCTAGGGATCCCCCCACAGTGTGCCTCGAATTCCCAAAAATGGTGCCAATGTGCCATCTCTGGAGCTAGGTTTTTTCTCAGTGAAGGCCTTTCGAATATTGCTCAAGGAGGGAATTTCTTGTTCGAAAGCCCTCGGGCATGCGTGGCCACTATGGACATATCTGTAATGGCCAGACGGACCTGTGGGAGCTAACAGAATCCAAGTCCGCTTGCCAGTTTGGGTCGCGTGGCCCCGAAGCAATTCCTTAAAGTGTCCCTGAATGGCCATGGGGTGCCTGACAAAAATTACCGTAGCACCCAAACCGTGGATCCAATCGTGAGTCCGTATACTCAGATGGATCTGGGATGCTGGGTTTCATCTAGGGGACCCCCCACAGTGTGCCTCAGAGTCCCGAAAATGGTGCGAATGTGTCGTCTCTGGAGCTAGGGTTTTGCTCAGTTAAGGCCTTTCGAATATTGCTCAAGGGGGGCATTTCTCATCCAGAGGACCCCAGGCATACATGGCCACTGTGGAGAGGTCCACAATGGCCATGCAGAACTATGGGAGTCAAGGGAATCCAATTTCGCTCATCGGTTTGGGTCCCATGGCCCCGCAGCAATTCCTTAAAGTGTCCCTGAACAGCCCTGGGGTTCCCGACAAAAATACCTGTAGCACCCAAACCGTGGCTCCGGTCACCAATTCATCGATTCTGATGGATCCGGTATGCCATTTTTCAGCTAGGGGACACCCAACAGTGTGGATCAAAGTCCGAGAACCTTTGCCAATGTGCCATCTCTGGAGCTAGGGTTTTGCTTAGTGAAGGGCTTTCGAATATTGGTCAAGGGGGCCATTTCTCATCCGGAGGCCCCCAGGCATGCATGACCACCGTGTACAGGTCCACAATGGCCATGTGGATCTGTGGGATCCAAAAGAATCCAAGTTCGCTCACCAGTTTTCGTATCGTGGTCCTAGAGCAATTCCTCAAAGTTTCCCTGAATGTCCCTGGGGTGCCTGACGAAAATGCCCGCAGCACCAAAACTGTGGCCCCGATCGTGAATACGTTGATTCCAATGGATCTGGGACACTGGGTTTCAGCTAGGGGCCCCCCCACAGCGTGCCTCTAACCCCCACAAATGGTGTTATTGTGCCATCTCTGAAGCTAGGGCTATTCTCAATGAACCCAAGCTCCTTCATTTAACAAAACCCTAGCTCCAGAGATGGCACATTGGCACCATTTCTGGGACTTAGAGGCACGTTATGGGGGGGACTATGTGAAACCTGGAATCCTGGATCCATCGGAATTGATGGATTCATGATCGGAGCAACATTTTGGGTGTTGCGGGCATTTTCGGTCACCTCGGGGCAATTCAGGGACACTTTGAGGAATTGCTTTGGGTCCACGGGACCCAAACTGGCAAGTAGACTTGGATTCTGTCGGATCTGACATGTCCACGTTGCCATTGTTGACCTGTCAACGGTGGTCATGCACGCCCAGGGGCCTCCGGACAATAAATGGTCCCCTTGAGCAATATTTGAAAGGCCTTCACTGAGCAAAAATCTATCTCCAGAGATGTCACATTGGCACCATTTCTGAGACTCCATGGCACATTGTCGAGTGGCCCCTAGTTGAAAAACGGTGTCCCAGATCCATTGGAATCGACGGATTCGTGATCGGATCCACGATTTGGGTGCTGTGGGCATTCGTCGGGCATCTCGGGGTCATTTAGGGACACTTTGAGGAATTGCTTCAGGGCCACGGGACCCAAACCGGTGAGCAGACTTGGATTCTGTCGGCTCCCACAAGTCTTCATGGCCATTGTGGACCTGTCCATAATGGCCATGCACACGCAGGGGCCTTCGGACAAGAAATGCCCCCCTTGAGCAATATTAGAAAGTCCTTCATTGAGCAAAACCCTAGCTCCGAAGATGGCAAATTAGCACCATTTCCGGGACTCTGAGGCATACTGTGGGGTATCCCCTAGCTGAAACCGGGCACCATGGATCCATCGGAATCGAAGCATTTGCAATCGGAGCCATGGTTTGGGTGCTGCGGGCATTTTCGTCGAGCACCCCAGGGCCATTCAGGGACACTTTGAGGAATTGCTTCAGGGCCACGGGACCCAAACCAACGAGTGGAATTGGATTGTGTTGGCTCCCACATGTCCACGTTGCCATTATAGGCCTATCCAAGGTCGCCACGCATGCTCAGGGGCCTTCGGATGAGAAATGGCCCCCTTGAGCAATATTCGGAAGGCCTTCACTGAGCAAAACCCTAGCCCCGAAGATGGAACATTGGCACCATTTTTGAGACTCCGAGGCATGCTGTGGGTTGACCCTTAGTTGAAATTCAACGTCTCGAATCCATCAGAATCGATGAATTTGTGATCGAAGCCACGGTTTGGGTGTTGCGGGCATTTTTCGTCAAGCATCCCAGGGCCATTCAAGGACACTTTGAGGAATTTCTCCAGGTCCATGAGACCCAAACCAACAAGAGGAATTGGATTTTTTTGGCTCCCATAGGTCCGTATGGCCATTATGGACCTGTCCACGATGGCCACGCACGCCCGGGAGCCTCCAGACGAGAAATGTCCCCCTTCAGCAATATTCAGAAGGCCTTCACTGAGCAAAACAGTAGCTACGGAGATGGCACATTGGCATCATTTCCATAACTCCGAGGAATGCTGTGGGGGGCACCTAGCTGAAACCGGCCACCCTGGATCCATCGAAATCAAGGGATTCATGGTTAGAGCCACGGTTTGGTTTATGCGGGAATTTTCGTCGGGCACCCTGGGGCCATTCAGGGACACTTTGAGGAATTGCTTTGGGGCCACAGGACCCAAACCAGTGAGTGGACTTGGATTATGTCAGCCCCCATAGGTCCAAATGGCCATTGTGGACCTGTCCACAGTGGCCACGCATGCTCGGGGGCCTCCAGACTAGAAATGGCCCCCTTGAGCATATTTCAAAAGGCCTTCACATTGGGGTCAAATTAGCAAAATTGTCGACTGGGTACTTCTGGCTAGCGTTCCCAGCTGGAACCTCCCTAGACACACTTGCATGACTCCCCGAAACCAGGTTTTGTTGCATCATTAGAGTTCTATGCCCCCGACAGGTATCTAGCAGGTGTCCCTGAAGGCCTTTTGAATGTGAGACGGAGCGCACCATAGAATGACGACCGTGGATCCAATCGACAAACCGTCGACTCTGTTGGATTTAGGACATCGGGATAGTGCTAGGGGTGCCCGTCTCATCCGGTCATGTGGCCCGGGTGTCACCTTGTAGGTCCATTTTGGAAACTAGGGTTTTGCTTAGTAAGGGAGTGTGCAAATTTTGCACACGGGGGTCAACTTTGCAAAATCATCCACCGAGCACTTATGACCAGCATTCCTAGCTGGAACCTACCTAGACACACTTGCAGGACTCCCTGGAACCTAGTTTTGTTTCACGGTTGGAGTTCTATGCCCCCGGTAGGTATCCAGTAGGTGTCCCTGAAGGCCTTTTGTATGCGAGATGGAACGAGCCATAGAATGATGAACGTGGCTCTAATTGACAAACCGTTGAATCCGTTGCATTCAGAAGGCCAGGATAGTGCTAGGGGCACCCCTCGCCTTCGATCTTGTGGCCTGGGTGTCACCTTGTACATCTATCTTGGAAACTAGGGTTTTGCTCAGTAAGGGAGTGTGCAATTTTTGCACACGACAGTCAACTTTGGAAAACCATCCACCGAGCAGTTATGGTGATGATGATGATGATGGTGATGATGACGAAGGTGTTGATGATGATGGTGATGGCGATAGTGATGAAGATGATGATGATGATGATGACAAAGAAGATGATGATGATGGAGATGTTGCTGAGGAGCCTAGAGATGACAATGATGATGAAGATGGTGACGATGATGAAGATGGTGATGATGATGAAGACGTTGATGATGATGGTGATGGCGATGAAGATGATGATGATGATGACGAAGAAGATGATGATGATGGAAATGTTGATGAGGAACCCAGAGATGACAATGATGATGAAGATGGTGATGATGAAGATGGTGATGATGATGAAGATGGTGATGATGATGAAGATGTTGATGATGATGGTGATGGTGATGAAAATGATGATGATGATGACGAAGAAGATGATGATGATGGAGATGTTGATGAGGAACCTAGAGATGACAATGATGATGAAGATGTTGATGATGATGATGATAATGATGATGATGATGATGGAGATGATGATGAAAACGTTGATGATGATGGTGGTGGTGATGAAGATGATGATGGCGGAGAAGATGATGATGATGGAGATGTTGATGAGGAACCTAGAGATGACAATGATGATGAAGATGGTGATGATGATGATGATGATGATGGTGATGATGATGAATATGTTGTTGATGATGGTGATGGTGATGAAGATGATGATGATGATGATGGAGAAGATGATGATGACAGATATGTTGATGAGGAACCTAGAGATGACAATGATGATGAAGATGTTGATGATGATGTTGTTGATGGTGATGATGATGAAGACATTGATGATGGTGGTGATGGTGATGAAGATGGTGATTAAGATGATGATAAAGAAGATGATGATTATGAAGACATGTGGGGTGGGAGGTCGACCTCCAAAAACTCAAGCGTTGGCATGGGTGAGGTAGGTATAAAGCCTCCCTCAACAACATTTCCAACCATTAGGTGACAATGATGAACATGTTAGTGCTACTCAATTAGATGATTAAGTAGCTCAAGGCAATATGGAAGTTGTTGCATCACATGAACCACATACATATTCTCTAGAACTGATTCAAAATGACACTATTGAATTGAATATGATTGAAGGTTGTCAAGTGGAAAGAAGCCTGAATGAACAAATGACATTGCAAATCCAAAAACCCTAGCATGAATGGTTATCATAAGCCATCATGAATATGAATATGAATGTTGTTACTAACGCTAATGAAAAAAGCCTTAACATGCCCTCGTTGACAACATATTTGAACAACAATGAAATTATCCATTATTATGTGGATCAAGGCAATGAAGAACCAACTCAAGAAACGAATGAAGAAGAATCATAGCTCCCAAATGATCCTCATATTAATCCAAGTACTAGACCAATATTGAAATAGTTCCTAAAGGTCCAAATGGAGTGAGTTGTAGAGAAAATAGGGGCAATATCTAGATTAGGTTTCTGGGATTCTAGATTAGTTTATGAGGGTCAGATTAGTGTTTCTAGGCCTAGTTTACGTTTCTAGGACTAGATTAGGTTTATAGTATTCTCGCTTAGTTTTCTAGTGTTAAATTACTTTTTTTAGGGTTAGTTTAGCTTTCTAGGATTTCTAGGGCTAGATTATGTTTGTAGGGTTATATTAGTGCTTCTAGGGTTAATCATGCATGAATAAACAATCAAATGGCTATAAATCATAACTTAATCATAACTCATACATCAAATAAATGATATAAGATATAAGATATCAAATTCCTATCTAACATGAATAACATTAATCATGCATCAATAAACAATCACATGGCTATAAATCATAACTTAATCATAACTCGGACATCAAATAAACGATATAAGATAACGATATCGAATAAACTATCTAACATGAATAACATTAATCGTGCATGAATAAAAAATCACATGGCTACACTATGTACCTCAATCAATGAGTCCTTCTGGATCCTCTCGATTTTTTATTGTCTCGAACAACCTCTCATGCTCTCCATGAGGTAGTAAGTAGCATACCTTGTTTGATGTATTCGTTGACATTGTTTGTAGTTGGATTTTTGTACCGACGATGAGGTGCGTAAAGTGATACACCTGTGAACCTGGTCTATAATCCATGTATGTGTAGCCATTTCTCTTTGGTCCCTTTCCATCTACTGTAAGATATTCCCCCTGAACAACCATCGAGCCAGTCGGAAAGGTAATGCCTTCACTATCGGTTAATGATGCGAGGAGGGTTTGCTTCCCCTGGATGCATCGTGCCAACCAATAATTCGTCCCAATTGCACTATCTGTCGGGGTGACAACTGCGTAGATGTGTCCTGCAAAAATGCATTTTAAGTTCATATTCCAACAAGTAGTGGTTTGATAACTTGGATAATTACAAAACAAAGGAGGAAACCAAGATATGCATGTAGAAATGGTTACCTGGCTATACAATATCAGACATATGATCATATTCATTCGAAATAAAGGATTGGCCTTCCTCTAACTAGATTGGTTCAACAACTGCATGTGGGTCCACTGCAAGTGATACATGATCCCATTCATCAACCCAATCCATTAATTCGCACTCATCCCACTCACAACTGCTGCAAGACCCACAAATGCAAGCAAGTTTTCGCATCCATATTTCAAAGAAGGGGTTGTTTGAGCTTCGAACCGAATGAAATCCATGAGTGCCTTGCATAGTACTACAATTATAGGAACGTGAAGGATCTATATCAACTTTATTCCTGAAATTTCTGACAACATGTCCTCTACCTGTTGGTATGTGTTGGTCCATGGTTGGATCTAACATTTTTGCTTTGCACCATCAAACTATGGATTTGACATTCTGAATATGAGGGTCTCTCATGCACCTCATCTCCTCACTTCGTAGGGAAATTTTTAGACATGCTCCAGCCTCGTCATGCTCTCCCTTTCCATGCCCGGTCTCAAAATAGTTCCATACATGCAGCACATCATAAGTCTTGTGCAAAATACTCAACCACTGGAAAACACGTTCATTTTTGAACTGGCCTGCACAACCATCTGACCATATCCAATGTTGATCCATATGTATACCTCTCTCCTTCAGCTAATCATAGAAAATTTTCAAGCAATGCTGCATGTAATGTAGGTCATGGCACCTATCATCACTGATGTAGAAGTTAGTCTCTTTCAATATTATCCTCATGTCGTTGCTGCTCTCTGGCGCGTGCCTATATGTGATATGGACCATTTTTCTAACTTGGTTTGAATGGTAGTATTGAATTTGAATCTCATTATGTGGCTGTAGGGTGTAGTTTTCAGCAAATTCCACAACCGACATTATTGTGCCATTGGGAAAGGTGTCCCTGCATTGTCTATACTATTCATCCTGCCATCGTGCTACATGGACATGATGTACATATTGCTTGGTCTTTTGGTAGAATTCCTTCATGAAATTGCAAATTTGTACCTGATTCCACAAAACCAAGGGCATTAATACAACGTGACATTTTCAATCTGAATATATATGTACAAATTCAACATGTACAGTATGAAAGTATGCAAACTTAGATTACCTGCGACTTCACCAATGCAATTTTTTTGCTTTCCTTCGAACTATCTACTAGATATGTTATGTGATGGAAGTTTTGCAATTCTATTGTGAGGCACCTGCAACAATAAATTAATACGAATATGTGAAATACCAGAAATGACAGAACTCAGAATCACTTTTATATTGATCACAGGCCACTTCGAGGGGGCAACCTCCTATGAGCAAGCTCAATACAAATAACTTCATGGTGCCTTCATAGGTCTTAACACACACTTATATACTAATTCTAGGTGCCAATATTATGGGTCGAAACCATGGGCCGTTACAAACTATGGATCAACGATACTACGGGCGAATTACAAAGCATATGCGCCAACAACAATAACACCAACTATTGATCAACAAATACTACGGGACGACTTACAAAGCATATGCGTCCAACAACAACATACTAACAAAGTAAAGACATGGGTTCCTAACATCCCCTCCCCCTTAAAAAAAGCTTTGTTTCACCCTTATTGCGCTGGTAGGTATCACATTCGGCCACCATCTGTTGAATTTTCCTTTTCATGCCCTGCCAAAAGAAGTTACGTCGTGCTCGTGCATATGTTTTGAGGAACCCAGAGTGCCCGGCCGATGGAGAAGCATGGAGTTCATAGAAGACAGCCTGTTGGAGATCTGTGCTCTGGGGAAGCACCAAACGACCCTTGTATCGCAGAGAAGCCCCATCCCAAGAGTAATGTGGGACAGCAGAAGGATTGTTGGTCAAGCGTTGGATGATCTAAGATAAGGAAGAGCCATTGACATAACCCTGTTGAACAGATTGCAACCAATTTGGAACAGGCATAGAAATAGCTGAAAGAAAACCTTGGGCATCAAATGTGCGAGAAAGAGCATCTGCCACAATATTGTCTTTACCCTTCTTGTAAGTGATCTCATAGTCATAACCCATGAGTTTGCTAACCCATTTCTGTTGTGCCAGGGAGGAGACACGCTGGTCCAAGAAATATTTCAGACTCTGGTGATCAGTCTTGATGCAGAAATGATTCCCTAATAGGTATGGACGCTACTTCTGTACTGCATGCAAAATAGCCATCATTTCCTTCTCATAGGTAGAGGCAGCTAAATTCTTACCTGAAAGGGCTTTGCTGGTGAACGCAATGGGGTGTTCATCTTGAAGGAGAACAGCACCAAGTCCATTGCCGCAAGCATCACTCTCAATAGTGAAGGGCTTGGAAAAATCGTGCATAGCTAGCACCGGTGTAGTACACATAGCTTGTTTTAGTTTGTCAAATGCACACTGAGCAGCAAGTGTCCATGTAAAAGCATCTTTTTTCAATAGAGCAGTTAATGGAGCTGCAATCTTCCCATAATCCTTGACAAACTTGCGGTAGTATCCAGTCAACCCCAAAAAACCATGAAGGCTCTTGAGTGTCTGAGGATGTGGCCAATTGTTCATGGCCTCGATTTTGGCAGGATTCACGCGAACCCCTTGTGTTGAGATAATGTGCCCGAGATATTCAACTTCCTTTTGTCCAAAAACACATTTAGACTGCTTGGCATGGAGATGATGGTCAGAGAAAAGTTGCATGACAAGATCCAGATGCTGGAGATGTTCATCCCATGTTTTACTGTAGATGAGGATATCATCAAAGAATACCAGAATGAATTTCGGCAAGTAGGGTCGAAATATTTTATTCATTAAGGCCTGGAATGTGGAAGGAGCATTAGTGAGGCCAAAGAGCATGACCAAAAACTCATAATGGCCATCATGTGTGCGGAAAGCCGTTTTAGGAATATCATCCTCATGAACCCGAATTTGATGATACCCAGAACGAAGATCCAACTTCGAGAAAAAGTGAGCCCCATGAAGCTCATCAAGAAGCTCATCAACAACAGGAATTGGAAACTTATCCTTGATGGTGAGGTGATTAAGTGCTCAGAAGTCAATGCAGAGGCGCCATGACCCATCTTTTTTGCGGACCAGAATAACTGGAGAAGAAAAGGAACTAGTGCTTGGGCGAATAATACCTTGCTTCAATAAGTCCCGAACGAGCATTTCAATCTCCGTATTTTGGTGAAATGGGTAGCGATAGGGCCTGATGTTGGGAGGAACGCTTCCAGGAAGGAGCTGAATACAATGGTCTTATGGCTTGGAAGGTGGTAATCCCACTGGTTCAGCAAAGACACCTATATATCGATCCAGAATTTGTTGTAGATCCAAAGGAGTAGTGGAGACCGCTGATGGTTGCATCTGGATGGAATGGATCTGAGCGATGACACCATGTGAATTCTTCTTGGGGATTTTTTCCATGCGATGTGAACTGATGATGCTGAGAGAACCTGGTTGTAATCCTGTCAATGTGTGTTTGTGTCCATTCTCGGAAAACTACATCCAAAGTTCGACAAAATCCCATAAGATAGGGCCGAGTGTGTATAGCCATTGAGCGCCCAAAACCACATCACATCCGCCTAAGGGAAAAGAAAACATCAGAGCGCAAGGTATAATCTCCCATAGAGATACGCACATTTCGACACTTCCCTTTGCAAGGTAAGGTGCCTCCATTGGTAATCATGACTTCAAAGTTGGAGCAAGGATGGATAAAACAATCAGCTTGTTTGGCGATCCGAGGGTCAATGAAATTATGAGTGCTACCAGAATCAATGAGGATTTTAAGAGGAAGCTTCTTGAAGTAACCCCTGACCCGCATTGTTTGGGGGGTGGTGATTCCAGCTAAAGCATGGAGAGATATCTCTGGCTGGTCATCCTGAGACAGAGGGTCAATAGGCAGTTCCTGAATGTCGACCGGAGCATCCAGTGTTTCTGGATCTTCATCGCCCATTTCAGAGGCAGGCAGAGACTCCACATCCAGGAGATAGAGCTTTTGCTGAACACATCTATGTCCCCGAGTGAATTTCTCATCACAATTATAGAAAAGCCCCTTTTCTCTGCGTGCTTGCATCTCTGTTTCATACAAACGCTTGATAGGAGTCGATCGAGGAGCCTGTGGTATAGGTGGTCGCTGAGAACCCATATTTCAGAAGGGAACAAAAGTGGGCTTAGAGCATTGTTGGGCTGCAATCTTGTCTTCTGCCAACTTAGCCAACCCGAGTGCTTCCATCATTGTGTTGGGACAGAACATTTTGACCTCAGAGCGAATGGCATCCTTTAGACCACTGATAAAACAACTCCGGTAAAATTCATCAGACAATCCTTTAGTGTGGTTGGCTAGATTCTCAAATTCGGTTTGATACTCTCTCACAGTGCCAGTTTGGCGAAGTTTAGTGAGGGCTCCTGTGAAGTCATCAAAAGCACTAGGACCAAATCGTTGCAAAAGGAGCTGGAAAAAGTCTGGCCAGTTGGGATCTGGATGAGCCTTGATGTACCAACGGTACCATTGAAGAGCTTCCTATTCCAAATGAAAGGATTCCAACGGAACTTTGTTGACATCAAAAGTATTATGCAGACTGAAATATTGTTCTGCACGATAGATCCATCCAATTGGATCGGTACCATTGAAGCGAGGAAAATCAAGCTTTGGACCACAGAAATTGCTGGAAGAAGAGAACCCATTGTCTACTGAAGGCTCGGACTGTCGTTTGTTGTTCATAGCTGAATGTTCAAGATGGAGACCGAGAAATTTTTCATCCAGATCCTGGAGTTTGGCTTGGATGGCTGCAAGTGCTTCCTCCATGGTTTTTGCTCCTGCACGGGTGACAACCATAACCAGGATTTTTTGGAGTTTGGCTTGGATGGCTGTAAGTGCTTCCTCCATGGTTTTTGCTCTTGCACGGGTGACAACCATAACCAGGATTTTTTTTTTTTGCTGACTGGGTAGGAAAACAAAAACAGGAACTACTTCAGTAAGGGAAAATTTGTATTTGGGAAAAAATCAGAAGGGTAATTGGGGTTTGACTAGGTTTTGGACACTGTTGGATAGACAAGGAAGCAAAAATGAGGATTTCAGAAGCGGGGTGAAAGAATGGGAAAATTTGGAAAAGGGGAACAAAGAAGTAGAATTCAAAAAGGAACTCTGTGGTAAAATTTGAAGGTGATTGGGTGAAATTTGAGGAAGTTATGGCAAACCCTAAAAATAGACAAATGTGGGATTTCGGGCTTTGGGAAGGGGAATTGGGGATAGGGTCCTCAGGACTGAAATATGCAGAATGGGATGATAGGGGTTCCCCGAAAATTTCAAGGGAAACAGAGTGAAAATAAGGGAGATATGGAGAAAAAACAATTTTTTTTTTATATTTTATTTTTAGATTGGAGCGGCTACGGCTCGAAAGAGATCTGGAACAACGCCGAATGGATTGAAAACGAGTGAATCTGGAACAGCTTGCAAAATATATCTGAAACGGCGCAGCAGTGATCGACAATAGTTCAGCTAAAAGTAGATATGGACCCCAGGTATGTGCGGCTTCCTAACAGTTTAGGGGTTTCACTCGGCCACCAATGCTGTCTGACGGCTTGCGTATTGGGGCAATACCCCTCACTCCACAGATCAGGTAAAACTGATAACCGCTTTGCCACAAACGACAGCTCTTGGTTTACCTCACGGGGGGGAACTAGTCAATCAGGTAGGGGTCGTTTCCCTTTTCGCTGGCAGGTCCTCTCAATGGGCCAGCTACTTCGGGGTTCTTGTGGTACTCCTCACAATGAGTTTTAGGGCTTATGCCCAAGTACTTCCCACAGTTAAGCAGATAGGGATTATTCCCAAATCCGAACCTGCAACAGATGCGAAAAAAAATTTGGCAGAAATTTCACCCAGCGAGCCCAAGAAAGTGCTCTGATACCAGATGTGAGGCACCTGCAACAATAAATTAATACGAATATGCGAAATACCAGAAATGACAGAACTCAGAATCACTTTTATATTGATCACAGGCCACTTCGAGGGGGCAACCTCCTATGAGCAAGCTCAATACAAATAACTTCACGGTGCCTTCATATGTCTCAACACACACTTATATACTAATTCTAGGTGCCAATACTATGGGTCAAAACCATGGGCCGTTACAAACTATGGATCAACAATACTACGGGCGACTTACAAAGCATATGCGCCAACAACAATAACACAAACTATTGATCAACAAATACTACGGGACAACTTACAAAGCATATGCGTCCAACAACAACATACTAACAAAGTAAAGACATGGGTTCCTAACATCTATTGACATCCTCCCAAATTCATGCTCCCCGGTTGCGTGGATGCAGCAGCTCAATAATGCAAATCCATTGCAATTGGAACATGTCTTATATAAACATGATCTTTTATAATATTTTTGTCCTTCAGGTCTTGGACACATTATGCTATGTATAAATTCTCTGGATGCATTCAATGGTTGTAACAATGGGAAATCTTACACAATGTTAGTATGCAAACCACAAATTATATGTCTATATGTATCATAATAGTACTCAAATTCTACATGGTATCTACAACAACATGTATTGCGATCAATGCAAATTCTAACATACCAAGGTTTGCATTTTTCAAAGGACCTTTGGCCCAAGTTCAATTGTGTGTGCTCATTCTTGAACATTTCATAGAGTTCTGTTTGTGTCGTGTCAAGGAAGTGCTTGACATGGGGTTCACCCCCCCTAACACCTTTTCTCCACTTTAAAACATCTCTTTGATTCGATGATGGTCTAGTGTTATCATGCCAAAAAATTTTCACTAGTTCTTTAACAACATCAATGAGCTTCATGTCTGAACAAGGTACCTTACCAACAAAGGCCCAACAATCTTTTTGGGCTGGGGTATCAAGTTTTTCTCTAATGGCAGAATAATTTTGAAGAGTCTTTCTATCTACTTCAAATATTTTACACGTGTGTGATAGTAGGTGACGTTGCCTTGTCTATTTTTATACAATCGATTTTGACAGTACACGACGGGCCACATTAAAATCTTTTGTACGAGAAGTTTTTCCAATCAAATTAAATGCAGATTGTAGATTTCTAACAACATGATTGTTGGCATTTGAAATTCTAACTACCTTTATGCCCAAAATTCTCCTAACATGAGCTAGACAATGTGATTTTAACAAAGCAAGAAACAATTGACATTTTGCTGCATCGGTTTTGGATTCAAAAAAATCTTTGATTAACTTGCTACAATGGAAATCAATAATGCTTTTGGGCATCTTACCTTCAAGTCTTGAAAATTAAATTTCATCCACATGAATACGTCTGGGATTTCTTCGTCGTCCAGTTGACAGTCGAGCCAAGGAAGTACGAGTCTCGTTAGGGGTTTGTTGTGGCCCTTCGTTCACAAATTGGTCTTGCAAGGGAGTGTGTTCTCCATGTGTGTGTTCTTCGTGGGGAGGTTTCCAGTTACGAACTTGTTCAACATCCATCCCTTCATACTCGGCATCAGGAAAGGTTTGATTGACTTCAACCACTTCATCATTGCTTGTTGATGGATCTAAGGCACTAACATTTTGATTTCTATGGTTTTGCATGTACAACCTAGCATTTTCTCTTATCTCATGGGCCTTTTTTAGGGGGCATCTCCTTCCTTCTAGACTTTATTTTATTATTATGTCTGTTGCCCATATTCAATGCATTTTTTAGAAAAACAAAAATATCACCACTGCAAGAATGAACAACAAATAATATATTTAAACTCGATGTGCATGATTATTAAAGCTCGATGTAGTAATTGATTATTGTTAGAACAGTAATCCATACTTAGTACCATAGTCCATAACCTTAGTCAATTTTATTGCCACATGTGTATTATTACACCATAGTTTGGACTAGGTGACTTTAGTTGGTCAAATATCCATGTTTGAGAGTGTTCACACCTGTTTCTAAGAAAACCAGCTCACCCAAACTCCATTTTTGTCCACAAGTGCACCCTCATTAAATTCAGGAGCCCTCTCCTTCCTTGAATTGGGGAATCTCTGTTGACGAGGAGCGCTTGGGTGGATTTTGCCCATTTTTGGCTAGATTTGGAGCATTTATTTCTTCCTTGGACCTCCCACACACCTCTATTTGCTCACCCATGCATGCCTTGGCCTCATTTATGACCCATCATGCTTCAGCCACCTTCACACCAGAATTCGTGACTGTTTGGGATGATTAGGACTGAGTTGGACCCACCTAGGGGGGATTGAGGCCAATTTTGGCAATTTAGCTTGTGCACTCATCTTGAGCTATCTAATGCTCTCGAATTTCTCCATGATGCAATAAAAACCTATTCTAAACATTTTCACATGTTAGACAGAATGATAATGCAAAGTTTTAGTTCACATTGTGTGTAACTTTTTCTTCGTTTCAAGCTATTTTGTTGGTTATTGCAAATTATTCGATTTTGTGAGGTTCTCCATAGCTCCAAGATCTACTGTGAATCAAAATACTCACATGGTATCAGAGTTTTTTTGAGTTAGTGAGTGGCATATCATTCCTTAAGCATTTGAACTACATTCTAGTGAGGATTTCCAGATAAAAATCGAGTGTTTTTTGCAGGTGTTTCAGCAGTTTTCTCACCAACGCAACAGTCATGAAAGGCAACCAAATTTTGCTCACTCCCTTCAATTTTTTCGATTGGAAGGCTGAGATGGTTATCAAACTGAGATCGAAAGGTCTCTACAGAGTAACCATGGGCACAGAGGCAGAACCAAACTCAACTGTAGAGAAAGCCAAGTATTACAATCAACTTGATGAAGCATATGGTATGTTGTGCCTGAGCATTTCAAGGGAACTCTTGTTTCACACTGACAGTATAACAACTCCCAATGAAGTATGGGTGAATCTTGAATCACTCTTTGGGAATACTGATGAACTAAGAGGCCACCAACTTGAGAACGAGCTCATCAGCTTGAGCCCAGCTCACTTTGAAACAATCCAAGAATTCTTCACCAAATTCAAGTCATTGGTACTTCAGTTGCAGCAATGTGGCATTGTTAAGAAGGAAGAACAACTGATTCTATCAATACTGTCAAAGCTAGGGCCAGAGTTCTCTGTATTTGTTAGCACATTCCACTCAGCCAAGATGACCCTTCGAAATTGGAAAATGCCATCTCTAGCAACCTTCATGGAGTGTGTCACTCAGGAGTAGGACAAACTAGTTCAGATGGGCACCATAAAATTGAAGGACGAAGCACTGGCAATGGGTGTTTCGAATGCTACCAAAGGAAAGCAGAAAGAAAAGGGTTCGAAGCAGCCAGAGAAGAGGAAGTTTGATAAAACCAAGCCTATAGATGGAGGTTCGAATCCTTCAAAGGAGAAGGACAAGAAGGGAAAGGAAAAGACCAAATGCACCTATTTTCATAAGGGATGGCATCCAGAGAGCTCATGTATGAAGAAAACCATTGACTCAATGGCGCAGCTGCTGGAGAAGAACAACATCCCAGTCCTTGAGGGTGCAAGGAAGAAAGAAAGCACCTCAAATCCTGACAATAAGGAGAACTGTCATGCTTTGGTAGCAGGTATTTTGAATCCCTCATCATTTATCATTGATTCAGGAGCTTCCAGGCATACATTTTTCATCCAGAGATCTCTTCTTTCTATGCATTCGAATGGTGGCCCAACAGTTTTAATGGGAGATGATTCAGAAAACCAGACCAAGGGGATTGGTAGGATTGACTTGGAGCATGGCTATTTCAGTGATGTGCTCTATGTACCCTCATTGGCTGCAAATTTTCTATCAGTTTATCAAATGACCCATACAGGAGAAGCCAAGAGAGTAACATTTACTCCAGATTTGGTAGAAATCTCAGAAATTTCCTCAAATCAAATTGTGGCAGTGGGGTTTGTTGATCATCAAGAGAGAATGTACAAATTCTCCAATTTCATTTCAAATTATAGTGACCATGCTCTTGTCTCTCATGCCAATGAGACCTCCAAGTTGTGGCATGAAAGGTTTGTCCACATGAACTACAAATATCTCCAGACATTGCACAAGGATGAAATGGTAGAAGGGCTTCCTAAAATCAAATCTTCAAATGGTGCATGCATTGGTTGTGTAGTTGGAAAGCATCCAAAGCGCAGCTATGAGAAGGGAATGGCAAGAAGAGCCACTCAACCACTTGGATTGGTACATTCAGAACTCATTGGTCCTCTTCCCACTCCATCATATGGTGGATCAAGGTATATACTCACATTCATAGATGACTACTCTCGATTCTGCTAGGTATACTTCCTTAAATTGAAATTAGAAGTGTTTGAGAAATTGAAGATTTGGAAGGCCTTAGTGGAGAATCATAGTGGTCATAAGATAAAAATCCTTAGGACTGATAATGGAAAAAAGTATGTGAATAATAACATTCAGCATCTTTGTGAGGAATGTGGCATCTAAATGCAACATTCAATCCCCTACACACCTCAGCAAAATGGTGTGGCAGAGAGGAAAAATAGATCTCTCAAAGAGATGGCCACTTGCATGATTGAAGCTAGGGATCTAAGCCCTAAGTTATGGTCTGAAGCCATCAATTGTGCCGCTCATATTCAGAACAGATCCTTTCACAAATCAGTCAAAGCTAAAACCCCCTATGAGGCATGGTTTGGCCAAAAACCAAATGTGTCAAATTTTAGAATTTTTGGATCTAGAGCATGGGCTCGAATTCCATCAGAAAAGAGGAAGGCTTTGGAGCCACAGAGCAGATAATGTATCATGTTTGGATATGGTGAAGACACAAAGGGTTACAATCTCTTTGACACATCCACACTCAAAACTTTCATTGAGAGAAGTGTGCAATACGAAGAAGAACCAATTCCTGATTTTGAGCTTGCACCGGGGGAATGCTCTTCTCCTCCACACCTTAATGAAATAAGTGATGATTCAAGTTCTGATTTTTCTGATATTGTTGAAGATGACATGGCTGAATATTAAATTTCTGTACATGAGTCATCATCAAGGCCCAAGTGGGATGAAAAAATCATACAAGCTACAAGTGAATTGGTAGGCAATCCCCAAGAGCCTAGGAAAACTAGATCTCAAGCAATCAATGCTTCCTTTGCAAATGAAAGTGAACTGGTTGATCACTGTTATATGTTGATTGGATCTGATCCAAAATCATATCAGGAAGCTCATCATGATCCAAGGTGTAGAACAGCAATGCAAGAAGAATTCCAATCTCTCCAAGAGAACAAAACATGGGATTTGGTGTGTCTTCCTCCCAAGAGAAAGCTTGTGCAATGTAAGTGGATTTTTTGAACCAAACCTGTTGCTGATGGTTCTGATCTGAAGTATAAGGATTGGTTAGTGGCTAATGGATACTCACAAATTCATGGTGTGGATTATATAGAGACCTTTGCACCGGTTGCAAAGATGGACTCAATTAGACTAGCTCTAGCCATGGCAGCTAGTAAGGGTTGGGAAGTTCACCATATGGATGTTAAAAGTGCATTCTTACATGGTGATCTATAGGAATAGATATATATGCAGCAACCTGAAGGTTTCCAAGAGGATCCCTCACTTGTTTTCAGGTTGAAGAAGTCACTCTATGGACTCAAGCAAGCCCCCAGGTCTTGGTATGCCAAAATGGATGCTTTTTTGCTCTCAATTGGTTTCTTTCGATGCAAGTCTGATCCAAATGTTTATTTGCAGAAATGTGATGATAATTTGAAGGTAATTGGACTGTATGTTGATGATATTTTAATTACAGGGAGCTGCAACAAACAAATTGGCTCAATCAAAGCATCTTTGCACAGTATATTTGCCATGAGCGACCTAGGATTGCTAAGGCAATTTTTGGGTTTGGAAATTGAGCAAACTGAGAGAGGTATATTGCTAAGTCAATATAAGTATGCTTTAGACCTATTATTGAAGTTTAAAATGGCTGAATGTAAGTCATCCAAGTGCCCATTCCTTTCAGGCATAAAACTAGGTGAATTTGAAGACTCTCCATTGGTGGATTGCACACTCTACAAGCAGCTAGTTGGAAGTTTGATGTACCTTACACATACAAGACCTGATTTGTATTATGATATAATTGTTGTCACAAGATATATGCAGCAGCCACATGAGATCCATTGGAAGGAAGCCAAAAGGATCCTTCAATATGACCAAGGAACAAAGAGCTTTGGGGTACAGTATGCAGCTGGTTCTTCACTACAACTAGCTGGATTTTCTGATTCTGATTGGGCTGGAGATCCCATTGATAGAAATTCCACTTCAGGTTTTGTTTTCATGTTTGTTGAAGGTCCCATTTTCTGGTCAAGTAAGAAACAACACACTATTTCACTTTCATCAGCAGAGGCCGAGTACAGGGTAGCAGTGAACGCAGCCACATAGTGTGTTTCGTTGCAAGGTATTCTTCGGGAGTTTGGTGTTGCTATTGATTCTCCAACCAACATTTGGGTGGATAATCAAAGTGACATCAAGATATCTACTGATCCATTACAGAGGCAGAGAACAAAGCACACTGAAATCCATATGCACTACATTCGGGGCTTGGTGCATGACAGAGTGATTTTCTTGCAGTATTGCCCATCCACCGAGCAAACTGCTGATATTTTCACCAAGTGTTTTGCTAAGAAGACCTTCACTCACTTGAGAGCTTTGCTTGGAGTGAGTGATGGATGGTGATTGCTGCAATTTTATTGCAGGTTCAGCCCCATGTCCATTTTAGAGGGAACTTTTTATCCCATGTGGTTTTACTTCTTGTCCTCAATTTACATGGATAAATAAAATTTATGTTTGTAATGAGGTGACTTGAGCCTTTGTTTCCAAGGATTCCTACTTTAATTTCATGAGATGTACTAAGTTCTAGTTAAGGGCGGGTGTTAGAACAGTAATCCATACTTAGTACCATAGTCCATAACCTTAGTCAATTTTATTGCCACATGTGCATTATTACACCATAATTTGGACTAGGTGACTTTAGTTGGTCAAATATCCACTTTTGAGAGTGTTCACACCTGTTTCTAAGCAAACCAGCTCACCCAAACTCCATTTTTGTCCACAAGTGCACCCTCATTAAATCCAGGAGCGCTCTCCTTCCTTGAATTGGGTAATCTCTGTTGACTAGGAGCGCTTAGGTTGATTTTGCCCATTTTTGGCTAGATTTGGAGCATTTATTGCTTCCTTGGACCTCCCACACACCTCTATTTGCTCACCCATGCATGCCTTGGCCTCATTTAAGACTTGGTATGCTTCAGCCACCTTCACACTAGAATTCGTGACTATTTGGGATGATTAGGGTTGAGTTGGACCCACCTAGGGGGGGATTGAGGCCAATTTTGCAATTTAGCTTGTACACTCATATTGAGCTATCTAATGCTCTCAAATTTTTCCATGATGTAATAAAAACATGTTCTAAACATTTTCACATGTTAGACAGACTGATAATGCAAAGTTTTAGTTCACATTGTGTGTAAATTTTTCTTATTTTCAAGCTATTTTGCTGGTTATTGCAAATTATTCAATTTTGTGAGGTTCTCCATAGCTCCAGGATCTACTATGAATCAAAATACTCACAATTATGTACAACAACATCTAGTGAGAATGTTTTCATATAATCTTAAAAGCTATTGGGAATGCCCTACATATAACTACAACATCACCTCTAGGAACTCAGTAGGACGGTATTGGATGGTGGTATGGGACGTTAGTACGAGCAAATTCCCTACAAGGGAGAAGCTCATACTCACTTCATTTTCATGGTATGGATGAGGGAAAATAGCCCCAAAAGACTGAGAGTTTTCAATTCTTTAGGTGTTTGTGTGAGTTGTTGTAGTGAAACCATGAGGAATTCAACAAATGTTTGTCTATTAGATGGAGGAATGTGATTATGAAATGTTATTGGTGGTGATGCAAGTAAATTTTTTTTATTATCTTCATGAAAGGTTGAAAGCATTGCTTGGTGCATGTTGTAGTTTTTTTTTGGTAAGATGTTTTTATTGTCTATGTTGAAGATTAAGAAGACTAAAATAGATCTATCATACAAGTCATGAAGAAAAACCAAAATAGATGCCATTCAAACAAGTGAATGAAGACTAAAATACATTTAACAAGATAAAATTGTCACCATACCTCAAGGATTATGACTTCTCTTTGCTTCAAATGTAAAATGCTCCTTTGATGTGTCCACTATATGTAAGAAGAGTTCATGTGTGTCCAAGTAGCATGAGAATTAAATCCAAGGAGCCAAATAGAGTCCAACTGTTATGTATTCACTCAAATGATCCAAATAGAGCCCAAGAGGTGTGTATTCAATCCAAATAGTCAAATAGAGCCCCAAATGTTGTGTATTCTATCCAAATGGTCAAGGAAGGTCCAAATGGTGTATGAATTCAATATAAAATGTAAATGCTTATTGGATTGTGCATGAAAACAACCAACAAAATGCGATGAAGCAGGGAGAAAATGTGGGAGAAGAGTGTGGGTGTTTTTCTAAATTTCATCTTCAGCAGGGACGCGCACATGCCAAGGAGCGCGTGGGCGCCATGAGCGCATGTGCACCCTTGTTGAACGTTGTATAGTTCGGTGGGTAATGTCCACTCCATTTATTACCCAACAAATCTAAATGTGTCGGTTTATTCCTAGATCCCCTCCCCCATAAAATCCTTTAGGCCCTATTCTAACCCATAATCCCTAAGTGCATTTAAGTGCTTCTAGGTGTTTAGGGGTGATGATGGAGATGTTGATGAGGAAGGGGGAAATGGAAATGAAGATGAGGAGGATGATGTAGATGATGATGATGATGGTGAAGATGATATTGATGATGATGATGATAATAAGGATGAATATGTCAAGATGATGATGACGATGGTGATGAGGACATGGCGATGATGATGATGAATATGGTGATGATGATGGAGATGTTGATGAGGAAGGGGGAGATGACATTGATGATGAAGAGGAGAACGATGATGATGGGGAGGAGGAGGAGGAGGATGATGGTGAAGATGATGATGATGATGGTGATGATGAAGAGGAGGATGATGATGATGATGATGATGAGGATGATGGTGATGAGGATGATGATGGTGACGGTGATGATGATGATCTTGATGAAGATGTTGATGATGATGATGATGATGATCATCATCATCATCATCATCATCATCTTCATCACCATCATCATCATCATCCTCATCACCACCATCCTCATCTCCATCAACATCATCTTGTTCATCATCATCACCATCATGATTGTGATCATCATCATCACCATCTTCATCACCATCATCATAATCATCCTCATCACCATCATCCTCATCTCCATCATCATCATCATCCTCATGATGTTGATGATGATGAGGATGAATATGGTGATGATGATGATGATAAATATCAATATGGTGATGATGATGATCATGATGCTAATGACACTAATGATGATCATGATGAATATGGTGATGATGATGATGAATATGGTGATGATGATGATCTGATGATGGTGATGGTGATGAAGATGAAGATGATGATGATGATGATGATGATGATGATGATGAATATGGTGATGATGATGATGAAGATGATGATGAAGAGGAGGATGATAATGAGGATGATGAGGATGATGGTAATGATTATGAAGATGATCATCATCATCATCATCAACATATTCATCGCCATCACCATCATCATCCTCATAACCATCATCCTCTTCAGCATCATCATCATCATTGTCATCATCATCATCACCATCATTATCATCATCCTCATCATAATCTTCATCACCATTTCCATCATCATCAACATCTTCATCATCATATATCACCATCATCATCATCATCATCATCTCATCATCATCATCATCATCACCATCAGCATCAGCATCAACATCTTCATCATCATTGTCATCTCCCCCTTCCTCATCAACATCTCCATCATCATCAGATCAACATCTCCATCATCATCATCATCATCTTCATCACCATCATCATCATCATCAACATCTTCATCTCCATCATCATCATCTTCTTCATCCTCATCACCATCATCATCATCACCATCATCATCATCATCAACAACACCATCATCATCATCATCCTTCTCATCATCGCCATCATCTTCATCATCGTGCTCCTCTTCATCATCATTTTCATCTCCCCTTCCTCATCAACATCTCCAACATCATCATCTTCATCATCATCAACATCATCTTCATCACCATCGTCATCATCATCAACATCTTCATCATCATCACCATCATCACCATCATCAATTCATCACCATGATGATGATGATGGTGATGGTGATGAGGATGAAGAAGATGATGACGATGGTGATGAAGATGATGTTGATGATGATGAAGAAGATGATGATGATGGAGATGTTGATGAGGAAGGGGGCGATGGCAATGGTGATGAAGATGCTGATGGTGATGATGAGATGATGATGATGATGATGATGGTGATGGTGATGAGGAAGGGGGAGATGACAATGATGATTAAGATGTTGATGGTGATGATGATGGTGATGATGAGATGATGATGGTGATGATGATGATGATGGTGATGGTGATGGTGATCAAGATGTTGATGATGCATTAGAGAGATTTTGAGGTCAAAAAAGGGCCTCCTAAGAGATGTACTACAAAAATATGAGATATATTAAAATATTATGAATTGGGGGTTTTATGGGGTAGGTATATATGACAAGTCACCTCCCACACTATTTTCTATGCACAATATAAATAACCATGGTTGAGTTACTTTTCAAAATTCACTAGAAATAAAATTAATAAAATAAGTCTACATTGATGTGACTAAGATTCATTGTAAATTCCCAAAAATGTATTGTCCTTTAACATTTATTTGTCTTGAACTTGCAAATGAAATTAAATAATAAAAAACATTTTTAAGAGTTTTTTTTTAAATTTTATGTTGACTTTTTATATTTAGTACTTTTCTCATGAATTTAATAATGTAATTTAATTGAGAATTTATTTACATGTAAAATGTCAATAATATTATTATAATCCACATTGTATAATTATTATTATTATTATTATTTATTAAATCTATTATTATTCTTTATTAGTTTGACATTATGTTATTAAATAGAATGGAGTGAATATATAATTTAAAATTAAAAACATAAAAATGATAATATATTATTTTATAAAAAAATGTGAAAGGACTTTCTTTATGAATTAAGAGTGCTTCACTTGAAAATGACAATAATATTATTTTATGTGAAAGTGTGAAAAGACATTCATTATGAGTACTTTACTTGAAAATGACAATAATATTATTTTATGAAAAGACTATCATTATGAGTACTTTACTTTATGACTTAAAAGTACTTACACCACTACCTTGGTTAACTATGTGTTTTCATCCACCATAGAAAATTTGACAAATAAGCATTCTTAACTCATGCAATGCCATCTCACCAAGGGGGATGATGTCATCTACTAGAATGTGATTGGTTATATTTTATAGTACATTTTCTTTGTTTTGAGGCCCTTTTTTGACCTCAAAATTTCTCTAATGGATGACGATGGTGATGAAGATGATGATGATGATCAAGAAGAATATGATGATGATGGAGATGTTGATGAGGAAGGGGGAGATGACAATGATGATGAAGAGGAGGACAATGATGATGATGAGGATGATGGTGATGATGATGCAGATGAATCATCATCATCATCATCATCATCATCCTCTTCATCATCATCATTATCATCTTCATCACCATCATCATCAACATCATCATCCCAATTATTGTCATCACCATCACCATCAACATCATCATCATCATCATCATCACCATCATCATCATCATCCTCATCATCATCTTCATCACCATCATCATCATCATCATCAACATCTTCATCATCATCACCAACATCATCATCATCATCATCATCTCATCATCTAATCGTCATCATCATCATCACCATCATCATCACCATCAACATCACCATCAACATCTTCATCATCACTGTCATCATCCCTTTCCTCATCAACATCTCCATCATCATCTTCATCCTCATCACCATCATTCTCATCACCATCACCATAGTCATCATCATCATCATCATCACCATCATCATCATCATCCTTGTCATCATCTTCATGACCATCGTCATCATCAACAACATCTTCATCATCATCACCATCATCATCATCATCATCATCATCATCATCATCATCACCATCATCATCACCATCATCATCACAATCACCATCAACATCTTCATCATCATTTTCATCTCCCCCTTCCTCATAAACATCTCCATCATCATTATCATCATCTTCATCAACATCGTCACATCATCAACATTTTCATCTCCATCATCATCATCTTCTCATCCTCATCACCATCATCCTCATCACCATCACCATCACCATCATCATCATCATCATCATCATCATCATCATCATCTCATCATCACCATCATCATGACCATCTTCATCACCATCAACATCTTCATCATCATTGTCATCTCCCCCTTCCTCATCAACGTCTCCATCATCATCTTCATCATCATCATCATCATCTTCTTCTTCTTCATCAGCATCATCATCATCATCAACATCTTCATCACCATCACCATCATCATCATCATCATCATCATCATCTCATCATCACCATCATCATCCTCATCACCATCAACCTCTTCATCATCATCATCATCATCATCATCATCACCATCATCATCATCATCATCACCATCCTCATCATCATCTTCATCACCATTTTCATCATCATCAACATCTTCATCATCATCATCATCATCTTCATCACCATCGTCATCATCATCAACATCTTCATGACCATCACCATCATCATCACCATCAGCATCTTCATCAACATTGTCATCTCCCCCTTCCACATCAACATCTCCATCATCATCATCTTCTTCTTCATCACCATCGTCATCATCAACAACATCTTAATCACCATCATCATCATCATCATCTAATCATCACCATCATCATCCTCATCACCATCATCCTCTTCATCATCATCATCATCATCATCATCATCATCATCACCATCACCATCATCATCATCATCACTATCATCAACATGATCATCATCATCATCATCATCTTCATCACCATCATCATCATCATCAACATCTTCATAACCATGACCATCATCATCATCATCATATCATCTTCACCATCATCATCACCATCAACATCTTCATCATCATTGTCATATCCCCCTTCCTCATCAATATCTCCATCATCATCATCTTCTCTGTCATCATCACCAACATCTTCATCTCCATCATCATCATCTTCTTCATCCTCATCACCATCATCATCATCACCATCATCATCATCATCACCACCAACACCATCATCATTACCAACACCATCATCATCGTCATCCTCCTCATCATCGTCATCATCGTCATCATCCTCATCATTGTCCTCCTCTTCATCATCATTTTCA
This sequence comes from Larix kaempferi, assembly GCA_027924585.1. Lineage (NCBI taxonomy): Eukaryota > Viridiplantae > Streptophyta > Pinopsida > Pinales > Pinaceae > Larix > Larix kaempferi. Next base: position 21,423,742 of record BSBM01000114.1, read on the forward strand.
TCTCCCCCTTCCTCATCATCATCAACATCATCTTCATCACCATCGTCATCATCATCAACATCTTCACCATCATCACCATCATGATGATGATCTGGTGATGATGATCAAGATGTTGATGATGATGACGATGGTGATGAAGATGATGACGATGGTGATGAAGAAGATGATGATGATGGATATGTTGATGAGGAAGGGGGAGATGACAATGATGATGAAGAGGAGGAGGATGATGATGATGAAGAAGATGATGATGATGGAGATGTTCATGAGGAAGGGGGAGATGACAATGATGATGAAGATGTTGATGGTGATGATGATGGTGATGATGAAAAGATGATGATGATGATGATGATGATGATGGTGATGGTCATGAAGATGTCAATGATGATGATGACAATGATGAATATTATGATGATGATGATGATGATTATGATGAAGAAGATGATGATGATGGAGATGTTGATGAAGAAGGGGGAGATGACAATGATGATGAAGAGGAGGACGATGAGGATGATGAGGATGATGGTGATGATGATGATTATCATCATCATCATCATCATCTTCATCACCATCATCATCATCATCATCCTCATCCTCATCACCATCATCCTCATCACCATCATCACCATCATCCTCATCATCATCTTCATCACCATTGTCATCATAATAAACATCTCCATCATCATCACCATCATCATCATCATCATCTCATCATCATCATCATCATCAACATCTTCATCATCGTTTGCTCTGGGGGCACGAAACCCAAACCATCACATTTGTCAGGCAAACCTTCGTAGTGAGCTATGGGTTTGCCATCTTGCAACCGAAGGGAAACGTAATACCATGAATCGTCACCATTGCCAAGCTGAAACTCAAGACTGCTGGAAACAATTCTCAGACGACGGGTGTGGGTCATAATGAATTGAGAAACTAATTGAGGGAAAACGCAGTGAGAATATGAGACGGTTGCATAGTGAAATGCATGCAGAATGAATGAAGAGTGGGTGGCAAGTGTTAGTGTTTTTCAGAATTTACTTCAATCTGATATAGGATCTTAACTGAGAGAATAACATGTACATCATATCTATAGCATATCTATAGCATGTCAATCATGGACACAATAATGCCAGCACACAAGAGACATAGAGTTTCAACGGGGAAAACCAAGCAAGTGAAAAACCCCGCAACTTCTCAGAGATAGAAAGAACAATGATACAACCAAAGTACAAGAGATAGTCTTCTCCTAGCAGATGATCCTCCTCCTCACAAGTGCACCACTTTCTGAGAGAGATAGAAGTGAGTAATGAGTGATCAAATAGAGATCTCCCTATCTCTATTTATACTTGTCTTGTCCTACCCAATAAACCAGTGGGGCTGACTTGTCTAGCTTAGCCTAATAACCCATGGTTACATTAATCCGGGCTGACCCCACACTTGGTGGTCTAATAACCCATTTACCCACATGACTCATACAGGGCCGACCCCATCAAGGTGGTCTAATAACCCATCAAGTATAAGTTACGACACTTACAATATAATGACGACACTTTCGTATAGAGGAATAATAACATCTCTATAGGAATACAAACACTTACGTATAGAGGAATAATAACATCTCTTTAGGAATACAATATACATGGGTAAAATACATTCTGAAGTTACCTATACATCAACACTCCGTCTTAACTAGGAAGGTATTTCTTGACACAGATATGTTAGTACAAGTCTTCTTCTCTGGATCATCATCAACGGATCATCGTCTTCAAATCATCGCCATAGTCACTGCTGCTGCTATCTCAATCAATCTTTGATATACTTGTCATAGGAAGTTCTACAGAGCCAGTCCTTTTTCATACTGGATGTAGGCCCACCACCTGCAGGTCTTCATAATCACTGGCCATACTGTGGAATCCTCGGGACTTATTACGTGCGTCACAATACCTCGAAATAGTATCCCAAGACCATTTATGTGCCGAAGCACAACCGACAAGATCTCCCAGGTCCACTTACATGTGATTGTCACAAAACTTTAAAAGAGTGTCTTGCAAAGCAAGATCTCTAAAGAGCAACTGAGGCCTTTTTCATCCTATCCAGATCTCTAGGACTTATTACATGTGACCCCTACCATAATGCTTCAAAAGAGCATCCCAGGACTTATTACGGGCACACAACCCAACCTATCGGATCTCCCAGGTCTACTTACATGTGGTCATGGCAATTCCTTGAAATAGAATCCTAGGACTTATTACGGGCACACAACCCAACCTATCGGATCTCCCAAGTCTACTTATATGCCATAGGACAATGCCTCGAAAGAGCATCCCAGGTTGCTATGAGCACACAACTCTACTTGTCAGATCTCCCAGGTCTACTTATATGTCCTTCCAGAGCAGTGCCTCGAAAGAGAATCCCAGGCTGTTACGAGCACACAACTCTACCTGTCGAATCTCCCAGGTCTACTTATATGCTCATCTGCACAACCTGCCCACGTCCACAGAGTATGAACCTGATACTCACCATACATCATCCTGATGTACATCATCACATGATCAACCTGATCATCATCACTGCATCATCTTGATGCATGTCATCTGGAGCAACATCCTGAAGCTCGTCATCCATGATCATCCTGATCATACAATGCATCCACCTAATACATACCAAGTATCTACCTGATACATATCATCATATATGATACACCTGATCATACAATGTATCCATCTGATACATACACAGATACATGATCCACCTGATCATACAATGTATCCATTTGATATATATCAACATACATGATCTACCTGATCATACAACGTATCAACCTGATACATATATATATACATGGTCCAAGCATCCAACATGATGCATATACATACATATAAATGATCCAACTAATCATATCCAACATCCAACATGATGCACACATACATACATATAAATGATCCAACTGATCGTATCCAGCATCCAACATTATGCATACATACATACATACATATAAATGATCCAACTAATCATACAGAGAAGAAAATAAAACATCGTCCTGATGCTCATCATCTAGCACTTATATCCACATCCATGGGAAGGATCCTCCTCTCACCATGCTTGGAATGGATCCAGCAAATGTGTCCATCACTTCTTCCTCGAAGTGTTGTCAATCTGAAGAACACCAAGCCTCTCTCTGAAGTATTCGAACTTCACTCTGGATAGTGGTTTCGTCAACACATCTGCAATCTGCTCATCCGTCGCAATATACAGGAGCTTCACTGCTCCTCTCTGCACCATATCCCTGATATAGTGATATTTGATCTCAATGTGCTTCAACCTGTCATGGAACACTAGGTTCTCAGACAACTACAGACAACTCTGGTTGTCACAAAAGATGCAGGTAGCATCCAATGGGAGATCAAATAACTCAGAAAGTAGCTTCCTAAGCCATACTGCCTCACAACTAGCCGAACAAGATGCAACATACTCTGCTTCGGCTATACTCAGTGCTACGCGAGACTGCTTCCTGCTAAACCAAGAGATCACACTTGATCCCATACTGAAGTAGCACCCTGAAGTGCTCTTCCGATCAATGGCACTGCCTGCCCAATCTGAATCAGCATAGCCGTCTAGGTTAAACTTTTGATTCGCATCATACTTGAGCCCATAGTCAACTGTACCCTTCAGGTACCTTAGAATATGCTTTGCATCTATCAGGAAAACATGTCTTGGATCTATCAAATACTGGCTCAAGGTGTTCACCGCAAAGTAGATGTTTGGTCTCGTATTCGTCAGGTACATCAAGGACCCAATCATCTGACGATACACACTGACATCAACTGGATTAAATGAAGCATCACATAGAAGCTTCAGGTTCGATGCCATAAATGTGGCCATGTCCTTGCAGTCCATCATCCCGAACCTCTGCAGGATCTTTACTGCATACTTCCCTTGTCCAAGGAAGATTCCATCTGCACTCTGCCACACCTCCATACCTTAAAAATAGTACATCATTCCCAAGTCGTTCATCTCGAAATCGGTAGCAAGCTTCCTCTTGGTATCAACAATCAAACTATCTTCACTTGTTACAAATAGGTCATCCACATACAAGAGTAGCATCACATTATTTCCTTCCTTAACCTTCTAGTAAAGGTTAGAGTCTGCTTTACTCTTGGTAAAGCCCAAATTGGATAGAAAGTTGTCCATCCTACCATACCAAGTCCTAGGAGCTTGCTTCAAGCCATACAAGGCTTTCTTCAACCTACACACATATGACTCTCTATCATGTGTCTCAAACCCGAGTGGTTGCTCCACATACACTTGCTCTTCGACTACACTATTCAAGAAGGCTGTCTTGACATCCATCTGGTGTATCTTCCATTTCATCACTGCAGCTAGAGCAAGTACTAATCTGATGGAAGTGTGCCTGGCTATAGGTGTAGAATTCTCTTCATACTCAACACCTCTTTCTGGGAGAAGCCACGAGTTACAAACCTCGCTTTGTATTTCTCCATGCTACCATCTACAGCATGCTTGATCTTATGGATCCATTTGGAAGTAACAACAGAATTCCCTTCAGGTCTTGGGACTGCATCCCAAACATCATTCTTCATGATCGACTAGTACTCCTCGATCATGCCATTTTTCCCGAATCCTGGGAACTTCAATATCTTCAATAGATAACTTTGTTGCTGAACAAATGTTGTAGTCCTTCTTTTGTAGGTGATGGTATACAATATTTCCTACAAAACAAGTTAAATTGCATGATTAGAGACATCTCATTGTTTTCAGAACAAATTCTTACACATAAATAAATATGTCATACAGTCATGCAATTATCTTAGCCAATGCTTCAATACAACATTTATCCATATCCCGTAACTTTCTAGATGCCTTCCAATCTCTTCCAGAACATTGTTTGAGAGTGTCCACAACTCCCAACATGTCAGCAAAGAGGTTCCATTTTAGATAAGTAGAAATGGAATGTTGTACAGTGCCATAGGCCACTTACCCATCACATGCATATTAGTAGTATACTGTTCATTAATGCAATTATTCTAATATGCATAATACACACCCTGAGTCTAGGAACATAAGCATATACATCTTTGAACAATATTATTTAAACAATCATATATACAAGAAATGGCAATTCAAATACTTATCCTTGTTTGTTTGTTGAGTGGACTCCCTCTCAACCTTTGCTTCCTTGCAGGAACTACTGGAGTGTGCTCCCTCTTGATCTTTGCTTCTTGGATTACCTCTCCTTGAAATTATATCCATCCTCGATCACTATGCATGCTTAATTGTGCACTAGTGTCATGATTGTGCCATCCTCAAGATCTCATACATAATCATACATTCATTAGTATAGATACTAAAACATCATAATCTTAAACATGTATAGTCATGATCATTTCAAACACAGATAATAAACATTAGTATTCAAGGTTTAATGGAATACTTTTTTTACTCATGCATATTCTTATTGACCATAGGACTCTTTTGGTTACTCATATCATCAATCAAAGTAAGAAGCATAATATGCCTAAACCCATGATTACTAACTTCAATGAATAATCATTATCAATCATGCAACAGTATCAAATCCTAACACAAGTGAGGATTCTAACTTGATATAGGAAAAACATACCTGGTTATCATATTTGCTAGTTATGTTTAGCAATGTCTTCTTGTTCTCTTCAATGACTTGTGCTAGTAACCTGCATATATCATAGGTTAAGCATTGTAGAACCAAATTATACATACCTCGTAAGTAGATCTTCTATGTGATCCATGAAAATGGATGAATCTTTGTTTTCATGTCACCATGATCATATGTTCTTGAAATAGAACATGATTTGTCTTTCTTAATGTACCTTTCATGTTAGCGGACAACATAAACCTCATACAATACCATAATGCATTAGTATAATCATAAGTGTCAAAACCCTAATCAATGAATATCTTCTATTGTGCATTCATAATTTTATTAAGGTGATACGACAAGTCTAAAGTTAATCAAGATTGTACTAACCTTAATGAAGACAAACATACCATAAAATTAATCATGAACAGATCTCGAAACATACATGGATAAGTCATACCTGTTGAGATTGCTTGTAATCTTCTTATGTAAGGCCTTAACCTTATCTCCCTCTGAAACTGGAACTTCTTCACTTATGCAGGTGACCAGTCCATTCTCTTCTAGGATTAACCCAATCCACTTGATTTGAAGAAACTAGATTTGGAGCTGGATTAGGGTTTGTTAGAGAAACCTTAAAAATTCAAACTTTGAATTTCAAACTTCTGAAAGGATAGAAAGATGCACCTTGATGAGTTGATCAAGCTGGTATACTCATAATTTGAAAACTGCAAAGTTTCACCCCTCAAAATTGCCTTTGAAACTTCTGGATCTTCTAAATAGGATCCTGAACTAGGGTTTGATAAAGCCCACCCTTCTGGCCAACCAAAAGGTTTGATCCAAAGCTCTAAACTTCTATTTTTCTAAGGAGCTTCAAGTCATGGTCACAGACTTCAAATATTCCAACTTTTACAGAAGCCCTAATTTTCCACTTTTCCGATCAAACTCCAAAACTAGGGTTTGATCAAGCCTGGACTTCTGCCCAACCAAAAAATTTGATCTTGGCCTCTAAAATTTCGATTTTGATGAGTAGCATTCAGCCATGTTCTCTGATTACAAAAATTCCAACTTTCTCCGAAACCCTAATTCCTGGAGCCATGAATGAAGTTGCTCAAAATCCAATTATGTTTTGATATAAATATGCACCTGATTGTTTCTAGTGTAACTCCTAAATTACGATTCCAAAGGGTCTAAAAACTCTACCTGTGGTAGCCCAACCTATCATCTTTCCAACGCCACAGGTCTGACCTCAATTGGATTCTATGAGAGAGAGTTCTGCCAAGTGTCGTAATGTGACCTGTTTATGGGATAAAAAAGGAGAGTGAAATTGTACGACGTGCCACATGTCTCTAGTTCACTTTAGGCCTCTGAACCTTCAGCCTATAAAATTAGAGTCCGTTCCCTACTTGTCACTTTTTACGAAATTTTATTTGGAGCTTCCTAGCCCAAGTTATGACCTTTTTGCCTAGGTCAACTATTTATGACTGAGATATGGAAGAGGCAGAAACCCTGAATTGTACAGATCATAAAACACAAAGTACAATGAATTAGAAGTTGTGCTTCAGACACAAGGTACATGGGGATCTTATCTTTGACCTGTAATAATTTTCGATCCGGCAACCTTGCCGAAATGGATTTATAGAGAAAGTACTATGATGACTGGTTTTTTCTATATCAAGCCCTAGCATCGCAAGTGCAACAAGTGTCATACATGCCATACCATGCCTTCTTTCAGGCTAGCTCTGATACCATGTTAGTTTTTTTCAGAATTTACTTCAATCTAATATAGGATCTTAAATGAGAGAATGATATGTACAACATATCTACATTATATCAATCATGGACACAATAATGCAATCACACAAGAGACACAGAGTTTCACCGGGGAAAACCAAGAAGGTGAAAAACCCCGCAACTTCCTCAGAGATAGAAAGAGCAATGATACAGCCAAAGTACAAGAGATATTCTTCTCCTAGCAGATGATCCTCCTCCTCACAAGTGCGCCACTTTCTGAGAGAGATAGAAGTGAGTAATGAGTGATCAAATAGAGATCTCCCGATCTCTATTTATACTTGTCCTGTCTTTCCCAATAAACCAGTGGGGCCGACTTGTCTAGCTTAGCCTAATAAACCATGGTTACATTAATCCGGGCTGACCCCACACTTGGTGGTCTAATAACCCATTTACCCACATGACTCATACAGGGCCGACACCATCAAGGTGGTCTAATAACCCATCAAGTATAAGTTACGACACTTACAATATAAATGATGACACTTCCGTATAGAGGAATAATAAGATCTCTATAGGAATACAAGCACTTCCGTATAGAGGAATAATAACATCTCTATAGGAATACAAGCACTTCCGTATAGAGGAATAATAACATCTCTATAGGAATACAATATACATGGGTAAAATACATTCCGAAGTTACATATACATCAACAGGGAGAGAAATGGCTGTAGGACGTCGTATGAGAGGATATGGCGATGGGAATTGATTGATAAGGTCAAATTAAATTCACACGGTGGTAATAAACTACACTTGTGTCTTCCATTGTCAGCTACACTTCAATCTTGAAGGTGGTAGCCTTGGGACTAGACATAGGTCGCAGGTTCGAATCTCTTCAATTAAGTTTGTACCCTGTTACTTTTTCGCTGCAACTTATATGTTTTATTTAATTTCATTTGTCAACTTTACGTATCCCTTTATATGTTTTCTTTAATTTCCTTTGTCAACTTTATGTATCCCCTTGAGAAAGGAAATTAAAGAAAACATATAAAGGGATACCTTGTTTTTGAAAAATAAAATGTGTGTGCAAATAATGCGTACTTGTAGCTACGTGTGTGCACATGTAAATCTGTGTGCACGCCTTAAACACGTGTGCGCGCCACATTTTCGCGCACGCGTGTCTAAATACAAATTGTTTTTGTTTCCCTTGCAGGCTTGGAATTAGCTTCGGATTGTACCTTGAGGCTTGGTCCGATTTATGGCAGAACACATCAAATGTTGTAACTTCATGTTTTTCAGAACTAGTTCCGCATATGCTCCATGAGTGCACTGCAGATGAAATTGCACACACTTGTCGAGCTCTGTGTGCAGATTCTAAATATATATTTTTTGAATAGATCTGTTGTTGTTTTCTATTTTTAATTCATTTTTAACTGCACTCATGACAAATTTGTAAAAAACATAGATGTTTATTTGCCCTATAACTTTTGATTGGCTTACCTATTTCGAAAACGGAAAAGAACCCGAACAAGAGTACGAAAAATACCTACAACCTAAAAAAAGAAGTATTTTGATTATTTTTAGGCCATGATATGGTGGCTCAACACATGACCATGTTGTTTTAGGGCTTCACTCACTTCGGTAATTTAAAAAATATATAAAATTAACTATTAAAATTTTGGAAAAATAACCCCGCACAATATTAGTCTATTGCCTATGCCTCTACATATTTGTTTTCTCATAAATTGAAAATTTACATAGCAAAAAGGTGGACCAACAAAAACATGTGCATTATGTTTTAGAAAAAAAATAACATACCAATCTTCGAATAATGACATTTTGGGATGGTTATACCACTTGTCCATAAATACAAGTTATATATTCCGGAAGGTCATCCGTTTTTCTACGTTTCATCTTTTTACACCTAATCCGAAAACGTTTTGTAGGTACCTCTAATAATTAATTTTAATGATAATATTTATGTTTTTCTAGAATGTCATTGCAACTAGCGTGTCATAATTGGGTATCATTACCTTGCACCAACCCCTATCCGTCATGCATACTTCCCAAAAGATTAACTATATCTTTTAGGTTTTGGATTGATTCCTTGAGCATGGAATTCTCTTTTATCTTATCCGTCATTAATGGCATTGAGTTTTGTAGTAAGATCTAAAAAGCAATGGTAATCCAAGGTGTCAAGCCTTTTATCAAGTATAGTGTTAAAGTGATTCATCTTGGTGTCCATGGGAGCCACCAAAATGATAACCATATCCAGTAGAGTGTTAAAGTGATTCATCTTGGTGTCCACGGGAGCCACCAAAATTATAACCATAACCATGGAGTGAGACCACGATTATCATCACCTCAAGGATTTTGATGTGGTAAAGTAATCTACAATCGTAATGTTGGGTCCAGAGAAAGAATGTTGATAAACAATGGTACCACAACGATCATTAACATAGAATAATGAGTGATTAGATAGATGTCCTATATCTTCTAAGCTTACATTTTTTATATTTCAATTTATGTAGGAATTTTACCTCTATGTAATAGATGCTAGGTTTTGTAGTGTTCTAAGCCCAATGGATTTTCATTTTCTATAGATTAACTATATATTGGTAGAGTACTAATTGATCAAGCCCTCATTGGTGCTGCTCAATTACCTAGGTACTTGAGAGTAATCTTAGGTACTTGAGAGTAATCTTCCTAATTCATGTGCTCAATGTCACTGTATAATACCAAAAGGTTGATTCAATTATTTAATGCTTGTTTTTGGGATTTTCAATATACCCGAGGGTATGTGCAAGTAAAATTCAATGTTGTACGAATAAGGTTACTTAAATTCGATATATATATTCACCATAATTATACCTATTGAATGACAAATCATTATGTTATTTAAAAACATTGAAACATGTGTCTAACTTAAAAAAATTATAAAATGCATGGGTATGCCAGCTCAAAAGTATGTTATGATACCACTTATAATGTCCTTAACCTTAAAATTATAAAGCATAATAACAAAATGTGATAAACCACTTAATTGAAAATACAAGATAAAAATAAATAAAAATTCAATAAAGAATAATGGTATTTAAAAGAGAGAAAAATATTCATATACCATATCAATAATAAAAAGTGACCCTTTTACTTTGAGTAATGAGTAAGCATCAAGTACCTATTTAATAGTCCTTGTTCAAAGAAAATTTCCTTATACATCAAATACAGTACTCTAAGTATCCTCAAGTAACGAGTTAGGATATGACCTTAACACAAATTCCTTAGAGGTTATGCTCGACAAAGTCCACATTAAAACTAAACTAATGATTAAGAACCACTAATAGCTTGCACAATACTCAACGTGATATGTGAACTTATTTAGTTTAATATTATATTAGTATTATTATCCTAGAAGAATGCACAAAGTTGGATCTATAGAGATGTGTCTATCTGCCATTTCATAAATTGCCTAGTCCTCTTAACTTTAGCTAAAACAGTTTTTATTGAAGAAATCAGGGGTAGGAACAGCGGCAGTATTGATATTGTATGTAATGTCCCCTCCTACCATACCAGCAGGATAGAGAGGACGTGGTGCTCAATCCGGGCAATTAGCCCCATATCCATTAATTAAATTTATTGATACAAAGACATGTACATGTGCTTGCTATAGAAACACGACGGAAGTTAAACAATAGTGTTGATATCTAAGATAAGTTCAAGAAATCTGTGACAGCCATTAAATAGAGACCTTTGCAGAATTATGAAAGATCCTATGGAAATGCATATACTTTTAAAAACACAGCGGAAGTCAATTCATTAGCACATCCATCATTCATTCCAATATTCATCAAATGATCATTGCAAATTTTACACAGGAGAATACTTATCTTATGCGAAAGTAGTCCCACGCAACTAGCTATGCAACTGCAACGTTCCACCCAACCGTAGGCCAGTGTGCTCCTCAATCTCTCAGCACCACTGCCACCCCCGAGCTGGGCATGATCTCTACAAGGAACCAGGGAACAACAGACTCACACATAGCCAAGCATACACCAAGATGAGCCAAGCCAATCTACAATCGGGTTTATCAGGATGCTAGGAGATGGAAAGGGAAGAGTTGCTAAGCTAGTGAGCTCCAGCACAGAGCCAGGGATAACCTTGCAAGATCTATCTAGCTTGGCACCCACAATACCTACACACCCAGCACAAGGAAGTATTCTTTTCACTGCTGTACAGTCCCTCAAGCCATACCTTCCCTATCTAGTGCTCTCAAGGTATGCATAGAAGAGTAACCAAAGCCCTCTTGATCTTCTTGAGAGGTTGTCTCCTCCACTAGGTTTATCAAGCCACTTCTGTCACTACCACTCCCAGAACTTCAGTTCACAGGTTCAAACCAAAAACGAGGATGCACACAACAACAGAACACAATTATGGGGCAGGATAAAACGTTTTTACAGTGAGAGGCATGAGATGGGGTTTTAGCTAACTCAGGAAAACGTGGGAACCCACAAAAACGAAATGGGAAGTTGGTGAACAACCCAGGAAGCCAAATCCGTTTTTGGAAAAACGTCCCTGGACATTCAGGGGCAAAAACGACCTCTATACAGTCCCCAAAGCATGGCCCTTCTCTCCCAGGCTACTGCATGTGCAAAAACGAACTCCTAGGCATGGAAAAAATGCAGGATTTGGATGAAAAACGTGTAGGGAAAGACCCAGCTAGCTCCAACTGCGTGAAGGAGTGAAGACTGACTGTTCAGAATGGCTTTGGGCACCATTTCGTGGGTGTTTTCTTGCCCAACAAGCAAAAACACGAATTTCTAGGTTGATGGGTTACCCATGCACGAAATTGGCTGCCGTACTTCTTCATTTCCAAGGCAATAACTGCCCCAACCAATCTTTGGAAGAATTAAATGATTGGGTGCATGAGACAAAATGGGTAGTTGGTGGTTTATGGGTTTCCCCATTGACACATGGATTAATACCATTGGCTCAAGGGTTTGAATAATTTCCCTCCCTATTCCTTGTAGAATCATGCCCCATCTCTTTTGTTGCATTGCATAGCTAGTTGAGGTTTTTCCATTAAAATTCGTATTTACATGATGTCTTATTTACATTGTGCCCATCTCGCACCAGAACCATAGGCATCTATTTTTAATTGCCAATACATAAAACGCTAAATCAATGGTGGGGCCTTGGCCTTGAGCTCCTCACCATGATTAAATTACAATATTTACATCATTTACGATTTAATACAAAGGGGGTCAAAATGGGGACATTACATTGTACATATTATCCCAAATTGTAACTTGTCGAGTTCCTTCTCCAAATATTGCAGTAATTTGCTTTGCATTCGCTTCTTTATTGGCAATTGTTGAGCAACCCAATTGATCAACAAACCCATCTCCTCTTCCCTTGATATGAGGCACCTGGTAGCTCTTATGCCTGTTCACGTGATCTTCCAGTAATCTAATTCCCAATAGCTCATGATCACGAGCTGTATAAGAAACTCCTGGATAGACATCTGTAAAATCAGCTGCAATATTGGAATAGGGATGATCAGCACTTCATGTACTTAATCCATAGTCGTTTATAATCTTGTTTTGAGTTATCTGCCCATCATTCTCAGTTTTATCTTTCAACGACTGACTTTCAACAAGAGCAGGGATGGTGATTCCGGTTGATCCCTGAGAGTAATTATTGGCAGAGGCAGGAGCTTCATGAGGTGGTACTGTAGTCCTGCATGACTCTATTATTGATTCATCGCATGCCAATGATTTTGCAGCCTTGTAATTATGCAGGCCTTGCTCTTGCAGATTCGGAGTTATAAAAGCTGTATTAGTATAGAAGCTCTGGTCCGTATGAGTATAATTAGCATTGTTCCACAGCTGATCAGAATAAGAAATCAGCTGAATGTTGGTGGGGTCTGGATAAACAAAAAACTTATCATTTTGATCCTGTGCTTCTTCTTGTTTTAATTCGAATAAACCCGGAACACACAGCTGATTATCTCCAGTGGTCACTACATTGAAGGTGTTATTAGGTGACTGGTATCCTTCAGGCATAACTTCCAAGTTCGGCTGGGCAAAGTGCGACGACGTAACAACTTCATGAGCACGGGCAGGAGCGGAATTGGCAGCAAAAATTACGCCATTGGCAGCGCAAATATGATCGGATTGGAAATGAATTTTACATTTGATGTTGGTGTCCCCGGTGGGGGCGGCGATAGAGGAGCAGAGGCGGTGGTGTTTCAGCATGAGCTTCTTCTTGATGGAAGAGTTCCAGTAATTCTTGATTTCATTGTCTGTGCGTCCCGGCAAATGTGCCACAATTTGCGACCACCTGCTTATCATTTGTCGTGGAGAATTTATCAGTAGAGCGACTAGGGAATGAAAAGTGATGAACATCCAAGGAAAAGAAGGCTGATAGCAGGCGTAGGGATGAACAAACATAGAAACCTGTTACCAAGACTGGATTGTAAGTGTATGATGAGCCGCTCTTCTTGGCGTGAAATTGCTTGACGTTTAAGGCCAGGTCGTAAGTAATTTATCCATCTCAGTCTACAGCTTTTTCCGGTTCTTTGCAGACCTGTATAAATGCGTTTATGTGCATTGATTTAACTTTCATAACAATTATGTAATTTAAAACCAAGATAGCATGGTCATTTATTTATACGACAGCATTATATTAAATTCAGTTCTTTAAAAAGGAAAAATGATAGAAATAAGGCGAAGAAGTGAATGAGTGAAATTAGAGTAGAGTCAGGTGCTTACCAGCCTGCTTGGCCACATTACACGAGGAGCCGATGAGGCCTTTTCTCATGATATAGTTGGTGAGTTTGTTATCTTCATCAGGTGACCAAAGACCTTTTCTCTGCATTGGGATTGAAGGAGTCGGGCGGAGGCCTTCCTTTTTCCAGACGCCCTGTGACTGCCCTAGTGTGCACCACATTTTCCCCAGGCGAATTGCTCTGATTTGTGAGTATGTTTGTTCAGCACTGGATTTATCCAACCGCAAACGCAAGGGCGAAAAACTACAAAACCCGTTTCATCCTCCAATCATTCTCCCATCTTCAATAATACGCAGGGCCGTAAGTTACCAACTCTCTACACATCGGCCTTAATGATGAAATCCATTCTGTAACAACAAGAGATTTCTCTGGAAGAAATTTCAATCCCCGTACAGCAAACGCATACTCTTCGCTTGTCACATAGACTTCGTGTTAGTTCGTCTTTCACTCGTTCGTTTGATTTTTCGTCCCCAAATCTTCACCATTAAGTAAACGAAATTCGATTTCAACGAAAAAAAATAAAAAATCTTGACATTCAGTTGGAGAGATCCACAATCACACGATACCAGCTACCAAGAATGAGAAAGAACAAGGAAAAGATAGACCCAATCGGGAACCTATCTGTCTATTTTGTCATACGACCGCGACAAAATACGTACGTAACTCCTGAAAACACGTTAGACTGCATAAATGTAGGATCTACTCTCCCGCTTCGAATACAACATAATGCATAAATGCAAGCACATGAAATTCTCCACAACAGCTAAATCTTTGACAAATATAGAACTTATAATAATATATAACCTAACATAAAAGTCCAGTCACACTCAAAATAATATGAATATACTCACATTCAACATAATATAGTCCAGTCACACTCAACATAATTTGAATATCATTTTATTAGTACAAAAGTTGCTTTGCTTAAAGAAAAATAATTGAATACAAAAGTTGCTTTGCTTAAAGAAAAATAATTGAATAAAAAATGTGAGAAGTGTTTTGTTCAAATTGTTGGAATTGGAGGGTTGTGGAAGAAATTATTTTATTAAATATTAATAATATTAAAATTATATTATAATTAAATTTGAGGAAAATTAGGGGTGTTATAAAAATTCAGATGATAGAAGAAAATTAAATTATTATAAAAGGATGATAAACTCTATATCAAAAATATATTTTTATTTTATTAATATATATATATATATATATATATAGTAACACAAAATAAATTGAAAATAAAAATTAATCACTATGATCACATTTTAATTTAAACTCTATAATAAAGATTTATATATATATATATATATATATATATATATAAACAAACAGAAATATAAATACAAAATATATATTTATTAAATTCTATAACTCAATAAAGAGATATCAAGTTTGTGACAAGCTAGTATCTGGAGATGGATGAGGAATATTACCATCAACAACTGGGATGGTGTGCATAGTAGATGGTTTTTAGGGTTCTTGGATGTCACCTCTCCATTTTGACCTCCTTCGCATTAAATCGTAAATGATGTCAATATTGATATTTAATCATGGTGAGGAGCTCAAGGCCAAGGCCCCACCATTGATTTAGCGTTTTATGTATCCGCAATTAAAAATAGATGCCTATGGTTCTTGTGCTAGATAGGCACAATGTAAATTAAGACATCATGTAAATACGAATTTGAATGAAAACCCCACAACTAGCTATGCAATGCAACAAAGAGATGGGAGCATGATTCTACAAGGAATAGGGAGAGAAATTATTCAAACCCTTGAGTCAATGGTGTTAATCCATGTGTCAATGAGAAAACCCATAAACCACCAACTACCCATTTTGGGTTATGCACCCAATCATTTAATTCTTCCAAGAGTTGGTTGAGGCAGTTAATGCCTTGGGAATGGAGAGGTATGGAAGCCAATTTCGTGCATGGGCAAGCCATCAACCTGGGAATTCGTATTTTTGCTTCTTGGGCAAGAAAACACCCACGAAATGGTGCCTAAAGCCATATTTCACCCATGGCCTTTGCCCTCTCACGTAGTCTGAGCTAGTTGGGATTTCCCCATCATGTTTTTCACCATTTTCCCTGCATTTTCCATGCCTGGGAGCTCATTTTTGCATTGTACAACAGCTAGGAGAGGAGGGCCACGATTTGGGACTGGGAAGGAGGTCGTTTTTGCCCCAAAATACCCATGGGCATTTTTCTGAAAACGGTTTTTGCTCTCCAGGGTAGAATCCCCAATTGCCATTTCGTTTTTGGGTCTTCCCACGTTTTTTTGGGATGGTAGAAACCCCATCTTTGGGCATCTCACTGTCAAAACGCTTTTATCATGCCCAATAATTGTGGTTATGTTGTTATGTGCGTCCTTGTTTTGGTTTGAATCTGTGAGCAAGAGATTGGAGTGGTAGTGGACAGAATTGGCTTGATAAACCTAGTGGGGTGAAATAATCTCTCAAGAAGATCAAGAGGGCTGGCTACTCTTCTATGCACATCTTAGACACTCTAGATTGGAAGGTATGGCATGAGGGACTGTGCATTGGTGAAGGGAATACTTCCTTGAGTGGGGTGTGTAGGCATTATGGGTGCCAAGCTAGATAGATCTTGTAGAGGTATCCCTGGCTCTGTGCTTGAGCTCACTAGCTTAGCAATTCTTCCTTTCCATTTCCTAGCAGCCTGATAAACCCAATTGTAGATTGGCTTGGCTCATCTTGGTGTATGCTTGGCTATGTGTGAGTCTGTTGTTCCCTGGCTCCTTGTAGAAATCATGCCCAGCTCGGGGGTGGCAGTTGTATCAAGAGGTTGATAAGCACAACTGGCCTATCATTGGGTGGAACGTTGCAGATGCATAGCTGGTTGCTTGGGACTACTTTGTTAAGATAAGTATTCTCTTGTGTTAACTTTGCAATTATTTATTTGATGAATATCTTGAATGTATGATGGATGTGTAATTGAAATTACTTTCATTGTGTTTTCTTATAATTATACATTTCCATATGTCTTTTTATATTATGTGAATGCTTATTTAAAAGCTCATTGGGCTAGATGCCCTGGCTACGGTCTAATGTTCTCTCCATCACACTAGTATGATGGGTGGGGAAGTTACATTGGACTATTGGATTGATCACTTCTACAGGCTTCTATAAATCAATGATGACACTACTACATGTATGGAGATGAGGGTTGAAAATTAATTTAGATATCTTTTCAATCTTCAGATATATATTTGGGAGTACTCTAGGAACAAAGACAACATCATAAATAGACTGAGTATAAGCAGATGACTTTCTTTGAAGAGTTTGAGTCTCTTGTATGAGAGGTTCAGATTCTAGATGGGAGTGGTAGGATGAACATTTGTCATTGGATGTTTTCCTTGCTTCTTATCCAATTCCTGTTGTGTACTGGGTTGAGATGAAGCTGAGATTAACACTATGGATTTTTTTTCAGCCTCCATATCTTCGAGCTAGAAACATCTTGTTTCTGTTGGAAAATCCTATTTCTTTCTTCCATCACCATGATCCTCTATTGCCTTTGTGCCTCATGCAAAAGGATTCTCTAGTCCACATCGGCCAATATGCTGAGCACTTCCTCAAAGATATGAGTATTCTGATACAAAGAATCATTAGGCTATAGTTCATGCACATACGTATTTTTTAAATGGTCCTATATGAAATTTTCATTTATAAGCATTTTGGGGTCATGCATTCTCTTTTTTGCAAAAACTAGCTTCAACCGGTCAAATTCCTTGGAAAGAGTGATGTTGTGATTTGCATTATGAATAGTCAAATGCCCAATATATAAAGGGAACTTAGGCCAAGCGCTCATCTTTGAAGAATGGAACTAACCATGGACTCCACAATAGACCGTCTTGAAAGATACCTCCAATGAGACGATCCTATTGGGAACAATCCTTAGAAGCAAGTGAACTAATTTGTTGAACCCCAAATTTTGATGTAGGTGAAATACTCCCCAATGTACAAAAATACCATGGCGGAAATCAATGAGATGGAATTCTCTTAAACCTTAGGTGATTTCTTCTTGAAGATGTCTATAAATACTGCATTTTTAAATTTATCACATATATCATAAATATAGGGAGCACAATTGTCCTCCTAAAGGATTGAGTAGTAAATATTGATAGGAGGTTTTTTCCTATTCCAATGCCAGCTGATAACAGGGTAAGCAAAGGAATCACAAACAATATCAATCAAATATGCAAACATATAGAACTTGGGATTTTAAATAGATGGTGTCTTTTATGCTTGGGAAATATCATCCCTGAACATAATAGAAAATATCTAATCCCAGATAAATATTTTACCTATCATAGAGATGTAATGGGTGAGAGGAGTTCCCATTCCATTTTGAAATATTGACAGGTATCTTCACCATAGAATCGACATAACATAGCCGCTAGGAGTTTTTATGGTACTCAATGGAAGACAACAAGATACTGCATGTTTGACTTCTAGAGGAAGGTGTCAGGGTCATCCATCCATGTTTTGAGAAGAACATCAATTTCATACTTGCTCTCAAATTCCCTTATGAAGTTTTGTTTGAGTAGTTGTTGTGGGGTCTCTGGAGAATAAATCCCGGGAAATTTTTTGAGTTCGAAAGAGGCATAAAGCACTTGGTTTTCATCCATGAATGTGCTAGTCATAATGTTAGCATAATATATCAACCATTTCACCATATCGATGTATGGCATGATAGTAGGCCACACAGCATTAGCGTGGAACTAGGAATTATTTATGTTCTAGTAAATTGAGGCTTCCTCCTTCAACGCTGAAAAATCATCCATGTCAAAGATGTTGTAGATCCTATCCCAATATAGGCACAACTTGTCGGAAAACTGTGCATCAATGTCTCTGTAGAAGCCAAAATTGGGGTCCTTGAGCTTCAAATATTTTGTAGTAGCTTTGGAACTGGTTCATCCGACCATGACAGAAGATGGGTAGTCTTGCAAATGGAAAGAACCTCAATTAAAATTAAATACATCAATAACCTGTAAAAACTCAATTAAAATGGTATATACCTACTAAATTATGAAACTTTTCGAACGAACTGATGCAATTCACTAGTAGAAACAGGAAAATCCGAGACGTCGAATTTCATGTTCATTATGTTGTAATGGCCAAAGAATTCAAATTTTGATTAAGTAAACCCTATATTAGGACCACGTCAATTACACATTAATTGCAATCCAATTGCCCCAAAATCAATGGTTAGAGTTTAATCACCCGATGATTACATTAATTAGGCCCATATTTCAAAATATTTTAGCGCATTTGAGATCATAAATTTTGAATGTGGAATGTGAATGATGGCGTGGGCCTTCGAAAGGTCAGGAGTCGGGAGTCAGGAAGAAAATTGGTATGATGATAAAAACATTATGACCTCTGCTTCCTGCAATATGTGCTCATTAGAAAAGTTGGGGGTCTGGGATCAGGGGTAACACTAATACAAAAGTTGCTAATGTCCTAACCTCTGACCTTCTCAAATTATCTTAAGTTAGAAAGAGTTGGGAGTCGGGAATTGGGGCTAAATTTGATACAGAGATCAATGATGTCCGGACTTCCGATTTCTGCAATTGATCATAAATTCAATAAAATTGGGAGTCGAAGGTCGGTAATTAACTCAAATATTACAATGATAGGTTCCCCAAATTCTGACTGCTGATATTAAAGCCAAAAAGAGGAGTCAGGAAGTTTTCAAGATCAAACTAATCATAAGGAAATTGGTGTTGATTTTTTACTGCCTATTGAAAAAATAAAAGAAGTCGGGATGAGAACACTGGGATATTTGTTACGGAGATATGATTTTCCTGACTTATAAATTCCAACTGAACTATTCCTTAACTTGATTAAGTGAATTAGAGGTTCGGAAAGATCAAATCGTTTTGTATTTTATTTTGAAATATCATTAATCAAACCTTGAACAAAATTAAACAAACAAACAAACTGCTTTCAAGAAAAATAGACTTAGTGAATAAAACACAAACTTTAATGGGGGATCCCATCTTGTATAAACAAGATGGGATCTATTGTGGCTACAACAAATGGAAGCTCATTTTGAAGAACCAGTTATCTCTGTCAAGTCATCAGAGATGTTGAAGTATGTTTAGTTTTTAAGTGAGGGCTTAAATATTTATAGCAAAATTGATCCACTTTCTTAAAGATCATAAACCGAAGAGATTCCTAGAAGAGATTTCCAAGTTTATTATTGAATAATTAAAAATCAATAGCAGGTGAACTCAAACATATTTCTTACAAACCAGATTAACCTTAATAGAATACCAGGGAACCAACTTTGTTAGGAATGATCAAGACTAGAGCATGAGAAAATATAATTCAAGCGGCATTAAAGATAAATCTCAATATCACAATGTGGTTGCTAGCGGAGGATGGGAGGACTCGGGAGAGAGCAGGGCCATCGGGTTTGACAGGGGGTGGGCCTCTCTGACAGTACGGCCCCCTGTCACTCTCATCATGGACGTTGGGGATCATTTGCAGCCTTTTTCTTATCCTCACGGCGAGCTGCTTGGTGGATACTCTTCCGTTTTTGTGTTTAGGGTTTCTGACAAATCGTGGTTGGGGTTTGTTACAGATCGGTGTCTGTTGCTTTAGGATTGTTGGTGTCAAGATGGATCCTACGGTGGAGATGGTGGAATTAGTAGATTACTCCAGCGAACCGATGGAGGTGCAAGAAGTTTGGGGTGTGCCAGCTGGAGGAATGATGGAGGGTTTGGAGGCCATCCCGAGGTCGGGGCCTGAAGGCTCGAATGTGACCGTTTTTGGGCAGATGAGACCGGCTGATGCCTTCTCACCTTCAGATCTGTTATCGCTTTCACCACATGGACCTGTAAAGGGTTTCTCAGTGGAGGGGGAGGGGCTCCAGGTAGATCTGTGGGGCAGTCCTAGCTGGAGGGAGGCAGGGGAATTTTTTGCCTGGAATCTTGGGTTTCCGGTTACTAATGTGGAGAAGGGTTTTGTGGAGGTGCCAGGATTTGAGGCTGTTGCGGAGGCTGGGGTAGCCAGGCAGGTGGCTCATGTGTGTGGTTCGGGCGAGGAAGGTGTAGAGGAGGAGCGGAGGGTTTTGCTGGATGAATCTAAACATAGGGGTCTTTCAAAGGATTGTTCTTCTGACGGTTCTCTGAAGGGGGTGGTCGAAAACCCTAATGGGGATTTTATTAGAGGGCCTCCTAAACGGTGAAAGCGGAGCTGGGTAAAAGCCAGAGCAGACGGGGTTTATGCGGTGGGGGTGGATGTTGCATGGGAAAGAGTTCTTGAAATGTCTCAAATGTCTCTGGTGGGTAGAGTTTTGGGCAGGAATTTTGCTTACAAAACTATGAAGGACTGGGTGGCGGTGAATTGGAGTGATCTTCTGGGTTACGAACCGGAGATTGAGATGCTGATGCGCGGGTGGTTCGCGGTGGTTCTACAATCCGAAAATGATTTGCGAGTCATCTTGAACAAAAATTGGCATATGAACCACACGCCAGTGCTTTTAAAACCATGGCATCCACTCTTTGATGCAAGTCGGGAGAGAGTCGACAGGATCCCTATCTAGGTTCGGCTCCCTGGTCTGCTGCGACACTTCTGGGATCCTTATCACTTCAGGCGCATTGGCGACATTCTGGGGACTTTTCTGGAAGCAAATCTTTCTTATTTGGAGACTCATTATAAGCAGGTGGCTCGCATTATGGTGGAGTTGAACATTCGTGAGGGTCTTCCTGAAAATATCATCTTGGACTGGGGACCGGTCCCTATCACACAGTTGCTGGATTACGAAAATGTGCCATTCCGCTGCAGACGATGTCACGTATATGGTCATCCTGTTTCGGAGTGCCGTCTTCCGGTTCGCACTCTAAATGGGGGTAAAAGGAGAGGCCTTAAGGGGGACTCGGAGGGAGAACCAAAGGATCCGGAGTCCACAGACCCCATGTCGGTGACAAAAGCCTCTGAAAGTGAAAGGGTTTCGGAGGATTCGAAGCCCGTCGGTCATGATTCGGAGGTGGAACCGGTTGTACGTGATTTTTTGGAGCCCTTTGGTCATGTTTCGGAGGCGGAACCGGCTGTTCACGCGGTTACTACTATGATTCCATCAGGCGTAGATGTTCACACTGCTCCTGTGCATGAAGCTGTTACTCCGGGGCCTTCTATCCCGGGTATTAAAACTTTTACTCTCTCCCCCTCTTTCAATTTAATGTTGAAACAATGTACACTGGTCGGTCTTGATTGGGTGGAAGGGTTAAAAAATTTAAATTTATCGGGCTACCCTGATGATGTCTGCTTGCCATCGGTGGAAGGGCGGGGTGGGGTTTTGTCTTCCTCGGAGTTGGTTTTGTCTGGATCCATTCATGATTGCTCTGGTGCTACTGACCGTTTAACTGATGTGGATCCAATTTTACTGGAGCCAGATCCTGGAATTGAGGTGGAGGAACGGGGATACTCTTCCCCTGAGACCACTAAATCGGGATACTATCTTAGATCCTATTTAAAGAAGTCCGGAGGGGGGTTAGGGAAAGCTCGGGCGACGGTCCGGAGGGGCCGGGGCAGAATCTCGAATTTCTCTAAAGCCCCGTCCAGGGCCAAGAATGATCTTAGGGAGGGGAAACAACTCTCTATAGAAAGGGCACTTAGAGCGGTGAATGCCCAGAAAAGTGCTAAGTAATGAAGATTTTGTCCTTCAATTGTCGGGGTCTGGCTGGGCCAAACAAAAAATCAGCCTTCATTAGGGTGCTTACTCTTGAACATCCTGATGTGATTCTGCTACAAGCGACTTTAGGGTTAGGAGATGTTATCATGGAACGTTTGGAAAGTTGGCTGCCTGGTTGGTCTTTTGTGACTCTGGATGCAAAGGGTCGGTCGGGAGGGTTGGCTGTGGGTTGGAAATTGAATGTGGCCAAACTCATTAATTCTTGGCGTATGGAATCTGTTCTGGGTGTTGAACTACTGTCAACTGATCTGGGCTCTAATATCACTGTGATCAATGTTTATGGGCCTTATGCAAACATAGAACCTTTCTGGGATGTTATCCTTCAGGAACCATTCTTTGGAGGTGCCTCGGTTGTGGTTGGGGGAGATTTCAATTTCACCTTGGGGCAGGCTGAAATTTGGGGGCCACATGCACAAGTGGATCCTCAGGCGAGGTACTTCCTTCAGAAACTGGTAGAAAAAAACCTGCTGGATATAGCACCCATTAAACTGAAGCCTAATTGGAGGAATAACAGGGGTGGGGATGCTAGGGTTGCAAAAAGATTGGATAGGTTTCTGGTGGCGGAACAGCTGGTGGATAGGTTCTTTTTGGTGAGACAATGGGTGGGATGTGGTGGAAACTCGGACCATTTCCCCATCTTTTTTGAGATCAAAAAAGGGCCAAATAATCCATCCAGTTCTCTTAAGTTCAATAAATGCTGTCTACAAGATGATTCTTTCAAGGTCCTGTTTCAAGAGAACTGGAGGCCTTTTGATGAAAATCAAGTTTGCACAGCGGCCTTTCAATTTGCTGAGAATATCAAAAGGATCAAAGGGGCGGTCAAGGATTGGGCTATTGCCAAACGTCGGAGGGAGGATGCTGAATTGAAGAATATTGAGGCTGAACTAGAACTGATATATAATGGGGAAGGTGGGGGTCTGCTATCGATGGAATCTAAAGATGGTTTGGTCAGGCTGGAAAGTAGGAGAAATTCTTTGTTGCTTGAAAAGGAAGAAGCTTGGAGACTCAAGAGTCGTGCGACCTGGCTTGAGTGTGGGGATGAAAACACAAAAATTTTTCATGCTTATTCTAGGGGGAGAAAGGCTGCAAACACTATCTGGTGTTTGAAAGATGAGGAGGGGATTGAACACCTGGATTTTATTGGGAAAGCTAGATGTGGGGTTTCACATTTTGAAGCTTTGTTTCGGGCACCAGCACAGGCTTCCATTGCTGAAGTTATCCGAGTAGCACAGATGTTTTCGAGGTTTGCTGAGGAGGTGGATAATAGGAGGCTGATGCGGCCAGTGAATGAAGAAGAATTAAAGGAAGTTTTGGGAAGTTTTCAAAAAGATAAAAGTCCTGGTCTGGATGGGTGGTCGATTGAGTTCTTCTTGGACCTGTATGAGGTGCTGGGGGTGGATCTTAATCATGTTATTGAAGATTCTCGAACTACAGGAAGGATTCCAGCCAGCTTTAATTCGACTTTCATAGCCCTCATTCCAAAAAAGGATAATCCGGCCTCCCTCCATGAGTTCAGACCCATTTCTTTATGTAACTGTATCCACAAGATTGTTTCGAAAGTGATTGCTCGTAGATTAAAAGTCATCCTGTCGGAGCATATCTCTGCTGAACAATTTGGGTTCCTGGAAGGGCGCCAGATTCATGAGGCAATAGGTGTGGCGCAGGAAGGGTTGCACAGTTTGAAGACCAGAAATATCAAAGGAGTGATTCTGAAAATTGATCTCTCAAAGGCATATGATAAGGTGAGCTGGATCTACATCCGTCTGCTATTAACTCATCTGGGGTTTGGTATAAACTTTATTAGATGGATTATGTCTTACATAACTACTGTTTCCTTTGCTGTGCTGATTAACGGGGCGGCCACTCCTTTTTTTCATGCTGAAAGAGGACTCCGTCAAGGATGCCCTCTTTCCCCTCTCCTTTTTCTACTGGTGGCTGAAGGATTAAGCAGGGCTATCCTTGAGGCCAAGAGGTTAGGTCGGTTTTCTGGAATCATTATTGGTGATCAACTTGCAATTACACACTTGCTATTTGTGGACGATGTCCTGATTTTCTGCTCTGGTGATAGGAGGGAAACTCGAGCTTTGAAGGATATTATGGATCTCTTTTCAAAAGCAACGGGGATGGAGATAAATGCTGAAAAATCAACTATTACTACTAACTTGCTGCGACCAGAAGAAGAGCTTGAAATTCTACAATTTTTCCCCTACAATATCTCTGACATTGATGCGGGTCTCAAGTATCTTGGGTTCTCTTTAAAAGCAAACTTATATGTGAAAAAGGATTGGAGGTGGCTGCTTAGCAAGGTGGAGAAAAGGTTACAGGTTTGGAGTCATAGGTGGTTGTCGAGAGCAGGGAGATTGGTTTTGGTGAAGGCAGTTTTGGAGGCCATTCCTGTTTATTGGATGTCTCTCTCTTGGATCCCCAAAGGGATTCTGGAACAAATTAGACGAGTTTGCTTCAGATTTCTTTGGAGTGGAACAAAGGAAGTCCAGGTGACGCCATGGGTAAGCTGGAAAAGGATAGCTTTACCTAAGGGTCTGGGGGGATGGGGACTTAAAAACATCTTCCTGTTTGCTAAAGCCCTGGCTGCGAAGGGAGGGTGGAGAATGATCAAAACCACTAGCCTATGGACGAGGGTTATAAAACAGAAATACCTACCCAATGAAAGCTTGGAGGAGTGGATTAGGAGACCGGGTAAGTCACACACCGGAGGGTCGGTTATATGGAAGGCGGTGGTAAGATCCTTTTCTTTGATTGAGTCAGATCTGGTCTGGGATGTGGGAAATGGGGAAAAGGTTCTGGTTGGCAGGGACCCCTGGCTGGGTAGTGATCATCATCATAACCTGCCCGTGGGGGTTGTACATGCCCTGGCCATCAGGGGGATTACAACTCTTAATCAGTTAGCAGATCTGAGACCTGGGGATCCGTGGTTTCAACACTGGAAGAGCGCTGATAGTTTGGGGTTGGTAGAACCTGAAGCAGGTTTCTTGGAGTTATATATCAGAGGTCTTCATAATGCTCGCATCCAGCTGTCGGATCAGGATGATGTCTTGATTTGGGAATCAGATCCGGAAGGGAAGTATACACCTAAGGCGGGGTATCAAAAATTGAGTGCTGAGGATGGAATGAGGGAAGAGGTCTGGTGGTGGAAACCTTTATGGAAGCTTAAATGTCCTCCTAAATCAAAGGTATTTATGTGGTGTGCACTTGAAAACAGGGTTCCCTCTTGGGACAATTTACAAAAAAGAACTTTTCAGGGTCCTGGCTGGTGCGTCCCGTGCAAAAAGAATCTGGAATCGATATCTCACCTATTCATTTCATGCCCTTACTCGATCGCGGTTTGGAAAGAATGTTTGAGACAGGTTGAACTGGATCTGAGATGGGAAGGAAACTCTGTGAATAGTGCGTGGGAGAGATGGTGGAGAATTGTCCCAAAATCGAATCTAAAAGCTTTACCTCTGATAGTGATTTGGGGGATCTGGTTGGCTAGGAATGGGGCTATCTTCCAGGACAGATCTTCTCTTCCTGAACTTACCGGTGCCCAAGCAGTGGGCATCTTTAAATCAATTCCTGTACAAGTGAGAGCGGCTTATCAGAATAGGGAATTGGCATTTGATCCCGATAAATCTCATCCTTGGGGCTTCTTTGACGGAGCAGCTCAATATGAATTATGCAGAGGAGGAGCCTTATTATTTCTGTCAGACTCTCATTACTTCATGCTTACCATGGGGCTGGGGGCGGGTACAAATAACTATGCGGAACTGATGAGTTTAAAACTTCTTCTTATCTTTGCCATAGAAAAGGGTATCAAGCAGTTGACAGTCTATGGGGACTCGATGAATGTTATCAACTGGATCAAGCAGACTCAAGCATGCCGAAATATCAGAATCACAAATTTACTTTCAACTGTACAAAATGTCATATTATCATTTGACAACTTTACCTGCCGGCATGTGTACAGGGAAATTAACCGGGAAGCGGACCAGGCGTCCAAGGAGGGGTTGCTCTTAGACTATGGCATTTGGAAAGTGAAGGAAGTCAGAGAAGAATAGTCGTATGAGTTTTATCACAGACCGTTTATGGAATGAGATGTTTTATTTGCACTACATTTTGCTGGAAACGATTTTTTTAATGTAATCTTCTATATATTTATCTTTACAGAAAACAATGGATATATAACAGAATTATGTCTGTAGGGACAGAACTGTCACTATTTTGATGAAAACAGAAAGGATATTATCATCAAGTATGTTGAAAGTAGACATAACAGTCTCATCAAAGAACTCTATGCTACATAGAAGCTGGATATCACACTGATACAGTGAACCTCAAATGTAATTTTGATCTCAATTTGATGAATGAAATTACGCTTTTTTCTTTTTGAAAAAAAAAAAAAATCTCAATATCACAGGCATTGCCACTACTGCCAATAGGTATCCATAGCCTCGATATGGTTTCTTTTTAATCCAAAGGATTTCTTTTATCACATCCACTACAAATAGTTGTTTAAAATTTAGAATATAAGTTTGCATTTCCAAAAGAAGACGAAAGGACACCGCCATGATTTGGTGGTCAGCTTATGGCAACACCATTCACAAAAGCTTGCAGAGAATGATCAGGATGACTTTTGCTGAGACCCACTTCCTTCTGGAGAAGGGAATTATCTTGGCTTGGTGACCTGATAATAATAATTTCATTATAGAAGAATTCATTATCTTGGTCAGGATGGTTTGTAATAAGGCCTATTGTCCTTTAAATAGT
Organism: Larix kaempferi; assembly: GCA_027924585.1. Lineage (NCBI taxonomy): Eukaryota > Viridiplantae > Streptophyta > Pinopsida > Pinales > Pinaceae > Larix > Larix kaempferi. The sequence continues at coordinate 21,451,367 of BSBM01000114.1, forward strand.
ATTTTGGATTCACATTTAGAAATTTATGAAAGGAATAACTATAAGTCACTACCTTGGCTTGGTAACCAATTTATGGTTGCGTCATTCACTAGTATTGACAAATGATGAATGGGCCAACTTGTGATAATATCTCCCATATTTCAATATTTAACAACTAAAAGCCATATCACTAGCTTGGTGACTGGATACAGAGATGTCATTCCACCATCAACTATGATCATGAGCTAGATCATGACGAGACCCCTCATATTGCAACTAACCTTGAATATTTTATATGTGTCTTTTTCAATAGAATTTTTTTTTAATTGTAAATGAAGTTGATAGTGGATGAGGAAGCAATTCCAGGTGCTCCTTAAGAGACATGAATGATGTAAAGGATTAAAATATTGGCCACTTGCAGGCATACCTTGATGCTGCCAAGTCAAGAGCATTCCTTTCAAAGGAAATTCTACCTATGTTATTTTAAATTTAGGTTAAAATATAGCCCTGATCATTTGACAATAGATACTTGGTAAAAATAATTCAGATTCCCTTTGGTAGATGGTCTAAAAGAAAGGAGCAGTAAAGCATAGTTTAACTTGTTAAAACCCAATTTACATTCTTTTGGCCTTTTGGAGAAACAAGGACTCCCAATATAACAATTTAGTCACTTTATTAGAGTAAAATCAAATCAAAATAAAAACAATTCAAAACTAAAAAAGTAACAAAAGCACACCAAACTACGTACAACCCTAGAAAAATAAATCTAGGAAAATATTTTTTAGAACCTGAGCATTCACTGGATAAGTCTTAGGGGAACCCTCCAATGTTCACAATCGGTAAGTGCCAGGGCCTAATTTTTTAGAAATAGTGTATGGCCACAACCAAAGGAGTTGAAACTTAGTATTCTCACCTTTATCCTCATGGGGTTTATCCTATTTTAGAACAAGGTCTCCTACTTGAAAATATCCTTGGCAAGAAGATTTTTTATCAAACCAGCATTTCAAAAACTATTGATGTTGATAGAATTTATTCTTGGATTTTTCCCTTTCCTCTTCTAATTGGAGCAATTCATTGATCCTATGTTCTAAGGGAGATAAATTATCCTCTAGAATGGATTTAGATAATTGAAGGGAAGGAAGAGCAAGTTTTGTAGGTAAGGTAGCTTCTTTATCATAAACAAGGAAATCAAGAGAGTTACCGATGGAAGCTTTAGGCCTTACTCTATCTTCCCATATAGCATTGAACAACTGAGTGTGCCAAATTTTTTGATTATTTGCCACAATTCTTTTCAAGATTTTAATTAGATTCTTATGAGTGCATTAAACCAAACCATTTCCCTGAGGATAATAGTTGGTTGAATACTTTTTCTTGATGCCTTTATCTAATGAATACTGAGTAAGATGGACTAAAGAAAAATACGATGCATTATCAGAAACCAATAATTCATGTACACCAAACCTCGTCACAATATAGTTTTCAAGGAAAGAGATCACCTGGATAGTGTTGAACAGCTTAAGTGGAATTGCTTCCATCCATCTTATGAAATAGTTTGTGGCAGTAATTATGTATTTGTGTTGTAGGGATGATGGATGGTTGATTGGAGCAATAATATCCAAACCCCATTGTTGAAAGGGAGAATCCATGATAACTGGTTAAAGTGGGGTTGTAGCTTTCTTAATTATCACATAATCCTTCTAACAATATTCAAACTTTCGAGAAAATCATGTGCATCCTTAAACAAGGTCGACCAGTAGTAACTTTCCATTGTTATTTTGTATTTGTGGTCACTCCCCCAAAATGACCGCCAGTAGGTCCTGCATGGATTTCCATTAGTATTTTTTTGGCATCATCTTTCTCAGTGCATCATAATAAAACCCCATCAATTTTTGTCTTATATAAAACCTCATTAATAAAATGATAAAGAGTTGCTTTGAGTCTAAGAGCTCTCCTTTTCCTAAGTTCAAGGTTCACAGGAGCATACCCATGAGTTAAGAAAAACTTAATATCACCATACCAGGAGTTTGCAATTGTAGGAGTGAAGTAAATTTGATCGTCTCCAGATTCTTCTTCATTGGTCCATTTTAATTCCTCATCAGGTGAGTTGGTTGATTGTGCTACTAATTTACATAATCCCTGTCCTGAAACAATATTAGTTGGCCTAATCTCCAGGTCATATTCCTGCAAGGAAGTCATCTTGTGCACACATTTATCTCCTAATTCCTTTTGAGTTAACACATTTCGGATAGCTGAATATGGAATTATAACTTTAGTCTGGGACTTTAGGAGATAAGGTCTCAAATGTTTTACTACCTTTTATACAGCATAAGTATGTTTTTCCACTTTTGGGAAGTTAAGCTCAGCTCCTTTAAATCTAGAACTCATGAAATATATAGGAATCTCGTCCCCTTCAGAATTCTATTGTGTGAGGACTGCAACATATGAAATGTCAGAAGCATATGTATCTAAAAGAGAATCTCTTGAGAAATTAGGGGAAATTAACACAGTAACTTCTCCAATTGCTTCCCTAATCCTGCAAAAATATTCTTTCTAAATATCATTCCATTTAAATGTTGCATATTTATTAATCATATCTTGTAATGGTTTTACAATCTGAGAAAAAGTAGGGATGAATCTCCTTACAAAGTTATTTTTCCCTAGAGAAGACTACATAGATTTTTTCGAACCAGGAAAGTTTATTTGGTAAATATCTTAGGTTCGTTCATGATCAATCATTATACCGTGTTTTGAGACTACAAATACACGCAATTTCCCTTCAGTCACAACAAAGATTGATTTATTAGGGTTAAGTGAGATACCATAACTTCTGCATCGTTCAAATACTTACCTCATGTGTGAAATATGATCATGTCTTCTTTTTGAAAAAATAGTAATGTCATCCAAATAAATTACAACACAACTATGAATTATACCCCTGAAAGCGATATCCATCACTCTATGGAAAGTTTCCTCGACATTGATCAGTATAAAATGCATATTTCTATAGGCGAAAGTTCCCCAAGGGGTCCTGAATGCAATCTTTAGCTGGTCAGGGTGTGAAACTAATACCCAATTTTACCTAGAGAAACCATCTAGTATTGAAAACGTTTATGATCCTGATACCCTTCATAAGATTTGTTCCATTGGAGTTACATGGTAGTTTTCCTTTTTAGAATCCCTACTGGGGTTACATAAATTGACATAGAGACGAATATCCCTATTCTTTTTCCATACTGGAACCAAATTAGCCACCGAATCAGTGTTCCTAACATGAAAAATGATTCTAGACTCATGGGTATATTGTGTTGCATGATGCTTGTGTCAAACTTCTTCAGGTCATCATAGGTCCAAGCGAAAACATATTTATACTCTTTAAATAATCTGATAAAGGAAAATATTTCAGCGGAGGAACACTTCGTGCCAAGGTTAATATTCTATGGATTATGTTCAGTTCCTAAATTCACTATCTAGTAATTCATAAAGGAACTATTGGTTTTTCAATTTGTCACCTTTTTAAATTTATCCTGTAAATCATAAAAAAATTCAAGCCTAATGAATTATTTAGGAATCAAGGTAGAAGATGTTTGTGTGATTGTAGTAGGCCTAATAGGATTTTGGTGATTTAAAAAAGATCGATCATTACTCTCTTCATCAATTGCAACGTCTTTTGAAAGTATCCTGGGTTGTGAGGAAATCTAATATATGGTGATCATTGTCAAAAAAAATTTAGTTAGTGATGTTTTTGGGAATGGATGGTTTGTTCATTAATTCCAAATAAAATGCATCAGGCACAAAACATTCAATAGGCATCAATTTAGAGGGGATGCTAGCAAGTAGACCAGCGTCAAAGTTCTGAGACTGAGGGACATGATTGATATTGAAAGATTCAAAATAATTAATCAAGTCCCACACTTCTTGTTGATAATTCTTCAAATGGGCCTATATGCCATGAATGTATTTCTAACTCGTCACACAATTATTTCAGAGTCTCCTTAAACTTTCATAACTTTAACATTCAATTCAATCACCTTTTTGAGGACTTGAATTAATGCCTCATATTCAGCTACATCATTTGTACATTCAAATTCTAATCTACAGGATATCATAGTCATGTTATGTGTTGGATCAATCAATACACATCCATCTCCAACTCCTTCCTTGGATCGAGAATCATCAAAAAATAATATCCAACAAGTCCTATCTAAACAAAAATTGGTATTTACATTATATACATTATGCAAGATGGCTTGGGATGAATCTACCTGAGCGAAATGCGTTATCTTAGATTGACTATTAGATCTTGCATATGGCGATAAATTAGTTGGAGAATCGCCAAAAAAGGTGTCCATAGTAAATTCCCAATACTAGAAGTAGGGACCAAGGCAAGTTTGCTTGGGTCATTCAGACAGTAATTGTCTGTTTAAGATAAGGTTCCCCGTTGACCCTAATATTGTTGGGTTTTCCATTGTACCGTAGCTACAGGTGTGACCAATTGATGGAGAAGTAGCCTTTGATTTTTTGTGACCAATCTCAGATTAGCCACATCCCATAGGCTTCAGGTACATCAACTAATACAATATCGATTTTCTGTTGAATCCTAGGATCTTAGGACAGTTTAATTAGAACATTTTTTAATTCTCCTACCACCTTCACCTTAGATATATCCAACAACACAATTTGAGTCGTTGATGGCTCTAGTTGTGCATTTTATTTCCTGAAAAAAGATAGAGGAATTACATTTGATGAATCCCTCGAGTCTATCATGTCGTTATGTACATTTTTGTTGAAAAATTCAAATGATAGAAGGAATGGGGGTGTCTTTAGTTTCTTTCCCATAGGAGGAGAAGCAAGAGGTTGTCCACCTATATCATCAACTGGAGTTTCGAGAGTGTTATGCTGCACTGTACTACTATGAGAATTCTATATAGGTTTAATACCATGAAAGAATTGTAATATCCAAGAATCTTGAAGTAAATAATTCCTCACGAGAATTATTCAAATATATGCAAGAATAAGAAGAAGAAATATTGAGACAGAAACATAAGAGAAGGAAATCAATTGATGGAAATATCATCTCATGTATTATTCCTCAATATGAATACAATATATAATACATCTCAATAGAGAAAATAGAATTCCTTAAAGGGAATTTGAAAAGCTCACAAAAGTAAGTCTTACTAAAAGCTAGAAAAACCCCTTAGGTGTCAAAAGCACTTTACAAATCAGTCTAAAGGCTCATGAATTAGATAAATATGGTATGGGAGATAATGAGTGATGAAAATGGAATTTGATGATGACTTTTGGAGAGAAGAAAGAGGTGGAGGTTGAATTGTCCAAGTGGAGATAGTTTCTAAGTCAACTAGCTTTACCTTATCCATTAGAAAGTAGAAACAAACAGGATAAAGTTGTCTAAATCAGAAAAGTGTCTTTCTAATTCAGGAATGGAATAAAACTAACAGAATCCAAGGAAATCTTATCCATAATCTATCCAAATACATTTCTTGTGACTTAGGATGGCATATGGAGGCATATAAGACAAAACTAGGCCAACTACATAGTCTACACCTAGGAAAATTAATCTAGATGACTAATAAAATATATCCTATGTATGGAATGGGTTTTTAAATGTTCCAACAACTACCGGATGCAAAACTATTATGAAACTTCTCTTGGATCATTGGGATCTTCATTAAGTCAAAAAGTGAAATATTAGCTCGAGTTTTCTTGAGACCCTCCGCAAGGTCATAATCCAGATCATATATGACAGTTTCATTTAGTGTAGTGACCATAGCATTCATGGCATAATTATTTTTTTGATTAGAGCTGGATGGGGAATCTTGAGTTACTTCTCCTTTCCCATGAGTGTTGTAAGAATGATGTATAGCATAAAATATTTCAAATTCACCATCTACAAAGTTCTTTGGTAATTATGAGAAATAATTGATTGTATCTTGATGATCTTGGCTTTCATAGGGTTGGTCATGATGTTGTTGATTGTTGGAAAAGCTACTTTCACCCTCATCTTAAGGGGGTTGAGGAACATTTAATATAGCTTTAAGGATAGAATCCAAATCCTCAATAATCATCCACTCAGATGGATACATATGTTGATTCGGTGATGATTGATAAGGCCTTCGATATGGATTCATGAAGAATGCTCGGTTTTGGGAACACTCATTTACAGTCTTCTTGAGATCAATGACCTCATTGGAAAATTGTTGCAATACTTTTTGAAGATTTTTCATGTCTAATACCCCTTGGTCTTTTTTAGGAGCATGAGGTTTAGGAGGTTGTTCATATTTCTTACGAGATGTGGTGGGTTGGTCAATCTCACCATCTGGGTTTCCTTTGAGGCTCAACATATATTTATCAGCTAGGATAGATTCACTCAAAACTTACTACAAAGTAGTCTTGTGAGATATTTTGAACCACATAGATATAGGGAAAAGAAGGGATTTTGCATAATAATCCATAAACAGGTTTTCAGTTGGGATGGACTCAACAGGGATCTTATTTTTCAAGGTTAAGAAACGTTGATTGAAATATTTGATTCTTTCCTTACTTTCTATTTTCATGGTGGCTAGGTCCACGACCATATCTTCTAGCGTTTTATCATCACCGAATTTTTTGAGAAAGAGTTTCTCAAATTGGGCCCAACATTGAATGGTCTGAGGTTATTGTGTGAAATACCACATCAAATCTTTGCCTTCGAAGGTATAGGGAAATAACCTACAAACTATTTCTTTGTGCTCCACATTTCATAGTTATATGGCCAACATAAATTTCTTTATGTGAAGTTCAGTTGGTTGTTTGTTGTAAGGATCATATTTGGGAAAACAATTCTTGAGCTTTTTCGGAAGAGGATTTTGCGGGCCTGGGACGACCACCGCATCCTAATCGAACCAAGCTCTATTATGGTTGTTTTACATGCATCTGTTATTTCTTCCTTGATTGTAGGAATCATTAGATGAATGACTAGAATGATGATCATAGGAACTCTCTTGGGAATTATCACCGCGAGGAGAATTGGGAGGAGAATCAAGAGGAGATGGTGGCAGACATGATCTTCCTATTCTAGGGATAAACTTTTGGTGGTCTGGAGATTAAGGTTCACCGATCTAATAATCGAATTAAAACAAAAGTTTATCACACTCCAAGGTAAAGCTTGGGTTTGTTTTTCCAGTGAGAATATCGTGTAACTATCGGTTAGGAGCATCCAAACATGGGAAATGTTTTGGTATTATATGTGTTTCGATATCTATTCTATTAGCTGCACAAGATTCCAATTGATTAGCCAATAGTTCTTATAGTTCTTGGATTCTGGAGAGCCTAGATTTTGAACTATCCAAGATCCATTAAGAACTTTCAATTTGGTTCCTGATATTGGTATTTGTGGGCAAAGGAGTAACAATAATGGTTCCAACCTTAGGTTGAGTCAAATGTGGGAGCGGTGTGAAAATGATTTCAGGCTATGAAGAAGTGATAGCAGTGGATTTGAATGGTGGGTTAGAATGGTTGCGTGTGGCGATTGGAGAATGTGTTTGAGGACGTCTACTCTGATTGTTTTTATCCATTAAATTCTAGATGACCCTCCTTCTAGCATCATTTTTTTATGCTTGGGAGTGGGTGGAATAGGTCTAGGTTTCAATGCAAGGACATTAATCTGATCCAAGAAATTCAGTAAACCCTCGCAAGGATTTCCCTATTTCCTGATCGTTTGGGATGATTAATCCTGACAGATTTAAGCCTTTATTAGCCTTATGGTTTTTCTCCCAAAGGATACTTATTGGTTGCAAGGAAAAAGTGACTAATTGTGAAAATTTTGATGAAAACTGATGAAATATTGAATTCACAACTCATAAAGGAAAACCTACCTGAGATAAATTAGAATTAGTTTATTAGCTTCTTCTTTTGAAATAGAATATGACAAAAGACATTAAGAAGAAACATCTCCCTATTTATCTATTGAATATTCACTAATACAATTAAAATGAAAAATCAATTAACTTATTTCAATTTAAGATTGAGAAATAAGTCATATAAGATAAGAATATGTACTATTTAATCCAACTATAAGTTTATTATCTCATGGTGTTAATAATTCACAAGGAAAATGTATCATGAACAGAAATAAATGAAAACATCCAAATTACCTTGTCATCACAATTCATCCAAAGAAAACATTCAAGGGGATCACTCATTTTCTGCAATTACTGACATTTGAGATGAATTACAACATAGATAACATACAGGAAACATAATCAAAACAAGAAAACTTTATCTAATTATCTGTTGGAACAAAATGAAGAAAGCTTCCCGTCTTTCATTAACAAGTGTGTAAAAGTACATACTGGTCTCAGAGAGACGGAGCATTGTACAAACACTGATACAAGAAATTACATTAGCAGTTCCCCCTTTCTTTTGTCTGGAGTTTCAAATATATACAATTGGATGAAAAAGATAGATCCTTAAAAGAAGGATCAAGTTCTGAGATCTAACAATAAAAATACTAACTACCCTTATTTGTATTGGTTACATAATCTTTCCATTTAATGTAGATATTCCACATTTTAGTGACATTACCGTACCTAGCATGTTCAAGCTGTAAATGTCCTTTGCATAAATAGGATATGACTTCTTTAGCTCGGATATTGGACCAAGAATCGAGGAATCCTTACGACGTGGCTGCCAACTGACTGGGAGTCGAAATAAAGGAACTAAACAACAAGATGTCTAGTTGAGTAGCATCTTGAATCACCTCTTTCATTTGATTTCTTTGTTCATCCACTTCAGAAAACCTTCAGTTTTCTAGCATTGACTCTTCCAACTCAACAAAAGTTATCATTTCCATGCTTTCTATGTGGTTATTTGTCAGAATCCATTTCATAAAACAATTATTTTGACCCTTCTCAATCATACGAGCCACCTCCTCACAAACAAGTCCCCAAGACTTAATTAAAATTCAAGTTCTCATTAATTTGACTGATTCCAAACAAGGCAAAGTTTATGGAACATTTTTGAGGTGAGATTTCCATTCACACAATTGCTCATAAGATGAATGTGCCCTTTTCTTCTTGTCAATATGATCAGCAAGAATATCTGATAGATGCTCAAAGGAGTTGAATTCATCATGGATGTCATTAAGACCTTGAAAATATGAAGTTTGAGTTTGTCTCAATAGGTCATTACATGAACTAGCTTCATCCTTAAATTCTTGCACAGTTAACATAAATAAATCATAAAAGGAATTTGAGTCTTTGAATTGTTCAGTGTGAAATTTAAGATTAGCAAGGCTAGTAGCTTGCTCAATTACCTTAGCCTCTAAGATTTCCTTTTGTTGTTATAGTTGTTGAAGTTGAGCTTACAGGTTTTGCACAATTGAATCATGTTGCGCTAAAAGGTCTTCCATTTGTTTGGTCTTTCTCTAATCGATGGAGTCTTTTTCAGTTTGCAATGCCAAATTATTGGCATTCTCTTCTTCCAATGCTTGGTCGAGAGTAGACATAGAACAAAAGTTAGCTCCAACAAAGGATCCCATTGGTCTAGGGACTTCTATTGCTTCCCTGTGAGGATCATCAGTTGACCGCTTCCATATAACTTGATTTGGGACCGACCAAACTTGAACTTCACCTTGAGTGTTTCCTTTGGGATATTTTCTCAGAATTGACTCTCTCCTCTTTTTCAAACAATAATCTCCCAGTACCACTACAACATCCTCACCAAAATATGTTGAGTCTTTAGCTATAGAAACTAACATTTATGTAGAGTGAATGACATGGAATGATTGAATGGTAGTAGTAGCTATTGACTGAGATGGATTTTTTGAAAATGGTAGGTCAACTTGGGAAGAATAATTTGTGGGAATATTTGTAGAAGGAAGTGCATTATTTTGAATAGGAGGGGCATTAGTTTCAGATCATAAAGAAGTAACATTTTCAGCTAGTGGAGGGTGTAACAGCTGAGAAGTTATAAGATCAACCAAACCATTTAATGCAGTTGGAGAAGGTTAATCGGAATATTGAGTGGTTGTATTAGGAGGGTTTAGTGTAGGAAATAGATCATGTGGTTTATTTAAAGTAGACCATTGGGCATGATTATCAATAGTAGTTATGTAAAACCTGATTTTGACCCCATTGTATTTAATATGTAAATGACGTAATATCATTATAGAATCATGGTGAGGAGCTCAAGGCCAAGGCCCCTTCATCAATTTATCGTTTATGTATCGACAATTAAAAATCAATGCATGTGGATCACGTGATAGCATGGCATGATGGAAACCATAAATATGATGTAAATGTATTTTAATACAAATACCCACAGCTAGCTATGCAATGCAACAAGAGTATGGGGGCATGATTTTTACAAGGAATAGGGAGGGAAATATTCAAACGCTTGAGCCAATAGTGTCAATCCAAGTGTCAATGAGAGAACCCATGAACCATTAACTACCCATGTTAACTTTTGCACCCAATAATTTATTTCTTCGAAGAGGTGGTTGAGGTAGTTATCATGTTTTAGGAAATGGAGAGTATGGTTGTCCAAATTTCCTGTATGGCATGGTTATCCAAATTTCATGTATGGCCAAGCCATCATTTTGGAAAAACGTGTTTAGATTCCCTGGCAAGAAAAGACCCACAATTCTGATTCCCAATCCATCATTTATCCATTGGATTTGCTCTCTCATGCAGTCTGGGATTTCTAGGCATTTTTCTCCACGTAATTCCTAAGTTTTCCTTGATATTCTTTTGCTGGGAAGTCGTTTTTGAGTTGTAGAATGACTGGGAGGAAGAAAATCCTGATTTGGGGGTCCACAAAGGTCGTTTTTTCTCTTTAAATTCCTATATAGCCATTGAAAACTTTATTTTGTTCCCCAGGTGTCGATTCCGCCTCTCACAACTCCTTTTTGGGGTTCCACGATTTGGGAAACCCATGGACATATTGTTTTGTGCATCCCATAGTTAAAAACAGTTTTCCATGCCCAACATTTGTGCTTGTTGTGTGTGGGGAGATAGAAAACAAAAATTGAGTTATGTGTATCCCTTGTTTTGGATTGAACTTGGGTGTAATCAACTAGGAGTAGAAGATGATTTATAGTTTGCTTAATAAACCAAGTGAAGAGTGTAACCTCACTAAAGATGAAATGGATTTGGCTACTTTTCTATGCACACCCTGAAGAGCACTAGAAAGGAAGGTATGACCTGAGGGACTACGGATAAATGAAGGGAATACTTCTTTGTGTTGGGTTTGTAGGTGTTATGGGTGAGAAGCTAGCTAAATATTGTAGAGGTACCTATAGCTTGATGGATGGACTCACTAGCTTAGCAATTTTTCCTTTCTACTTCCTTAACAGCCTAATAAGCCCAACTATGGACTGGCTTGGCTGAGATGTGGTGTATTCTTTGCTTTTTGTTAGTTCTTATTCCCTTTTCCTTATGGAAATCATGCCCAGCTCAGGGTTGGAAGTTGTGTAGATATATTGACGAGAACAACTAGCCTATGGCTAGGTGGAACGTTGCAGTTGCATAGCCAGTTGCTTGGGACAACTCATTTCAAGATAAGTATTTCCTTGTATTTGAATTACGAAATGTTTTAATTTGATGTATGTTATAATTATGTGTAACATCACATATTTTCGTAAAAATTTAAAAAAAATTGTTAATGGCAATAATAGCTTGATTTATGAGAATTTAGAATTGCGGACAATATTAAATGTTGAATTGTAACAATGTTAATTAAACCTCTGTTTGTACTAAACATAATTAAAATTCTGTTATAACTAAAGTGACAATGACGACTTATTTGCATTCATAACAACTATGATTATGATAGTTAAATGCATGAATAAATCAGACTTTTGGTGCAACACTTTCCAATGTATTGATACGTAAGGTTGATGTAATAAATGCAATGCCAGGTTAGAAATAAGACATGATACATTTTCTTTGAGATGATACTCACAGTTTGATTCTATGCTATCCAAGGGAGTCCTATGAGGGACCCCGAAGCTTACTTAGCTGCAACACTAAAGCATTAGACCTGTTCTATGTGCAGACGACAGGTAAGGAGTTTCATGATTGCAATGAATTCCAGTTCGTGTGAATGCAATTTTTGTTGTTTTGAAATAAAAATAGAATAAATAGAGACTATTGCAATTTAAAAAACACACAGGTACGATTCACATACTTCCACTTTTGCTTTCCAAAGTTCGTCTTGTATCTAAGTGATAACAACTCAAGTTAGCTTGTTTGAGTAAGCATTTAAATACTAGCATCGTCACCGTAGTCATTATTGTACTTATCTGGTTTTATTGTCGTCCTTTCATTAACTAAAATCTGTCGTCATCATAGTTGTCTTGTTGTTACCAATTTAGCTGCTAGTACCATGAGGGTACAGTACCATTGTATCACAAGAATAAAAGTGGATAGGGGTTGGGGAAAATATTATTACTCCATTACCAACTTTATATTATAGCATGTATGTGCTTGTGAACTTATACAACATTATTGCTTAACTATATAAGTTTTATGGTTCAAAGTTCATATTCACCACTATAATTATTTAGGTCTTAATAAGCGATTTATGATCTTTCCCAAAGACTAGACATTGGTAGTAATTAAATATATGAACAATGTAAACCATAGATTGACTATATAGTACAAACAAGACTTGAGCTATTTAAATTCCATTCTATATCGTGATAAAATCCAAGTCTTATGAGTAAAATGGTGCAACTATATTAATCCTTGGTTTGATATCAATATTAGAATGTAGGTGTAACTATTACAATGGCATGCAGCAAAAGGATCATATTCAAACTATACTCTACATTTGCCAACATTGAAATACATTGGATTCGATGGTAATAAAGTGCAAGCGCTATAATGAAATGTTATATCGAACTTTGCATAGATGTTAAACTACTATGGTAAATTCAAAAGGTTATAATACTTTGAAATTGTAAGGTTTACAGTCTCGTTGATGCACTGACATGCAATTAATGTGAACAATTGACAGGTTGCTGGTGTTAACACCCAAAAAGTGCTCACTAGCTCATTTCCTTATTCACATGACACATTTGTCCACTTTTCCACCATTTGAGTCTCTAAAGCCATCAAAAAGTCACCAAAAGACCATAATACACCCCTTTTTCCCCTCAAAATGAATATTTTTCTTCAAAAAACATAAAAAAAAACCCTCAAAAAGGGTCCAAAATTCTCAAAAATATTAAAAAGGGAATAAAATATTCAAAATATTCAAAAAAGGAAAAAGGAGGAAAAAATGTACCTAAACCATGTTAGTCAATACCATTGGTTTCCTCAAAACCATAATGGTATTCACCACCACCAAAAACTATAAAAAGGTGGTAGGAGCTCCTCACTTTCCATCCATCCATCATTCTATCCTCACGCTGTCAAAATCTCTCATGAGACTTTGGACCATTTTCAGCATCTTGGAGAAGAGACCATTGTAGCTTGGAGCTACTCACCCTTAGAGTTGCTCAACACAAATCCTCACCATTTGAGGTATATTAATACAAAACATCTATTCTTTTTATTTCTTGTTTCCATGAATCATTTTTTAAATTTATTTGTTATATGCACATGTTAGTTTAGATTGAGATATTAATTCGTAATCATTTTTTGCTTTTGATATTGAAATTGCTATCACATTGTTGATAGGTGCCCATTGCACAAAGCTTGGTTGCAAAACCAAGCCAACAATTTTTGGCGACTCCACTGGCTTCGAATTCTTAGATCTTGTTTTTTTGCTTTAGATCTTAGTTTTTGTTAGTTTTAATCATTTTAATTCATAGATCTGCCATCCTAGATAGTAGATCCATTGTTGTTCTAGATCTTGGCCCTTTCTATTGCCATTAACAACCTGAAATTTCCATTTTCAGGTTCGTTTTTCGGCATCTGTTTTTGGCTTTCGCCTCGCGGCTTTTCGTCCAATAGTTGCGTGGCTCATCGCGACCTCGCGGCCTTTTTTCGCACGACTTCACAGCCATTTTACGCGCTGCACATCATAGCTTCGCGAACATTTTCCGCGCTACACATCGCGACTGTGTGACCGAAACCCGCGCTACATTGCGGCTTCGCGGCCATTTGCCGCGCTGCACATCGCGACTGCGCAGCCGAAACCCGTGCTGTACATCGCAGTTGTTTCCTCAAAACCTGCGATGCAATTAATTTGAATTCGGCCAATTTCTTGAAAAATAAAATTTCTATTTTTTTTACCCATTTAGCCTCTTTTACAACATTATTTTGTTTGCATTTTTACAACTATTCTAAATCTTTTTCTATTTATATATGCTCCATTTAAAAGTCTTTTTAAAAATTTTCAGTAATTGAAAGAAATATTTTTCTGCATTTTATTTAGATCAATGGTTTTACTGTTTATTTGCTCAATACTTTGCCCAAGCAATTTTCCAAGAGATCCATTTATTTCTTGAAATATTTATGTTATTTGCTTCCCTTTAAATTATTTCAAAGATCCATTATTTTTTAATAGTTTTTTAAGCATTTACATTTCGAAAAACGCCTTTATTTTTTGCAAAACTGGAAGCATCTTTTCTTTCATTTGTAATCAATCACCCAAGTGAGGGAAATCAATTTCAGTTTAAATATCACACTTGCACCCACTCTGCCACATAATTTAAACTGAGCCTTAAAATTTACCTTAACTCAACAAACTTTTAACCTCACTTGGGGAGCACTTAAAAGAATCTTGTAGTTAGGTAGAATTGAGGGGATAGGTGTACCAATAACACCCCTCAATTATTTACATTTGAGGCATAGTGGTTGTCTTTAGGGTCCAAAAATCCCTTATAATTTTCGCACGGTTATCAACCAATTTATCAGGAAGGCCTCTCTCTTAGGAGGGTTGAAGTAGTCAGATTGGTTCCGGAAGTCTGAGTGGAATACCGCAATCCATTCAGTAACCGAAGGATACCTTTCGAAGTTCTCAGTGTACACCCGAATGGGGGTACAACGGCAATAGAACCAAACTACAGATTCACCCAACCGAACGTGTCATGAACGGGGTATCCTAGTTGCCACTCTTTAGGATTGTCTACCCGGTGTCCCTCCGAGTAGGGGGATATATAGCCATTGATTCAAGACCCTATATTTTCTGACTTGGACTTCATCACCTTGCAGAGAATATCATTTGTTGTCTCATAATACTTCTAGTTAGGTGTTTGCATGATACAATACCCACCTTTGGTGTAGTAACACCACTTTTTTCTAAGAACTATTTGACTTTTGGTATTCTGACCAATTTTGTTGCATCCCTCCACTTATTATAGCATAGCTACTATAATAAGTGCTTTTTTAGATTGGTTGTTGGCCTGAGAGCCTTTATTTTTTCACTCCCCTCTTGCACTCATTGTTGCACTAGGGTTTCAAGTTTTTTACATCACCACCTTACACTGTATTTTTTTTAAATATTTCTCACCATTGAGAATTTAAGATGATCTCGCCGTCTTTAGGGTGAACCCCCTCAGTTCGGTGCACTTAGGTCTACATGTCATAGACGTAGAGCCTTATCCCTTGACTCGACATGTCATCGGCCAAGAACATAGTCATCTGATTCTGACATGCCTCACTTCACATCTGATTTTGAGGCTGAATCTGAAAACCCTACTGAAATATCACCAACCAAACCCATGGCTGGATCACAATACAACCCACTCTTCACCAGTGTTATTGGAGATACATCGACAAACCCTTCTAATACTATGCCATCCATGGTAACAACAACCCCTTTAGGCATGCCTAATATAGGGGCCACTCCACCTTTAGGTATGCCCAACATAGGACTACCTCCTATTATGGGTATGCCCAACATAGGAATCACACCCCCTCTCATTACCACAACCCAGATCCAAGGAATTCCTGGCACTATTCCTAACCCCTCTGTAACCCATGTTGCACTTGGGAGTGCTGGACCATCCCACACCACAACGGGTGGAGGACACATACCTTCAATACCTAGCATACCCTTAGGGGCCACTGGAACACTACATAATGCCACCATTAACAGTTATGTCCCAGTCACTACACCACACCCATCTGCTAGTTTACCATACATGGCTAGTATGAACTTACCAGACTTAGCCAGCTTAACCAATGATCCTATCAGGCACAACCCTACATGGCCACCCATGCCTACAAAGCTCCCCTTGGACATCCCCAAGTTTGAAGGAAAACCTGGGGAGGATCCCCAAAACCACATAACGTGATTTCACCTATGGTGTTCATCTAAATCCATAGTGGATGACTCCATTAGACTAAGAATGTTGCAACGAACGTTCACTGGCTTTGCAGCCAAGTGGTACATTGAACAACCACATGGGACCCACCATACATTTACGTCCCTCGCCTCCACTTTCCTTCAATTTTTTCATCTACCTGTACACTATGATGCAGTAGTTGAAATACTGTTGTCTTGCAAACAAAACACATCTACCCACATCACCGACCATATCCATGAGTGGCGCAAGCATTGTAGCCTCTGCAAGATAAAACTGGATGACCGTGTATTTTTGGACTTGTTTCTTAAATCAGTCCTACCCCTCATAGCCAAATATGTAGCTTCCGAACGACCCCAGTCAGAAGAGGAAGCTATCTTAAAATATCAACAGTTCGACCTGATTTATGCCCAGTCAAGCTATCTCTACACCATCATACCAGACGCCCCACGAGGTGATTCTTCACGCGGTGATGCTCCGAGGGCATCACATGCCACTGATGGTATTATCGGCCAAGTCATGACAAAAAATAAACCTTTTAGCATGGTGAGCACCATAAATTCCCCAGACCTCTCTAGGGCTACATCCAATTCTGGAGCGACGACTTCGTACGTTCCAACAAATCAGACTCATCACACTCATGGACCCTCTTGTCCACAACATTGCTATGGGAAAGTGCCATTGACATATGTACCACCGACATACTATAACCAACCAGCCACCCATAACCTAATTCATTTACCGGCCTAACCAATGTATTACCCCCAGCAAGCTACACCAACTAACCCAACACTTCCAATAGCTCAGGGTTACCAACAACCCCAGTAGGCAACTGGACCTCCTCCACCCCCACCAGCTTATTATCCACCACAACCTGCTTCTGCACCTGCGGCACCACAAAATCCTCCCACTACTCAAGGGCAAGTGTACACACAACACAATCAGCCCCAACACCAAAACAACCAACGAAATCAGGGCGGACAACAAAACCACGGAAGAGGACATAACCGTGGTAACAACCAACAACATAACCAAGGTCCACCACCTCCCAATCCTCCAAATAATAACAATGCTGCTCCCCCCAACCAGAATCCTGATCGTCATCCCAAACAAGCAAAAAAAAATAACCTGAGAACAAACCATCCATGTTCTATATGTGGAATCTATGGACACTACACTCACAACTGCCCCCATTTAGAGAAAGCACGTAAGCTTTGGGCTGACAATGGCCAGCGCCAGGGCCACGCTGGACAACCAACTCCACTGAATCAACCGCAACCCATGATACTGTAAAACCCATTGCCAAACCAGGGAGTAGTAAATGCTTGCCCAATGGATCCTCCACAAGGATCTGCTGCACCTTAGCAGCAAATCACCTATGCCGCAACTGATTATCAGCATACGGATTCAGGCACACACCATTTTTTAATGATGTCATCCAATGATATCAACCTCCAGAATCGTAGGAATAAGTACGACCCACCCCCATAAAATCCTCCCACTAACGCATCCACCTCCCTTCCATCAGATCAACCACTACGCATACCAAATATGCCGTTAGATGGAGGACCTAAAGTCCCTCGCATCCCTTTGCAAGGGATTAACAACAATCCTAATGCTCGTGCAACATCCAATTATAACATCGTGGAAGACCTAGCACAATCCCCAACTACTATGTCTGCTTTAGAGGTACTGAAAACATGCCCTGCACAACGAAAACTACTACTATCCGCCATCGAAGGAGTTGAGCCTGACGATACACACATGATGGATTTCAACTTAGACCAAGCCGAACCTAGATTTCCATCAAATTTTGCCTTCCAAGTATCAGTAAACATTCGAAACCTTGTTGTGCATCGATGCATCATCGATGAAGGAGCTTCAACTTGCGTTATGTCCACTCTTGTGTGGCAGAAACTTGGCTCCCCTACTTTACAACCATCCACCACAGCATTACGAGCTTACGATGGGTGCTCGGCTCAACCAGAAGGCCTCTTAGCGAACGTACCCGTAGAACTAGGCAGAAAATTAGTTCTCATCGACATCAAAGTGATCAATGCCCAACTCAACCACAACCTCCTTCTTGGACATATCTATATGTACAAAATGAAAGCCGTCGCTTCATCTGTGTTTTGCCTCATGATGTTCCCACATGAAGGATGCATTATCAAGATTGATCAACTCACATATTATGATCCTAACGCCCTCGCAGCCCCTCAAAATGTGCTACCAATGATTGAACAAACCGTTCAAACTGCACTGACATCATTTGTCTCGTCAATAGGTCCTGGAATCTACACCGAGTCACCTATGAATTCCACATTTCCATCGATCCCACCACCTTTACCGATAACAAAAACATCTGATTTGTGCACCCTGTCGAATACCACACAACATCCTTCGTCACTACCACAAACACCCACAGTGCCTACTCATATTGGAACAACGCCACTTCATACTATCCCGTTCTTGTTCCCATTTTCGGGAGTTGTCAGTTCACCAGTAATGGCTACACTCAACCTTTCTGGTTTAACATTAGGGATACCTGTATGGTACTTAGCTGCTCTGAGCCCCCCGCCGACTCTGACTGTTATTTTACAACTGGTACAACCTATCCTTACTACCAACCACCCACCCCCTCCTGTCACTCATCTGCAAAACAAACCACCCCCAATAGTGACTATAGCATCAACGTCTAGAAACGCCCCACCTTCGTTACGAAACACAGGGGGAAGAGGCCCACAAACTTATAACACTGGACCCATAACTCGCATCCCCCCAGCAACCCCCAAGGTAGACAAGAACCCCCCAACTATTTGCATTCCCCCTAAGTGCTCGTTGTGTGATGACGTAGGCCATGCCACTCATCAATGTCGACAATTACCTGCACTCCAAGAACACATGAATATGTTGGATGACAACACCAAAATTCCAGTGATAAGACTTGAGCCAACTCCTCAACCTCGCGACAAAATGCTTCACACTAACCACCCTTGTGCGATATGCGGCATTTATGGCCATTATTCACACCACTACCCTGATCTCCCAGATTATAGAGCAGCCTTATATGAGATGAACAATGTCGAATTAGAGATTTCTCCTCCCCTCATCAAGGAGATCGACCCTCTGAAATCATCTTCTTCGGAAGAAATCAATACCATCTATATGATTTCAACCACATACAAACCCAAACCCGTTGATTTATGGTCTGATTATTTTCATTTTAATGAGCAAATTCTAGAAACACTCACTACACCGGACTACCCTTGGGATGATATGCACCATCACTCATACTTCCTCCCTGAGGCGTCTACATCCACTGTGGAAAACCAGCTATCAGTTGAATCAAAATATTTTCTACCAACTAAGGTTGATTGGTTCAAATACCCCATCCCAGCACTAGATGCCCTCGAAGAGGGGAATATGTCCAACATTTCCCCTATTATACAAATCAACATTTCCACCACACCTAGAAAACCTGAGCTCATCTCGCTAGGCACATCATGCACTCAAGCGGAGACTCAGGCATATAAGAAACTCTTCCAAGAGTTTCATGATGTCTTCGCCTGGTCTTTCACCGAGATGTCTGGCCTCGATCCCAACATTGTGGAACATCACATCGACACTTGGCCCAATGTGCCTCCTGTCCAACAGAAACAACGCCCAATTCACTCGTCTAAGCTCTCAGTTGTTAAGGCTGAGATTGAGAAACTCCAAAAAGCAGGATTCATATATCCTATTGCCTACACCACCTGGGTTTCCAACCCAGTGCCAGTAAACAAGAAAGTGGGCACCATATGCATTTGTACTGATTTTCGAGACCTCAACCTCGCTTGTCCCGAAGACAACTTCCCCACACCATTCATTGACCAACTAATCGATGAATGGGCGGGGCATGAGGTTCTTTCCTTTATGGATGGTTTCTCCGGATATAACCAAATCAAAATCCGTAAAGAAGATCAATACAAGACAGCTTTCACTACCCCATGGGGCACCTTGGCCTATCGCATCATGCCTTTCGGTCTCAAGAATGCTGGAGCCACTTTCCAACGCGCCATGACTTATTGCTTCCACGATTTACATAGAATCATAAAAGTTTATCTAGACAACCTCACTGCTCGATCTAAGAAATGATCTGACCATTTAGACGACCTTCGACCAGTTTTCTTGCGTTGTCAAAAATACAACATCCGCTTGAACCCACTCAAGTGTGTCTTTTGCATTACAGCAGGTCGCCTGCTGGGGTTTGTCATTTCAGAAAAAGGCATCATTGTAGACCCCTTGAAAGTCCAGGCCATTGTAGACTTACCGTCACCCCGCACATTAAGACAACTTCAAAGCCTTCAAGGTAGGTCCAACTTCCTCCGTCGCTTTGTCCCTGACTACGCCATGACGGTCCACGGTTTCCTTCAACTACTACGTCTGCATACCCATTTCATATGGGACCAACAAGCAGAATCAGCTTTCACTGACTTAAAGAAAGCACTCACAAACGCCCCGTTGATCTCTCCTCCATATTTCACAAAAGATTTCACCCTCTATGTTTCAGCATCTGAATATGCCATATCTAGAGTTCTTGTCCAAGAAGATACTACTCGCCAAGAGCATGTCATCTACTATGTGAGCTAGACCTTGTCAGGCCCACCCCTCCGCTACCCACATGAAGAGAAGATGGCCCTTGTCGTCGTCTTTTCAGTACAAAAGCTGCAGCACTACATTCTTCTCAGCCACACCACGGTTGTAGCCAATTCCAATCCAATGGTCTACCTCTTGACATGTCGCCTCCTTCAAGGCCGCATAGCTAAATGGGTGATTATCCTGCAAGAATACGACCTAACTTTCAAAACCCCAAAGAGCACCAAGGCCCTAGCATTCGCTCAACTCATCACAGATCTTCCATCCTCTTTGTCATCACCCGCTATTCAAACGGACCTCATTAATGACCACATTTTCATCATTTCCTCTGACGACCCATGGTACGGAGACATCTTAATATACCTCCGCACACAAAAATTTCGACCGAACATCGATCGTGATGGACACCTTTGTATACGACACCATGGCCCCCGATATCTCCTATTAGGCGATGTACTTTATCGACGCGGCGTCGATACCATCTTACGACGCTGCCTTTCTCGTGACGAAGCAGAACAAGTCCTTAATGACTACCATAGTGGTGCCTACGGAGGCCATTTCTCTGGCATGGCCATCGCCCAAAAGATCATCCACGCAGGTTACTTTTGGCCCTCATTATTTACTAATTGCATCACCACAGTCAAACATTGTCAAAAATGCCAACTTTTATCCCCCAAGGCAAGAACACCACCCGCCCCCCTTCATCCAGTCGTCACTGTCGGACCATTCTGCAAATGGGCCATCGACTTCCTAGATTGCAATCCCACGTCAGTCGGCAGTCATAAACACATCATTGTGGCCATAGATTATTTCACCAAGTGGGCGGAAACCATGCCAACTTACAATCGCAAAGCTGACACTGCAGCATGTTTTTTCCTCAACCATGTTATCACTCATTTTGGAGTGCCAAACAAACTCATCTCAGACCACGGCTCTCACTTTGAAGATGCCATTTGGAGAGAATTATCAACCCTACTAAAATTTGAACACCATTTCTCCTCCGCCTACTACCCCCAAGGGAATGGCCAAGTTGAAGCAATTAACAAAATTTTGAAGACCATCCTCCAGTGCACTGTTGACAAACACAAATCAAATTGGCATCACATGCTCTTCCCGGCACTATGGGCATACCGCACGTCAATCAAAACTGCCACCGGTTTTACCCATTTCCATCTAGTTCACAGTGTCGAATCTGTCTTCCCCATTGAGTGCCATATTCTAGCCCTACATATGGTCGTTGAATTCCTACCAGACACTTCCCCAGTTGAGCAACGCTTACTACTTCTGGAGCAAGCCGATGAAGATCGGCGCACAGCCCTCGAAACCATGGAAGTAGCCAAGAACCGATCCAAACTGAGTTATGACAAACATGTCCACCCAAGAACCTTTACTGAAGGGGACCTTGTCCTCGCCTATGATCAAGCTCATGATAAAAACAGAAAAGGAAAGTTTGTGTCCATGTGGCAAGGCCCATACATTATACACACCTGCCTCGGATAGGGGGCATACATTCTGACCGATTCAGAAGGCAACCCCCTACGCAACCCACACAACGGGTTGTACCTTAAGCGATCTTACCCATAGAAAATCTAATGGACACCACCATCCATAATTGTACAGTATTATTTTATTTGTTACAAAAAATACAAAAACCTAAACATTTGTTTTTCCTACATGACCACAGATGGATCGTGTTCCACTTTGCTACGTTGGTTTCATTGATGGTGCAAGCCGTTGGTCCCCTAATCTTGCCTCCGCAGCTTGGGTAATATATTCCCCTTCACATGAGTTGATCCACATCGACGGAGTGTGCATAGGTGCTGCCACTAACAACCAAGCTGAATACGATGCCATGATCGGTCTCCTGGCCGCTGCTCTCCAAATGAGCATAAGTCACCTTAACGTTTTCTTGGACTCACAACTCCTTGTTTCCCAGCTCAACAATGATTACCAGGTACGCAATCCCTGTCTTTTCAGAAAATTCCCGCGCACTAAACAAATGGTTCGACAGTTTGAATCCATTTCATTCACACATGTCCCAAGGAATCTCAACAGTGTAGCATACCATATGGCCAGCAACATTCTTGATTAGCACACCAATCAAACCATGTAGTAAATACAAAATGTGCCTCCACGGGCATAAACAAAAAGTGCATCCATGTGCATAACATGTGCCTCCACGAGCATATACATAAAGAAAAAGTGCATCCACCTGCATAACATCTGCCTCCATGGGCATATACAAAATCAAAAGTGCATCCACGTGCATAACATGTGCCTCCACGGGCATACAGAAAATCAGACATGCCTCCACAAGAAAACAAATAAACAATAAATGCATCCATGTGCATACACGACTATATACCAAAACATATATATATATATATCATCATATAGTCAACATGTCATAGGTACCCTTAGCACCCAATATACAAAAATACATAAGCCATACAAAAAGGTACTTCCCCATATGCTCATCAGCATTTGGGGTAGATACAAGATCATCTAATTATCATGGTCTCCGAGCTCCTCTGGCGCCACCTCTGCTGGCCCCACCGGATCATGATGAGCTCGAACCCTCCTATTCGCCAGACCCGCTGGATCATCCCACACCTAAATCCTCCCCTCCACTGGCCCTGCCGGATCATGCCAAGCCCCATCCCTCCACTCAGCCGCCAACAATGTTGCTCTGAGCAGGATAGAGAACCACTCACGAGGTGCATCGAAACAATGCTCGACGATGTCTCGATCCAAGTCCCTCCACCCATCCTCTGGAAATCCTGCCAGGATCATGTCTAGTGTCTCTTGTACACCCTCCACAGGATCATCTCGAGGCCTATCTCCTCGACCGTGAGGCCCAAATCCTCGAGCATGAGGAGGTGGTACCGCTACAGGAGGCGGAACGACCACCATCACCTGTCCCCTACGAACCACATGATCGGCCGGTGGTACAAGACCAACATGTGCACAATCACGCAAGTGAACCATCATATAAATATCTCTAACTATAATCATAACAAAAACATCTAAAAAAACACATGATATAGTAGACAACCAAACACAAAAGCATACCATCTAAAGCCCAGGCCTGTCCCTGGGCTCGAGGCATCTTCGGATCTCCTCGATAATCCATACCGACATATGGATAGTCATCAATCAACAGGGAGATCTGCTCCCATTGCTCATACATGTCCTATGAAAAGAACTCATGGATACCACCACCACCGCGGGGCATCATCTGCCCCCACTGCACCATGCGCGACCCCCTCACCAACCCATCTCAAACCGGCACCCGTGGCCGCAAGGTCGGTACCCGCTCAAAGAAGAAACAACACAAGAAGGAGGCATAGCAGAACTCTCCCCCCTCCGGACTGACCTTGTCCAGATCTCTCCGGACACCAGCTAAAAACATATGACCCCACGAGTAGTAGGTCCCCCTCAGCACAGAATCCACCATCATCATTTGTCCCCCAGACAAACGATGTGGTGCCGCGACACCCAACACCTGCGGAACACAAGCCCCAATAACTCGCATATCCCACTCCCGAAGAGATCTCAGGCTCAAAGCACTGTTCTGCACCATAGCCCCAGGAACACAGAATGTCTCTAGTAGATCCTTGATATCCACACCAGCCGGGATCCTCGGTAGAAGATCCCCTACCTCCTCTAAGCAATGTAACCCGGTAAGAAAGTAAACATCAATGGGGGTGATCTCTAACCTCTCACCCCCAACTATGAAAGCACCCTCCGCAGGGACCCAGAGACTCACCAATTTGTTTAGTAGTGGTCCTACTGAATGCATCGGTGGAATCTGAGCGAACTTCTGGAGCCCGCTCACAGCCAAAGCCTATCAGACCACCTGATCGGTCCGAATCTGAATCATCAGGTCCTCCTCCATCTCCCACTCTCTCCACGACATCAGTGGTCTCCTCAACATCCTGCCAAAAAACAAGAAAATTTTTTAGAAACAGAAAAGAATTTCATCACGGATTTCAGCCATGAACCCGTGATGAACATCGCGGGTATTGACCCCACAGTCACGATGAACATCGCAGGTATTGACCCCACAGTCACGATGAACATCGCGACTATCAGCCCCATAATCGCGATGAACATCGCGGGTATTAACCCCACAGTCACGATGAACATCACGACTATCAGCCCCATAGTCGCGATGAACATCGCGACTTTCAGTTCGACAGCCATGATGAGCATCGTGATTGTCGGCCCCAAACCCGAGATGTTCATCGCAACTGTCGGCCCCAAACCCGCGATGTTCATCGCGGAAAAGGACGCGAAACCTATGATATTCCATGTTTGAAGGCCAACATGAAATTTCACGACCCTCGGGGGCCCATCGCTAACCAAAAAAGACATAATTAAAAAGGCTAAGGCAAATAGGGTTACCTGAAACTCGTGGAATCGAAAACCAACAGTCGAATCTCCCAGAAATCAAGAAGGATCTCTGATTGCTCTGCCAAACTCACACGTTACAATGACACGTCATATTGGTCCCACACCTTATTTATAGAGATTTGACCATTTTTCAAATAGCCATTGCAGTATCATACGATGTGCGTTCCTCAAACCGTTGGTACCGTTGGAATCAGCAAAGCGAGAACTTCATGATAGTCCTTTCCTTTTCCTGTTTTCACCAGGTCCATTTTTTGACCATTTTTTCACACTCCTCGGTTTGCACGCTACTTCAGCCATTCTCTGTTTTTGACGAGTCATATATCACCAGATTCAATTTTCCGCGCTCATGTTGATGCTTGAGATCATTTCTCGCTCTCACGCCCAGATTTTTCGGGCATTTTTTCCATTCCCCCTCGTTGCCTCGGTTTGCATGCCACATCGGCCATTGTCCGTTTTCTATGAGTCTTATATTTCCGGATTCAATTTTCCGCGCTCATGATGACGCTTGAGATCATTTCTCGCTCTCACCCCCATAATTTTCAGGAATTTTTTCAAAATCCCACTCATTGCCTCGGTTTGTGTGCCACATCAATTGTCGTCCATTTTTAACAAGTTTGATCTCATCGGTTTAAGTTTTCCATGCTCGTGATGATGCTTGAGATCATTTCTCGCTCTCACCCCCATAATTTTTGGGCATTTTTTCAAAATGGCACTCATCACCTTGGTTTGTGTGCCACATTGGCCGTTGCCCTTTTTGGACAATATTTATGTCACCGAATTCAGTATTCCGTACTCATGACAATGCTTGAGACCTTTTCTCGCTCTCGTCAATACCTTTTTGTTCGGTATAGTTTTACCCCTTTTTCGGGCCGAGCAATCCCTTTTACGAAAAAGGCACTTCAAGAGTTTCTGTTAAGCTCTTTTTTGACTCCTAAAACAATGAAAATATCATTGAGCAACCTTGCTTCCTTTCATGCTCGCTAAATGTATTGGAAAGGGCGTCTACCTGGTATAAGTTTACCCCTTTTCCTGACCTTGTAGACTAATTATGAAAAAGGAATACTCTAGTCACATCAGCTAGAAGAGTTCTCCATTTGCATCATTTTATGTTTTTTCAGGCCTTGGAGACTAAGTTACAAAAAGGAACACTAGTGGAGTCCACTTACCGCTTTCAGACTCTCTAAACATGAAAGCGACTACGAGCAATCACCATCCTGGGCTCGTAAAAACCCACAGGATGGTACTCAGAACCACTGCAGAGTCTTCTTATCATTTTCAGACTCCTTAAAAATGAAAACACCCATGAGCACAAACAGTCCTGGGCTCACAAAATCCACAAGACAGTACCATTTCAGACCACACTTTTATCCCTTCTTGGAGCTCATTAAAACTACGAAGAAGGACCCAATGATGTTTCTCGGTGCCACAACAGATCATGTTTACTCATATGGCAGCTTCCCCATTTTTGGTTTCCTTTGTTCAGAGTATTCTGTAGTATGTCACCCTGAGAATCCCTCGACAGCACCCATCAGCTTTACCCCCCAGAGTCAATACATACCCTTCAGTCCTTAAAAGCTATGCTCCCCACACCTAAAAGTCAATTCCCTACGCTGCCAGGTCAACCATGTCATCATGCTCTGAACAAAGGAAGTTTGAGTCCAGCCACTCTATGACCCCAGTCACTTCCCATCCCCACAAGTATGTCAGTCCTACCATCAGTACTACCACACTTCAGTTCTACACCTCATGCTCCTATCAAGGAAACATCATTGCCTTATTATTTGTTGGTCTCCCTCTATTGACAACAACCAAATTTATTCCAGAGGATAGACCTAGAGGTCCCTGTGTCTTGGACTCATTACCATTTATGATGAGTGCCTACGAATCATTTCGACAAGAGTCCTTAGTGCCTCTCCAAATGGTTGTTTCTCACATGCTTGACTTCAACACGTTGATCGCATCGTTGAGACTCGCACAGGGTATTGGTCCGTTCAATTATTTGTTGAAGACCTCGGATACCACCCGAATCTTCCACATTTGAGAGTCTACTCATGGAAACAACCAGTTACATTTTTCCTATAGATATCTGGGTTGCGCATGGTGACAAGATTCAGATGTACCCTAGTTTTATACTCCCTTGAGTATACAGTTACATATACTCCTCACAGTTGATTCAGTGTCACTGAGTCCCTACATATGTTAGACACCTTCAGATTCAACAGTTCATCAACCCTTCTGAGACCTTGTTCAGAATGGTTGTTGCTTTATTCTAGTGTATCACTTATTGAGATCAGTCATGTTATGATTATGAGTACATCCCAAACTATTGTCCCCTTTGGACCATTATGATGTACCAGCAGATTTTTTATGTATTATTCAGGTCCCCCTTCTTGGGACTAATTGTTATGTATATGTCTTGATACAAGCATGGGTATGCCCGCCTCGTCCATTATCAGAGATTATTTCTCATTCATATTGAGGCCATGTAATATTTTTTCTTTTTTTGCAGCTTACAAGGGCCGTGGATCCAATCTCCAACCGGTCTCTTCTCTTCCCCAAACCCCAGGAAAAAGACAAAAGAACTATGATGTCTATCGGCCATACGATGAGCTCCTGCCCTCACACATCAGGGGGCAATCTCTTAACACCCAAAAAGAGCTCACTAGCTCATTCCTTATTCACATGACCTATTTGTCCACTTTTCCACCATTTGAGCCTCTAAAGACATCAAAAGGTCACCAAAGACCATAATACACCCATTTTCCCCCTCAAAATGAATATTTTTCCTCAAAAAGCATAAAAAACCCTCAAAAAGGGTCACGAATTCCCAAAAATATTAAAAAGGGAATAAAAATATTCAGAAAAGGAAAAAGGAGGGAAAAAGGTACCTAAACCATGTTGGTCAATACCATTGGTTTCCTCAAAACCATACTGGTATTCCCCACCACCCAAAACCATAAAAAGGTGTTAGGGGCTCCTCACTTTCCATCCATCCATTATCCTCTCCTCACGCTGTCAAAATATCTCATGAGACTTTTGACCATTTTCAACATCTTGGAGAAGAGACCATTGGAGCTTGGAGCTACTCACCCTTGGAGTTGCTCAACACAAATCCTCACCATTTGAGGTATCTTAATACAAAACATCTATTCTTTTTATTTCTTGTTTCCATGAATTGTTTTTTAAATTTATTTCTTATATGCACATGTTAGTTTAGATTTAGATATTAATTCATAATCATTTTTTGCTTTCGATATTGAAACTACTATCACATTGGTGATAGGTGCCCATTGTACAAAGATCGGTTGCAAAACCAAGCCAACATTTGGCTCATTTAACTTGGCACCAGTCTCGAGCTGAAAAAGAGATCGTCCAATGATCCTGCATTAAAACTTGGTACTGTCTCCCTGCTGAGTGGTAATATCAGAGATCCACGTAGACGTGAATGCCTCCATGCTTGTTGTTGTGTAAGAATTATATTCCATGCGTTGATTGTGTTTCTCCACCATGTGCCATCATGGCAAGGTCGATCTGTAAAATAGGTCAGACATTAAATGTTTGATGTTGTTTATTTCAATGCTACGATTGCTGGCAAGCTGGAGACCGTCGATGAAGATGGAAATGGGTCGTTGGATGAAAACCCTAACATCTAACGTGTGTTGAGTTTATAATCTTGGAAGAAGTTGTTTCATTGTTTATTGTCTTCGTTGGAGGTAGCCGACAGGCTGCCAAGATTTTTGTAGGAAGTTTGCAAGGGTTTCAAACTCGAAACTAGTGAACAAGTTTGAGGTTGCAGGTCTTAAACCTGTGTAATGTCATTTTTTTACTGAGATCTAAGTCTCTAGTTCGGAATGTTATCGAAATAATTGTTGAAAATTCCTGGTATCATCCACATCACCCATCTCGTCGTTTGTCTAAGAGCTTCAAGAATTGTCCAGGGTTTGCGAAGATAAGCGATTCTTCTTGGTGAAGTATTTCTTTGATGCGTTTTCGTTTTCAGTTTTAAGGTAACATTTATCTAACTTAGCTCCATCATTTGTCAACTGCAGGGTTTAAGGCAGCAAAAAAGTAATGTTTTTGGTAATGGTGTTAGCGTGCCTTAACACTGGTAAGCCTCGGGTCTTCCATAACCCTCATAGCTCTCTTGGACGGTGGTTGAAGTGGTTCTTAAGAATGAGTAACAGGCTTAACAGGGCTCGTCGTGTTCTCTGTCGATGTTAATAGTTGAAGAAATCTCGAAAACGAGCTTGCGTCTTTTGTTTTCGCTTGACTAGTTTTTGGTTTCTATAAAGTGTAATTTTGTGAAACCAATTGGAGCTATGACTCGTCGATGTTCTGTGATATTGGGTTCTTTTAAAACTGCTATACACTTGGGATAAACCCTGATTTTAATTTTGTTTGCAATCAATGTTAAAAACCTTCGTTATGAGAACCCACGATTCCAAAGGTTAAGTTTTGAAACGAGCCGTGGGCTCAATCACTATGTAAATGATACTTCTTTCCTCGGAAATAAATTTGCATGCTAAAGTATAATGGTTCAAATTCTGTGTAAAACGACTTCATCCTGAAGGTTACTACCATATCCTACGAGCTAGATTAGGGTTTGTAGATATCGTTGATGATAAGGGTTCTGTGTATAAATAATCATCAACCTTGAGATGGAAATGTATGTTAACTTTTCATATGAGTCTGTGTGGTTTGTCTTGATACTGTAGGTTGATAATATGTGTTCTTATTTTTCAATGTTTGAAATCTAAATAGAGTAAAGATTGAACTGAGATTTCAATAATGTTTTGCAAGGAAACCGAATAGGGTCAAACCCTAATTCGTGTTTTGTTGAGAATGATAACCCTAACAATACTTAAGATAATGTATCGGTTTCAATCCCAGGTTTGAAAAGAGTGGAAAGTTTTGTTATGAAACAATAAAAGAGAAATTATGTATCTAGCTAGGGTTTTCCTTTTGATACGAAACTCAGATTTACAATAATCACAAACAATGTTAGTAGTCTTAAAACAATATACAGTATGTAATTTATCCACCTTCCATGAACATAATTTAAGTGTAATGCAGGATGATTGTACATGAATTATTTATTGATTGTTTATCATATAACTGAGGAAATATTATATATACTAATTATTCTACAGACCTCCTACAATTATTTAATTTAGGAACAGAAAACTGATACATATAAGATTATTATCTATCTATCGAATTCAATGGAAAATTTTGCCTATCTTCTAATCTATTTTAATTTTCATATCTCTACTAGAGTATGATGTTGCCAAACAACATGTGGAAAAATGGGGATATTGATTTATGAATTTAACATTTAAACTTAAACATTCAGACTTAAACATTTCCAGAATTAGATTCTTTTCGAAAGCAAATAAAAATAATAATACTAGATAAACAAAACAGAATCATTTGTTGAGAATAAGTCAGGAAATATTTTAAGAACCTGAGAAACGCTGTAGGGAAACAAACAACTTAGGAAGACTGTTCCACCCAACCAAACTCCTGAAAATAGTCAAATGCTATGTTAGGACCCCCTAGCCTGTTCGCTGAACCACCAGGAGGAAGAAACTTCGGGAATTAGGACTTCTTCTTGTTGTAGCAGTAATCTTCTAAATCTTCAATAGGTAGCAGTCCAAAAGACTTACTCCTTCAACTCTGTTTCCCTTCAACAACATGCAAAAACTCAGTTTTCAATCACCACTAACCTCCCTTATTCGAATCTCTCTTGAAATCACCTCATTTACAAGAGGAAAATATTCTGCAGAAATATTGATTAAGGGATGCCTGCCCAATTCGAATTTGCCTTTATAGGTTGCCTAGGCCTTTTCAAATGTTACCGGGTCATTAAATGTGCTGCCTGCTCACTGCCTCCACCTGGCGGATCATGCCCTATTTTCGGGGAAGTTGTCCCATAACCAACAGTTAGTGGTGTGATGTAACTGCTTCCATGTGTCCCATACCTTCCAACAACTTCCATTCCTCCTAGTGGGTCGGTGAACAGTCATTCAATAGTCCTCTTGAGTGTTTGTCTCCTAATTAATTTATTTAAATAATAATATTATGTAATTACTTTCATCCATGATCAAAACTTATCATAATTACAAAATTTGTAATTAAATTTAGCATAAAGTATTTTTGCAAATAAATAATAATATTTAGAAATTTGGGTAGGTGACATACACCCCCCCTTAAGTCTCAACATTGTCCTCGATGTTGGCTAGTCACTCTTTGAGTGTTCCTGAAATAGAGTTGGGTATGCTGCCCGCATACTACTCTCCAACTCCCAGGTTGACTCTTTTGGGCTAAGGTGCTTCCATTGCACCTTCACTTGCCCAATGCTGCGATTTCGGAGAATAGTTTATCTCCTTCTGGGGATACAATCCAGTTCCACCAAAAAATCTCCGTCTTGTCCCACCTGTACATCATTCCAGTTTACAACATGAGTAGTATCGTGCACATATTTCTTTAAAAACAATATATGAAAAACATTATGTATTTTCAGGTTAGGTGGTAAAGCCAGTTGGTATGCCACTGCTCCAACCTTAGATAATATTTCAAAAGGACCACAATACATGGGTGCCAACTTGGCATAGCTCCCCAATTTAAGTGAACTCTTTTTCAGTCTTACCTTGAGAAACACATGTTCACCCACCTGGAACTCTTTATGAGTTCTTTTTGAATCTGCTTGGCTTTTCTGCCTATCTTGGGTAGATTTTAAATGTCCTTGCACCTGTTTCACAATTAGTTCTAATTCTTGCAATAATTCAGGTCCTAAAAACTCTATTGACTGGATCATTCCACGAAACAGGTGTATTACATTTCCTACCATAAAGAATTTCAAAAGGACTAAGTCTGGATAAAGCATGATAATGATTATTATAAGCAAATTCTGCTAAGTGTAGAAAATCTTCCCACTTACCAGGCTGATCCTTAACATACATTCTTAATAAATATTCTAACACTTGATTTACCCTTTCTGTCTGTCCATCCGTCTGTGGATGAAATGCTGTACTGAAATTTAGAGTTGTAATCAATCCCTTAAACAATGATCCCCAGAAGTTTCCTGTAAACTTTGAGTCACAATCTGAAATTATTACCTTTGGTATTCCATGCAGTCTAAAGATCTGTATCATAAAAATCTCTACAATGTCTGGTGCTTTATGTGTGGTCTTCACTGGTATGAAATGTGCTGCCTTGCTGAGTTTGTCCACCACCACCATGATGGAATCATGTTGTTTCTGATTTTTAGGAAATACAATAATGTAAACTGTGCTGATCACTTCCCATTTCCGGCTTGGTATTGGTAATGGTTCCAACAATCTAGCTGGATGTTGGTGTTCAACCTTCACCTTTTGATAGTCCAAGCATTTTGCAATGTATTCTGCTACTTCATCTTTCATTCTGGGCCAATAGTATTCTTTTCTCAGCATAGTGATAGTCTTTTGATATCCTGGATGACCAGAATAGTGACTTTTATGCATCTCATTTAATATCAGAAATTTTATTTCTGGTATATCTGGTACATACAATCTGTTTTTATACAATAATAGACCATTTTCCTTAATTCTGAAATCTGCCATACAATTTTCAAAACTATTATTGGCTGTCTTTTCCTTCATTTTTCTATATTCTTCATCTGTTTCACCTTTTTCCAGAATTTGGTTTTCCAAATCGGTTGAATAATTACTGATTGATAAAATGAAATTTAGTTTTGCCTTACGATTCAAGGCATTTGCAACTTTATTCTCCTTTCCTTTGATATGTTGAATTTCAAAATCGTACTCACTTAAGAATGTCAACCATCTAGCTTGTCCAACGTTCAGGTTTGTGTGATCCAATAAATATTTCAGAACCATGTTATCTGTTAATAATGTAAAATTTCTGCCAATAAGGTGATGATGCCACATTTTCAAGGCATGAATAACTGCTAATAACTCTAAATCATATGTAGAGTAATTATTTTCATGTACTTTCAGCTTTCTAAATTCATATGCTATCGCATGCCCTTCCTGTGTCAAGACTCCACCGAGTCCATCATTGCATGTGTCTGTACAAACTACAAAATTCTTGTTGGGGTCAGCTATCTTCAAGATAGGTGCTATTGTCAATAGTTCCTTTAATTTCTTAAAACTCTCAGCACATTTCTGATCCCAAACAAATTTCTTCCTTTTCTTCTGGAAGGAAGTTATGGGGTTGGCAATTTTTGAGAAATTCTCTATAAAATTTCTGTAATACCCCGTAATGCCCATAAATGATCTTACATCCGACATATCTTTCGGAACTGGACAGTCATTAATGGCCCTTGTCTTGTCGAGGTCAACCGAGATTCCTTCTGCTGAAATTATGTGTCCTAGATACTGAATTTTGTCTTTGTGAAAGTAACATTTACTAAATTTGGCATACAATTGATGATCTCTTAATACTTGTAATATAATCCGTAAATGTTCATCATGCTCTTCTTTTCTTTTTGAGCACACTAAAATATCGTCTATAAACACAACAACAAACTTGTCTAAGTACTTATGCAAAATATTATTCATCAAATACATAAATACAGTTGGGGCATTAGTCAAGGCAAATGGCATGACTACAAACTTGTAATGTCCATACCGAGTTCAGAAAGCTGCCTTGAAAATATCTTCGTCTTTAACCCTTACTTGATGATACCCTGATATTAGATCAATCTTCAAAAATATTGTTTCTCCACGCATCTAATCAAATAGATCATCTATGCGGGGCAACGGGTATCTATTCTTGATCGTCATCTTATTAAGCTGGCAATAATCTATGCACAGTATTAATGTTCCATCTTTCTTTTTAACGAAGATGACAGGTGCTCCCCAAGGAGACACACTTGGTCTAATATACTTCTTTTCAATAAGTTCCTTCAACTGAGATTTTAATTCATTTAACTCCAGCATATTCATTTGGTACAGAGCTTTTGAATTTGGTACAGCTCCTAGTATTAACTCTATGGTAAAATCTAAATCTCTTTTGGGTGGTAATCCTAGAATCTCCCCAAGAAATACATCTTTAAAATCTTTTAGGATAGGTATGTCCACTAATTTCAGTTTGTCCTCTTTATCTATAATCTCATCATTTATCACGTTTACTGCAAACATTTGGCATCCCTTCCTAACTGCTCTCTTAGCTTGCATGGCTGAAATTTTTCTAAAAGTTACCTTCCTTAGAATGCCTTTTATTTCTACAGTTTTCCCTTCATCATTTAAGCATGTAAAACTTTTTCCATAACAGTCTAGGATGACATGATGGGCTTCCAACCAGTCCATCCCAACTATAATATCATACGAACCTAAAGGTAAAATATTTAGCTTGATTTGTGTTTACAAATGGTTCATGGATAAAACACAGTTCTCTATAAAATTTGAAACTGTCCTCTTTGTTCCAGTTGTTAGTCTAACTAGCCATGATTTATTAAACTTTTCAATTTTTAGTTTAAGGATTTCTACAACATCTGGTGATATATAACTTAAACTAGCACATGGGTCAATTAAAACAGTAACAGGATGGTCAGCTATCATACCTTCAATCTCTACCATGGAGATTTGATGATCTGCTTGCCTGTTGTCAAGTGATGCGTTAATTCTTGGCATCTCCATTGCTACATCTCCAACAGTAGGTTCAGTCTGTATAGAGTTCATATTGTTTGTCTTCTGCTTCCTTAAAGGACATTCTGATGCGTAATGGGGGCCTTGACATTCAAAACATTTACTATGTGTCTTTGGCTCACTAGTCTTGGCAGTATTAGGTGCATTTCTGGGTGCTGGAGAATTCTACTGTGAATTATTTCTGGAATTATTCCCTTGGGAAATTCAATTCTAAAAATTCTTCCTTTGGAATCCGAAATTCCCACCGAATCTGAAATTTTTCTTCTTCTGTTCAAAATTGTTGGGCTTATGATTTTTCCAATTAGACATACCCTCTCTCTTCCGATTTGTATCATAATAGAAAACTACCTTCCTCATAGCCTTCTCTAATGTTTTAGGACTATCATACTCAATTTTGTCTTTAATGCTGAAAGGTAAACAGCTTAAGTACCTTTGAATTTTTGGTTTTTCTTCTATGAAGTAGGGTACATATCTTAGTAAGTTCAGGAACTTACTATTTAATTCCTTCATGTTCATACCTCCCAACTTCAAATCGTAGAACTCTTTAGATTTTTCTTCGTAGTACTGTTCAGATAGATACTTCTTTTTGAAATATCATTTGAAAGCACTCCAGCATACATCTTTATCGTTGATGCCCTTTACCCTTTTGACATCCTGCCACCAGATATCCGCTTTCTCGGTTAAGTTATATATAGTCATTTTTGCTTTTAAGAACTCTAAATAGTTGTAGATATGGAAGTATTTCTTCATCCCTGACAGCCAAGCTTCAACTATCTCACCTTTCTCAGTTTCTCCATTGAAATTTGGAGGTCTTATCTTCTTAGATTCTCCAGAAATCTGCTCATATTCTTTTTTATTTTTCTTTCTTGGTTTGGAATCTTCTTCACTGCTGTCACTGGTGTAATTACGTTTCTTTTTTCGTTCTGCAATAGAATATCTAGATGAGGTTGAGATATCTTTTACTTCACTGATTTTGATGTTCTGATTTTTATCAGCGTGAGGCATGTCCTCAACTTTGGAAATATCCTCATTGTTTTTCTCTTGTTCCTCTGTTTGGCTGTGTTGAAACAACACTTGATTCAGTTGTTCTTGTGCTTGCAGAATCTTTTCACTATCTAGTTTCATAGATCTGATTTCTGCTTTTAAATCTTGAAAGGCACGTAACAGTTTCGTCGAACCGTTATTTATTTCCCTGTGACCTTCCTCTACATAGTTCTGTCCTGAACTATGACTGTTAGGCTGAAATCTGTCACTTAAATGTTCAGTTGAGTTCTCCATACCTGTAACTGAAAATAATTTCTAAAGATAACATAATAATAAAATTTTCAAGTTAGTATAATTTTCTGCTGTATATAAAAATTTCTACTGCGTGTTTTGGGCCTCATTCAGGCCTAGAGTTTGAATCTGTGCTCTAATACCACATGTAACATCCCATATTTTCGTAAAAATTTAAAATTTTTTGTTAATGGCAATAATAGCTTAATTTATGAGAATTTATAATTGCAGACAATATTAAATGTTGAATTGTTACAATGTTAATTAAACCTCTATTTGTACTAAACATAATTAAAATTCTGTTATAACTAAAGTGACAATGACGACTTATTTGCATTCATAACAACTATGATTATGATAGTTAAATGCATGAATACATCAGACTTTTGATGCGACACTTTCCAATGTATTGATACGTAAGGTTGATGTAATAAATGTAATGCCAGGTTAGAAATAAGACATGATACATTTTATTTGAGATGATACTGATAGTTTGCTTCATTGTTGTCCAAGGGACTCCTATGAGGGACCTCGAAGCTTAGTTAGCTGCAACGCTAAAGCATTAGACATTTTCTATGTGTAGACGACAGGTAAGGAGTTTCATGATTGCAATAAATTCCAGTTCGTGTGAACGCAATTTTCGTCGTTTTGAAATAAAAATAGAATAAATAGAGACTATTGCAATTTAAAAAACACACAGGTACGATTCACATACTTGCACTTCTGCTTTCCAAAGTTTGTCTTGTATCTGAGTGATAACAACTCAAGTTCGCTTGTTTGAGTAGGCATCTAAATAGTAGCATCATCACTGTAGTCATTATTGTACTTATCTGGTTTTGTCATTGTCTTTTCATTAACTAAATTCTGTCGTCATCATAGCTGTCTTGTTGTTACCAATTTAGCTGGTAGTACCATGAGGGTACAGTACCATTGTATCGCAAGAATAAAAGTGGATAGGGGTTGGAGAAAATATTATTACTCCTTTACCAACTTTATATTATAGCATGTATGTGCTTGTTAACTTATACAACATTATTGATTAACTATATAAGTTTTATGGTTCAAAGTTCATATTCAACACTATAATTATTTAGGTCTTAATAAGCGATTTATGATCTTTCCCAAAGAGCAGACATGGGTAGTAATTAAATATATGAACAATGTAAACCATAGATTGACTATATAGTACAAACAAGACTTGAGCTATTTAAATTCCATTCTATATCGTGATAAAATCTAAGTCTTATGAGTAAAATGGTGCAACTATATTAATCCTCGGTTTGATATCAATATTAGAATGTAGGTGTAACTATTACAATGGCATGCAACAAAAGGATCATATTCAAACTATACTCTACATTTGCCAACATTGAAATACATTGGATTCGATGGTAATAAAGTGCAATCGCTATAATGAAATGTTATATCGAACTTTGCATAGATGTTAAACTACTATGGTAAATTCAAAAGGTTATAATACTTTGAAATTGTAAGGTTTACAGTCCTGTCGACGCACTTACATGCAATTAATGTGAACAATTGACAGGTTGCTGGCTCATTTAACTTGGCGCTGGTCTCGAGCTGAAAAAGAGATCATCCAACGATCCTGCATGAAAACTTGGAAATGTCTCCCTGCTAAGTGGTAATCTCAGAGATCCATGTATACGTGAATGCCTCCATGCTTGTTATTGTGTAAGAATTATATGCCATGTGTTGATTGTGTTTCTCCACCGTGTGCCATCGTGGCAAGGTCGATCTGTAAAATAGGTCAGACATTGAATGTTTTGTTGAGATATTGTAACTTCAAAGAATATTATAATTGTACTTTATTATTCCGGAGATGTTTCATTCCTCCGTAAAGATCTTATTGTATATCCGGAGATGTTTATTCCTCCGTCAGAATGTGGTAACTTGGGTTATTAGACTTCCCTAGTGGAGGTCGGCCCTTTATGGGTTATGTGGGTCAAAGGGTTATTAGACCACCCTAGAGGGGTCGGCCCAGTCAGTTGTAGTGGGGTATTTAACCCATTGGTTAAATACGAGCCTACGTGTACCTATGTAAAATACATGTCAGTGTAGTGTATAAATAGAGGAGGTGTGTTCCTCATTTGACACACTCACACACTTGAGGATAGCGCACTTGTGGAGGAGAGGTCTGCTATTGTGGAGGAGGAGATCATGTCTCAGGGTTTCATCTTTGTATATTGCTGGTCATCTATATTGAGGAAGCTTTGCTGGGTTTTCTACCCCATGAGGGTTTCCCAGGATAAATCTCTGTCTCTTGTGTTTATGCTGTGCTTGTTGTTTCTTCAGTGATCCTGTATATGCTATTATTGTGAAATGGAATTTAATTCTGCTATTTTCTATCTTAGCATATTGAATTTTAACATGGTATCAGAGCTAACCTGAAGGAAGACAAGGTATGGCACTTACGACACTTGCTTTACTTACGACAATTTGAAGGTTAGGGTTTTACATAGCAAAAACCAGTCATCGTGGAACTTTCGCTATAACTCCATTTTGGAGAAGGTTCAGGGTCTAAAAAGTTTACAGGTCGAAGATAACATCCTCAGGTACCTTGTGTCCAAAGGGAACCCTCATATTCCTTGTACTTTGTGAGTTATGATCAGTACAAGTTAGGGTTTATGCCTCTTCCAGATCTCAGTCAAAATCAGGTGACCTTGGAAAAAAGGTCATAACTTGGGCTAGGAAGATCCAAATGAAATTGCGTAAAAAGTGACAGGTAGTACACAGACTGTACTATCTCAGAAAACGTTTTCAGAGGCCGAAGGTGAACCAGTGGCACGTGGCACTCCGTACAAGTTTTCTCTCCTGTTTTATCCCATAAACAGGTCACGTTGCGACACTTGGCATAACTCTCTCTCAGAGAGTCCAATTAAGGTCAGACCTATCAGGATGGAAATATAACAGGTCGAGATATCTCAGGAAAAATTTTCAGACCCCGAAGTTCAAAAAGTGACACGTGGCACTCCGTACAAGTTCGCTCTCCCGTTTTATCCCAAAACAAGTCACGTTGCGACATTTGGCATAACTCTCTCTCAGAGAATCCAATTGAGGTCAGACCTATCAGGATGGAAAGATAACAGGTCAGGCTATCTCAAGAAACTTTTTCAGACCCTGTGGATCAAAAAGTTCAGAGTTACACTAGAAACAATCAGGTACATATTTCTGTCAAAACAGAATTATTTTTGAGTACCTTCATTCATGGCTTCCGGAATTTAGGGCTTTGGAGAAAGTTGAAATTTTTGTAATCAGAGACCACGGCTGGATGCTACTCATCAAAATAGAAATTTAGAGACCAAGATCATAATTTTTGGTTGGGCAGAAGGCCGGGCTTGATCAAACCCTAGTTCGGGACTTTGATCAAGAAAGTGGAAAATTAGGGCTTCTGTAAAAATGGGAATTTTTGAAATCTGTGACCACGGCTGGAAGCTCCTCAGAAGAATAGAAGCTTAGAGCTTTGGATCATACATTTTGATTGGGCAAAAGAGTGGGCTTCATCAAACCCCAGTTCAGGGTCACGTCCAGTGAATCCGAAAGTTTCAAAGGCAAAATTGAGGAGTAAAACTTTGCAGTTTTCAAATTCTGAATATACCAGTTTGATCAGCTCATCAAGGCGCATATTTCTATCCTTTCGAAAGTTTGAAATTCAAAGTTTGAATTTTTGGGTTTCTCTGACAAACCCATATCCAGCTCCAGGTCCAGTTCTTGCAAATCAAGTGGATTGGGTTAATCCTAGAAGAAGATGGATTGGTCACCTGCATAAGTGAAGAAGTTCCTAAGGCCTTACATAAGAAGAATACAAGCGATCTCGACAGGTATGACTCATCGAGGTATGTTTCGATACTTGTCCATGATTAAGTTTATGGTATGTTTCTCTTCAGGTTATTACAGTTAGTACAATTTTGATTTTAGATTTGTCGTATAACCTTAACAAAATTATGAATGCATGATAGAAGATATTCATTGGTTAGGGTGTTGACACTTATGATTGTACTAAGGCATTATGATGTTGTGTGAGGTTGATGTTGTCTGCTAACAAGATACAGGTACATCACAAAAGACAAATCAGGTTCCATGACCATGAAAACATGAAGACAAAGACTCATCCATAATCTTTGTTCTACTTACAAGGTATGTATGACTTTGTTATATTATGCTTAACCTATGAGACATGCAGGTTCTAGCTCAGGATCTCTAAATCATTGAAGAGATTGTTTAGGTGTGTTGTACATAACCAAGTAGGTATACTAATCCAGGTATGTTTCCCATGAATCTTACCTTGTGTTAGGATCCCTTATATAAGTATACTTGGAATGATTGGTTATGCTTATTCATAAAGTTAGTAATCAAGGGATTATGCATATTATATCTTTTATCTTGATTGATGATATGCATGAGTAAAAGAAGACTTCCCTGAAATCTTGAATACTAATGTTTATTAACTATAATCATGACTATACATTTTCAAGATTATTTAGTACTATAATGTTTTGATAGCATTTAGAATATACTAATGAGTGTATGTTTGTGCATGAGATCATGAGGATGACTCTTGAGCATGCACAGTGGTACAGAATGAATAGAAGTTCAAAAGACATACAAAAGTTCAAACGGGAGGCAACCACACAAACATAAAAGATAAGTATTTGAGTTGTTATTTGAAATAGTAATGATATTGCCTGTAATAGGTTGTATGCATATTTGTATTCCTAGAATATATAATGCTGAGTATAAACATTCATAGAGCATTGAATAGTATACTACTAATGTGCATATGATTGGTAAGTTGGACAAACATTCCATTGTTGCTTGTCTAGAATGAAACCTCTTTGCTGACATGCCGAGAGCTGTGCACACTCTCAACAGTATGTTCTGGTGGAGATGGAAGGCATATAGATAGCCACTGTATGCATACAAGATATGGAAAAGTGTTGTGCCAAAGTATTGGTCAAATTAGTTGCATAACTATGTAAATGATATCTGTATGCACAATAGGTTATTATGTCAATATGATTTGATGATTATGAAGTATTACTAATCCTATACTTAATTTTGATTTGTAGGGAAAATCATGATGAATGATGAACAAGCGATGGATGTTCAACAAAAGGATTTACAAATCAAACACACTATAGAAAGCTTATGGTTAAGAGATTCTCTTAGAAAGAGGAAGAGAATCATCATGAGATGTTTTGACCATTCTCTTAATAATGTAATTAGGTTCTGTATGGGTTCCCAGGATCGGTAGTCAATTGATGAGCTTAATGATCATCATGGGTGATGTGGATCTCAACCCTTGCTACAAGGTTGAATATGGCTTCTATACACATATGATATGGATGCAAGAAGAAACTCACCATAGAGTTCGAATGACTTTGAGGCTCATATTAGTAGACCCATCTGACGAGAGATGGCACAGATAGATATGCAGAAGATCACTCAATGCAGAGTGTGAATAATGGACAATTGACAGCTTCATGACAAAGCTTGGGCTTTACCAGAAGTAAAGCTGATCCTAACCTTTACCTAAAGGTTGTGGATGATGAACCTATCATACCATTATTATGTGTCGATGATCTCTTTCTGACAAGGAATGAGAAACAGATCATGAAAATGGCTGCAGAATTAAAAATGAAAGATCTCAGATTAATGCACTACTTCTTAGGTCTAGAAGTATGGCATGATCCAAAAAGGAATCTTTTAAATCGAGGTAAGTATGCTGTGAAGTTTCTAAAAAGATTTGATATGTTGGAGTGTAAAGCCATGGCCACTCCCATGGACTCCAACTTGAAGTTATTAGTTAATAACTCATCGGATTTAGTGGACCTAACCCTATATAGACAAATCATTGGGCCAATGATGTATTTAACAAATACTAGGCCAGATATATGCTTTGTTGTAAATACCGTATGTCAGTATCTAGTAGAACCTAGAAAGGTTCACTTAATAGCTACAAAGCATATAGTGAGGTACCTAAAAGGTACTTTAGATTTTGGTATATATAATCTTGGAGGTCATGAACTCCGTTTACATGGTTACTCAAATTCTGATTGGGCAGGAAGTGTCTCAGACAAAAAGAGTACTTTAGGTGGATGTTATAGTCTTGAATCTACCATGATCTCATGGTTTAGCAAGAAACAATCTAGTGTGGCTCTCAGTACTACTGAAACAGAATATATAGCTGTCTGCTCTGCCAGCTGTGAAGCAATGTGGCTTCAGAAGCTATTATATGGAGTGTTTGACTTAGAAATGGATTCCACTATGATTATGTGTGACAATCAAAGCTGCATCAAGATGATAGGAAATCTTGTATTCCATGATAAGTCAAAACACATTGAGATCCGATACTTCTATATACGAGATATGGTGCAGAGAGGAGCTATCAAGCTCGAGTATATAAGCACTGAGGATCAAATTGATGATATCCTGA
Organism: Larix kaempferi; assembly: GCA_027924585.1. Lineage (NCBI taxonomy): Eukaryota > Viridiplantae > Streptophyta > Pinopsida > Pinales > Pinaceae > Larix > Larix kaempferi. The sequence goes on from BSBM01000114.1 coordinate 21,494,031, forward strand.
CCAAACCTCTGTCTCGAGTAAAGTTTGAACACTTCCGAGACAAGCTTGGTGTAGTTTAGAAGGACTCTCCTCGAAAGGGGGAGTAGCACAGTATCCGACATCAAGTCTATCTCATCAATGATGAGGTTACCTATTTACTGCACTTAGTTACCTAGAATTATTTAGATTTAGGACTCTTATATTCTTTTGATGATAGATGTATACATGCTTTTGATGTTAGTATACATGCTTTTGATGTTAGTTTTGATGATAGATGTATACATACTTTTGATGATTTTGATGATAGATGTATACATGCTTTTGATGTTAGTATACATGCTTTTGATGTTAGTTTTGATGATAGATGTATACATACTTTTGATGATTTTGATGATAGATGTATACATGCTTTGTTGATGATGATACATGTTGTGATTATACATGTTTTGATGATGATGATACATGTTGAGGTTATACATGTTTTGATGATGATGATACATGTTGTGGTTATACATGTTTTGTTGATGATGATACATGTCGTGGCTATACATGTTTTGATGATGAGAATACATGTTTTTGGTATACAACATGTGAAGGGATTGGATCATTCCTGGACTTCAGTCCGAAAGAAGAGCCGTAGACGTATGTCTTCGAAAATGAAGTTCTTGGTGAACATGTGAAGGGATTGGATCATTCCTGGACTTCAGTCCAAAAGAAGAGCCGTAGACGTATGTCTTCGAAAATGAAGTTCTTGGTGAACATGTGAAGGGATTGGATCATTCCTGGACTTCAGTCCGAAAGAAGAGCCGTAGACGTATGTCTTCGAAAATGAAGTTCTTGGTGAACATGTGAAGGGATTGGATCATTCCTAGACTTCAGTCCGAAAGAAGATTCGTAGACGTATGTCTTCGAAAATGAAGTTCTTGGTGAACATGTGAAGGGATTGGATCATTCCTGGACTTCAGTCCGAAAGAAAAGCCGTAGACGTATGTCTTCGAGAATGAAGTCCTAGATGGACGATGGAGGATTAAGTCATCCTTGGACGTAGTCCTAAATGCACGGTTGAAGGATTAAGTCATCCTTGGATGTAGGTCCTAAATGCACGGTTGAAGGATTAAGTCATCCTTGGACGAGGTCCTAAATGTACGGTGGAGGATTAAGTCATCCTTGGACGTGGTCCTAAAAGACGGTGGAGGATTAAGTCATCCTTGGACGTGGTCCTAAAAGACGGTGGAGGATTAAGTCATCCTTGGACGTGGTCCTAAAAGACGGTGGAGGATTAAGTCATCCTTGGACGTGGTCCTAAAAGACAGTGGAGGATTAAGTCATCCTTGGACATGGTTCTAAAAGACGGTGGAGGATTAAGTCATCCTTGGACGTGGTCCTAAAAGACGGTGGAGGATTAAGTCATCCTTGGACGTGGTCCTAAAAGACGGTGGAGGATTAAGTCATCCTTGGACATGGTCCTAAAAGACGATGGAGGATTAAGTCATCCTTGGACGTGGTCCTAAATGTACGGTGGAGGATTAAGTCATCCTTGGACGCTGTCCTAAATGTACGGTAAGGATTGGATCATCCTTGGACTTTGGTCCTATAAACTGAGCCGTAGACGTGAGGTCTCCGAGAACATGATAGGACTGGATCGTCCCTGGACTTCGGTTCAAAATGTACATGACTGGTTTACATCATCCTTTGATGATGCTGATGATCGTGGGATGACGATGCTGATGATCGTGCGATGACGATGCTGATGATCGTGCGATGACAATGCTGATGATCGTGTGATGACGATGCTGATGATCGTGCGATGACGATGCTGATGATCATGCGATGATGATGCTGATGATCGTGCGATGACGATGCTGATGATCGTGCGATGACGATGCTGATGATCCTGTGATGACGATGCTGATGATCGTGTGATGATGATGCTGATGATCGTGTGATGACGATGCTGATGATCGTGCGATGACGATGCTGATGATCGTATGATGACGATGCTGATGATCGTATGATGACGATGCTGATGATTATGTGATGATGATGCTGATGATCGTATGATGACGATGCAGATCATGATGCTGATGATCGTATGATGACGATGCTGATGATCGTATGATGACGATGCTGATGATCGTGTGATGATGATGTTGATGATCGTGTGATGATGATGCTGATGATTGTGTTGATCACGTGTTGACGATGCTGATGATTGAGTACTATCAACTCTGATGATGTTGATGTTCCAGTATTGAAGATGTTCCAGTAACTAGTTGAGTTACTGATGATGTTGAGAAAGCTTCCAATGATTTATAGATGTATCATGTATGATGTTGATGACTCCTTGCTTGTGCAGATGCTGTTATAATATCCTTCTTGTTAAGGGGGAGTGTTGAGATATTGTAACTTCAAAGAATATTATAATTGTACTTTATTATTCCGGAGATGTTTCATTCCTCCGTAAAGATCTTATTGTATATCCGGAGATGTTTATTCCTCCGTCAGAATGTGGTAACTTGGGTTATTAGACTTCCCTAGTGGAGGTCGGCCCTTTATGTGTTATGTGGGTCAAAGGGTTATTAGACCACCCTAGAGGGGTCGGCCCAGTCAGTTGTAGTGGGGTATTTAACCCATTGGTTAAATACGAGCCTACGTGTACCTATGTAAAATACATGTCAGTGTAGTGTATAAATAGAGGAGGTGTGTTCCTCATTTGACACACTCACACACTTGAGGATAGCGCACTTGTGGAGGAGAGGTCTGCTATTGTGGAGGAGGAGATCATGTCTCAGGGTTTCATCTTTGTATATTGCTGGTCATCTATATTGAGGAAGCTTTGCTGGGTTTTCTACCCCATGAGGGTTTCCCAGGATAAATCTCTATCTCTTATGTTTATGTTGTGCTTGTTGTTTCTTCAGTGATCCTGTATATGCTATTATTGTGAAATGGAATGTAATGCTGCTATTTTCTGTCTTAGCATATTGAATTTTAACATGTTTGACGTCGTTTATTTCAATGCTACCATTGCTGGCAAGGTGGAGACCGTCGATGAAGATGGAAATGGGTCGTTGGATGAAAACCCTAACATCTACTATGTGTTGAGTTTATAATATTGGAAGAAGTGGTTTCATTGTTTATTGTCTTCATTGGAGGTGGCCGATAGGCTGCCGAGATTTTGGTAGGAAGTTTGCAAGGGTTTCGAACCCGAAACTAGTGAACCCGGTTGAGGTTGCAGGTCTTAAACCTGTGTAATGTCATTTTTTTGCTGAGATCTAAGTGTCTGGATTGGAATGTTATCGAAATAATGGTTGAAAGTTCTTGATATCGTCCATAGCACCCATCTTGTCATTTGTTTGAGAGCTTCAAGACTTGGCCAGTGTTTGTGAAGGTAAGTGATTCTTCTTGGTGAACTATTTCTTTGATGCGTTTTCATTTTCAGTTTTAATGTAACATCTATCTAACTTAGCTCCATCGTTTGTCAGCTGCAGGGTTTAAGGCAACAAAAGAGTAACATTTTTGGTAATGGTGTTAGCATGCCTCAACATCGGTAAGCCTCGGGTCTTCCATAACCCTCATAGTTCTCTTGGACGGTGGTTGAAGTGGTTCTTAAGAATGATTAACAGGCTTAATAGGGCTCTTCGTGTTCTCTGTCGATGTTGATAGTTGAAGAAATCTCGAAAACGAGCTTGCGTCTTTTGTTTTACGTTTGACTAGTTTTTGGTTTCTATAAAGTGTAATTTTGTGAAACCGATTGGAGCTATGACTCGTCGATGTTCTGTGATATTGGGTTCTTTTAGAACTGCTGTAAACTTGGGATAAACCCTGATTTTAATTTTGTTTGCAATCAATGTTAAAAACCTTCGTTCTGAGAATCCACGATTCCAAAGTTTAAGTTTTGAAACGATCCATGGGCTCAATCACTATGTAAATGATACTTCTTTCCTCGAAAATAAATTTGCATGCTAAAGTATAATGGTTCAAATGTTGTGTAAAACGACTTCAGCCTGAAGGTTACTACCATATCCTTTGCGCTATATTAGGGTTTGTAGATATCGTTGATGATAAGGGTTCCGTGTATAAATAATCTTCAACCTTGAGATGGAAATGTATGTTAACTTTTCGTATGAGTCTGTGTGGTTTGTCTTGATACTGTAGGTTGATAATATGTGTTCTTATTTTTCAATCTTTGAAATCTAAATAGAGTAAATATTGAACTAATATTTCAATAATGTTTTGCAAGGAAACCGAATAGGGTCAAACCCTAATTCGTGTTTTGTTGAGAATGATAACCGTAACAATACTTAAGATAATGTATCGGTTTCGTTCCCAGGTTTGAAAAGAGTGGAAAGTTTTGTTAGGAAACAATAAAAGAGAAAATATGTATCTAGCTAGGGTTTTCCTTTTGATACGAAACTCAGATTTACAATAATCACAAACAATGTTAGCAGTCTTAAAACAATATACAGTATGTAATTTATCTACCTTCCATGAACATAATTTAAATGTACTGCAGGATGATTATACATGAATTATTTTATGACTGTTTATCATATAACTGAGGAAATATTATATATACTAATTATTATACATACCACCTACAATTATTTAACTTAGGAACATAAAACTAATACATATAAGATTATTATCTATCTATCGAATTCAATCGCAAATTTTGCCTATCTTCTAATCTATTTTAATTTGCATATCGCTACTAGAGTACGATGTTGCCAAATAGCATGTGGAAAAATGGGGATATTGATTTATCAACTTAACATTTAAACTTAAACATTCAGACTTAAACATTTCCAAAATTAGATACTTTTCGAAAGGAAATAAACAGAATAATACTAGATAAACAAAACATAATTATTTGCTGAGAATAAGCTAGGGAATCTTTTAAGAACCTGATAAACTCTGTAGGGCAACAAACAACTCAGGAAGATTGTTTCACCCATCCAAACTCCTGAAAATAGGCAAATGTTGTCTTAGGACCCCCGAGCCTATTCGTTGAACCACCAGGAGGAAGAAACTTCAGGAATTAGGGCTTCTTCTTGTTGTAGTAGTAATCTTCTACATCTTCAATAGGTAGTAGTCCAAAAGACTTACTCCTTCAACTATGTTTCCCTTCAATAACATGCAAAAACTCAGTTTTCAATCACCACTAACCTCCCTTATTCGAATCTCTCTTGAAATCACCTAATTTACAAGAGGAAAATATTCTTCAAAAATATTGATTAAGGGTTGCCTGCCCAATTCGAATTTGCCTTTATAGGTTGCCTAGGCCTTTTCAAATGTTACCGGGTCATTAAATGAGCTTCCTGCTCACTCCCTCCACCTGGGGGATAATGCCCTATTTTAGGGGAAGTTGTCCCATAACCAATAGTTAGTGGTGTGATGTAACTGCTACCATGTGTCCCATACCTTCCAACAGCTTCCATTCCTCCTAGTGGGTTAGTGAATAATCATTCAACAGTTCTCTTGAGTGTTTGTCTCCTGATTAATTTATTTAAATAATAATATTCTTTAATTACATTCATCCATGATCAAAACTTATCATAATTACAAAATTTGTAATTAAATTTAACATAAAGTATTTTTGCAAATAAATAATAATGTTTAGAAATTTGGGTACGTGACATTATGCTGGAAATTGCATGCTACATGTGTGCAGATAGAGTTTAATTATTTTGTGCATGTTTATTGTATTATGCATCTACACACATGTGTTTTATTTTTTATGATTGCATACAATGATGAATGGATCTATAGTTTTGTGAAAGCCTGGATTTTTAGTCATGTTCCCTTCCTTGCATGGGATTTATGGAAGGGGACGTGATAATGTGGTATCAAATCCATGGGTTTCAACATTGGGCCTAAATGGGATAAATCAAGCAGCTTGCAGAGGTAAGATTGCTTCGTGCTATAAATGTAAGAATAATAGTTCAATCATATAAATGCAACTATGCTACAAAGTTTGACATACATTCAAAGGAGGATTAACTCTGGCATCACTCCGCAAATCCAGAAAAGAGTGTGAGCAATTTGAAGAGAAATTCCCGCAAGAGGTCCAATAGCTCAAGAAGCATTTCTAGAAACATGACATATACTCCAGAGATATCTTCTAGTGGATCATCTGACTCTAAAGAATCCATTGAAGGTTCAAGCTCTTCATATCATCGGAGTAAAAGAAAGAGGCATTAAAAGAAAAAATGACATCGGGAATTTAAGAAGGCCAAACCTCCTACACTCAAAGGTAAGGTAAAATCTAGTCAAGGAGATGAAGCTTGGCTTCTTGGGATGAGGAAGTATTTCCAAGTCCAAGACTACTATGGAAATATGAAGGCACCGATGTCCATATTCAATCTAAATGGAAGAGCATCTATATGGTGGGATCACCTTAGGTAAGTGAAGAATATCAATGAAAGGAAGATTGTGTGGAAGCAGTTCAAGAAGTAATTCAAGCAAAAGTACCTCTCTATTAGGCACTATGATGATAAGATCAAAGAATTCCATGAACTAAATTTGAAAAAAATGACCATGGAAGAATATGCAAACAAATTCTTGGAGTTGCTGAGATATGCTAGGTATATCAGAGATGATAAGGCGAAAATTCAACATTTTCTAATCGAACTACCTCAGTCATATGAAGACAAAATTGAGTTTGATGAACCTTAAACTCTAGACGAAGCCATGAGAAAGGCCAAGTATTGTTATGATCAAAACAAAGGAAAACCTAATTTTTGAAAGGAATGGAAGGAGAATTAGAAAAATGAGAAGTTTGACCAAAGGAGGAAGGGGTTCAAACCTCCTCATGTTAGAAATCAACAAAGGAATCCACCAAAGGGTGTAACTAAGCCAATTAGAATGATGGGAGACAAGGCAACATATCCAAAAGAGCCAAGAGACCCACTTCAATGTTGTGGATGCAGAGAGGACCATATGCTTAGGAACTTTCCACATCGAAATGGGAGTGAAAAGCAAGTTCACAACATCCAAGGAGGTGAAACTATGGGTCAAGTGGAAAGGACCATCCCTAGAATCTATACTGCACTAGAGGACCTACATGCATACCATCACTCAATTGTGGTTGAAGTTGAGGTAAGATTGCTAGGAAATCTATTTCTATTTTGATGGATCCTGGATCTGCTCACAGTTATATCACTCCTAAAATTGTTGATATTTGTCCTTTTAATCAATTAAAGCATAGTAAGTAATGGTTAGTTCACTTATCCATTGGAACCAAGATAAAATTTAGCGAAACGGTAGAGAAATTTCCATTAGAGATGGAGGGGATATTCACTTATGCAAATTTGAATATTTTTCCACTTGGTTCCTATGATATTCTCATTGGAATGGACTAGTTAGAAGCACATAGATTTAAACTTGACTGCTACAACAAGACTTTTGAATGAGGAAGGAAACTGCCTTTAGAACAAGGTAAGGGAACTATGAGTTTGTGCTGGTACCATTTGGTCTCACGAATGCACCAACTACATTGATGTGTCTCATGAATAATTCTTTTAGCAAGTATTTGGACAAGTTTGTTCTCGTTTTTCTAAATGACATTCTTATTTATTCCAAGAATGAAGAGGTGCATCAAGAACATTTGAGAATGGCCTTGCAGTAGCTAAGGGAGCATAAGTTGTATGCAAAGGTGAGCAAATGTGATTTTGATAAAGAAAAAATTCATTATTTGGGTCACATTATCTCAGAGGAAGGAATATCTATGGACATTGAGAATATTGAAGCCATTATGGATTGGTCAACTCCAAGAAACATGACAGATGTGGGGACTTTTATGTGACTTGCTAGTTACTATAGGAGGTTCATTGAAGGATTCTCCAAGGTTGCACGCCCAATCACGTATTTGCAAGATAAGGGGATAAATTTTGAATGGACACTAAGATGTGAAGAAAGTTTCTAGTGGTTGAAGAATCTTCTCATGAGTGCACCAATTTTGAAAATTGCAGACCCAGAAAAAGACTTTGTGGTGTGTTTTAATGCATACAATCAAGGACTTAGAGGAGTTCCTATGCAAAACAACCATGTTGTATGCTATGATTCAAGAAAGTTGAAGGAGCGTGAGAAGAAATATTCTACTCATGATTTAAAACTTGCATCCATAGTGCATGCTTTAAGGATGTGGAGGCACTACTTAATCAGCAGAGAATGTGAGCTAAGGACAAACCATTGTGGTTTGAAATATTTGTTTGAGCAACCAACATTAAATGTTAGGCAAGCTTGGTCAGTGGAATTTTTGTGTGAATTTGATTTTGAGATCAAACACATAAAGGGGAAGGAAAATAAGTTGGTTGATGCACTTAACAGAAAAGTACATGAAATGCATGTGGCATCCTTTAGTACTTTCCAATCATATTTTAGGTAGTAGATTGTTAACTGTATCGTTGAAGATGAAATGTATGTGCAGATCAAGGAAACATTGCAACAACAGAACTTTGAAAAAAGGTATGCAAGGTATCATTTTGAAGGTGAATGGATCCTTACTTATAAGAATACAATTTATATTTCAAATGTGGAAGACTTGAGGTGGATTGTTATAGATGAAATCCATAAAGATCCATATTCCGGTCACCCGAGATATCATAAAAAAATTGATACAACTATAAAATAGTATTTTTGACCAGGTAGGAAAAAGGAGATTGCTAAATACGTTTCTAAGTGCATGAAATGTCAGCAGGTGAAGGTTGAACACCAACACCCCACAAGTTTATTACATTCATTACCAATTTTCGAATGGAATGGGAGAAAATTTCCATGGATTTTATTACAGGTTTGCCGATGACAATAAAGCAACATGATTCCATCATGATGGTGGTGGAAAAGTTAACAAATCCATCACATTTTATACAGGTTAAGTCCACATATAAAACCGATTCCAATGTAAATTTTTTAGATTGCATGGATTGACTAAGGCAATAATTTCTGATAGGGATACCAACTTCACTTCAAATTTTTGGAAAGGTAATTTTTCATATTTGGGTACGCAACTGAACTTTAGCACATCATACCATCCTCAAATAGATGGGAAACCATAAAGAGTAAATCAAGTGCTTGAGGACATGCTTCGCATGAATATAATGGATAAACCATCCAAGTGGGAAGATTATCTACACATGGTAGGGTTTCCATATAATAATGGGAAGCAAGCATCATTGGGAATGAGTGCATTTGACGTTTTGTATGGTCGAAAGTGGAGGAAACCAATGACATGGGATAATCCAGTGAACATAATTGTACTTAGGCCAGAATTGATTAAAGAAATGGAAAAAGAGGTTGCAAAGATAGGGATGAATTTAAAAGCATCCTAATATAGACAGAAAATTTATGCAGATAAGCATATGGTGCATAGTTATTTTAGTATTGGGGATCATGTTTACCTTAGAGTGGGGATAAGGAAGAGTTCCTTAAATCTTGGGAGTTTTGTAAGGCTATCACCCAAATATTATGGGCCATTTGAAGTGCTTGAAAGAATAGGGCTAGTTGCACATAGACTTCCATTTCCTGCTAACACTAGAGCACATAATGTTTTTCATCTTTCTTTGCTTAACAAATACATAAATGATCCTAACAATGTTATTAATTGTGATGTGATCTAGGTGGAACCCGAGGGAAAGTTCCAAACCAAGCCATTGCACATCCTAGATATTGAATGTAACATTGCTCTGGAACCGAGCCATCAGACAGGTGAAGGTGCAATGGAAGCACTACGATCCTGATGAGGCTACATGGGAGATGGAGGATACCATGAGAGTGGCATATCTATTTTTTTTCAGTTTTTAGGAGCACTGAGGACAGTGCTAATTTAAGGGGGAGGGGAATGTAACACCCTAATTTTGACCCCATTGCATTTAAAATGTAAATGATTTATTATAGTTATAGAATCATGGTGAGGAGATCAAGGCCAAGGCCCAACCATTGATTTATCGTTTATGTATCGGAAATTAAGAATTGATGTATGTGGATCATGTGCTGGCATGGGACAATCGAAATTGTAAAGATGATTTAAATGTATTTTAATAAAAATTCCCACAACTAGTTATGCAATGCAACAAGAGTATGAGGCAATGATTTTTAGAAGAAATAGGGAGGGAAATATTCAAACCCTTGAGCCAATAGTTTCAATCCAAGTGTCAATGAGAGAACCCATGAACCATTAACTACCGATGTTGAATTTCTCACCCAAGCATTTATTTCTTCCAAGAGGTGGTTGAGGTAGTTATTGTTTTGGGAAATCGAGAGTATGCATGTCCAAATTTTGTGTATGGGAAATCCATTATTTTGGAAAAATGTGTTTGGATTGCTGGGAAAGATAAGACCCACGATTTTGCTTCCTAATCCATCATTCATCCATTGGATTTTCTCTCTCACGCTGTGTGGTATTGCTGGGCATTTTTCTCCATGAAATTATTGAGTTTTCCTCCATTTTCTCTTGCTGGAAAGGTTTTTTTGAGTTGCAGAATGACTAGGAGGAAGGGAATCCTAATTTGAGGATCCATATAGGTCGTTTTTTCCCTTTGAATTCCTATATACCTTTTGGAATCTCAATTTTGTTCCACGGGGAACGATTTCCCCTCTCACAACTCATTTTTGGGGTGCCACGATTTGGGAAACCCATGGACATCTTGGTTTGTGCATCCCACAGATAAAAATATTTTTCCATGATGTTGATTTAGTTATGTGTATCCTTTGCGCTGGCTTGAAATTGGGTGTAAGCAACCATGAGTAGAAGAAGATTTAGAATTCGCTTGATAAACCTAGTGAAGAGTGTAATCTGACTAAAGATGAAGTGGCTTTGGCTAATTTTCTATGCACACCTTGAAGAGCACTAGAAGGGAAGGTATGGCATGAGGGATTATGAAGAGGTGAAGGGAATACTTCCTTGTGTTGAGTGTGTAGGTATTGTGGGTGCAAAGCTAGTTGAATCTTGTATAGGTTCCAATTGTTTTATGGATGAGCTCACTAGCTTAGCAATTTTTCCTTTCTACTGCCTTAATAGCCTGATAAGCCAACTTTTGTATTGGCTTGGTTGAGATGTGGTGTATTATTGGATATGTGTTAGTCGTTGTTCCCTTTTCCTTGTGGAAATGATGCCCATCTCGAGGGTGATAGCTGTTTTGAGAGATTGATGAGCACAGTTGTCCTATGGTTGGGTGGGACGTTGTAGTTGCATAGCCAATTGCTCCAGACAATTCAGTTTAAGATAAGTATTTCCTTGTATTTGAATTACGAAATGTTTGAATTTGATGTATGTTATAATTATGCTGGAAATTGCATGCTAGATGTGTGTGCATATAGTTTTAATTCTGTTGTGCATGTTTATTGTATGATGCATCTGCACATGTGATTGATTTGTTATGATTGCATACAATGATAAATGGGGATAGAGTTTTGTGAAAGCATGGATTTTTAGTCATGTTCCCTTCCTTCAGTGGGATTGATGGAATGGGACATGACAAGGTACTTCTCACAAACCACTATCTAGAGATGGATGAGGAATATTACCATCAACAACTTGGATGGTGTCCATAGTAGATGTTTAGGAAAGTTGTTGGACTACTGGTGTTGTATTGATCACTTCTATAGGTTGTTCCTTCTCTAAATAAATGATGTCACTAATAGATGTATGGAGTGGAGGATTGAAAATTAATTTAGATGGATCTTCAATCTTCACAGATATATTTGGAAGTACTCTAGGAACATAGACAACATCATAAACCAACTAAGTGTAATAATATGACTTACTTTGAAGAGTTTGAGTTTGTTGTATGAGAAGGTTTAGATTCTGGACAGGAGTGATAGGATGAACATCTGTCATATGATGTTTTCCTTGCTTCTTATCCAATTCCTATTGTGTACTGGGATGAGATGAAGCTGAGCTTAACACTATGAATTTCTTTGTAGCCTCTATAGATTCTCTAGTAGCATCTTGCTATTGTTTGAAAATCTTATCTATTTCTTCCATCACTGTGAGCCTCTATTGCATTTGTGCCTCATGCACAAGGATTCTATGGTCAGCATTAGTCAATTTTCTAAGCACTTCCTCAAAGCTATGAGCATTCTAATACAAATGATCATCACGCTCTAGCTCATGCACATAAGTAATTTTTAAATGGGTATGTATAAAATGTTCAGCTATAAGGCCTTTTGGGTCATGCATTCTCTTCTCTGCAAAATTTAGCTTCAACTAATCAAATTCCTTGGTAAGAGTGATGTGTGACTTGCATTTTGAATAGTCAAATTCCCAATATATAAAGGAAGTTAGGCCAAGCCCTCCTCTTTTAAGAATGGAAATGACCATGAACTCTAGCATAGACCATCTGGAAATCTACCTCCGATAGGACCATCCTGTCCAGAAAAATCCTTGGCAGCAAGTGAACTGATTTTCTACCCCAAATTTTGATGTAGGTGAAATACCCACCAATGTACCAATCTCCCATAGTGGAAATCAAGGAGATGCCATTCTATAAAACCCTAGATGAGTTCTTCTTGAAGATGGAAAAATATACCGCACTGATAAATTTATGACATATATCATAAATATACGGACCGTAATTATCCTCCCAAAGGTTTCAACATTAAATATGGATATGAGGTTTCATAGTCCATTTCCAGCTCATAACAGGGAAAGCAAAGGAAGCACATACAATATCAATCAAATATGAAGACATATAGAACTTGGGATTTTTAATAGCTGGTGTCTTTTCTGCCTAGGAAATAACATCCCTGAATGGAATAGAAAAGATATGAGCCAGTTAAATATTTTACCTGTTGTAGAGATGTAATGGGTGAGAGGAACCCATTCCAATTTAAAATATTGATAGGTATTTGCACCATAGAATCGACATAACATGGACACTAGGAGTTTGTACATTTATCGAAGCAAGACAATAAGTTATTACTTGTTCAACTTTAGGATGAAGTTGTCAGGGTCAACCATCCATGTTTTGAGAATAACATCAGGTTCATACTTTCTCTCAAATTCCATTACAAAGTCTTGTGTGAGTAGTTGTTGTGGGTTATTTAGAGCATAAATCTTAGCAAAGCTGTCTGGTTTGAAAGAGGCATAAACCACTTGGTTTGCATCCCTCAATGTGCTAGTCAGAATGTCGGCATAATCTATCATCCATTTCACCATATCGGTGTATGGCATGATAATAGAACATGCAAAGATAGCGTGGAACTAGGAATTTCTTATGTTCTGGTAAATTGGGGAGTCCTCCTTGAAATCTAAAAAATCATCCCTGACAAATATGTTGTAGATCCAATCCCAATCTAAGCACATCATGTCGGTGGTCCCTTCATCGGTGTCTAAGTAAAAGCCAAAATTGGGGCCCTTTAGCTTCAAATATTCTGTGGTAGATTTGGACCTGGTTTGTTTATCCATGATGAAATATGGGTAGTCCTATGAATGGAATGAACCTCAATTAAAATTAAATACATCAACAATCTGTAAAAACTCAATTAAAATGGTATATACCTACTAAATTCTTAAACTATTCGAATGAACTGATGCAATTCACTTGCAAAAATAGGAAAATCTGAGACATTGGATTTAAAGTTCATTGTGTTGTAATGGCCAAAGAATACAAATCTTGATTAAGTAAACCCTGGGTTAGGACCACATAAATTGATCGGTAATTGAAATCCAACTTCCCCAAAATCGATGGGTAGAGTTTAATTGCCCAATGATTACATTAATTAGGCTAATATTTCAAAATATTTTGGCGCATGCGAGATAATACATTTTGAACATGGAATATGAATGCTAGCACAGCCATGCAACAATAGCATGAAACTAGGATTTTCTTATATTTTGGTAAACTGGGGCTTCCTCCTTGAACTCTGAAAAATCATCCCTGTCAAAGATGTTGTAGATCCTGTCCCAATCCAAGCACATCATGTCAGTGATCCGTTGTGGCCTCTCCGGTATGGAACACGCTTCCCCGAGTGAGCTGAAACGGATTCTGACCCATCCATGGAATGCTAATTTAGGGTCGACAGTCCGTCGTTGTACCCCTAGGTACTTTTCCCGTTCTTACGACCCATTTCTTCTTATATCATGAGTTAGTCGGTAAACCACCTTACCTGTCACTGTACATATATTCAGAGCACACACATCAAAAGTACTGCTCAAAAATCGGCATATCATAATTCATTTCGTTCATTCGCTAATCGTTAATCAAACATAGGTATTTTTCCATTGGATTCACATCATAATCATCCGCATAATTCCATTTCGATATTTCAACATATATACGACATTCATCATAAGGGTTCACATGTGCTAATCAATCAACAATATTTCATATCACAAGTATCCATAATCGTCATTAAATCAATCTTTCGTTAGAAACATATTCGTTTATCACATACATCGCTAATCAATCAACAATTTTATTCTAAATCAACATATATGCAGCCATTATCTTGGTTTCTTTAGCTGGGTCACTTACCAATAAGTGCCATCACTATTAATAGGCATAGCGAGTTTCAAGGGCATTACATACACCCCCTCTTATTAAAACTTCATCCTGAAGTTAATTTTTTTTTTCGTACTTTTGATGCTAGGCTTTACCTTGATTTCCTATTCTCATCTTCTTGGCATTGCCATAAGCACTAATGGTTCTAATCATTAGTTTTCTAGATCATCTAGTATGGTTCCAATACATCCTCAGGAGCTCAATCGTAACTTAAATCGAGTAACAATTTTCAATAATCACCAATGCTAACTTAGATGTCCAACACCTCCTAATCATCTACAAGGATTCGTGATATCCAATTAGATGAACATATTAAATTTAAATTCCTAGTCATTTCGTCAACAACATCATGTCCAGGTCAAAGATTTCATTATGTACTTACCTCATTTCATCATTTCCATGTTCATATGATCCCATTGGAAAAATTTCCAAGTGACATCCTATGTGGTAATATAGTCTCATCAAGTTTCATCTCAAGGGCTAGTTGTCTTTTCATTTATGTTTCATTTTGTTATGTGGTTATCATAAATGCATTTATCTCATCATGTTGATTGTATACATACTTTGTTTTACAAAAATAATCTTGATTTGGTCCTTTCGACAGGTTTTCCAAGTTCTACCTTCGCCTTCCATATCAAAGTTAAGTCAAGTTTTTGGTTTTGCAATTTTATCAACCATCTCATTGTGTTGCATAATTACTATTCTTGTATTCATCTCTTCATGTTGGTCACATCAATATCTTGTTTTCTGTGTTTTGAGTCTTGTTGAATCTCTCAACCGTCCATTGAATTCCCATCAAAAAGAGTCTTCTGGTGTCTTTGTTAGTTAAAAATTATCAATTTCCCATCATTTAGTAAATCCACCAATATATATCCATCCACTAGTCTTCTTATCATGGTTATGTTAGAAAAGTTTAAAATATCCTAAATTAGATTCATGATTTCCTTCACAGGATCCTTCAATCCTAGTGCAATAGATACATAAAGTTGTTGGTAATGCATTTAGTAAATCTCTGTCTAGCACTAGTCCTCATTATTTTATTCAATACCCTTTCGTCATAATTATACTGATTCATCAAAATATTTTTAGGCAATGCATGCTCATATCTTCCAAGCCCATCAATACAAATAGCTTCTCAACCGTTGTAGCAACTTTGCATGTATTTTTGCATCACGTATGATAAGAAAGGGGCCTGTCCCATATAATTACATTAGTGGTCCTTTGCTAGACACTTACTAGTACCAGAGTCCTATATTCCATCTATTTCTTTGTCCTTTATATTCCTTCCAATCTTTAGTTCATCCTCCACTATTCTCTTATATTTTCTCTTACTCGAGTTTATATGCATTTTCCATCTATTGCATGGAAACATCTCTATCTCCATATTTTAATCAATTTGTAAAATGCATCATTAATTTTTAATATCTTCTATTTTCTAGAGGATGTCTACTTAACAATGACCTCACCACTTCATAATATTTCAATATCGGTTTCTTGCTATAGATTAAGAGAGCTACCCATGACATGCCATCCCTTATGGAACTTATCAAACTACTATTGCCTCTTTCTAGATGGGTTAAATGTAACAAATTTCTCTAATACTAATTCCTTCTATGACAAGCAATCCTAATCACATTACCAGTTCATAAATCGAAAGTAGTAGCCAACTTTGCGATGCAAATTTTTTTTTTTAAACATGCCATGCACTAATGTCATACACCATCATTCTCCATATTAATTATCTAGCAATGGTCCATCATTTTAACTTCCTTTCAATAAGACAAATAAACTTTATTCTATGTTCAACAAGAATATATGACCGCAAAAATATATCAAATTGGCCTATTCTAAATATGCATGTACTCAAATTAAATTATTATCTAATGTACTTCAATCAGCTCACATACTTCTATTATAAATGGTTGATATCATTCTTTCTTAGACACTTAAGTTTAAAATATGAACATGATCATATTAAAGAAGAGTCAATGATATAAATCTTATCTTCTATCATTTTCTATTTATTATAAAGTACTTAGATTCCAAAAATCCCTTTTCTAATTATCACTTTCATTTTGTTTTACATGTAACCAACAAATTACCTATCTTCAAAATATAACATTAAACTCTAAATCCGATCCACAAAGTGTAAGCATCGTAAAGTATATAGATAACACTAAGTTTTTCTTAAGGTAAAGAATATAATTTTCTTACATATATACATACATACACACATACATATATAGTTACTAAGAGTAACTATCAGCAAAAAAAGTAATTTATAATAATCTCTAACTATTAACCAAGTTATCCATTTTCATCTTGTTCACATCCATTAAGTATACATATTCACTATTCATCATGCTTCCCACAATTAAATAATTAATTATATATATATTGTATAACAAATATAATGTTTCTCCCCTTATCGATCTTTATGGACTATGTTAAAACAATAGTAACTAACTAACCATTTCTAACTTCTTTAATATACCAATATACACTTTTGTATTCTAGTCTAATTTCTTCATATTTGTTCCGTAACTAGTACATATGCAACTCTTCAAATAAAAAAATATTTTTTATAGTTCCATGCCATGGCATAAATATATTTTACATTACAATACAATTCACAATCATGTTGTACGTGTGTAATAACATTCTTCTTCTTAATCACACCCTATACCATATAGATCATTAGTCGCTAATCACACCTATAGCATCGTGATTTCTATTTTAAAAATACATTATCTATTATCTACCTTTCATTTATTAATAACCACCCGTACAGTGAATCGATAATCCATTTCATAATTCTACTGCACAACTATAGCATTGGTAACCCTCTTTTTCATCTATTGGAATTAAGTTTTCCAATCTGATTACTTTTTATGCAATATAATTACATGTTCATGGTGTTCATTTATAATATATTTATGTAATATATATGCATTTAAATGACCTCCAAACCATTGAAGCCATTTATAATTATATTTACTTAAATGTAGATGTCAAGGGACCTTCCAAATTAATTTTATATATATATATATATATATATATATATCACAGCTTTCGACTCGTAATTTTATTGAAATCATAAATATAGGTAAATGAAATTAAAGAGATAAGGGTTTCATATATATCAGTGTAATAAACCAGTGTAGATCTATCCCAAACTCGGATCTATTAAGCACTCAGAAGGATCCAATTTCTTGAGGTGTATTTTCAAGAAATTTGATCTCTCTTGATTAATAGATCGAGTTTAAGTTTTAAGTTTTTATTTTATAACTGAATATCTATTTTTTAATTACTTTTCATAATATTTTAATTTATGAAACAACATGGATTTCTATATTTTATTTTATGAACGAACATTAATTTTTTAATTAATGTTTTCTATATTTTTTTATGTTGTTTTGATTTCCATTATATAGCCATTGATTTGGAAGGTGTTTTTCAAACAAAAATACATGTCCTTACAAAATATATATTAATGACCGACTTAATATATATGTATTACTTTTTACATTTTATTACTTTTTACAAATGTTACATGTTACATCCCTCATACTATTATTTTTTACATTTTATTATATTTGAAAAACGTTACATGTTACATCCGTTACATGTTACATCCCTCATACTATTACTTTTTACATTTTATTAGATTCCAAAAACGTTACATGTTACATCACTTACATGTTACAAGATCTCCCTCATACTATCCTTCCTATTATCATTTTTTATGTTTTATTAGATGTAACGCTACATTTTTATGTTTTCCCCCATACTAAGCTATAAAGCGCCTCTAAAAGCACTAAATAAAAAAATGGAAAAATGGAATATGCAGCATATTATACCACATCCTATAATTTCCTATAACATCAAACTCAAATGTAAGATATCGCCGGTGAAGAGTTGGCGTTATGATTTTTAATTAATAATTCATTAGTCCTATCTCATTGCTAAATAGAAATACTTCTTCCATAATTTTTAAACTCGGAAATGACAGTGTTTCAGAAGTTTAAACTCAATTAAAGATTCTCAGTCTTGACCAGTCTGAGGTCAAGAAGCATACCGACCGAAAGGGGTAATCTTGATTGAGTTGTTGATCGCTATTTTACTCTTAAATTGCTCTCGGAATAACGGCGAGGTATTTAAGTCTAAATTCAATCACACTTAGAGATGTCGAAGGTCAATCCGGCAATCACTGGTAAATTCCGGTGATGGTGGGGAGGGTCAGCATGGCGTTTTCTTACGTTTAACTGCAGTGCTCAGTCACACTACTATCATCCCATCTGGTAAGGGCGGTACGAAGGGAAAAACGCACAACTATCCATTAAAACTATATATATATATATATATATATATATCTTCACCTAATTACTGGTGACATTTATGTTTCATTTTTCTTACTGTTATATAATTGTCTGTGCAGGTTATATCTGGCGTTAAGTTGTTATTGTTACCTAATTTTTGCGGCAGGTAATTTCTGTTATAATTTGCTAACCAAACTGCATTCAATAAATTGAAGTTCGTTTAAGATGCTCTTTGGCATAGGAACGTCATTTAGGTTATAATGAAACTGAAGTTTTGCTAAGCCATTTATTTAGCCAGTGATTCAGTAGATTCTGTTGGTTCTGCAAGTGTTGATTCAGTGGATTTAGTTGATTTGCGTAAATCCATCCGTTTAGCCACCACTGTTTCTAGTTAGCATCATGGTTTGAACCAGCATTGAATCTTCTTCATGGATAAACTCTTATCTTCTTGTACCACTCATTCTATCCTATACAGTAGCATATTTTAAATAAATAACGTCAGCCAAGTCAATTGTTGCCGCTCGAAAAGGCAGGAAAGGCAATAAAGGCTTCTTTCTTTCTCTCGTGAAGGTAGGTGGCTCGCTTTATATCCAGCTATGGGCTCCATCCTTCACGTGGAGGAATGATTTGACATCACCCCTTCTTTCCAGTATAAATCCAAATATCAAGTCTTAAGGGATTTTCCCTTTTGAATCAAAATATCTTATTCCATAGTTTCACTCGTTACCTTTCCTAATTAGTCCTATCAATTAATCAACAGGTAGGTAAGGATTCTCCTCCTTTACCAATATATTTAGGCCAATCCAAATATCGACTCGTTTACTTGTGAATATCCACCTGTTCATTCACTCAAAAAGAAAGGCTAAGTCTACCACCTTGCCCCTATCTTTTAGGAATATTCCCTTTTAATATTGTTATTGGGTCAATACCGAATTGGGGAAAGAATTGGGTCAAGATTAGCCCAATCAAAATATCCAAACCGTATGGAGGAAATCACCCAATCTGTATGCATCCGGGTGGTAGAAAGAAGTGGGGCATATACCCTATATTGTATGATCGGTTTATGGTCGATTCGACTTCCAGACAGTTTTTTTTTTATTTTAAGAGTAAGGTCCAATCGGATCTCCCTTCTGAATTTTAACCCAATACTTATTTCTGTTTACAATCAACGGTTTCAGTACAAAGGCCTAACGAATTACATCCCATACAGTCCTCACCCGAGGGTTAACTCAATACACAGTCACCCCTATTTAAACCCGATTTGGTCTCCATTCAAACTCTAAGAGCAGTACAGAGTCGCTTAAAAACACGACTCGGTCTCCTATTCAAGAGCTCTATGCTCAATACACAATCACTTAGATCTAAATGTGATTCGCTCTCTAAGTTCTATACACAGTTAGTTATAAATGAACACGATCCGATCTTCATTCAAAACTCTAAAGCAATACACAGTCATATCGAAATACTATGATCCGGTCTTCAAATAAAGCCTTAATTCCATGCACATTCACTCCTATATAAATGCGATTGAGTGTCCATTCAACTCCATGATCAACACACAGTTATATAATTAAACACAATTCGGTCTCTGTGCAAAAGCGCCAGGTTGGATACGCAGTTTCTTATAAACGAATACGATTCGGTCTCTATTCTAAGTCTCTAATTCAATGTGCAGTTTCCAGAAAAAGAAGGAATATTCCATGAGTTATGAGCCACCCACAAATACACAAAGAATGGTGTAGGTTTATGTCTATATCAAGACGACTCCATAGTAGCACATACAACACATAAAAACAAAATCTATACTCAAAAATAAATAAAAATTGGAGACATTTAATTCTGAATGGATATCGGTGACATAGTTCTGGAGACACACGATTTCATAATCAAAAGTAAAAATTGCAAAAGATTATGTCTGAAAGGGTTACGGTTACGCAGTTCCATGTTATGGATCGATCTCAGAAAAATTCAAAATGGAAAAGATCTGGAACCAAATATAAATTTAACTCTAATTCTATCTTCCAGAATGAAACACAAAAAATCTAATTGATCTTAGAAAAATTTATATGGAGATTTAGAAACACAAAAAATATATATAATTATGTCTGATGCCCTCACGGATTGACCGACTCTCATACCAAACGTAGGGACCCCCATTTCTCGGTCCTACTTGGCACAATTTTATAAATCTTAAAAACATAATATTACCATTACAATGCATGATCAACAATAAAATTTAAAAAATTCTAGAACTAGCAAGCAAACACATAAACGTAGAACCTATTACTGTAGGTCGAAGCTGTAGGTCGAAGCTGCTGTTGGAGGATAGGTCACCGTCTTCATTCCAATCCCACTCGTCCTTTTCTGTTCACTTCACCCGTTAGATCCCTCCAGTAAAATCTCGTTTAACCATAGGAGAAGCAATCGTTAGCTTCGCCATCCAACCGTAGGCTTATGCAATCAGTCGCATAGGCACCCCCGATCTTCGA
The DNA here is from genome assembly GCA_027924585.1 of Larix kaempferi. NCBI lineage: Eukaryota > Viridiplantae > Streptophyta > Pinopsida > Pinales > Pinaceae > Larix > Larix kaempferi. The sequence continues at coordinate 21,515,319 of BSBM01000114.1, forward strand.
GTCCCAAACCCCGGGCAGCTATCAACCAATCTCCAAGGAATCACAATCAAATGGAATCTTCTATTATGAAGTCCATCCAACACTAAGAAGCAAGAGAGAGTCTCTCCTTCTCCTCCCCTTTCTTTTATAGCCCAAAACTTGCATGACATGTGTCGTCTCATGCAAAAATAAATTTTAATTTAATAATTCATAATTATTTATCCTCATGCAACAAGTGTAACTCTTACATGAGTGTGCACCTAAATCCCTTAATTATCTCTTTTTTGTCTCCCCGGTTTAATTTATAAATCCTAAATCAATGGGTGTAGCTCGAGTGGTCTCTACATGAGTGTTATTCTAGTTTTTCTCCGTAATTTATTAAATTGAATATTATTTGCAATATTAAACTCATGCATATCTATCTTGACATAATGGGTGCATATCTACCCCCAATTACCAATTTTTCAAAAAATATAAATTAATATGCTCTGTTTTATTAAATTTTTTAAAATTCTATATGCAACTTCTAAATATATGTGGAATTGTTTTAAATGCAAAAATTGCGAGCAATAATTTTCCTACCGTTGTCTAGGTACCTCTTCGACCAGTCCTTCCGAAAATCTTATTTTTCTTCATGTGGGGAGTGTTGTGTAGAGATCGGGGAATTGTTACCCTGATCTCTCAACCACACTTCCTTGGAGACTAATGGGGGTTTACGGATAAGTTCCTCCCTATCGTACGCCCCTCAATACATTGTACGTGACCAAATCATTGTGGCATCGCCCATACGGAACACGCTTCGCTAGGTGAGCTGAAATGGCTTCTGACCCGTGCGTGGAGTGCTAATTCAGGGTCGACAGTCCTTCATCGTACCCCTAGGTAATTTTCTTGTTCTTACAACCCCTTTCTTGTTCTATCATGAGTCGGCCGGTAAATCACCTTACCTATCACTGTACACATACTCAAAGCATACACATCAATAGTACTGCTAAAAAATCCTCATATCATAATTCATTTCATTCATTCACTAATTGTTAAGCAAACATAGGTAATTTTCCATTGGATTCACATCATAATCGCCCGCATAATTCCATTTCCATATTTCAACATATATATGACATCCTTCATAAGCGTTCACATGTGCTAATCAATCAGCAATATTTCATATCACAATTATCCATAATCGTCATTAAATCAATCCTTCATGAGGAACATATTCGTTTATCACATACATCGCTAATCAGTCAACAATTTTATTCTAAATCAACATATATGCAATGATTTATCTTGGTTAAATCTTTATTTGGGTCACTTACCAATAAGTGTCGTCACTATCATTAGGCATAGCGAGTTTGAGGCGCATTACATGGAACACTAGTATGATATTCAGTCTCTCGAATTTGGCAATGCCTCTGGATTTGAAGATTGTTTGTTCTATGGAAATTGCAGTGAAAATATCTTTTTGAAAGGGAGAATAGTTCTTTGGATGTGTTTTTTCATCTTTCGAAAGATCAAGTTCGGATGTAGTTGTTAGCGAAAGAACTTCTTATAATCAAAGAGGCTAAGGGATTTGAGCTACATCTATACTCTAATTTGATTGCTGTTTTAATTTCTCTTAGAAAGAGGTTGTAGGTTGTATTATATTTTTCCCTTTGTAAATATATGAAGTATTTAAAAGAAATAATAATAATACATTCTTATTAAATACATTATATCTCTCTCGGTTTTTTGGACTCAAAATCCGATGGCCAAAAAGTCATATTTTCTACATCTTGTGGTCGACCATCCGACAACCTCCATGTTTTTTTAACGTCGGTCCAAAGTCGACTGAAAATCGACAAACAAGAAGTCGAATAACTGACTTTGGTCACTTCACAGGAAGTCGGATATCTTCATTGGGGAAGTCGAATATCCGACGACCATTACACATGGAAAGGGATGGAATCCGACATCCCTTGCTGTCGGAGGTATGGCAAGAACGTCGATTTTCTTCAGTGTGCGAGTCGGATATCCGACGACCATTACACATGGAAAGGACTGGAATCCGACGTCCCTTGCCGTCGGAGTTATGGCAAGAACGTTAGATTTATTCAGTATGGGAGTCGGATATCCGATGACCATTACACATGGAAAGGGCTGGAATCCGACGTTCCTTGTTGTCGAAAGTATGGCAAGAACATTGGATACCTTCGGTGTGCGCATCAGACATCCAACGCCCATTACAAATGGAAAGGGTTGGAATTCGACGTTGAATGTCGTCGGATGTATGGCACGAATGTCGGATTTCTTCCGTGTGGGTATCGGATATCCGACGACCCTTACATGAGAAAATTCTTGGAATCTAACGTTCCTTGCGATTGGAGATATGGCAAGAACGTCGGTTTAGGGTTGCGTCATCGTCGAATTTTTGACTACCTTATGATATTTAAAAAGAAATAACATTATTATTTGGAAATCAATAGATATACTATTATTCTTCGATCTCACGAAGAGAGCCATGTTGGCTTTCCACTCAACATAGTTGATTGAAAGTTGACTCTTCATCATCGTCATTTGACATCTATACGAGTCTGGATGATTGGATGATTTTCTTTTATGAATTTACTAGATATAATTGACAAGTATGAGTTCAAGAAATATGGAACAAATTATATTCATCAATTGGTATTGAGTGATTGGTAGCATCCATGGTAGTAAGTTATGCCTTATGGAAAAAATAGTAGCATTCCTCTCAACTCTAATGAGAAAAGTGTGGATCAGTAATCATATACATGGAAGACTTAAAATTGTTCAAAGAATGAAGAATGTTGAAGGAGATAGTGGACAAAATCAGGATTGCTAGAAGTTATTGATGCAAGGAAGACATGGTCAAATTGAATATTACACATCTCTAATTGCTCAGCATGCTATAACAGAATTTGAGAAGGTCAAATCAATTTTCAGTAAGGATAAAGTGGACAAGCTCGGGCTTGTTACTCTTGGAAAAAGGAAGCTTCAGTGAAGCAATGTACTGGATATTGTTGAAGAGAATATCCTTTCAACTTGATTTGAAAAGAAGTATGACTGAGAAATGATATGATTGATGGGGGGAGTATGGAATGATGATGCATGCTTACCTTTTATGAATTTACTAGACAGAACCTTGTTGAAGTTTGAAGTAGCATAAGGGGGAGCATTTTAGCATGAAAAAACCAACAACAAAATTTTGATGAAGATGGAAAGGTACAAGGATAATTTACAAGACACAATATCAAGATTAGTCAATAGGCGGAGTAGTTGAAGCAAATGAACTTTTACTTCATTTTCTCCAACTACTCCCCCTATCATATGAACTTCTCCCGCCTTATCCAAGTCTTACCTTGATTTCAAGAGGTGGTTGTGAAGTCGAAATGTCATAAAGCATCGTTTCATATATCTCTGGTTTTCTCAAAACTCTAGAATGAACATAAAGAGGATTTCCACAATAATATATTCCATCCAAACCTATCAAGTGCACTTTTAGGTCAACAATATTGTCGTCTCCGAACTGTCTCAGCTCTATGGCCATTTTCACCCTATAAATTGAAGGATTCCTACAAACACAAACCACTATGTTATGCAAACTTGTTTAAGGGCTTTGTTACATTTGCTTCTAAGATCTTTCATCGCTTTGTTACAAGAATATTACTGACCTAAAAGTACACTTGATAGGTTTGGATGGAACAAATTACCGTGGAAATCCTCTTTATATTCACTCTCGAGTGACTCGATATTAAAAATTCCCATTATCACAAGCAAATACATAACATTAAAAAGAGGAAAATAAAGAAAACATATAAAGGGATACATAAAGTTGACAAAGGAAAATAAATAATAACACGGTACGAACTAAATTAAGGAGATTCGAACCTGTAACCTATGTCTAGTCCCAAGGCTACCACCTTCAAGCCTGACCTTATCAATCAATTTCCATTTCCATTTCCTCTCAGACGACGTCCCACAACCATTTCTCTCGACATCTAGTACTCTTCATTCATTCTACATGCATTTCACTATGCAACTGTCTCAGATTCTCACTACGTTTTCCCTCAATTAATTTTTCAATTCAATATGACCCACGCCCGCCATCCAAGGAGTGTTGCTAGCGGTCTTGAGTTTCAGTCTAGAAACGATGACGATTCATGGAATTATGTTTCCCTTCAGCTGCAATATGGAAAAATCATAGTTCACTACGAAGGTTTGTCTGATAGATGTAACGGTTTGGGTTCTATTACCCCAGAGCAATTCCTCAAAGTGTCCCTTAACGACACCGAGGTTATGGAACCGGAACAATCACATTTGTCAAACAAACCTTCGTAGTGAACTTTGATTTTTTCATATTGCAGTTGAAGGGAAACATAATACCATGAATCGTCACCATTTCCAGGATGAAACTCAAGACTGCTGGAAACACTCCTCAGACGATGGGTGTGGGTCATGTTGAATCGAGAAACTAATTGATGGAAAACACAGTGAGAATTTGAGACGGTTGCATAGTGAAATGCATGCATACTGAATCAAGCTTGGAGGTGGTAGCCCATCGTCTCCCACTATGAAATGCATGCATAATGAATCAAGCTTCTTGAAGGTGGTCTCCGATTGTCAGCTGCACTTCAAGCTTGAAGGTGGTAGCCTTGGGACTAGACATAGGTCACAGGTTCAAATCTCCTCAGTTTAGTTCGTACCCTGTTATTTTTCCGATGCAAATTATATATTTTCTTTAATTTCCTGTTTTCTTTAATTCCCTAGCGTAAGAGGAGCCATTATGGGAAAGTTGCATCCCTAAAAAATGATGAACATTGACAACAAGCAGCATGTTTCTAATTGTTGTTGGTGTATGCTAGATTAGTTGCAAATATCATGCTTTAGAAGCCAGGCTTCAATGGTAAATATAACATTTTGGAAGGGTTTAATGTGAGGTTAAGGATATTGAGTCCAAGGAAATTAAAGAGAAGGTTAAGGATATTGATTCCAGTGTATCATTTACTTAGCCTTTGAATTTGTGGAAACTCAAAATTGGTTATGAGGAGAAACCAAACATCACAACAAGCTCCAAGAAATTGTCAAAATTTAGATGACATGGGAGTGGGTTGTAGAAAGTCGTCATCGTAGGCATTCATTGAGATTCTCTCTGTTTTGAGAATAATTTAATATTCTCTAATAAGCATGGAAAACCATGTGATGGTGGAAGCTCTTATGGCACCTCCCCCCCCTCACATCACTCTCAATTCCCCATACCCAATGCATGTACTTGAAAAAAACAAATACGTGCAAATTCATCCATATTTCATCGTGAACTTTCATCTACCATTCATTCAATAAAGTCTAACATTCATTAAACCATTGTTTCATTCAGTCAACACATTCACTCAATCAAATATAACATTCAATAAACCATTCATTCAGTCAGTCTACACATTCATTCAATAAAAGCTAGCATTCAACAAAGGTAACAGTTTACTACACTGAATCATTAAACCATTCATCCATTCATTAAGCGAAAAATCATGGACGATATATTATTATCACTTGTACAAAATGAGATATAAGTGACCAAGCGACCAAAAAAATTGATCACCACAAATTTTTCAAGGGATAAATGACCAAAATTGAGAAATTTTAAGTGATCTAACTATAAATGACCAAGATAAATGATCACTTTGGTCACTGGATAAGGACTAAGCTAAAAATGACCAAGATAAATGACCTATTTGGTCACGGGATAAGAACTAAGCTAAAAATGACCACATAACAATTGGTCATTTTTAGTTGTCTCACTTGGACAATGGATCAAAATTACAATTTTAATAATGTATTGGTACAATTTACTAAATTTTAACACTGGGGGGTCTCTGAATCCATGTGCAGTGTTAAAATTTACTAAAGACACGAGTGATCATGTAAATTTCATCACTCAATGCAGACAATGCAAGTAAAAAAATGTAATTCAAGCTATGACACAATTAATTACAATATCAGATAAGCACGTATTGCACTGAATTAATTAACACCAAATTGATCATCTGCATGATATGTTGACTAGAGACGCCATTATTATACCCATCATTAACATACGTCTTCATAGGCATAATTTTGTAATGAGCATGCATATCAATCAGGGTCACACCGGCGAGCTAGCATCTCCCACAACCTCACCTGCCATCAATTTACCCAGTCAACTGGCTTTTAAATTAATGGGCTTTCGAATAAGGAGATCAATCAATGCAAAATATATGAATATGTTGCAGCTTCTTGGTCAATTATTTGTTAATCCATGAGGTAAGAATTATAAGCCTATATTTCCATTTGTAATGAGGTAAAACAATTCACGCTTTTTATCTTTATTTGCCCTAATTATAACAAGGATCCACTTCAAATTGAGGGTCACATAACGTCTTACTATCATGTCTCATTTTCTATCTAAAAATCTTTCTATTTAACTTCAATTAAACCCCTTTTTGGCCATGGTCCTTGTATTATCTAACCGATGTAAGGGATACAAAAAATGATTGCAAACGAGAAAGCTAAAAATGTATATATGAAAAAATAAAACATTAATATATAAAATCCCAAACAACATATGTTAATATAAAATATATTTATAATATAATGTTGTAAATAAAATGTAAAATAAAAACAAAATCTTACATATATAAAAAAAAAAAAAAACAAGAATATAAATAACAATTTAATAAATATAATAAAGAAAACAAAACAAAAAATAAAAAGAGGATAAATGAGCGTGAAGAAAAGAGTAAATTAGAAGAAAATGGAGGGAAAATAAGAAAAAATAAATGAAAATAAAAACCTATTGAACATAAAAAATGATTCCCGCAAGCTCATTCAATGTATTGTATTATTCCAAACTATAAATTATAACAATATAAATTATAATATTTATTATAAGTTATATATAATATTTATGTAATATATAATTATATATATTATATAAAATATTAGTTTATTTTGTAATTGAAAAAAAAGAGGGAAAACGATTCTGCAAAGCCCCCAATATAAAAAGAGAAGGAAAACGATTGTGGAAAGCTGGGCAAAATGAATTTCACTATGCCAGGGGTCAAAAGAGAGACATGGAGTTGTGGGGAAGAAAGCAAGAGCACAATTGAATCTATGATAGCATGGTTTCCAGAACAAGCTCCAAACTGTTGGTAAGTGCATCTCAACCTATTTTCTGTAGATGAGTGTTGAAAATTGTTAATTTTGTAATTATGTATAGGACATTAGTGAAGTTTTTCTAAGGATGGGTTCCTCTGCCCAAGGCCTAACCCTTTCGCTAGTTTTTCCGATCTACTCCGAACATGGCTGTGGATGGACCCAATTCTACATTCCGTCATATCAACAAGGAAAACCCACATGTATGTCATGGATCTCATGCATTCTACTTTAAGAAAATGTAAAGGGCTTCGGGCCGCAACGAAGACAACTTGGATTCAAGGTAGATACATTCCAAAGGGTTAAACCCTAGAGTTTGGGTTATATTAATTTTTTTCTTTCAGGGTAGAACAACTTAGTGGTAGCCATCAAAGTTTCTACTTGAACCCCAGTATAGCCCTTCGGCTTAAGTCCCTTTTTTGTGTGTAATTTCACAATTATTTTAATTTAGAGGCAAATCTGTAAACAACAATAGGTAGTTCTTTCATGGACACCTTCTTCCATACATTGTTGGATAGCCTGATAGCAACCTCATCGGATGAGTCGGCCCCCATTCGTCTTCTGAAGCAAATGTCACATATGAACAACAAGTTGAGGTCGATCATACATATGAGAGAACATACCATTTCTACGAGAATGATAGCTAGATCGTAGTTTAGAGTGCCCTCAGTGTGCTCCTCTCCTGTTGGAGAAGGTGCTGGAAATGCTTATTTTCTTGAATTCTTCTTAAAATCCCAACAATTAATGAATTAATATTTCCCTCTAGGAACTTGATAACTAAAGGGTTTTTGGTGGGAGAAAACAAAGATCAACAATAATTTTAATGGAATGAATGAAGAGGAGAAACTGGATTATGAGTCAGGGCAGTGGTTGTTTCATCTATCTATTTATAGAGTTGGTTTTCCTTTGTCTAACCTTCAAGTCAAAATAGCAATCTAGTGCTGCAAAATTATAAGCGTTTAGGACATGCCACGTTGATATGTTTTCCATTTCAACAATTAATATATCAAACTCTCTATGAACTAAAAATATTCAGTTACTATCAGAGAGTTAGGAAGCCATTGTTAACTTTAGCAATATTTTTATTGCTCTTCTCTATCAGTGAAAGATGAGCCATCAACCACATCAATATTGAGTGTTTTTATTGCTCATTTCTATCAGTAAAAGATCTCCAAAACTAAACATCAAAAAATGAGATTTTTCTATCTTACAATAAAATTGAGCCATCTGTCAAAGATATGTGTATAATGAAAATTTTGTATCTTGCACTAAATTTGAGCCATCCAACATTGTATGATAAATGAATTCGTTTTGTCAATGAATGGGACCATATCACTTAAATTCAGTTGTGTACGTGGGAATGGTGGGTAGTACACACCTGTTTCAAGAATGGTCAAAGCATGGCTTGAGCAAACGTATTCGATTTTATTTCAGTTTGAACCTTTCTCAACTAGAAGTAGATACCATAAGTCCACCATAAGTCCAAGAAAAAAAAGACTTTTACTTTGTAGAATCTATTTGGAGTAAAAGAGGTCATTGTCTGTAGCTGTCAAGGAGGTATCCTCCTTCAAAGTCCAGGTAAGTCATCAATCCTACTATTTGCTGATATAGAATAATACGTTTCAAGGAGGTATCCTCCTTCAAAGTTCTGATTCCTGAACAATGAAAAACATTTTGCAATGAAATCAGAAATATTTGAGTCTTTGATAGACCTGTACGATGTAATATAAAAATCATTGAATCCTTCAGGAATTAGATTTTATAAATCTCTGATATTCTGATTCATGAACAATGAAAAACATTTTGAAATGAAATCTAGAATATTTGAATCTTTGACAGAGATGTACAATGTAATATAAAAATCATTGACTGTTGACGAACTTGGAGGCTATAATATTTGAAAAACCTGTAGGTTGGAATATTTGACAAACAAATTTTAACACCTTAATGGGATGCTTGTAGCTTCTAACCTTAATAGACAATAAAACAAACATGTAGGCTATAACACATGAACACTTTTAACTCAAAATTTCTAAAAGAAACCCATAGGTTGTAACACCTTTCATTCATCCTTATTTCAATTTTCTGCTCATTTTTTTTTATGTATTGGAGATCAAGATGAAATTTCTACTGATGCTTTCTAGACAAGGGAATGCTAATCTAACTCTGCCATACATTTTTTCATAAATTCTCTTTCCAAGCTAGAGGATTGAATCCTCAATCTCTTGGACTGACCACCCCTTATTCCATTTTCATCCATTTTTTATAAATACAAATACATTACAACACATAATACATAATATCATCAGGGCACATAAAATGGATTTTATTCTTACTCAAATATACTATTGAAACAAGGTCTCCTTTCTTTATTTATGGAGGTGAAGTCAACGTGACTATTTGAAACAACACTTCGAGAACATACCCTAAACTACAGTAGTTAGTTCCCATCTTCTCCTTAAAGGGTTGGATGGAGGAATAAGCTGAAATCTCTATTCTATTCATGATTTTCCTATCAAATATAATCTTTATTAGCCACTAGTAATCTACTAGTCTTTACTACTAAGTGATACAGGTATTGAACTAGACGTCGATATTACCATCCATGCCGAGTGCCAATTATGCCCGAGATTCTTCATGCTCTCAAGAGAGACACACAATATACTAGTAATGGTATTATTGTTTTCAATAGGTACTACTTAATGTGCTATAATACTAAGCAGTGAGATAGGTGCCCATTATGGCTACTATAAAAATGAAACCGAATGAATGAGGACTAGCAGACTTAGCTTTGAAACCTTAACACCCTAGCCTTGATTAGTTCTTCAAATAGTTCTTGATTAGTTTTGGGTTCAAGTAGCATTGAATGTGCAATTATCTCCTTATATATTCAGAAACTTGAACCATTTACAATTTCCAAGCAATTGTTGGAATTGCTAATACACTTCTTGATCAGCACAAAAATAAACAAAACCTTTGCATAACATCTCCTGGCTTGACTTCACTTTGATAACAAGTTTGGCCCTTTATTTTAGAAATGGATATTCTATATTCACTAGGAAAATGCCAATTTGTCTCAAAATAGAACTTGGTTCATTCTATGCCTAGAAGGTTTTGCATTCTTTTCATCTCTGAGATTATTGCGTGGAATTGTTTGTTGCATTGCAACACTACCAGCTTTATGGAATACAAATTTAAACCTTACAGAAGCAATTGTAATTCAGTTAAATCATCAGTAACCATTGTAACTGATATGAGAAGTGGCCTAAGCTAGGATGCTTAATTGTTGTTTATGTGCTCTAGATGTTGAATGGCAAGAGATTCCCTAGATTCCAATCATAAATTCTTAAGAGAAAGTAAATTCCAAGTTGTAAAGGTGGCTTCCCATCTTGCGAAAATTTCCTTATCAGTGTAGTGAAGATGAGTTTCCCAGATGACCTTTGCATTGAAAAAATGTGAAAATGTGGTACATATCCTAATAAAAGTTGAAACCAAAGGTCTTTTTTTATGTACATATCCTAATAGGAAAGTGTGTGTTGAGGTGTATTGAACTTGTCTTTATGTTTGTGATTTATGGTGTATTTGGCTAGCCAATTTCTCTATTTTCCATTGTGGGCAACCTGACAGTGGTTTCAAATCCTGTAAATCATCAGTCTACCCACTTTCTCCTCTATCCTTCTCTACCAGAACTGCTCTCATCCCTGCATTCTGCCTAGATTTCACCTTGTGTGTTTCTCTATACCTAATTTCCTTACGTAGTTTCCTCCATGCATGCGTATTAGAAAAGTTTTATCTCTCTGTCCAGCATTTGGATGCATGACCATTCTGGTATTCTTTGCTACAATCATATCTAAGTATAGGTCATTCCCTTCTGAGCTAATCATGAGGAAATTCCCAGGATGAGAATTCCTAGCGTTTTTCTCAGTTTGTTTTTCTCCAAAATCCCTAGTCCACATGAAATCCATATTGGGTATAGCTGCTTGTGACCTAATTCTGAATGCTATATATATGTGTATGTTGGCACTCATTGTTTGATATTTGGAGGCCAATATCCTTGAGATCATTATTTCCAGAGTGCTCCTCCTCTATACCATTCCAATCACCAATATTCAATTGTTCTTCTTCAAATTTGTGTTTAGAATAAGAGTCACCACGTTTTTACTGTGCAGATTTGAGTGGAGACCTACAAAACCTAGTTGTGGATCTTAGTGGTTACACAGACATAGAGACTTGGAGATTGCTCCACTTTCTTGCTTGTGACTAGTAGACTACGTTTTGGTGAAGATTGCATGTTGTTTGGAAAAGACCGTGTGGGGAATATACAATTCTCATGGATTGATATTGTGACTTGTGTACATTACAGTCGCATATTGTTGGGGTGGGGTGACTTGGGAAGAAGAATGTCCCTTATCTTAGAAATGTCAGACTCTTGCACTCACCAGTGGTTATATTATATGAAGACTGAATGCTTGCTTTTGTAGCGAATGTAGCTACCGCTATACCTCCAGTGGAATGAGTTTTGGCGTGCCCGTAGCCAAGTATATTCTTAAGGGAGCATAATGTCTATCATATAAAGGATATCCTCAAGTCCATAACCATGGAATCATTCACAGCATCTTGATTGTCTCAAGTCTAAAAACACTTTGAGTGGCACTTGTTTCCAGTAGCCAGCATGTAGACCCAGGCGTACCGAGAATGACAAAAATTTAATAAAGTGGTGTGTCCCAAGGATGGGTGGAGGATGTCATTTAAGAAAGTGGTGTGTCCCAAAGATGGGTGGAGGATATCATTACAGAAACACCAAAAAATTAATTAGTGGACGGAATTCGACTTAGGCAAGGAATTAAGTAAAAAAAAGTTATTTTTTTAATGAAGATTAACATAAAAACACTTATAAAATTATTATATAAAATCAGATAATTTATAATAATTTTAAATAAGTATTTAAACCTTTGGGTAATATTTTGGTAAAAGGTGATGTCTAGTTTTCCAAACAAACAATGGTAAGCTAGACATTTGACTCAATGGAGTAGTGCAAGACAAGCCAGATTGGGAATTTGACGAGATGGGAAAAAGTTGTGCATTTTGGCAAAAGTTCAAAAATTTTGACGGGGAAGATTTTGGTACTAATAGTATGCATCCAGTGTTCATATGGTGTTAGATTTATTGTTTGAAAGAGAATAACTATCTTTGAAAGGGAACATGGTGGCAAGTCCCCTCCCATCAGACCGAGCTAGGGAGAGAACATGACACTAAAATTGGGTAGCTAGCCCCATGATTATTAAGTAAAAATCATTGATAATAAAATACATATATATATGCATATTGTAGAAATACAACGGAATTAAAATCATTTTAATAACTAACATACATTCAACATTTTCATGATAGTCATTAAATAAAGACATTGCAGAATTCATAAAAGAGAGCACTTATATTGAAACGAAGTAGTCCTGAGCAACTGGCTATGCAACTGCAATGTTCCACCCAACCATAGGCTAGTTGTGCTCATCAATCTCTCAACACAATAGACACCCCCAAGCTAGGCATGATTTATAGAAGGAAAAAAGGGAACAAAAGACTCACACATAGCTAAAATACACCAAAATCAGCCAAACCAAGCCACAGTTGGGTTTATCAGGCTGCTAAGGCGATGGAAAAGAAGAATTCCTAAGCTAGCGGGATGAACCACAGAGATATGGATGCCCTCTACAAGATCGATCTAGCTTGGTCCCCACAATACCTACACACCTAACAAAAGGAAGTATTCTCTTCACTACTGCATAGTCCCTCAGGCCATACCTCCCATTCTAGTGTTCTTCTAGGTGCGCATACAAGAGTAGCCATCCCTTTTGATCTTCTTGAGAGGTTACCGTCCTCACTAGGTTTATCAAGCCAATTCTGGTCCACTTCTACTCCAAATTTCTTGCTCACAGGTTCAAACCAAAACAGGGATGCACATAACAGCAAAATCATAAGTGTTGGGCCTGAACGGAAACGTGGGAAACCAAAAACGAAATTATAAATTGGGATTCACCCCTGGGAAGGAAAATTCATTTTCAGAAAACGTTTATGGACATTCTAGGAGAAAAAACGACCTCCATCACAGCCCCAAATCGTGGTTCTCCTCTCCCAGTCATTGTACCAACAAAAAACGAGTTCCCATCTATAGAAAATGTAGGAAAATGATGCAAAACGTGAAGGAGGAAGCCCTAGCTAGCTCAAAATGTGTGAGAGAGCAAAGGCCATGAGTGAAGAATGGATTTGGGCATAATTTTGTGGGTGTTTTCTTGCCCAAGAAGCAAAACTATGATTTTCCAGATTGATGGCTTGCCCATACACAGAATTGGTATCCATACCTCTCCATTCCCAAGGCATTAACTACCTCAACCAACACTTGGAAGAATTAAATGATTGGGTTCATAAGAAAAAATGGGTAGTTGAGGGTTTATGGGTTTTCTGATTGACACATGGATTGACTCTATTGGCTCAAGGGTTTGAATATTTCCCCTCCCTATTCCTTTTGAAATCATGCCCCCATCTCTTGTTGCATTGCATAGCTAGTTGTGGGTATTTCATTAAAATTCGTATTGACATGATGTCTTAATTTACATTATGCCTGTCTAGCACAAGAACCATATGCATCGATTTTTAATTGCTGATACATAAAACGATAAATCGATGGCGGGGCCTTGGCGTTCAGCTCCTCACCATGATTTAATAACGATATTTATATCATTTACAATTTTAATGCAATAATGTCAAAATTGGGGTATTACAACATGGTGATCAATTTTTTGTTGGAGTTAAAAGAAAAGAAACAACTTCAAAGTTAAGAGCTAGTTCTTGTGTGATTAAAAGAAGGTTTGCTGACATGAAAACTAAGTTCATCTTCATTCACACTTTCTCATTTTGATTATTATATATTTCTTTGCTTGATCATCTTAGAGGGGCTTAACCATCTATTATGGCTTGACTTTAAAAGTGTTGCAATCTATCAATCAATGCACTGAATTTTTCAAGTTGAGTGTTCTTTAGAGAAATTGTAATTCCAATGTAAGAAAGTATAAGCACTCGTTTTCCATAATTTGGCAAGATTGTGTTAACTATTGGAAATTTTATTCTCATATCAATCCATACGGAATTCTATTTAAGGGTGCTAGCTCAATGGTAGAGCACTTGCCTTATAGGCGGAAGGTTGGTGGTTCGATTCCACCGTGCCCTATTTATATTCTGAAACCACTAAAAAGAGATAAATGACTAAAAAAAGACCAAAATTTGCATATAAACGACCACCAATACATGAGAGATAAGTGACAAAAAAGTGACCAAAATATGCATATAAATTACCACTTTTGAGTTGGTGATCACTTGTAGCAAATTAGCGGTCATTTATGACATGAAAAAAAATGTGGTCATAAATTTGGTCATTAATTGTGACAATTAATGACCAACTATATTACCACATTTTTTGTCATGTCATAAATGACCACCAATACATGAGAGATAAGTGACAAAAAAAGTGACCAAAATATGCATATAAATTACCACTTTTGAGTTGGTGATCGCTTGTAGCAAATACGACCAAATATATGACCACAAGATAGGCTATAAATGACCAAGCTAAATATGACCACATTTTTGGTCGCGTGATATATGACCGCTAATTTGCTACCAGTAGTCACCAACTCAAAAGTGGTCATTTATATGTGGATTTTGGTCATTTTTTTGGTCACTTATCTCTCATTTTTTACTAGTGTATCAAAAAAAATTAGATGACATTTTTCCAGCCACTTCTTTTTAGTTTTTTTCTCTTTAGTGGTAAATAATCTCTAAGAGGAGCATCTACATCTAGAATTTCTCCTCCAGTTCTTTGTTCTTCATCAGGCACTTGTGGTGATGTCTGCATCCTAAAGTGTTGATCTAGACCTGGATTTTGTGGCAAGGGGTTTGGATTTGCTGCATAAATGTGAAAATGTTACATCATTGTATTTTTCTACTGTAATGACAAGTATTTCATTTAAAAAAAACATTACAAAGATGTTTTTTCACCTGGCGTGGCCACATCATGTTGTTCATGTTCTTGTCTAGGCTCAACTTGTACAATTTCACCCTCTAAATGCTCTAGAGTTGAAATATGGTGAACTACAATTAATGTTCACCATTTGCAATGCTATACATAAAATTGTAGCATATGAATAAATTCATTACCAGGATTCAAAGCGTGATCTTCGATTTGTTGTTGTCTCTCCTCGACATTAGGGGGATCATTTCTTTCCTACTTATAACAGAGTCAATATTTTTTGTCAAGTATTTATAATGAATAAATTGCACAAGCAATAAATCTTCATTAAAGTATATAGATTCTATTTGCCTGTGCACCGGATGGATTGGTACCAGAAGACTGTGTTTTCCTAGAGAAGCTTTCTCGGCATTCAACAATAGCTCCAAATCCTTTTTGGAATCCAAGCTTCATGTCTTCCTCAGTGGCCACTTCATTGAATCGTTCGACCTGCATATTTGCATAATGTCGTTAATTAACATTTTGGGGTGGAATAAAACAAAAAATAATTTGCAATTTATTACTTGTATGCATTATTGGCTTTTCGAAACTTACAATTCATGCCACCAATTTGGAATAACCACCAGGCCCAAGCTTGTGCTAACCTATTTTTTCAGTCTTACCTTTATGGCCTTTGATGAGTGTGGTAGCCTATGCCAGTGTTGAAAAATGTTAGATGTTCCAAGTTCGATAAAGAAATCAATAATAATAAGGTTTTGAAATACATTGCGGAAAGTATTGCATACCTCCTTGTTCCTAGTGTTATCTTTCCTTCTCTTCTCTGAGCCCTCTCATTTCCATAATCCACTAGAGATTTCCACTCCATTGCTGGAATCATTGGAAGGCGCTCATACCTATGGTTTTTTTCCAGCTGGGTCCTATATTGTTCTTGGACAACCTTCATATGTTATCTATCATTTTTCAACACCTTGGCTTGATTGAAGGTCTTTTCGCCGAACAAGCCAACCAACCGATTAATGAGTTCATCTTTTAAAATTTTTGGTTGTCTATCCCACCTTGTTCGGAGTGTGGGCCCAAAGATATCCAAGGATGTGGCATTCATTTGTTTATATAAAACATCATTTCCTGCAAAACAATCATGCCATGATCATAATTAGTTGAAAAAAAAAAAATTATTGGTATATTACAATGAAATTATAAACACTAACTTGATCAACGTATATTAATTACCTAGGATCTTCTTGATCTTTATTGGGATGATATCTTTGTTGACCAAAATTTTTTGCCTCCATTGTTCCCATGCTAGTGACACAGGAAGATCTTGCAAATGCAGCTAGGTTGATATCAATATTACCATGATTCTCGATGTCAACACCTTCTTTTGGACGATCCGGTGTGTGTCGGTCACTAGCAGCTAGTGCACTCACAACTGGGGTCCGTGGTGTGTTAGAACGTGTTGTCGATTTTTCATTCGACAACAATGGAGAAGAAGTCGATGCACGTGGAGTCATTTTCTCATGATGCCACGTATCTCCATGACGTTCGATGCGGGGATGATTAAGCAAGTTGAAGAATCTGAAGGGATAAGCCCGATGGTTATCCAGGACAAGAAAACTAAGGGTGAGATCAAGATCTGCGTGGATCTCAGGAAGCTGAATGAGGCTTCGCTACATGACCCATTTCCCACTCCTTTTACAGATTAAGTCTTAGATAATGTTGGAGGAAATTAGGCATACTCTTTTACTGATGGATTTTCTGGATATCATCAGATAAGAATTGATCCAGTAGATAAACAAAAGACAACCTTTTCTACTGAATGGGGATCGTTCCAGTATACAGTAATTACCTTTGGTCTGAAGAACACACCTGCCATCTTTTCTAGAGTTGTTGTTGCAACATTTAAAGATTTCATGCATAAATTTTTAGAAACATATTTTGATGATTGGACAGTTTTTGGTTTACTGAAAAACCACTTTGAAAACCTGAGAATGATGTTATCTAAGTGCAGATAGCATAAAATATCCTTGAATCTAAAGAAGTGTGTTTTCTGTGTGCCTTATGGTATTATGTTAGGACATATTGTGTGCAGACAAGGCTTGATTGTTGATCCTGCGAAGATCGCAGTTATAGTGAACTTACCAGCACCAACATCAGTAAAGCCGTTCCGCACCATGTTGGGGCATATGGGTTACTACAGGATGTTCATCAAAGCTTATGCACAGATAACCACACCAATGGAGAAGCTATTAAAGAAAGATGCGTTGTTCATTTGGAATGCAGAGTGTGAGCAAGGCTTCGACACATTAAAAGAGAAAATGGTAACTGCGCCGATCTTAGTTTTTCCAGACTGGGAGAAGTCGTTTCATGTCCATGTTGACGCTTCATGTATAGCATTGGGTGTTGTACTAGCACAACCAGGAGAGGGAGCTATTGACCATCCCATTTCATTTTTGAGCAGGAAGCTCTCTTCTGCTGAAAAGAATTATACGGCCACTGAAAGAGAGGGTCTAGCTATGGTCTACGCACTGTAGAAATTCAGGCACTATTTGCTCGATGCTGACTTCTTTATGTATACTAACCATTCAGCTTTGAAATACCTGGTCAACAAGCCAGTTTTAGGGGGGATAATCTGCAGATGGTAGTTACTCTTTCGGGAGTATGACTTTGAAATTAGAGTTAAGCCAGGCGGATTAAACTTAGGACATAACCATCTGTCAAGGATTGATTCAGCAGAAGAACCCACCAATTTGGAAGATAGTCTGCCTGATGTGCAGTTATTTTCTATACATATCGCGGATGACTACTACAAGGACATTGTTGATTTCTTGACCACTAGGTTAGCACCGACAGAGTTTACTATGCAATAGAAGAAGCAGTTGGTAGTACGAGCAGCAGACTTCACCATAATCGCGGGACAACTATATAAATTGGGATCGGATGAAGTGTTGCACATATGTGTATTAGAACACGAGAAGCCATTCATTCTGGTTGAAGCACATTCAGGTGTATCGGGAGGCCATTACGTAGGAAGAGCCAATGCGCAGAAGATATTGCGAGTAGGGATATGGTTGCCTACCATCCACAAAGATGCAAAGAAACATTGTCAGAACTGCGATGTCTGTCAAAGCACGGGGAAGCCATTGTGAAGAGATGAGATGCCTTTGAACCCGCAGTTAACACTTCAGGCGTTTGAGAAATGGGCCATTGATTTTGTGGGACTTATAAACCCACCAAGGAAAAGAACTAGCACGAGATATATTATTACTGCTACTAATTATCTCACCAGATGGGCAGAAGCGAAGCTAGTAAAGGACTGTAGCGCAGTCACTTCTGCACAATTCGTTTTTGAAAACATCCTTACTAGGTTTGGATGCTCGAAGACTTTGATAAGTGATCAAGGAACTCATTTTATGAATAGAACTATTGATGCACTGATAGAAGAGTTCCACATTTACTACCAGCGAAGTACGCCATATCATCCACATCAAAATAGAACTGTGGAAGCTTTTAATAAGGTACTAGAGAATGCGCTAACTAAGGCATGCAATGTGAATAGGGATGACTGGGATCTGCGCATTCCAAATGTGTTGTGGGCGTACAAAAATACTTGTAAGAAAATAACTATCCATACACCTTTTAGGTTGGCCTATGGACAAGAAGCACTGATTCCTATGGAGTACATTGTTCCCAGCTTGAGAATAGCTGCATTTACAGGCATGGAAGATCAAGAGGCTCTAGAATAAAGGCTTCTACACTTGGTTGGGTTGGAGGAATATTGCTTCATCATAGGCTTTCACCAGCAAGTGCAGAAAGATAGAGAAAAAGCATGGCATGATCACCATATCAAAAACAAGTCCTTTCAGGTAGGTGATCTAGTCCTCTTGTATGATAGAAAATTTATGAAATTTCCTGGAAAGTTTAAGATGCATTGGCTTTGTCCATATACTGTTGTACATGTTACTAACAATGGCGTAGTTCATCTAGCCACGTTAGTTGGAGATAATCTACCGGGATTAGTCAATGGAAGTAGGATAAAACCCTATCGGGATAGCCCTACTTCCCGGAACCCTTTGTAGAGTCAAGCCATGAAGTGAAAAAACAAAAAGAGAAAGAAAAGAAGAACTACGTAGCTCGAAGCTCAAAAAGGCAGCTGCGCAAATCCAATGAAGCAGAGAAGGTTCAAGTTCAGAATCGAGAATCTTGACACGATGAAGTAACTGTGCTAGGGTAGTGACGGTCTGTTGTGCAATTTGACGCAACACTCCAAGAAATTAGCCGTTAGAATGTCGGTCCGAAAACTAGCCGTTATACAGTACTTTTGCCGATGACCTCTTGCGCATTTAATGCAGAATTAGCCATTCTGAACGAGTTAATGAAGGAAAGGACACAAATCCACAGAGGATTTGGCCAATGGACATATCATTTAATGATTTTCTAGCCGTTGAGAGGCACGACTAGGTGTCGCTGTGCCTTTAAATGCTCCTGTATTTCGACTTGCAGGAGTTATCGCGACTCTAAAATTTTCTTGCGATATATACTTTGAAATTGTTTACAGTGAGCGAGAAGTGATCTTGTAATTCTATAACAAGCATCCAGTGAATGTCTGAAATCTCATCCATAGAAGAGTAATTCTGAGTCAAGGAGACTGTGAAGGTGTTTAAATATGGATGGATTGCAACGTTGATGAGAACTCCTACCAAGAAAGTGGTTATAGAGCAAGGTCACGGTTCCCGAAGATCGGCAATAAAGTTCTAACAGAGCAAGTTCATGGTTCTCGAAGATCGCTAAGACATGCTACAATGATGCAAGATAAAGGAAAAGGAACAGTATCGAAGAAGATGAAGCCGAAGGTTGTGAGATCCACAGTACCATAAATTTCACTGAGTGACAAAGAAGTTCCCTTGAAGTTAATGCCGCAGTATATCTTGCCGCATCCAGCAGATGCACCACCCATTAAACTAATCAAGAATGATAAGTATAAGATTGTGATTCCACGTATGTCGAAGCATGTACAAGTAGAAGGAAATCTGTTGGGAAAAATTCCATAATGCAAGTTTGAAGACTTCAACCTGCTTTAGGTGCAGAAAGACCTGGTTGAACAAAAGTTCCCAAAGTTTCAACCAGACTAGTATATGTGCTGGAAGAAGGACATAAAAGGAAACTCTATGCTATTCGCATAGAATTGGCTAACCGGAGTAGTCGAGTCACGGTTGCTCAACCTGTTTAGACTTCCGCACTTCGACTGAACACCAGAATTGAATGCGGTGGTGTGAACTCTTATGTTGTGCATGCACCAAGGATATCTTTGGCTTGATCATAATGTCGACCTAAATATTGACTTAATCCACAGTATTACTGGGTTAAGCAAGAGAGGTGAGGACCCTAAGCAATTTTTCGTAGGAAAGAGCTGGGATAAGGAGGTCATCATGAATATGAAGAATACCCATCCTGTCGTCAAAGGAAAAAGAGGATTTGTCATGGATGACATAGATGACGAAACTACGTGGTTTGTTACACATCTGCTAGCAGGAAAAAATATGAGAAAAGCAAGACCGTTGGAGGTACCCGCAGGCGCAGTGTTCGTTGGGGAAAAGAGCGCGACAGGTGGATGGTTTAACTAGTGTCAGTACCTACTAAATGAGTTTCTAGAAGAGATGATTGACACACAAACACATGGAAGTACCTTCCACTATACATCATTGATAATGCGGATTTCCATTGTAGGGTGGAAGGACCCAAAACATTATGTTGGGTTAATCACTGACAATAGTGATTGCAAAGGAGCCCGTTATGCGAACCTTTGGGCGAATTCGATATCAGAAAGACAACAAACGTCAGCTGAAGTCTTCTACACATACTATGAGTAGCTACGCGAAGTCATTATCGCCACGCCACATATATTGAAAGAGGTAACGGCTAAGTACATTCGCACCGTCAATTTTAAAGCTGATATGCATTCTGTCTTTATTTCAGCGAAGGCTCAGTTGAAGAACCCTGAATGGTTCCAAGGAAACTACCACATGAATGAAGAGGATATTGACACCATTATGAAGGAATGGATCCCTGATCTCAAAGTCGAATGGATTGTGGATATCGAAAGTGACTCTGAGGAGAGTAACCCAGTGCCTACACCCATTGTTGAAGAACCGTGGATGGGAAAAAGGAAGGAAACTGAGAGTCCTGTACAACAAAAAGTACAGAAGAAGAAGCAGAAAGCAGTTAAGGTCCCATCAGAAGCAAAGCTCCACAATGACGATTACAAGATGATTGCATCTACAGTAATAGCGTAGATGGAAGACCTGATGTCCACCAAAGATAAAATGAATGAGGCAATTCAAAAGAGTCTGCAGAAGAATTTGACCATGCTACAAGGCATTATAGAAAAGATTGAACAAGTACAACGTCGCTTAACCTTTCCGCGAGACTCGGAATCAAAAGGAAAGTCAGGAGGTACTTCGCAGCTGAAGGAAAATCCTCTATCCCTGACCTTTCCTGTGAAGTCACACATTGTCAAACTTGATCCCATAAGTGTAAGGCTACCACTACCAGAACAACTAATCCTGGGCACGAAGGACTTAGAGCACGTGGAACTCGACATTGCGAGCATACCACTGGACCTCGACATTTGCTGGACATAGAGGTCAAGGACATGCTGCCAAGGGATCGAATCTGCAGATTTCCAGAAGTTAGGGAATTGAAGAAAGAACTACAAGTACTACGAGACAGGGAAACTGAAATCAAAGATAAGTCGCAACCCCTACAAGAGGAAGCCCACGAACTTACACAGAAAATTGAAGAAAAGTTGAGGGAGCTTTGTGAAGGACAAGATTCTGTGCAAGAATAAGCCGATGATGAAAGAACACCTGATGTGTTGGAGACCGTTAAGCAAATTGAGCAGGACACCAAGGAAGAGGTTGCAAAGTTGACTGCAACATACCAAGAATTCACTGCGAAGTTGGCTCCACGGGAGGAATAACATCTAGGAGAAGTTGAGGTTGAAGGCGGCTCGGGGATGAGGCACATGTAAGTGTTAGGGGCCAGTTTGGCCTGGCACTAGTGGGACATGTTTGTGCAAGTCAATTTTTTGAACTATGAAGCTAAGCACAGTTCAAATGAAGACTTTTTGGTGCAAGTCAGTTTTTGAGGAGCTGCGATATGAGCACAGCGCAGTATTGGCAAGATGGGAACCACACAACTGAGGATTGGTTCCGCGAAGAGGAAGCGCTATGAGGTGCCAGCAGGGCATCTATTTTGGGTAAAGAATAGAGGTAAGGTCAGCTAAATGAAAGAAACCTATTTTTGGTTAAGATACTCCATGATTACCAAGCAGGCGGGTAAGGATTAAGGAGGAAGGAAAGCAACCGGTCACACACGTGGAGGAAGCATGACATGAACCGGCTGCATAAGTTCATTAGAGAAGGAACGACCAGGTGAATGCGATGGTCAACATGCGGTCAACAGGGCAGGCTGAAAGCGACGTGACCACACGCAGAGGATGGCCATGACGGAGGATTCACTACTAGAATCCATCAAGTCTAGTTAAGGGAAAACCGCGATAGTTTTGGGAAACCTTACGGTTTTTTCCTATGTATTGTAAAGACATGACCTACGGGCATGATCTATAAAAAGGAACAATTTTGTAAGGGAAAGGTTTAATGTTGAAATATCATTGTTGAATCTGAGTTACACTGTGTTGTATTACTGCAAGCGATTGTAAAGGCTCTGCAAGCTGTGTGTGCAGAGGCCTATTGACAGAGAAGAGAGATTGCAGCTGAGTGCACATACTGGAACTATTGTACCCTTCCCAAAGACCAATACAACAACATTTCCTATGGACGTAGCTTCCATGCTGGGGGTGAACCACGTTAAATTGCTGTGTTGTGTGATTGTTTACATGGTTGCATCTGTTTATTTGCTTATAATGAATGCTTAAGATCTTGCTTATCAGTTTATGTATTTACTTTTATATGTATTTTCCATAAGGAATGATGGGAGTAATATGTTAAGTATCGCATGTATGGATGAATGCTAGATGTATAAGTATTTCTAAGTCTGAATGAATGCATAGGTCAGTTGGATAAATACTTAAGTAGGTAGAGCTCACATCGTGTGGCTTCCTCGAAGCACGGCACCGGAAGTGCGCAGTATTTTATGATTCTTCCATATTGTATAAGCCATAAGACAAATAACATAAGACAGTTGATGAATGGATAAAACACTAATTAGAACTTGTTGAAGTTGGTCAAGTCTGAAGAGGAAGCGCAATTATCCATTGCGCTACCCTATTGTTGAGTAAGCTCTGAACCGTGCAATCCTTGGATGCGCGAGTTGTGCAAGCGTTTGAGCTTGCGGAAGTGCTGATCGTGAAGAAGGTGATCTTCGCACAGTCCTCACTCCACAGTGCGAGCCCCATGGTGCACTGTCAATCATATCTGTTTAAGCACTCATCACGTGGTTGTGGAAACTTGATTCCACAACTCCCCCATAACTTCGCCTCGGGTGAGACCTCAGTCTGTTCGCCGATTGTTTCTAAAAGGGATGGTGAAAAGGGGTTTTGTTTGTTCCTTGAACTGTGAAGAACCTGGGTCTTTATAGAAAACCTCAATATAGTTATGTAATCCAACATGTACTAAGAACTTTGTTCTAAGATGTTTTGATACACCATTGGATGTTTCCATTATCATCGGTTCTCTGTATAGCAGAACAAGATTTGTTTTCTGTGTTCTTCTCAATCCCAAGATCTCACATCTCTTAAGTACATTAACAAATTTATCTCTCCACCTAAAAAACATGCCATTCTGTAATGTCCCTTGTTAGGAATTTTATTAAAATTGAAATTTTCCACTTTTTTCCTTGGTTCGACCTTTGACTAGTTTCGATCTCTAGGTCCCAAATTTGCCCCAAATGATCCCAAATATTCTGAGAAGGTATATGAATGATATTAGAACATAAATATGTGTTTCAGGGATGCCTTTGTACCTTTAAAACACTTCTGAAAATACTCTTTCAATTCTGGTCAATGTAGGTAACTTTACTAGTGATTTCCCTTTGACTAGTATTGGTCTCTAGGTCTCAAATTGACTCCAAATGCCTTCAAATATTCAAGGAAGGTGTATGAATGATATTAGGGATTGAATATGATGTTCAGGGATAACATATGGCCACCAAAATACCTCTGCAAACTCTCTTAATATTCTGGACCAAGTATGCAATTTTACTAGTAATTTGGGGTTCAAATCCCCCTAAGGTAAGTACTGAAAATGGCTTCCCAAATGCCTCCAAACCCACTCAAATTTATGAACAGAGGTATGTAATGTGTTAATTATGTTATTAAGGTCTCATATTCACCATTAATGTTTTATTACAACTATTCTCACCCTCTCCCATTCAACTGCAAAAATCACTAATTCGACCCTTGGGGAAACGGCACTATTTCTTCTCCCAATGCAATTAAACTGAGTAAAAATACTTCAAATGCTCAAGTACAGTACATGAAAATTGTAAAATACATCCATGGCAGTCCATTAATCACAAATTCATCATAGAATCATCCATTCATTCGAAATCATCATCAATACATTGGTTCACAACAAGGTAGTGGGGAAATGGCATTGTTCTTCCATTAAAAATGAGATTTATACATTTCTACTTGGAATTTCGACCTGAAACTTTTTGGATATGAAGAACAGAGTATTTACTTCACATTAAAAAATAAATGGGGCATTAGAATCTCCCCCAAAGAGTACAATAGCTCACCAAAAATGCCCTCCCTCAAGGATCAAGAATATGCCATCAGAACTAGAAATGATTAAATGAGCGAGCTGCAATAGAAGAAACCATGAGCTGCCCTGTAGCTCACACCTTCAAATAAAGACTCCATTAAAGCTCCAAATGAAAGTTCTAAATGGCCTTTCCAATTTCCAACTTGGATGGGAATCTTTCACCCTCGAAATTGGCTAAGGCAAGAAACTAGTCATCCACTAGCTCTCCCTCTTCACAATTGCAATTGCAAATTCTACAAATGATCAAAACATGATTTCATTCTTTGTTATTGACATTTATAAACTTCTAATGTCCTCCATGGGTCGAATTCCTTCCAAGAGACTCATGCCAACTCATGTTGGGAAGAGATTCCAAAGAACGCCACTTGTACAACAATTCCTAGTCTCCCACTTCCACCAAATCACATGTGGAAGCATCTTAGCTGCCCTAACACCCTTGAGCGCCCTCTTGGAGTCTATTTTTAGCCCTGACATGTCATATATGTCATATGTCAGCCTTCAGGTCTGATTTGTGTCATAGGTGTCATAGCATCTTCATTATTGTTGTCATAGAGCTAGGGAATCTAGCCCAAGTGTCTCACTAGCTCCAAATTGCCTCTTCCTCTTCCATGTGAGTTACTCTTCCTCTATATTTCGACCTTGGATGAGTCATTCAATTAATAATACCTTTTGGAATCCCCCAAGTATGTTATCATTCACCTTGAATTCGAATTGGTGAGAGAATGATACCAAATGTAGTGGGGAAATCTAGCCATATGTGGGTCCCACTTCCTCCATGTGTCTTCATGATGAAATGCCACTTTGATTTTCACTTGTATATATTTATTTAGATCCTTTATTAAATATTTATGCCATTCTAATGTTCAAACATCATTTATTATCCCCATTATTCCAAATCCCAAAGATTCCACCCCAAACCTAGGAAACTAATAATTTTCCTCCTTGGCAATTATTTGACCTTTAGCATCAATTTGACAAACTCTAATGAATAGAGCCAATGTGATTAGGCCATTGTGGCCCAATACCAAATTTGGGACATGACAAATCCTCCCTTCTCAAAATTGCTTGTCCTCAAGCAATTTTAAATGTGGGTGTTGAAGAACCTGCTTTCTGTATAATTCTTTGAAGTTGCCATTGAATTGCCCAACCTTGAGTCTTTGAGTTTCCATGAAGATTTTAGAGAGGAACCACCATGCTTGCTGCTGCACTACTCTGATTAAAATCACTTTATTAAGTGGGGAATCCATCTCCCATACTGCTTGCTTCCCCAAAAAATATGAAACCAATGAGATAAAAATTATTCCAGGGTCCCATTGCTTGTATTGCACCCCAACAATGAAGAGTGGTCTCGAACCCATACCATCAGATAAGATGATTCCTGGATCCCATTTTCTTGTATGCATACTTCCAAACATCATGATTACAAAATATATATCATCAAAGTACATAACTACATAATGAAAATGTACATCAAGGAGGTGCTTCATCAAAGAATCATGAAAGTGCTTGTACCTCCAAGCAAGTAGACCACGATTTTCCAAGTGCATACAATCTTCAAGTGACCAATCAAATCTGCTCCAATGACATAGGTGAGGATCCCATGTCCTATAATGCTGCTCCAAAAGGATGTGATATGCATCAAAATATTCAACCATGTATTCTTTCATCCAAGAAGTGAATGAAGAATCTCCACTAAAATCTGAACCAAATAATGAGCAGAAAAAACAAGGAGACTTCAAATGACTCAAAGAAGTCTCACCCATACATCCATGAATGTGAGAATCATAAAGATGTAACAAAGTATGTGGCTGCCAACAAAAATGTTCACCCATCATAAATCTATTCACCCAAGTGTTGGAAGAAGTTCCTCTAACATCGAATGAACCCAGTGTTGAGCAAGAAAAACCATGAGTCTTCAAGTGACTCAAATCCATATCATAGGTGCATCCATGTAGATGTGAATAATCATAAAGTGACAAATTATGCTGCTGCAAATGTGAATAAGAATGTGCTCCAACCATGTCATCATGAAATTTAAATCTAGGAGTTCCATACTCCTCATGTGGCACCATCAAAAAGAACCCTTTCACCCATACTTCATTGAGACTAATGTTGCAAAACATGGAATTGTAGGATGTAGGAGAATGAACTAAATCACCCAAATGATCAAAAAGTGCAGAAGTTTCATCATGGGAAGGATCCATGTGGGTAGTATCATGCAACTCCTTCAAAAGTGGGAAACCTTTGTCATAGATTGGTTCCAATGTAGAGGAATCATGCTCTTCTTTAAAAATTGCATAAGCTTCATCAAGAAACAATTCAAGTTCCTCTTCCACCACATCAAGTGTTTGGATCTCTTCAAGTTCATCTTCAAACACATTAAGCACATTCAAATTTCCACATTTCTCATGATCCACCATGTCATGAGAATCCTCCAAACAATCTACCATTTGACAATCTGAAACATAGGAGGAAAAACAAGTATCTTGAAACTTTTCAAGAAGTTGCTCATTTTGAATTGTGAGCTTATGATTATCCTCATTATTCTTCAAGTATGCATCATGTAACAATTCATTAAGCTCAAACAAATGGTTTCTATCAAAAAGCAAAGACATGAAATTACCTTTAATGTGGCACATTGCTCTTTGAATCTTCTCCATGTCTTCAAGGAAGGATGTTTCCTCCAATGAAGTAGCTCTCCAACAAGAATTTGACACCAATGCTTGAGTGTCA
Organism: Larix kaempferi; assembly: GCA_027924585.1. Taxonomy (NCBI): domain Eukaryota; kingdom Viridiplantae; phylum Streptophyta; class Pinopsida; order Pinales; family Pinaceae; genus Larix; species Larix kaempferi. The sequence goes on from BSBM01000114.1 coordinate 21,543,024, forward strand.
TGGAGAATGTTGAGGGACTCTTGGATCTTCTTTTCATTCATATTTAAGGACCCTTCAATAAAATGAGGTTCTTGCAAATAAACCTCCTCATATTCTTCATTTTTTCTTGGACCAACTTCATGAAGCTCAAGTGGTGATGGGGAAGTTGATCTTGGTTCTTCTTCAACTGCTACAAGGTCTTCATTATCATGCTTAATGAAACTTGTACTTGTAGAAACACTTTCAAAAGTGATCTCTATGTCACCAACATAGAGGTGTGAGCACCCATTGGTAGGTACTCCTTCATAGTTTAAGCATCCATCAGTAGATGCTCTTTGGTTCATGTCTAAGCTAGAAGGTGTCTTGAAATGGTCTTCCATATTTTCAATAGAATCTTCTTCATGCTCTTGTGATGTCTCTTCCTTTTGCTCTTTAAAGCAAGCTGATGCATTTTTCCCCTTGTCTTCCTTAGGATCAGTATATTTGGAATCTCTTCTTGAATAATTCTCAAAAGCTCTCCTCAAGGGAACATCATTTCATGCACACATATATGATACTCGCTCCAAGGGTTTTTACAAGAAGGGTATAAACCTTTCTTCACTAACTCCACATCTTCATTTTTGGGCCTATTTTCAATAACATGTTCAGCATAGTACTCAAAAGACATGGCATTTTTTGTATTTTTGCTCGAAGCAAGATATTCTTGATATTTTTGATATTGTTGGGGCAAGGTTTTATATTTTTCTCTCCATCTTTGGAACTCGCTCATAGAATTATCTTTGGTTGGTGTGACACACTCATATTCATCAGATGTAAATTCATAAGAATAATCTTCATTTCTCTTGAAATTGTAATAAGTGTTGCATGATGGCACCTCTTCCTCATACCATTCACATTCTGCTTCATATTGCTCATAAGCATCTGCATATTCCTCATAAGAATTGTACTCATATGATTCATCATAATAGTAAGACATGGCTGCCAATTATTCTTGAATGTATGTACCTAATACACAGGTGCAAGGACCATGCTCTGATACCACTGTAATGTCCCTTGTTAGAAATTTTATTAAAATTGAAATTTTCCACTTTTTTCCTTGGTTCGACCTTTGACTAGTTTCGATCTCTAGGTCCCAAATTTGCCCCAAATGATCCCAAATATTCTGAGAAGGTATATGAATGATATTAGAACATAAATATGTGTTTCAGGGATGCCTTTGTACCTTTAAAACACTTCTGAAAATACTCTTTCAATTCTGGTCAATGTAGGTAACTTTACTAGTGATTTCCCTTTGACTAGTATTGGTCTCTAGGTCTCAAATTGACTCCAAATGCCTTCAAATATTCAAGGAATGTGTATGAATGATATTAGGGATTGAATATGATGTTCAGGGATAACATATGGCCACCAAAATACCTCTGCAAACTCTCTTAAGATTCTGGACCAAGTATGCAATTTTAATAGTAATTTGGGGTTCAAATCCCCCTAAGGTAAGTACTGAAAATGGCTTCCCAAATGCCTCCAAACCCACTCAAATTTATGAAATGGGGTATGTAATGTGTTAATTATGTTATTAAGGTCTTATATTCACCATTAATGGTTTATTACAACTGTTCTCACCCTCTCCCACTCAACTGCAAAAATCACCAATTCGACCCTTGGGGAAATGGCACTATTTCTTCTCCCAATGCAATTAAACTGAGTAAAAATACTTCAAATGCTCAAGTATAGTACATGAAACTTGTAAAATAAATCCATGCCATTCCATTAATCACAAATGCATCATATAATCATCCATTCATTCGAAATCATCATCAATACATTGGTTCACAACAAGGTAGTGGGGAAATGGCATTGTTCTTCCATTAAAAATGAGATTTATACATTTCTACTTGGAATTTAGACCTGAAACTTTTTGGAGATGAAGAACAGAGTATTTAATTCACATTACAAAAGAAATGGGGCATTAGAATCTCCTCCAAAGAGTACAATAGCTCACCAAAAACGCCCTCCCTCAAGGATCAAGAATATGCCATCAAAACTAGAAATGGTTGAAGGAGCGAGCTGCAATAGAAGAAACCATGAGCTGCTCTGTAGCTTACACCTGCAAATAAAGACTCCATTAAAGCTCCAAATGAAAGGTCTAAATGGCCTTTCCAATTTCCAACTTGGATGGGAATCTTTCACCCTCAAAATTGGCTAAGGCAAGAAACTAGTCATCAACTAGCTCTCCCTCTTCACAATTGCAATTGCAAATTATACAAATGATCAAAAGATGATTTCATTCTTTGTTATTGACATTTATAAACTTCTAATGTCCTCCATGGGTCGAATTCCTTCCAAGAGACTCATGCCAACTCATGTTGGGAAGAGATTCCAAAGAACGCCACTTGTACAACAATTCCTAGTCTCCCACTTCCACCAAATCACATGTGAAAGCATCTTAGCTGCCCTAACACCCTTGAGCGCCCTCTTGGAGTCTATTTTTAGCCCTGACATGTCATATATGTCATATGTCAGCCTTCAGGTCTGATTTGTGTCATAGGTGTCATAGCATCTTCATTATTGTTGTCATAGAGCTAGGGAATCTAGCCCAAGTGTCTCACTAGCTCCAAATTGCCTCTTTCTCTTCCATGGGAGTTACTCTTCCTCTATATTTCTAACTTTAATGAGTCATGCAATTAATAATACCTTTTGGAATCCCCCAAGTATGTTACCATTCACCTTGAATTCGAATTGGTGAGAGAATGATACCAAATGTAGTGGAGAAATCTAGCCATATGTGGGTCCCACTTCCTCCATGTGTCTTCATGATGAAATTCCACTTTGATTTTCACTTGTATATATTTATTTAGATCCTTTATTAAATATTTATGCCATTCTAATGTTCAAACATCATTTATTATCCCCATTATTCCAAATCCCAAAGCTTCCACCCCAAACCTAGGAAACTAGTAATTTTCCTCCTTGACAATTATTTGACCTTTAGCATCAATTTGACAAACTCTAATGAATAGAGCCAATGTGATTAGGCCATTGTGGCCCAATACCAAATTTGGGACTTGACACATTCTCCACGATGAGCTCCCTTTCATGAACTTTGATATGAATATTTTTTGATCTAGTTGACATTTTTTCCACACCTCACTAGTGAAATGATGTACTAAAACCTCCCCAAGAACTACCTTCTTTGTCCCTAATATCCATTGTATTGCATGTCTAGATTGAGTTGGAGTTGTGTTAATATATGAAAGCTTCTATCTAAGGTGTCTAGAATCATTTGGAGCTCTGTTGATCTATTAAATCTCATATCTAAGGTGGAATTGACTTTTAAATTATTAAATAGTACAACATTTGAAAATTTTGTGGCCAAGATTAAAAAAATAACTCCAGTCACATTCCATAAGCATAATCTATGAAACGTTCTAAGTAGATTACCAAGATATTGTGTTTGTTAGTGTTGATGTATATGTAACTTCGGAATGTATTTCATCTGTATATTATATATATATTTATTGTACCCTTATAAGAGATGTGTTATTCCTCTATAAGGAAGTGTCGTCAAGTGGATTGACAAGTGTCGCAAGTGTGTGTACTTGCCGATGGGTTATTAGACCACCTTATGGGGTCGGCCTTGATTAATATATAATATAATGTGGGTGTATCAAAGTAGACAAGTCGGCCCCAGTAGGTCACTGGGCAAAAAGGTGAGTATAAATAGAGATAGGAGATCTCTATTTTACTCACTCGGAAAAGTAACTATCTCTCTCTCTGAAAAGTGGCGCACTAGTGAGGAGGAGGAGGATCATCTGCTAGGAGACTATCTCAGTGTTATTTGGTTGTATTTTGGTTGAGCCATTGCTCTCTCTATCTCTGAGGAAGTTGTGGGGTTTTTCACCTTAGGGTTTTCCCCACGGAAACTCTGTGTCTCTTGTCTCTATGCTTTTGATTCTTGTGATGCTTGTGATGCTTGTCATATTATGATTGTCATGCATTGATATACTGTAGATGTTATTCTCTCAGCAAAGATCCTATAGTATTGTGATTTAATACTGAAAATTTAACATGGTATCAGAGCTTAACTGAGAAGAAGACATTTTGCAGTGACGGAAGCTTGTATTCCTTGTTTATTGGGTTTCTCTCCACAGATTTTTGAAATTCAGTATAGTAGATTGGATCTACTCATCAAGGCGCATCTATCTGTCCAATCAGAATTCAGTTCTGAGCATTTTCAGATTTGGCCCTAAAAATTAGGGTTTCCACAAAAATAGGAATTTCTGGAAACTGAAGGCACAGCTGGAAGCTCCTTGCAAAAATCGAAGGTTTGAGCTTTGGATCGAGATTTTTGGCTGGGTAGATCTCCGGGAAACTCAAACCCTAATTCAGGGCTCTCCCAGTGAACCCGGGAGGACAAAAAGGCAATTTTGAAGGGCAAGACCTTGCTGATCTCAAATTCTGAATGTACTAGGCTGATCCGCTCTCCAAGGTGCATCTTTCTATCCTTTCGGAATTTTGAAATTCACATTTTGAATTTTTAGGGTTTCTCTGACAAACCCTAATCCGGGACCAGATCCAGTTTTCAGCACTTCAAGTGGTAAGTCCTAAATCTTTTCTATTTCCATTTGAAGTACTCTTAAAGATGTCTCTCCACACTAAGCTTGAGGATAAGCTTGAAGGGGCTGACAACTTCCGAGCCTGGAAGTATAGGATTGGGTTAATCCTGGAAGAGAATGAGTTGGACTCATATGTGAAAGAAGACATCCCTATCCCAGAGGATGAAGAAGCCAAGGCATTGCACAAGAAGAACTTGGTCAAGGCAAAGAGAATCATTGCTGATTCTATCAAAGACCATCTCATACCTCATGTGTCTTCTCTTAAGACACCCAAAGAGATGTTTGAATCCTTGACCAAGCTATTTGAAGGAAAGAACATAAATCGGAAGATGACCCTGCGGAACCAATTGAAAGCAGTGAAGTTTCAGAATGGAGAAACCATTCAATCTTACTTTTCAAGGGTCTCCCAGATCAAGGAACAATTAGAAGCAGTAGATGAAATGGTGGAGAATGGTGAAGTGGTGATGACCACTCTAAATGGCCTACCCAGGTCATGGGATTCCTTTATTCAAGGAATTTGTGCAAGGAAGAAGTTGATCTCATTCAGTAGACTTCGGGAAGAATGCTCTCAAGAAGAAGCTAGACTTATAGCTCGTGAAGAAAATATGGGAGGTGAAGATCAATCTCTTGCAACTCACACCAAAAGAAGCAAAGCCAAGAAGGATCACTCTCGCCACAATAGATCCTATAAAAAGAACAAGAAAGACCTAAGATGCTTCACATGCAATGAGAAGGGTCACTTTGCTTCAGATTGTCCCAAGAACAAAAGGGATAATAACAACAACTCCAGTAAGAAGAAGAAGGGCAGCAAAAGAAGTTTTCATGCTCATGCTGCCGAAGATGATGAACCTCCAAAGAAGAAGGCTAGGGAAGAAAGTGATAGTGATGATGACTCATCAAGTGAAGAAGAGTATGTTCTGATCTCTGCTCTCACAGGTACTATTTCTCATGGTTGTAATGATTGGTTGATTGATAGTGGGGCCTCCAAACACATGACTGGGTTCAAGGAATCTTTTGTGAACCTTTCTGAACATGAATCACCCCATAAGGTGAAACTTGGGGATGATTATCAATATCCAATCAAAGGAAGTGGTGAAGCCTCCTACAACCTAGATTCTGGAAAATCATTGAAGATGAAGGAAGTACTTTATGTACCTGGGCTCAAGAAGAACTTACTCTCCATTTCTGCATTAGATGCAAAAGGTATGAGGGTTGCATTTGTGGATGGCCAAGTCCTAATGTGGCCAAAGGGAAAGACCATAGATGATGCAGTAGTGATTGGAAAGCAAGAGGGAGGTTTGTACAATTTGAAGGGACAACCTGAACATGCCATGGTGACATAAATACAAAGATTCATCCATAGTCATGGATCACATAGAGGTATGTATAATTTGTTTCTGCAAAAGTTAACTAATGAGTTATGCAGGTCATTGAAGAGAACAAGAACACATTGCTAGACATAACTAGCAAATATGGTGACCAGGTATGTGTTTCTTATATCATGGGATCTATCATATAAGTATGCATGGCATGATTGATGATGATTGTTCATAAAGTCATAAGTTTGAATAATCATGGGCATATGCATATTATGTGTCTTACCTTAATTAATAATATGACTAACCAGAAGAGTCATAGGTTTGAGTAATTACAGGTTTAGACATGTTATGTTTCTTATGATATGACTAACCATAAGAATCCTATATAAACCTTGAATGCTAATGCTTATTATTTCTGTTTGAAATGATCATGACTATACATACTTGAGATTATTGTGTTTTAATGAATGTATGATTTTGTATGAGATCACAAGGATAACACAATCATGATACTAATAAGCATGCATAGGGACCAAAGATGAATATGAGTTCAAGAACAGGTAATCCAGGAAGCAAAGATCAAGAGGGAGCACACTCCAGTGGTTTCTGCAAGGGTGCAGATATTCAGAGGGAGTTGTCCATCTCTCTACATTCCACAACAAGAAGGTGTAGAAGGACTCCAGCAGCTCCTGGAAGGAAGAAAAGACTCAGAGGGAGTCCACCCAACAAACAAACAAAGATAAGTATTTTAATTTTCTTGCATATTTGTTTGCTTAAATAAAATTGTTCAATGATGTATATGCTCATGTTCCTAGACTTAGGATATGTATTGTGCATATTAGAATGATTGAATTAATGAACAGTATACTACTAATATGCATGTGTTGGGTAAGTGGCCTATGGCACTGTACAACATTCCATTGCTACTTATCTAGAATGAAACCTCTTTGCTGACATGTTGGGAGTTGTGCACACTCTTAACAATGTTCTGGTAGAGATTGGAAGGCATCTAGAAAGTTACGGGATATGGATAAATGTTGTATTGAAGCATTGGCTAAAATAAGTGCATGACTGTATGACATATTTATTCATGTGTAAGAATTTGTTCTGAAAATTATGAGATGTTTCTAATCATGCAATTTAACCTGTTTTGTAGGAAAGACCGTATATCTTCACCTACAAAAGGACTACAACATTTGTTCCAGCAACAAAGATATCTATTGAAGATATTGAAGTTCCCAGGATCTGGGATGAAGAAATGGAATGCCATGATCCGTCAATCATGAAGAATGATGTTTGGGATGCGAACCCAAGAGCTAAAGGGAAGTCTGTTGTGACTTCCAAATAGAACTTTCAGATCAAGCATGTTGCAGATGGCAGCATAGAGAAATATAAAAGTGATGAAATAGAAGATACACCAGATGGATTCAAGACAGCTTTCTTGAATGGTGTAGTTGAAGAAGAAGCAGCCACTTGGTTCTGAGACACATGATAGGAAATCATATATGTGCAGAACTTGGTATGGTGAAGATAGATTGATTGCCAACACGCAGCGGAAGCTTACTACCAAGTTCGAGATGAAGAACTTGGGGATGATGCACTATTTGTTTTTGGCATGGAGGTGTGGCAGAGTGCAGAAGGAATCTTCCTTGGACAAGGGAAGTATGCAGTAAAGATCCTGAAGAGGTTCGGGATGATGGATTGCAAGGCCATGGCCACACCTATGGCATCAAATCTAAAGCTTCTATGTGATGCTTCATCTGAGCCGGTTGATGTCTCTTTGTATCGTCAAATGATTGGGTCCTTGATGTACCTGACGAACACTAGACCAGAAATTTGCTTTGCTGTGAACACATTGAGCCAGTTCCTGACGGATCCGAGGAGTATTCACCTGGTTGCTGTAAAGCATGTTCTGAGGTACCTGAAGGGTACAGTGGATTATGGGCTCAGGTATGAGGCGAATCAAAAGTTTAACCTGCAGGGTTATGTTGATTCAGATTGGGTTGGCAGTGCTGCAGATAGGAAGAGCACATCTGGGTGTTGCTTCAATATGGGATCAGGTGTGATCTCTTGGTTTAGCAGGAAGCAGTCCTGCGTAGCACTGAGTATAGCTGAGGCAGAGTATGTTGCAGCCTGCTCAGCTAGTTGTGAGGCAGTATGGCTACGGAAGCTACTGTCTGAGTTATTTGATCTCCCGTTGGAGGCTACTGGTATCTTCTGTGATAACCAGAGTTGTGTGAAGCTGTCCGAGAACCCAGTGTTTCATGACAGGTCGAAACACATAGAGATCAAATATCACTATATCATGGATATGGTGCAGAGAGGAGCTGTGAAGCTTCTGTATGTTGCGACGGACGAGCAGATTGCAGATGTGCTGACGAAGCCACTAGCCAGAGTGAAGTTCGAGTACTTCAGAGAGAGGCTTGGCGTTCTTCAGATTGAGGACACTTCGAGGAAGAAGTGATGGACACATTTGCTGAAGCCATTCCAAGCATGTTGTAAGGAGGATCCTTCACATGGCTGTGGATGTAAGCGCTGGATAATGGGCATCAGGATGATGTTCTGGTTTCTGCTTGATATGATCAGTTGGATCATTTTTATGTATGTATGTACGCATCATGTTGGATGCTGGATATGATCAGTTGGATCATTTATGTATGTATGCATCATGTTGGATGTTGGATATGATCAGTTGGATCATGTGTACATATTTTGTATATGCATCATGTTGGATGCTTGGACCATGTATCTGTATATGTATCAGGTAGATACATTGTATGATCAGGTGGATCATGTATGGTGATATGTATCATGTATTTGTACTTGTATCAGGTGGATACATTGATGATCAGGAGGATCATGTATGATGATATGTATCAGGTAGATACTTGGTATGCATCAGGTAGATGCATTGATGATCAGGAGGATCATGTATGATGATATGTATCATGTATTTGTATTTGTATCAGGTGGATACATTGTATGATCAGGAGGATCATGTATGATGATATGTATCAGGTAGATACTTGGTATGCATCAAGCAGATGCATTGTATGATCAGGATGATCATGGATGATGAGCTTCAGGATGTTGCTCTAGATGACATGCAGCAGGATGTTGTAGTGATGATGATCAGGATGATCATGGATGATGAGCTTCAGGATGTTGCTCTAGATGACATGCAGCAGGATGTTGCAGTGATGATGATCAGGATGATCATGGATGATGAGCTTCAGGATGTTGCTCTAGATGACATGCAGCAGCATGTTGCAGTGATGATGATCAGGATGATCATAGATGACGAGCTTCAGGATGTTGCTCCAGATGACATGCAGCAGGATGTTGCAGTGATGATCAGGATGATCATAGATGACGAGCTTCAGGATGTTGCTCCAGATGACATGCAGCAGGACGTTGCAGTGATGATGATCAGGATGATCATGGATACATCAGGATGATGTATGGTGAGTATCAGGTTGATACTCTGTGGCTGTGGATCAGGTTGTGCAGATGAGCATGTAATCCGGTGCTTTGGGAGATTTGCAGATGGTCTTTCGAGGTTTTGCATATGGCATGTAATTCGGTGCCCTGGGACATCTGGAAAATGCTCTTTCGAGGTTTTGCTCTGGGAGGACATGTAATTCGGTGCCCTGGGAGATCTGCAGATAGTCTTTCGAGGTTTTGCCTATGGCATGTAATTCGGTTCCCTGGGATATCTGGCAGATGCTCTTTTGAGGTTTTGTCCTATGGCATGTAATTCGTTTCCCTGGGAGATCCGATAGGTTGGGTTGTGTGCCTGTAATCAGTCCTGGGATGCTCTTGCGAGGTTTTGCCATGACCACATGTAATTCGTTTCCCTGGGAGATCCTATAGGTAGAGCTGTGTGCTCGTAACAGCCTGGGATGCTCTTGCGAGGTTTTGTGGTGAGGTCACATATAATTCGGTGCCCTGGGAGATCCTATAGGTAGAGCTGTGTGCTCATAACAGCCTGGGATGCTCTTTCGAGGTTTTGTGACGCACGTAATAAGTCCTGAGGATTCCACAGTATGGCCAGTGATGATGAAGACCTGCAGGTGGTGGGCCTACATCCAGTATGAAAAAGGACTGGCTCTGTAGAACTTCCTATGATGAGTAGAGTCAGAGATTGGTTGAGATAGTAGCAGTAGTGACGATGATGATGACGATGCATCGATGACGATGATCCAGAGAAGAAGACTTGTCTAGCAGATCTGTGTCAAGAAATACCTTCCTAGTTGAGAGGGAGTGTTGATGTATATGTAACTTCGGAATGTATTTCATCTGTATATTATATATATATTTATTGTACCCTTATAAGAGATGTGTTATTCCTCTATAAGGAAGTGTCGTCAAGTGGATTGACAAGTGTCGCAAGTGTGTGTACTTGCCGATGGGTTATTAGACCACCTTATGGGGTCGGCCTTGATTAATATATAATATAATGTGGGTGTATCAAAGTAGACAAGTCGGCCCCAGTAGGTCACTGGGCAAAAAGGTGAGTATAAATAGAGATAGGAGATCTCTATTTTACTCACTCGGAAAAGTAACTATCTCTCTCTCTGAAAAGTGGCGCACTAGTGAGGAGGAGGAGGATCATCTGCTAGGAGACTATCTCAGTGTTATTTGGTTGTATTTTGGTTGAGCCATTGCTCTCTCTATCTCTGAGGAAGTTGTGGGGTTTTTCACCTTAGGGTTTTCCCCACGGAAACTCTGTGTCTCTTGTCTCTATGCTTTTGATTCTTGTGATGCTTGTGATGCTTGTCATATTATGATTGTCATGCATTGATATACTGTAGATGTTATTCTCTCAGCAAAGATCCTATAGTATTGTGATTTAATACTGAAAATTTAACAGTTAGAATGTGTCACTATCGAGATTTGCACTACCGGAGTGTAAGGATCGTTATGTCTCAATGTGGAGCACTAGAATCCAATCCATGATCATCCAAAACATATCCTCTACTAAGATTCTTCGTCACTTGAATATATCGAAATATTTTATGTGTATGCTATTAGCAAAGATGATTTCATAGTTGATACAGACCTAAATATTTCTCTAATGTTGATCATTCACTACATGTGCACATCTATCGAAATAATAATTTAGGGATCTAACTTGATAAGGATCTTCCCAACTCAAAGTATCCATTATAGCAATGTCTCTTAACCACAAAAACACATTTGGAAATGCACAATGATGTCATTTCTAGTGATACCAATAATATGTACCTTAATGAAAATGATAGAAAATATAATGTCTAAAACTTATATGTCTCAAGTGTATATAATGTGGCACAATATGACGATTATCAATTAAATTTTTACATAACCATTTCCTAGATTCCCCTCATTTATACATAACCAAGCAAAAGTTTATGAAAAATTGGACAATGCATACATGCTTCACTTAATGTACAAATATTGTTCTTAGTACACTTGAAAACTTCACTAATCTATGATGAGTTCCATATGGTTCTAAGTGTTAAATTTGAGCATTAATTCACAATACTCTTGGATCTTTACTGAGAGAATAACATATACAATATATCTATGCATAACAATCATAATAAGCATCACAAGCATCACAAGAATCAAAATCATGAGAGACAAGAGACACAGAGTTTCCTTGGGGAAAACCCTAAGGTGAAAAACCCCACAACTTCCTCAGAGATAGAGAGAGCAGTGGCTCAACCAAAGTACAACCAAAATACACTTGAGATAGTCTCCTAGTAGCAGATGATACTCCTCCTCACTAGTGCGCCACTTTCTGAGTGAGAGAGATATGACTTTCCAAATGATCCAAATAGAGATCTCCTGATCTCTATTTATACTTAAGTTGTTTTCCCAGTGACCTTATGGGGCCGACTTGTCTATCTAGATACATCCACAATATAATATATATTTTAGGGCCGACCCCACACATGGTGGTCTAATAACCCAAGTACACACACTTGCGACACTTGTCAATCCACATGACGACACTTCCTTATAGAGGAATAACACATCTCGTATAAGGGTACAATAAATATATATGAAATACATAGATGAAATACATTCCGAAGTTACATATACATCAACACTCCCTCTTAACTAGGAAGGTATTTCTCGACACAGTTCTGCTATACAAGTCTTCTTCTCGGGATCATCGTCATCATCATCGTCACTGCTGCTACTATCTCAAACAATCTCTGACTCTACTCGTCATAGGAAGTTTTACAGAGCTAGTCCTTTTTCATACTGGATGTAGGCCCACCACCTACAGGTCTTCATCATCTATGCGAATGGTTTGATAAAGGTGGCCTCTGAGGATTAATTTTATGTGTGGATGCAATACCGTAAAGAATATCCTAGGAACATTTATGTGCCTAGGCACGACCGGAAAGATCTCCCAGGACTGATTACATGCATCTCCTCCATAATAACTTTAAAGAGCATCCCAAGAACATTTATGTGCCACAGCACGACCGGCAAGATCTCTAAAGAGAATCCCAAGACTTATTACGAGCACACAGCTCAACCTCTCGGATATCTAGGATTGATTACATGTGGATAGACAAAACCTTTAAAGAGCATCCCAGGAATATTTATGTGCCACAACACGACCGACAAGATCTCTAAAGAGCATCCCAGGACTAATTACGAGCACACAGCTCAACCTCTCGGATCTCCAGGACTGATTACATGTCTCCGTAGTAATACCTCATCCCAGGATTGATTACGAGCACAAAGCTCAACCTATCGGATATCTGAGGACTGATTACATATTACTTAGCAATACCAGAAATAGTACCCCAGGAACATTTATGTGCCACAGCATGACTGGCAAGATCTCCCAGGACTGATTACATGCTATTTGCACAACCTGCCACATATCATCTCTGACCTCCAAGTATCAACCTGGTACTCATGATCCAACGAATCATCATCACACGAGGAATCATCCTGATGCCCATGATCATACTGATCATCATCACTGTACCATCATGGTACATATCATCTCGAGAAACATCCTGAAGCTCATCATCATGGTCATCCTGATCATACAATGCATCCACCTGATGCATACCAAGTATCTACCTGATACATATCATCATACATGATCCACCTGATCATACCTGATACATATCAACATACATGATCTACCTGATCATACAATGTATCCACCTGATACATATACAGATACATGGTCCAAGCATCCAACATGATGCATATACAAAATACATACAAATGATCCAACTGATCATATCCAACATCCAACATGATGTATACATACATAAATGATCCAACTGAACATATCCAGCATCAACACGATGCGTACATACATACAAATATAAATGATCCAACTGATCATATCCAGCATCAACACGATGCGTACATACATACAAATATAAATGATCCAACTGATCATATCCAGCATCCAACATGATGCATATACAGAGCAGTAACTGGAGCATCGTCCTGATACTCATCATCTAGTGCTTACATCCACATCCATGTGATGGATCCTCCTTCCAACATGCTTGGAATGACTTCAACAAATGTGTCCATCACTTCTTCCTCAAAGTGTTGTTGATCTGAAGAACACCAAGCCTCTCCCTGAAGTACTTGAACTTCACCCTGGCTAGTGGCTTCGTTAGCACATCTGCAATTTTCTCATCCATTGTAACATACAGGAGCTTCATGGCTCCTCTCTGCACCATATCCTTGATATAGTGATATTTGATCTCTATGTGTTTCGACCTGTCATGAAACACTGGGTTCTTAGACAACTTCACACAACTCTGGTAGCATCCAATGGGAGATCAAATAACTCAGACAGTAGCTTCCGTATCCATCCTGCCTCACAACTAGCTGAGCATGCTGCAACATACTTTGCCTCAGCTGTACTCAGTGCTATGCAGGATTGCTTCCTGCTAAACCAAGAGATCACACCTAATCCCATACTGAAGCAGCACCCAGATGTGCTCTTCCTATCTATAGCACTACCAGCCCAATCTGAATCAACATAACCTTGGAGGTTAAACTTTTGATTCGCTTCATACTTGAGCCCATAATCCATTGTACCCTTAAGGTACCTCAGAACATGCTTTACAGCAACCAGGTGAACACTCCTCGGATCCGTCAGGAACTGGCTCAATGTGTTCACAGCAAAGCAAATATCTGGTCTCATGTTCGTCAGGTACATCAAGGACTCAATCATCTGACGATATATAGAGACATCAACTGGCTCAGATGAAGCATCACAAAGAAGCTTCAGATTCGATGCCATGGGTGTGGCCATGGCCTTGCAATCCATCATCCCAAATCTCTTTAGGATATCTACTGTGTACTTCCCTTGACCAAGGAAGATCCCACCTGCACTCTACCACAACTCCATACCTAGGAAATAGTGCATCATTCCCAAAGTTCTTCATATTGAATTTGGCAGTAAGCTTCCTCTTTGTATCACATCAAGTTCTGGGAGCTTGTTACAAGCCATACAAGGATTTCTTCAATCTACACACATGTGACTCCCTGTCAGGTCTTGGGACTGCATCCAAAACATCTTCTTCATGATCGACGGATCATGGCATTCCATTTCTTTATCCCAGATCCTGGGAACTTCAATATCTTCAATAGATATCTTTGTTGCTGGAATAAATGTTGTAGTCCTTTTGTAGGTGAAGATATATGGTCTTTCCTACAAAACAAGTTAAATTGCATGATTAGAAACATCTCATAATTTTCAGAACAAATTCTTTACACATAAATAAATATGTCATGCAGTCATGTAGTTATCTTAGCCAATGCTTCAATACAACATTTATCCATGTTCCACAACTTTCTAGATGCCTTCCAGTCTCTACCAGTACATTGTTAAGAGTTTGCACTACTCCCAACATGTTAGCAAAGAGGTTTCATTCTAGATAAGTAGCACTGGAATGTTGTAAAGTGCCATAGGCCACTTACCCATCACATGCATATTAGTAGTATACTGTTCATTAATGCAATCATTCTAATATGCACAATACGTCTCCTAATTCTAGGAACATAAGCATAATATTATTTAAACAAACAAAATAGGCAAGAAATGATAATTGAAATACTTATCTTTGTTTGTTTGTTGGGTGGACTCCCTCTTTGCTTCCTGGCAGGAGCTGCCGAAGTAGCTTCTTCTACACCTTTCTGTTGTGGAATGTAGGAAGATGGTCAACTCCCTATGAAAATCTGCATCCTTGCAAGAGCTGCTGGAGTGTGCTCCCTCTTGATCTTTGCTTCCTGGATTACATATCCTTGAACTTATATTCATCCTTGCTCACATCAATCTTCTTGAACCCTGGAAAGTATATTCTGCAAGCCTTCGAGCTTTCACTATAACCCACAAAAATACCCTTCTTTCCTGAAGGATCTAGTTTAGTCCTCTTTTCCTTTGGGACATAAGTGTATACTAGACAATCAAATATTCTGAGATGGCTGACTTCAGGTTTCTTACCAGAAAAAGACCTCTTCTGGTGTCCTGTTGTCCAATATCTTGTGGGGTGTTCTATTATGTACATATACAGCTGTTCTAGCTACTTCTGCCCATAGATGCATAGGTAGATCCTGGTCATGCAGCATTCCCCTTGCTGCTTCCATGATTGTTCTGTTCTTCCTTTCTGCAACTCCATTCTGTTGAGGATTATAAGGAGCAGTCAACTCCCTCTTAATCCCTGAATCACTGTAAAGCTTCTTGAAGTCACCTGATGTGAATTCTCCACTATTGTCGGATCTGAATGTTTTGATCTTTTTGTCAGTTTGATTCTCCATCAAGGTTTTGAATTCCTTGAACTTATCAAACACCTCATCTTTGTTTTTCAAGAAGTATACCCAAGTCTTCCTAGAGAAGTCATCAATAAATGAGACATAGTAAACATACCCACTTAGAGAACTGGATGACATAGAACCACATACATCGGAGTGGATGATTTCTAGGATATCTTTTGCCTTGCTTTCATTGCTTGGGAAAGCCTTCTTAATATTCTTACCTTTTGCACATCCTTTGCAAACACATTCATGTTTGGTCTTTATTTCAGGAAGACCCTCTACAGCCTTGCTTGCAATTGGAAGTGCCCGATAATGCATATGAGAAAGTCTTCTATGCCAAAGTTCACTTGGCTCCATGGATTCATGCACCATGGCATCTTCAGGTTGTCCCTTCAATTTATACAAACCTCCCTCTTGCTCTCCAATCACTACTGCATCATCTATGGTCTTTCCCTTTGGCCACATTAGGACTTGGCCATCCACAAATGCAACCCTCATACATTTTGCATCCAATGCATAGATGGAGAGTAAGTTCTTCTTGAGCCCAGGTACATAAAGGACTTCTTTCGTCTTCAAAGATTTTCCAGAATCTAGGTTGTAGGAGGCTTCACCATTTCCTTTGATTGGTTATTGATAATCATCCCCAAGTTTCACCTTATGGGGTGATTGATGTTCAGATAGATTCACAAAATATTCCTTAAATCCAGTCATGTGTTTGGAAGTCCCAGTTTCAATTAACCAATCATTACAACCATGGGAGATAGTACCTGTGAGAGCAGAGATTAGAACATACTCTTCTTCACTTGATGAGTCATCATTACTATCATCACTTTCTGCCCTAGCCTTCTTCTTTGGAGGTTCATCATCTTTGGCAGCATGAGCATGGTACCTTCTTTTGTTACCCTTCTTCTTCTTGCTAGAGTTGTTGTTGTTGTGTTTGTCCCTTTTGTTCTTGGGACATTCTGAAGCAAAGTGACCCTTCTCATTACAAGTGAAACACCTTAAATCTTTCTTGTCTTTGTGAAAATGATGAGAAGATTTCTTCTTGTGATGGGATGGCTCCCTCTTGAACTTGCTCTTCTTAGTGTGAGCTGTGAGAGCTTGATATTCATTTCCCATATTCTCTTCTCTTGCCACAAGCCTTGCTTCTTCTTGAGAACATTCCTCCCATAATCTGCTGAAGGATATTAACTTCTTTCTGGCACAGATCCCCTGGATAAAAGAGTCCCTTGACCTAGGTAGGCCATTCAAAGTAGTCATAACAATTTCACCATTCGCCACCATTTAATCTACAACTTCAAGTTGTTCCTTGATCTAAGAGACCTTGGAGAAATAGGATTGAATGGTTTCTCCATTCGACATCTTGACCCCTTTCAATTGATTCCGCAGGGTCATCTTCCGATTTCTGTTCTTTCCTTCAAATAGCTTGGTCAAAGAGTCAAACATAGCCTTGGGTGTCTTTAGAGAAGACACATGGGGTATGAGATGGTCTTTGATAGAATCAACAATGATTCTCTTTGCCTTGACCAAGTTCTTCTTATGCAATACCTTAGCCTCTTCATCCTCTAGGATAGGGATGTCTTCTTTTATATATGAGTCCAACTCATTCTCTTCCAGGATTAACCCAATCCTATACTTCCAAGCTCGGAAGTTATCAGCCCCTTCAAGCTTATCCTCAAGCTTGGTGTGGTGAGACATCTTAAAGAGTACTTCAAATGGAAATAGGAAAGATTTAGGTCTTACCACTTGAAATGCTGAAAACTGGATCTGGTCCCGGATTAGGGTTTGTTGGAAAAACCCTAAAAATTCAAAATGTGAATTTCAACTTTTTGAAAGGATAGAAAGATGCGCCTTGATGAGCTGATCAGCCTAGTGTATTCAGAATTTGAGATCAACAAATCTTTACCCTTCATATTTTCCTTTTTGTCCTCCCAGGTTCACTCTTGAGAGCCCTAAATTAGGGTTTGAGTTTCCCGGAGATCTACCTAGCCAAAAATCTCGATTCAAAGCTCTAAACTTTGATTTTTGCAAGGAGCTTCCAGCTATGTCTTCAGATTTCAGAAATTCCTATTTTTGTGGAAACCTTAATGTTTAGGGCCAAATCTGAAAATGCTCAGAATTAAATTCTTATTAGACAAATAGATTCTCCTTGATCAGTAGAGTCAATCTACTATACTGCTTTTCCAAAAACTGTGGAGAGAAACCCAATAAACAAGAAACTCAAGTTTTCGTCACTGCAAAATGTCTTCTTCTCAGGTTAGCTCTGATACCATGTTAAATTTGAGCATTAATTCACAATACTATTGGATATTTACTAAAAGAATAACATATACAGTATATCAATGCATAACAATCACAATAAGCATGACAAGCATCACAAGAATCAAAAGCATGAGAGACAAGAGACACAGAGTTTCTGTGGGGAAAACCCTGAGGTGAAAAACCCCACAACTTCCTCAGAGATAGAGAGAGCAATGGCTCAACCAAAGTACAACCAAAATAAACTTGAGATAGTATCCTAGTAGCAGATGATCCTCCTCCTCACTAGTGCGCCACTTTCTGAGTGAGAGAGATATGACTTTCCCAATGATCCAATAGAGATCTCCTGATCTCTATTTATACTTAACCTGTTTTCCCAGTGACCTTATGGGGAAGACTTGTCTATCTAGATATATCCACAATATAATATATATTTTAGGGCCAACCCCACACATGGTGGTCTAATAACCCATCGGTAAGTACACACACTTGTTACACTTGTCAATCCACATGACGACACTTCCTTATAGAGGAATAACACATCTCTTATAAGGGTTCAATAAATATATATGAAATAAATAGATGAAATGCATTCCGAAGTTACATATACATCAACACTAAGATGAAAACCTATGACAACTTTCCTATCATTTACATCTCGTGCATATGATGCTTCACACAGATGGTACATTTGAAAATCATCCAATCCATCAATATTACCAGGGAAGTTTGGATGTGCTGTACTCATATATTTAAATGTTATTAGCAATATTAATCTCTATTTGAAATTATTGTGTTGGAATTAGCTATATGTTTGTGTGATCATTTTCTTTGTTGAGAGTTACAGATTGAGCTCAAGCATAGATTTCATTTAAACTTCTTTCTATCATAACTATGTTTTTTTTTCTCTATCCAAAGTTGAATTTTGTTTCCTTTACCACTTTGGATTTGTGTTATCTACACTTGTTATTGAGGTTCTACTGAATGTGTATACAAAGTGTGCAATTCAATTTTTGACCACCATGAAATAAATAAATAAATAAAATCAAACTCTTTTGTCAAAATGTAAAAATACATGCTCTTTATTTTATTACGTGGTAAGGCTTTTCTCTCTCATGAAGCTTATGGTTGTTTAATCTTGTGGAGGTATCTTAGCCATTGGATGTGTTAGACGACCATAAGGACGTCATTTTCTATTTGATCATCTATGCCTTGTGCCATCAGAGCACATGACAGAGGTTGATAATAGTTCGAGCAAGGGGATTGAAAACAGTTCGAGTAGGAGTTTCAAAACCGTGAAATTGTCAATTCACAGATTGCATAAATAATTGAGACTTAAATACAACGAGCTTTGATCCCACGACTTGCATTTCCAAATATTTTGAATCTTCATAATTTTTTGCTCATGTCATCGGCTATTTCTCTTTTTTTTCCAAGTGACACATAAGGATGGGATGATTTGAGGAGTGTGCTGAGACGGGCTTGGATTCTTTAAGATTTAGGGTTATTTACATTTGTTGTATTTCCATGCCCATGTGCTTCCTTTCTTTATTTTCCAATTAGAGTTTCTCATGCATATTTTCAAATTTACTTTATGAATTTAATTGCTCACAACATGATAAATATGCACATTTTTCTAAATATTGAGATTACTAAAAGTTAGCTAAGGATCATCCTCATTATAGGCGACATGTACAAGTTTCACGTGTTTGAATCATATATACATACCTAAAATTTGATAAATATGAACATTTTTCTAAATATTGAGATTACTAAAAGTTAGCTAAGGATCATCCTCATTATAGGCACCATGTACAAGTTTCACGTGTTTGATTCATATATACATATCTAAAATCTTGTTACGGTTGATATTGTGTTTATAATTTGTGGAGCGTGTTTGCTTCATAAAATCTTGTTAGAGTTGATATTATTTTTATAATTTGTCCACTAAGTGTGACCCATTATACACACTAATTTCTTGAGCTTTGTTTTTTCTGATGAAAATTATGAATTATTCCGTGTCCACTTAAACCCACCTGGCCAAATGACAAAAAAAAAAACGACCATTCATATCAATTAGCGTATATTAGTACTCGAAGCTTCCATTATTTTACCAATACATTCCATCATAAATGATTTTCTTTACCATATGTACCATATAAATATCTCCTATATCTATAAGGTCTACATAGTATAAACACTCGTAGGTAATCGACTAATGTTCCAAACCCTTACCGTTATGCATCATGGTGAATGCCAAGGAATAATAACTCCAAGATTGGAACACAAAGAAAAACTCTATGCTTCAATTCGATTGAGTGAATATAAAACCCTCGATTGTGTTTGATTTGTTTAATTTATTTAACTGTGAGTGAGGAAATGCAATACTTCAAATAGTATGCTTACACTTATGAGTTGTGGATGGACATATTGTTTTATGTCTTCATTTCATTACAAATCATTAATATACTTAAACTTCTCCTTTGGAAGAACAAAGACCTTCCATTTGCTACAGAAGTGACTGTTGTAAGAAGGATTCTCCATGCCTCACAAATTTATTATGTTTCTTGTTGGATTTATAGTAGGGCTCAATTTTATAGACTTGAAGAAATTTTTCGTTCATAATTGTGGTCCAAGTATGGCGGGGTTAGCATCCTTCCTATGGTAACGTGGGATGTTTTCATTATGCCCAAAGATGAAGGTGGCCTAGTTTTAATTGATATTACTTTCTAGGGTATTAGTTTGGCCATAAAATAAGTGATTTGGTGTCGAGAAGGAAGCTCTCCTTGGAAATCTTTATTGAGACATCGACTTCTCATAGCAAAACACATTGGTAGGATCCAGGGATCATTTGGATTATGAGATATTATCTCATCGCCTTATCATCAAACGTATCTTGACAAAATCAAGAAGGTGGTTGGCCTTGTGAGGTGGAAAATATCAGGTAGTAGGTAGGGTGGTATTTGGAAAGAAGATTGATATGGAGTTGGAATGTGCAAGGAATGACTATTTCAGACATCCCTCGGTTTGAAAGATGACGACCAAGTAAGAAAATGATATGTATCGGAGGGAATTGTGGAATGTTAGTGATCGAACATGGAAGGATAGGAGATCCATTGCTAGTGATTTTTCCTTATACTCTATAGATAAACATGTTATTATGGATATTAACATCCTAATTACTCTTCATGAGGACCTATCCAAAATGAATATAGATATCCCTGTCCCTTTTTGGCATTATTGGGAATGGAGTTTTGGATGCCTATTGTTTCAGTATGATTCTAAGAGATTGTATCTCATTCTTCATAAATGGCATGAGCTTATCCTTTTTCTTAATTCCTGTTGGGTGTCTAATGATGCAAAGAGAAGGTGGATCAAGAGATTACAAAATGTATGGTTAATTCAGGTGAGATACAAGGATCATATGTTTGCATGGCTAGTGATTTATCAAGGCCTTCCTACCAAGGAACGACTTTCAGAAAGTGCTCCCTCAAATGGATGTTACCCTTTCAGCCTCAAGTTGGAAAAAATCAAGCATCTCTTCTAGGAATTATTTTGTGCTAGGTCTTGTTGGCAATTTTTCCAAGGTGAGCATGCAACCGTGTTTCAACGGAAGTTACATTCGAGAGCAGTTCTACTCGTTGATGTTGTAATGTAGGGACCCCCATTTCTAGGTTCTACTTAGAACAATTTTATGAAGCTTAAAAAAATAATATTACCATTACAATGCATGATCAACAATAAAATTTATAAATTCGAGAACTAGCAAGTAAACACATAAACGTAGAACCTATTACTGTAGGTCGAATCTACTATTGGAGGATAAGTCATCACCTTCATTCACCCATTAGATCCCTCTAGTAAAAGCTCGTTTAACCATAGGAAAAGCAATCATTATCTTCTCCACCCAACCATAGTCTTATGCAATCAGTCTCATATCCACCCCCGATCTTCAAGTTCGTAAGAACATACTAGCCTTGACCTTCCGATGGGATATCCCAAACCCCGGACAAGCTATAAAAAAAAATCCAAGGAATAACAATCAAATGAAATCTTCTGTTATGAAGTCCATCTAGCAATAGGGAGCAAGAGAGAGACTCTCTTTCTCCTCCCCTTTCTTTTATAGCCCAAAACTTGCATGACACCTGTCCTCTCATGCAAAAATAAGTTTTAACTTAATAATTCAGTATTATTTATCCTCATTCAAAAAGTGTCACTCTTACATCAGTGTGCACCTAAATCCCTTAATTATATTTTTTTTGTCTCCCCATTTTAATTTTTAAATCCTAAATCAATGGGTGTAGGTGGAGTGGTCTCTACATGAGTGTTATTCTAGTTTTGCTCCATAATTTATTAAATTGAATATTATTTGCAATATTAATCTCATGCATATCTCTATTGACATAATGGGTGCATATCTACCCCCAATTACCCCTTTTTCAAAATATATAAATTAATATGATCTCTTTTATTAAATTTTCTAAAATTCTATATGAGACTTCTAACACATATGCATATTTTTTTTAAATGCAAAAAGTGGGAGTAATAATTTTCATGTCATTGTCTAGTCACCTCTTTGATGGGTCCTTCAGATAATCTTTTTTTTCTTCGTGTGGTGAGTGTTGTGTAGTGATCAGGGAATCGTTACCGCGATCTCTCGACTACACTTCCTTGGAGACTAATGGCAGTTGAGGGATAAGGTCCTCCCTATCGCGTGCTCCTCAACACATCGTACGTGACCAAATCATTGTGGCCTAGCCAGTATAGAACAGACTTCCCCGAGTCAATTGAAACGACTTCCGACCCATTAGTGCTAATTCAGGGTCAACAGTCCATCGTTGTACCCCTAGGTATTTCTCCCATTCTTACGACCCATTTATTTTATATCATGATTCAGTTGGTAAACCGCCTTACCTATCACTGTACACATACTCAGATCACACACATTAATAGTACTACTCAAAGTACACATACGCAGAGCACACACATTAATAGTACTACTCAAAAATCGACATATCATGATTCATTTCATTCATTCGCTAATCGTTAACCGAACACAGGTAATTTTCCATTGGATTCAGATCATAATAACCTGCATAATTCCATTTTGATATTTCAACATATATAGAACATTCATCATAAGAGTTCACATGTGCTAATCAGTCAACAATATATCATATCATAAGTATCCATAATCGTCATTAAATCAATCTTTCATTAAGAACATATTCGTTTATCACATACATCGCTAATCAATCAACAATTTTATTCTAAATCAACATATATGCAACCATTTATCTTGGTTTCTTTAGCAGGGTCACTTACGAATAAGTGTCATCACTATTGGTAGGCATAGCAAGTTTCAGGAGCATTACATACACCCCCTCTTATTAAAACTTCATCCCAAAGTTAATTTTTGTTTTTGTACTTTTGATGCTAGGATTTACTTTGATTTCCTATTCTCATCTTCTTGGCATTGCCATAAGCACTAGTGGTTCTAATCATTAGTTTTATAGATAATCTAGTATGGTTCCAATACATCCTCAGGATCTCAATCGTAATTTAATTCGAGTAATAATTTTCAATAATCAGCAATGCTAACTTAGATGTCCAACACATCCTAGTCATCTACAAGGATTCGTGATATCCAATTAGCCAAACATATTAAATTTAAATTCCTATTCATTTCATCAATGACATCATGTCCAGGTCAAAGATTTCATTATGTACTTACCTCACTTCATCATTTCCATGTTCATATGACCCCATTGGAAAACTTTCCAAGTGACATCCTATGTGGTAATATAGTCTCATCAAGTCTCATCTCAAGGGCTAGTTGTATTTTCATTTGCGTTTCATTCTGTCATGTGGTTAGCATAAATGCATTTATCTCATCATGTTGATCATACACATACTTTTTTTTACAAAAATCATCTTCATGTGGCCCTTTCGGTAAGTTTTCCAGGCTCCACCTTCGCCTTCCATATCAAAGTTAAGTCAAGTTTTTGGTTTTTCATTTTCATTAACCATGCCATTGTGTTGCATAATTAGTGTTTTTGTATTTATCTCTTTATTTTGGTCGCATCAATGTCCTGTCTTCTGTATTTCGAGTCTTGTTGAATCTCTCAACCGTCCATTGAATTCCCATCAAAACAAGTCCTTTGGTGTCTTTGTTAGTTAAAAAATTATCAATTTCCAATCATTTAGTAAATCCACCAATATATCTCCGTCCACTAGTCTTCTTATCATGGTTACGTTAGAAAATTTAAAATATCCTAAATTAGATTCATGATTTCCTTCACAAGATCCTTCAATCCTAATGCAATAGATACATAAAGTTGTTGGTAATGCATTTAGTAAATCTCTGTCTAGCACTAGTCCTCATTATTTAATTCAATACCCTTTCGTCATAATTATATTAATTCATCAAAATATTTCTAGCCAATGCATGCTCATATCTTCCAAGTCCATCAATACCAATAGCTTCTCAACCCTTGTAGCAACTTTGCATGTATTTTTGCATCATGTATCGTAAGAAAGGGGCCAGTCCCATAGACTTACATTAGTGGTACTTTGCTAGACACTTACTAGAACCAGAGTCCTATATTCCATCTTTTTCTTTGTCCTTTATATTCCTTGAAATCTCTAGTTCATCCTCCGCTATTCTCTTTTATTTTCTCTTACTCCAGTTTATATGCATTTTCCATGTATTGCATGGAAACATCTCTATCTCCATATTTTAACCAATTTGTAAAATGCATCATTAATTTTTAATATCTTCTATTTTCTAAAGGATGTCTACTTAGCAATGACCTCACCACTTTAGAATATTTCAATATCGATTTCTTGCTATAGTTTAAGAGAGCTACCCATGACATGCCATCCCTTATGGAACTTATCAAACAATTATTGCTTCTTTCCAGGTGGGTTAAATGTAACAAATTTCTCTAATACTAATTCCTTCTATGACAAGCAATCCTAATCACATTACGAATTCATAAATCGAAAGTAGTAGCAAACTTTGTGAGGCATTTTTTTTTTAAACATGCCACGCAATAATGTCATACACTATCATTATCAATATTAATTATCTAACAATGGTCCATCATTTTAACTTCCTTTCAATAAGACAAATAAACTTGATTCTATGTTCAACAAGAATATATCTGACTGCATAAATATATCAAATTGACCTATTCTAAAAATGCATGTACTCAAATTAAATTATTATCTAATGTACTTCAATCAACTCACATACTTCTATTATAAATGTTTGATATCATTCTTTCTTAGACACTTAAGTTGTAAAATCCCAGGACATAAGACTATGTTAGTTTTATTTGTTATTGTTATTAAAAAATTTAATTATGTTTATTTTTGTGTGTTGAGCAAGTGAGCTTTGAATAGCACCAAACCATTGAATAAGTGTGAGCTAAGATGCTCTGGAACACTTGAACTCCTAGTGGTTGTTGGATGTGTGAGCTGAAAGGTTGTGGAGCATCAACAATCTGTTTTGATTTAATTACTTCAAATATTCAAATACTATTATTAGTTTATTCTTTTTGACTGACTGGGACAGCCACACAAAGAGGGGCTGAGTATGCAAGAGTCTAGGTTGGTCTTTAGCTAGTAACTAAAGATTTAAGTAATTGTTAGGTAAGTAAAAGTCCAATATTATTAAATAAAGATTAAAATAAATTGTGAGGAATAAAAATAAATATGTTTTGATTTAAAAGATAAATACACAATTCTTAGAGTATCATTAAGAGGAAAACTAAGTGTGCAAAAAAGACCTAATTTCGTAGCAGCCTTCACCCTTAAAAATAATATATAGTAGAGAGAGGAACATTGTAGGGGCAAGCGATTTCCCAAGCACACGGGAGGGTCCAGTCGTGAATCTAAGCGCTCAACATTAAACTGTTGAATGTGTGTTGTGTCCTATAAAAGAGGACTTTCCTAGTGAGAGGACTGTGAAGGTTGAAAGGGAAGATTATACAGAAGTTTTCACACCATAATAGGCTGATAAAGAGAACCTTGTGTCTACTCTGCTGGTTGTAACAAAGATAGAAAACTATCCCTAGATTGCTTAGATTCTTGTCATGCTCAGTTTGGCTCGACGGTGACCGGTGGAACAATCCATAAACGGGTTGCAGTCTAAGGTTGGGAAGAATGTGGCAGTTTCTCAGTCAGTTGGTTTGCAATAAATTATTGATAAGTATTTGCTTGTGTTTTCAGTCTTACTTTATTTTTATGAGATTAACTAGTACCCATGTGGCTCGAACATTATTGATCTCCCATATTCGTTTTGTGGATGATGTGCTTCTTTTTGGGGTAGGAAACAAAGTGGAATGGCTACACTATCAATCTATTCTCAGAATTTTTTGTGATGCTTATGGACTGAGAATCATAGCAACTAAATCCTTTTTTTCTTACCAGTGCGATGACCTGTCCTGCTAGTCTTATTTGGAGGATTTGTTCCCTACCCAACAGGTTCCCTTGAATCAAGGCCTCCTGTATCTTGGTTTCTTCATTAAACCCAACTCATATGTTGTGGCTGACTAGCTCTCATTGATAAAAAAGATGGATCATCGGATCAATCATTGGGAGTCCCATTGGCTTTCTTTGGGGGGCAGACTTGTTTTGATTCATTCGGTCTTACTCTCCATTCCGGTTTATTAGTTCATCTTATTTGATGTCCCTGTATGTATCACTAACAAGCCGAGGTAGCTCTTTTTTTCATTTTCTGTGGGGTTGTCAGACTGGGACTTATAAATTACATTTGGCTTGTTGGAAGAGTCTCTCTAGACCGAAAAGGTTGGGGGGCTAGGGTATTAAAGATTTGCAGGTGTTTAATATAGCCCTCTGCGCCAAGAGATTTTGGCGAGGTCTTTTCAACATTGGTCTTTGGGGCTTTACCATTCGAGCTAAGTACTTGAAGGGTCTCGAGATGGGCCTGTGGCTATGCTCCTTAAATAATTTTACTAGTTTAGGGTCTGCCATTTGGCGTAGTCTTACCAAAAATTTCCCTTTTATATGACGTTCTCTGTGCTGGGTCATGGGATGTGGGAACCAAGTCTCGATCGGGTCTGATCCGATCCTTGGCTTGAGTGACAATTTTCGGTTATCCTTTGAGCTTATTAGGGTGCTTCATGAGCATGGCCTTTATGTGATTAACCAATTATGGTTTCCTTCTGTTGATCATCCCAATCATTGGAGGATGACAGGGGTTATTGACTTGCCACCCGAGCTTTGGATGGAGTGGACTGATTATAGTCTTGCATTGAAGGAGGCTGGCATTTTTATTGAGGATGTGCAAGGCAAGCTGATCTGGGCTGTTAATGACACTGAGGGTTCTTTGAAGACTAGTTTGGATTATGACATTTTGATGGAGGACTCGTCTGTCACACCGGTTACTGGTCCTAAGTTGCTGCTGTGGAGTAATAAGATCTCACTGAAAGTTAGTTGTTTCACCTGGCTTGTCATGGATGACAGGATTCTTACTTGGACGAACCTTCAGAGGAGAGCTAATACTGGGTCGGGGATTTGTGTGTTATGCAGAAATGCTGAGGAGAGCACAAATCATCTATTTGGTGTATGCGAGTTCTTCCAGCTTTTTTTCTCCTCTCTGCATCAGTTGTCGTCATCTTTACCTGCCTAGGAGTGGCCATCTGTTGTGGAAAACCTAGTTGTATGTTTTGATAATCTGATATCTAATGCTCTCATTGCCTTCCTAGCACTGTGGGAAGTGTGGCGTTCCCGTAACGGCCTTATTTTTACTAATTTGAATCCTTGTATTGTTCTTATAGTCTCTCGCATTGTGGTCTAGCATTCTGGCATCGAAGGAGCCTCGACTCGTGATCTCTTGTGCGACCGTCCTTTCTTAGTGGACAACGCCTCTTATCCTTTCGTGTTTCTTGATGGAGCAGCACAATAGGGTGTCTGCGGCGCTGGTATGTGCATCAAGCTATCCAAGAGTCACTATTTTCACTTGCATATGAAAGTCGATCTTGGCTCTAATACCAAGGCGGAATTGCTAGCTTTATGGGGGCTCCTTTGGTTTGCGGAGGTTCAGAACTTTGATCTAATCAATATATATGGAAATTCTCTTTGCATTATTGATTGGGCCACTGGTAAGTCAAATTTATGCCCGCTCACTCTCAAGCACTGGTCGGCCAAGGTTCGGAGGCTGATTCTCAGGTCCAAGAAGCTGATCTTCTCTCATATCTGGTTTAACTTCAATTCAAAGGTTGACAGTCTCTCTAAACAAGAAATGGGCATGATGGATGGTATGATTTCCTTCGCTGAATTTTGGGAAGAAACCCTATTTAACGAAGGCCAGTTATCTTTTGGTTAATTGCCAGCAGCTCATTCGGTCTTTAGTCATGAGATTAATGTCAAGATCTATATTGTCTTCGGTCAGCTTCATCTGTTTCATTAGAGGATGCGTTACACTCTGGAGTAGTCATATCCTCTAAACTAGTTTGTTGTTGGTCACTTTGTTGTTAGATATCTGAGCTTGAATGATTTGGGAGATTTCTGTTCACCGAACCTTCTTCTTGTAATCGCATAGAATGTTGTATGGGTCTAATCCCTGACACATCTTTTTCCATTTTCAATAAAGGATGTTTTTTTCGACTTAAAAAAAAAAACTCATTACTCACATGTGGAGAAGATGGATCTGGCTACAATGTTCGTTGTCTAGAGATTTCGTCATTATATACTACTTTGAAATACCACAATTATAGTGAACTTCAACCTGATGTATCATATCCTAACACATCAAGTCCTAGGGGGAAAATATTCCTGTTGGATTGTAGTTCTCCAAGAGTTCCATTTGTACTTTTCTAAGGAGAAATCCAAGAAGTCAATGGTCTTCGTAGAGCTCATGTGTACTTTGCCCCATGTTGATGATAATCCTAAGCCCACTAATTCTCTTCCGGATGAATCTCTTTTTCTCATCGGCACGACTGATCTATGGTATGGGGATATTATTCTATATCTCCAGACTCAACGCGTTTGTCTGACCTCAGCCAAAATGAACATTGCTGTATACGACACCATGCTAAGTATTACCTAATCATTAGTGATATCTTATATCGATGCAATGTCGATTCTATTTTACGACATTGTCTAACACTAGAAGAGGCCAAGCACGTCTTAAATGACTACCACTCCGGAGCATGTGGTGCTCACCTTTCTGGGATGGCTACAACCCATAAAATCTTGCACGCGAGATATTTTTGGCCCTTGATATTTAAGGATTGCATTGAAGCGGTCAATAAATGCCCTCCATGTCAATTCTTTCATGCCAAGAAATGATCACACCCCGCTGTGCTCCACCCTGTCATTGTTGTTGGCCCTTTCGCAAAATGGGGTATTGACTTTATGCACTGTAATCCTACTTCAGTTGAGGGGCATAGCTATGTTATTATAGCTGTGGATTATTTTACTAAATGGGCTGAAGAAATGCCTACTTATGAAGAAGACGAAAAGACATCCACACTGTTCATATTCAATCACATTATAGCTAGGTTCAGAGTACCGCAAGACATTGTGACTGATCATGGTTCCCATTTCAGGAACCACGTGATGGAAGAGATGAGTTCCAAACTGGGTTTTTGCCATGAAAACTCAACTCCATATTTCGCATAGGCAAATGGTCAAGTAAAAGCAATTAACAAAGTATTAAAATGCAAGATCCAACGTACTGTGGAAACTTAGAAATCTCAGTGGCACTTAGATCTCTTTTTCATCACTTTTGGTTTATCGGACTTCGATAGAAAATTCAACCAAGTTCACGCCATTTCAGTTATTTTACGGCATGGAAGCTATCATGCCGATTGAATGTGAAATACCATCCCTGAAATTAGTTGTAGAAATATTACCCGACACAAATTCTGAAGAGGAACGGTTTCAATATATGGCCAAGCTAGATGAAACTCACCGAGACGTCGCGTTAGCCAACAAATCCCATACGAAGCACGTCAAAGATCAATACGATAAATCCATTCAACCTCAGATCTTCAATGAAGGGGACCTAGTCCAAAACTACCATCAGATGCATGATAAGTTAGGGAAGGGAAAGTTAGAATCTATGTGGTATGGTCCCTGTGTCGTGAAGCGTGTGTTTGAGAAGGGAGCTTATGAGCTCGTCGATTGCGATGGTATACCTTTAGGAGAGCCCTACAATGGGCTTTACCTGAAGCATTTTTATGCATGGATCTGTCCTACATAAAGACATCTTGTACATTATGTATTCAGTTTTTTTTCATCTTTGCATGTGTGTGAGGATTCTATCACATACATCCTTATTTACTTCGACTTGTCCTTGTATGCGCAGATGTCGATGTACTACAGATTCACAGATGGTGCAAGTCAACACATTCGGAACCTTGTTTCCACCGCATGGGTACTCTATTCCCCTGTTGGCGAGTTGATATCCTTGGGTGGCATGTTCTTGGGTCTCGCAACAAAAAATGTCGCAGTGTACCATGCATTTATTGGACTCCTAATGGAAGTTGCTTCCCTTGGGATCTGTACTATTCTGTCTATCTGGATTCTCAACTCATGTTGTGACAATTGAACCGCATATACACCGTTCACGATTCTTCATTAGTTTGATTATTCCGAAGGGTACGCCTCATGGAAATATTATTTGACTATATTCCATATAACCACTTATACTATGAAACGAGAACTATATACTATGAACGAGAACTCTACTCATAAAAACGATCATTTTTGCAAAAAAAACACCAAAAACACCCCCCAAATAGAAAAGTGTTGATGCCAGTATACACGTATTTTTTTTTAGGGTAAAAAATAGAGCCATGGCCTAAACATCCCATATTGTTGTTTAACAAAACTTTAAAATCAACCTTAAATTGGAATTTTTTTTTTTCTTGAAGAGATAAATTACAACTTTCAGGAAAATTGCATATTAAACAAAAAAACAAATTTCTCTAATAATTTCACCATTATAACCATATAAAAACAAAGGAATTATGATGCGATTCATAATGAGATAATATATTAGACCATACAAGAACAAATGGTTCATATAAATATTCAAAAACTCCTCTAGAGTTTCAATTACAAAAATCATACTAGTAAAAAGCATCTAAACTGCTTCTTCAAATTCATCCATGGATTCTGACACCCCATCATCAAAAACTCCTCTAGAGTTTCAATTACAAAAATCATACTAATAAAAAGCATCTACACTGTTTCTTCAAATTCATCCATGGATTCTGACACCCCATCAGAATCTACATTTTCTGCAGATGAAGGACTTGATGAAGATGTAGATGACCCATACTCTTCTCTATTATCAATGGGCGCACAATCTGAGTCTACATCTATACCCATCATTTCAGATGTCATATTCCTTCAGGATCTACGACTTGGTTTAATACACTCCCATCTTGCACGAATGCTCCCTATTCCACGAATATTAGCTTTGAGTTTTAAAAAAAAAATTAAAAACAAATTAAACTAACATTTAAACTAATGTTATAATTAAAAATTAAAAAAAAAATAAAAACAAACTAAACTAAAATAACATTATAATTAAAATTTTAAAAATACATTAAAAAAAATACTATATATCTATACTAAACTAAGATAACATTATAATTTAAAATTTAAAAATACATTAAGAAAAAATACTATGTATCTATATACTAACCAAACTAACATTATAAAAAATTTTTAAAAAAACTATACAAAAACTTAAAAGCAATTAAAACAAAAATTTAAAAACAATAAAAAATCAAACTATGCAAAATTTTAAAATAAATTAAAAAACAAAATAATTAAAAAAAAAAAAAACTATACAAAATTAAACAAACTTTAAACAAAATTTATAAAAAATTAAACAAAATAAAATTTATAAAAAATTAAATAAACTTTAAATAAAATTTATAAAAAACATAAACTATACAAAAATTAAAAAAAACTATAAAAAATTAAACAAAATTTGAAAAAAAAAAACCAAAATTTAAAAAATAAAACAAAATTAAAGCCCGCTCGGGCGCCAACGGGACGTCCGCCCGCTCGGGCGCCAACGGGCGGCCCTCGAGGCCGGCCGTCGATGCCCGGCATCGAGGGCCGGCCTCGAGGGCCGCCCGTTGGCGCCCGAGTGGCGGACGTCCGCCCGCTCGGGCGCCAACGGGCGGCCCTCGAGGCCGGCCGTCGATGCCCGGCATCGAGGGCCGGCCTCGAGGGCCTCCCGTTGGCGCCCGACGGGCGGACGTCCGCCGTTCGGGCGCCAATGGGCGGCCCTCGAGGCCGACCGTCGATGCCCGGCATCGAGGGCCGGCCTCGAGGGCCGCCCGTTGGCGCCTGAGCGGGCGGACGTCCGCCGCTCGGGCGCCAACGAGCGGCCCTCGAGGCCGGCCGTCGATGCCCGGCATCGAGGGCCGGCCTCGAGGGCTGCCCGTTGGCGCCTGAGCGGCGGACGTCCGCCCGCTCGGGCGCCAACGGGCGACCCTCGAGGCCGGCCGTCGATGCCCGGCCTCGAGGGCCGCCCGTTGGCGCCGGAGCGGGCGGACGTCCACCGCTCGGGCGCCAACGGGCGGCCCTCGAGGCCGGTCGTCGATGCCCGGCATCGAGGGCCGGCCTCGAGGGCTGCCCGTTGGCCCCCGAGCGGCGGACGTCCGCCCGCTCGGGCGCCAACGGGCGGCCCTCGAGGACGGCCATCGATGCTCGGCCTCGAGGGCCGCACGTTGGCGCCCGAGCGGGCGGACGTCCGCCGCTCGGGCGCCAACGGGCGACCCTCGAGGCTGGCCGTCGATGCCCGGCATCGAGGGCCGGCCTCGAGGGCCCCCCGTTGGCGCCCGAGCGGGCGGACATCCGCCGCTCGGGCGCCAACAGGCGGCCCTCGAGGCCGGCCCTTGATGCGGGCGCCAACGGGCGGCCCTCGAGGCCGGCCCTCGATGCCGGGCATCGACGGTCGGCCTCAAGGGCCGGCCATTGCATTGTTTTGATTGTTTTGAGTTTTTTTTAATTTTGTTTATTTTTTTTTAAATTCTGTTTAATTTTTGTATAGTTTTTTTTAATTTTTTAAATTTTGTTTAATTTTTGTATAGTTTTTTTTTATTTTGTTTTATTTTTTTTTAATTTTGTTGAATTTTTGTATAGTTTATGTTTTTTTTAATTTTGTTTAATTTTTTTTTAAAGTTTGTTTAATTTTTTATAAATTTTGTTTAAAGTTTGTTTAATTTTTTATAGTTTAATTTTTTTTTTTAATTATTTTGTTTTTTAATTTATTTTAAAATTTTGTATAGTTTGATTTTTTTATTGTTTTTAAATTTTTGTTTTAATTGTTTTTTATGTTTTTGTATAGTTTTTTTAAAAAAATTTATAATGTAAATTTGGTTAGTATATAGATACTTAGTATTTTTTTTTAATGTATTTTTAAATTTTGTTTAAAGGTCGCTCGCTTGGGCACCAAAGGGCGGTCCTCAGGGCCTCCGTCGATGCCCGGCATCGAGGGGGCCGTGAGGGCCACCCTTTGGCGCCCAAGCAAGGGAGGTCACTCGCTTGGGCGCCAAAGGGCGGCCCTCACGGCCCCCTCGATGCCGGGCATCGACGGGGTTAGTTTGATTTGTTTTTAATTTTTCTTTAAATTTTTTATTATAATGTTGTTAGGGGTTAGTTTAATTTGTTTTTTAATTTATTTTATTATAATGTTAGAGGGGGGAAACATGCAGCAGAAGAGGACATGAATTTGGCCTCCATGATATTGTTGATTAGTTTCATGTTTTGAAAAAAATGCTAAGTTTGATAATATTTTGATAAGATATATTAGTAATGTTTTGACTTTCAAACTTAATTTTAGAAATAAAATTTCTATATATAATGTTTGAAATATGTTTTTTACAAATAATTTGTATAGTTTTTCTTGAATTTATGTGAATCAACACTTTTCGGAAAATAATATGAAATAGTATCTTTTTTACACAAAACATATCTGAAAATTGATTGAAAATGGTTTTAAATGTCTATATTGTCTGGAATTTTTTACAATGTTGTCAATAAAAGTGTCTTATTTTATAGAAAAAATTGCAAAATGTATATGTTTTTCATTATAAATTGCTTAAAAATGTATGCTATTTTGCTAAATTTCTAAAAATGTACCTGAAAATGGAAACTAATTTTTTTTTACGATAAAGATAATTCAAAGGTCCCAAAAAATGCCTCGAAATGAAAATGTGTGATACTGGCATCACCCCTTTTTGAAACGGAGCTAAAAATACCTACTAAAATTAGGAGAGAGAAAAACGAGAACTGTGTCGAGTTCTCGTTTCATAGTATAAGTGGTTATATCAACATGTACCAAGAGAATTCAATGGAGTGGATGACTCATTAGCTAACTATGTATTAGATTAGCATCTAACTCACATATGAACAATACACCATAACAAACGCATGCACAAATGTAAGTACACAACCTGTAGTAAATAAACAAGGTATATAAATAGGTCCATATATGTAAATATCATGTAAAAGTGTTTTTCCCGAAATACAATATCATAATGCATCCAAAAAGACAAAATTGGGATCATCTCACATACAAAATTGGCTCTCTGTCCTACATATCGTGTACATTTTGTTTACAACACTACTACCTAAATTCTAATCATCGGGCTCATGGTGCTCATGGTAACAAATGACTTCCCTCGCCACACGGTGGAGAAATCTACTAATACGCTCAAACACCCCTACAGTGTGTGTCTAGAGATGAAGAGTTATATCAGGCATCCTCATGGGAGAGACACCCATCGTCAAACCATGGAGGTTATGCTCAACATCGCGTATTCCCCGTACCTCCTCCTCCTCCTCATCTTAGACATGCTGTTAGATCCCTGGTCGACGTAGTGGTGAATACCCCGCTGGTCTCTATGGTCTGCGATCTGTGGTAGTACATGTACATTTGTTAGATCTATTTCACGCATTAAAATATATATATATAATCAAAAATACCAAAAACACATTTCCATGAAGGTCACATACCTGATTTGTCCCAATCATCATCTTTAGGAAATGCCAAGTCTATATCCTTCTGGAAATCCACCCCCTCATAGGGACAGTCCTCGATCATGATAATTTGCTCCTTGATCCACAAGAAGAAGTCCTCTCCAAAAGCCAAGACCTACGGCCCCCCGAGTTGTCAAGCATAGTCGCTCCATCTCCCCATCCGAGGCTCTAATTTGGGACAGATCGGTCTGTCTATCTGAGGGTACAATAGTGGTACCCTCTCTAGGAAGAATGTGACCAGGATACTTCCATATCCAAATTGATAGATATCTTCGTTCTTGCACTTGGTCACCTGATCTTTGAGATTCACCACGACTCCTTCACACCAATTGAACAGTGTTGGAGCCATGCATTCTACTGGATAGGTCATATGTGCCTTCACTGCATGGTGGGAACCCACACTACCTTCTACATGTGAAATGGTATACAGAATGGTTCTGAATGGAAGATCTATCACATCCGCTATGAGTACCTTCCTGCTTTTCTTGTGGGACCCCTGTCTGCAATAATGGGAAATATGTTGATGTATATGTAACTTCGGAATGTATTTCATATATGTATATTGTACTCCTATAGAGATGGTATTATTCCTCTATATGGATGTGTTTGTATTCCTATAGAGATGTTATTATTTCTCTATATGGAAGTGTTGTCATTTATATTGTAAGTGTCGTAACTTATACTTGATGGGTTATTAGATCACCTTGTTGGGGTAAGCCCTGTATAAGTCATGTGGGTCAAAGGGTTATTAGACCACCCTATTCGGTGTTGGCCCAGTGATCTTCGTGTTATGTGGTTAAGTTGAGGCCGACCTAGTAAAGGTTATTAGGCAAGTCAAGTCAAATATAAATAGAGTGTGGGAGACACTCTATTTCATCATTATATTCTCTCACACACTTTGGAGAGTGGCTCACCTGTGGAGGAGGAGAAGCTGCTCCTAGGAGATGTCTATCTCTTATGCTTGGGTTGTATCATTGCTCTATCTATCTCTGAGGAAGTTATTGGGGTTTTTCACCTTTATGGTTTTCCCCAAGTAAACTCTATGTCTCTTGTGTGCTTGCATTATTGTGTCCATGATTGAAATGCTATACATGTTCTTATCTCAGTTAAGATCCTAGATCAGATTGAAGTAAATTCTGAAAAATTAACATGGTATCAGAGCTAGCCTGAAAGAAGGCATGGTATGGCATGTATGACACTTGTTCCACTTGCGATGCTAGAGCTTGATATAGAAAAAACCCGTCATCGTAGCACTTTCGCTATAAATCCATTTTGGAGACGTTTTCGGATCTGAAACTTTTACAAGTTGAATATTAGATCCCCATGTACCTTGTGTCCAAAGGAAACCTTCCAATTCATTGTAGTTAGTATTTTATGATCTGTACAATCTAGGGTTTCTGCCTCTTCCAGATCTGAGTCATAAACATGTGACCTAGGAAAAAAGGTCATAACTTAGGATACGAAGCTCCAAAGGAAATTTTGTAAAAAGATACAAGTGGTTCACGGACTTTACTTTCTCAGGTAACTTTTTCAGAGGCTGAAAATGAACCAGTGACACATGGCACGCCGTACAAGTTCACTCTCCTGTTTTATCCCATAAACAGGTCATGTTGCGACACTTGGAATAACTCTCTCTCAGAAAATCCAATTGAGGTCGGACCTATGGGGTTGGAAATATGACAGGTCAGGCTACCACAGGTAGAATTTTCAGACTCTGTGGATCAGAAAGTTTGGAGTTAAACTAGAAACAATCAGGTGCATATTTTTGTTAAAACATAATTTTTTTTAGCACCTTCATTCATGGCTTCAAGAATTTAGGGTTTTGGAGAAAGTTGGAATTTTTGTTATCAGAGACCATGGCTGGATGCTACTTATCAAAATCAAAATTTAGATACCAAGATCAGATTTTTTGGTTGGGAAGAAGCCTGAGCTTGATCAAACCCCAGTTCAGGGCTTTGATGGGAAAGATGGAAAATTAGGGTTCCTGTAAAAGTTGAAATTTTGGAAATTTGTGACCATGGCTGGAAGCTCCTCAGAAAAATAGAATCTTAGAGCTTTGAATAAAAAATTTTGGTTGGGTGAAGCTCTGGGAAACTCAAACCCTAATTCAGAGTCTTCCCTAGTGAATCCAGAAAACTAAAAGGCAATTTTGAGGGGTGAAACTTTGCAGTTTTCAAATTCTGAGTATACCAACTTGACCAGCTCAGAATGGCGCATCTTTCTATCCTTTCGGAAGTTTGAAATTCAAAGTTTGAATTTTTAGGGTTTCTCTGACAAACCCTAATCAAGGTCTAGATCCAGTTCCTGCAAATCAAGTGGATTGGGTTAATCCTAGAAGAGAATCGATTGGTCACCTGCATAAGTGAAGAAGTTCTTATTTCATAGCGAGATGAGTCTAAGGCCTTACATAAGAAGATTACAAGAAATCTCGACAAGTATGACTTATAGGTATGTTTCGAATTCTGTTCATGGTTAACTTTATGATATGTTTGTCTTCATATCATTATGGTTAGTACAATCTTGCTTAATTACTAGACTTGTCGTATCACCTTAATAAAATTATGAATACATGATAAAAGATATTCATTGATTAAGGTTTTGACACTTATGATTGTACTAATGCATTGTGATGTTGTATGAGGTTTATGTTGTTCGCTAACATGAAAGGTACACCAAGAAAGACAAATCATGTTCTACTTCAAGAACATATGATCATGGTGACATGAAGACAAAGATTCATCCATTCTCATGGATCACATAGAAGATCTACTTACGAGGTATGTATAACTTGGTTCTACAATGGTTAACTTATGAGACATGTAGGTTACTAGCACAAGTCATTGAAGAGAACCAGAAGACATCATGCGGGTATGTTAGACATAACTAGCTAACATAGTAATCCATGTATGTTTTTCCTATATCAAGTTAGAATCTTACCTTGTGTTAGGATCCCTTATATAAGTATACTTGGTATGATTGGTTATGTTTATTCATAAAGTTAGAAATGTAAGTAATCAAGGGTTTATGCATATTATGTCTCTTATCTTGATTGATGATTTGACTAACTAGAAGAGTCCATGATCAAATAAGAATACGCATGAGTAAAAGAAGTCTTCCATGAAACCTTGAATACTAATGTTTATTATCTGTGTTTGACTATACATGTTTAAGATTATTGTGTTTTGATAGTATTAAGATTATACTAATGAATGTGTGATTATGTATGAGACCTCAAGGATAACACAATGATGATACTAATAAGCATGCACAGTGATTAAGGATGGATATAAGTTCAAGGATAGGTAATCCAGGAAGCAAAGATCAAGAGGGAGCACACTTCAATAGT
Source organism: Larix kaempferi (assembly GCA_027924585.1). Lineage (NCBI taxonomy): Eukaryota > Viridiplantae > Streptophyta > Pinopsida > Pinales > Pinaceae > Larix > Larix kaempferi. The sequence continues at coordinate 21,581,381 of BSBM01000114.1, forward strand.
TTCTGCAAGAATGCAGATATTCAGAGGGAGTTGACCACTTCTCACAAATCCACATGAGAATGGAGTTACAGAAAGGAAGCAAAGACAAAGAGGGAGTCAACCCAACAAACAAACAAATATAAGTACTTGAATGATCATTTATTGCATATTTGATTGTTTAAATAATACTGTTCAATAATGTATATACTGATGTTCCTAGAATTAGGCTGTGTATTTTGCCATATTAGAATAATTGCCTTAATGAACATCATACTACTAATATGCATGTAATGGGTAAGTTGCCTATGGCACTGTACAACATTCCATTGCCACTTATCTAGAATGAAACCTCTTTGCTAACATGTTGAGAGTAGTGCAAACTCTTAACGATGTTTTGGTAGAGATTGGAAGGCATCAAGAAAGTTACAGGATAGGGATGAATTTTGTATTGAAGCATTGGCTAAAATAATTGCATGACTATATGACAAATTTCTTTATGTGTAAGAATTTGTTCTGAAAACCATGAGATGTCTCCAATCTTGCAATTTAACTTGTTTTGTAGGAAAGATCGTGTACCATCACCTACAAAAGAAAGACTACAACATTTGTTTTAGCAACAAAGATATCTATTGAAGATATTGAAGATATTAAAGATATTGAAGTTTCCAGGATCTGGGATGAAGTAATGGAAGGATGTGATGAACCTGCAATAATTAGTTAATGCAAATACACGAGATATCAGAAATAATAGAACATAATCACTTTTATATTGATCACGGGCCACTTCGAGGGGGCAACCTCCTTTGAGCAAGCTCAATACAATTAACTTCACGGTCCTTCAATGACCTCAACACACACTTATATACTAAGTCTATGCCCAATACCATGAGTCAAAACCATGGGACATATAATACTACGGGACGACTTAGAAAGCATATGCGTCCAATACTATGGGTCAATACTATGGGCTAATATAAACTACGGATCAACAAATACTACGGGACGACTTACAAAGCATATGCGTCCAACAACAATATACTAACATAGTAAAGAGAAGGGTTTACATACGCTCCTAACATCCTCTCTCCCTTAGAAGAAGCTTTGTCCTCAAAGCTTTGGGTGGAGAAATTGCTGCAGAAGCTGAAGGAGTGGTTCCCCGGTAGCATCCTCGGGTTGCATTTCAGGCCACTGACGCCTTTGGAGTGTCAAGGAGGATCGCTTGGAAGGCTATAGATGAAGAAGAACCCGGTCAGCTGCGTGGAAAATGCGCTCAGAACGGTGTTGATAGGCTTGTTGATTCAGGCGAATTCTGGCCATGTGAAGATTGTCCTGCAGAATGAGAAGAATCTGATCGCGGTTTCGAAGAACCGAGTCAATTGCCTGAACTGGGGAGCTGCTAAGGGTGTATGGAAGAAGAACTAGTGGTGTTTTTCCATAGACCGCTTCATAGGGTGTCCTGCGAGATGTGGTATTGTACCAACAGAGCGCTGCTAAGAAATCCATAGAAATAGTTGGCCAAAGCTGTTTAGGGATGGGCAAGGGTTTGAGCAATCTCAAAAGGAGTGTCGTTTCACCCTTGTTGACTTGGAAAGTATCATCATCAGCCACCATCTGTTGAATTGGCATTTTTAGTCCCTGCCAAAAGAAGTTACATTGTTCTTGGTCATACATGTTGCAGAACCCAGAGTGCCCTGTTGATGAAGAAGCATGGAGTTCATAAAAGAGAGAGCCCTGTTGAACATATTGCACCCAATTTGGAACAAGCAGAGAAAGAGTTGTAAGCGAAACTGGGTCATCAATTGTGCAAGAAGGAGCATCTTCCACCATATTGTCCTTACCCTTCTTGTAAGTGATCACATAGGGATAACCCATGAGTTGGATAACCCATTTCAGGTGTGTTGGGGAGGAGACCCATTGTTCCAGAAAATTTTCCAGACTCGGGAGATCAGTCTTGATGCAGAAATAATTCCCTAATAGGTATGGCTGCCACTTCTGTACTGCATGCAACATAGCCATCATTTCTTGCTAAGAGGTAGATGTGGCTAAAGTCTTACCGAAAAGGTCTCGTGAAGGTAGCAAGCGCATTGGTTCAGCAAAGATACCTGCATATCTATCCAAGGAAGTAGTGGAGACTGTTGATGGGTGCATCTGAATTGAATTGAGCTGAGCGATGACACCATGTGAATTCTTCTTAAGGATTTTTTCGAGGCTATGTGAACTGATGATGCAGAGAGACCCTGGTTGTAAGCCCATAAATTTGTGTTGTGCCCCATTGACTTTAAACTGCATCCAAAGTTGAGCAAAATCCCATAAGATGGGGCCAAGTGTGCGTAACCATTGAACGCCCAAAACCACATCACATCCTCCTAAGGGAAAGGCAAACATGTCAGAGCGTAGGTTATAATCTTCCATAGAGATACGCACATTGTGACACTTCCCCTTGCAAGGTAAGGTGCCCCCATTGGCAACCATGACTTCAAAGTTGGAGCAAGGATGGACAAAACAATCAGCCTATTTGGCAATTCGAAGGTCAATGAAGTTATGAGTGCTACCAGAATCAATGAGTATGGTAAGAGGGAGCTTCTTGAAGTATCCCCTAACCCGCATTATTTGTGGGGTGGTGGTGCCGGTTACAGCATGGAGAGAGATCTCGGGTGGGTCGTCCTAAGATGGGGTGTCAATAGGCGGGTGTTGCATGTCGACCGGATCATCTACTGTATCTGTAGCTTCTTCACCAAGTTCTAAGGCAGGCGGAGAATCCACATCCAAGAGATAGAGCTTTTGTTGAACACATCTATGTCCCCGAGTGAATTTCTCATCACAATTATAGAAAAGCCCTTTTTCCCGGCGTGCCTGCATTTCTATTTCAGACAAATGCTTCATAGGAGTTGGTTGAGGAGCAGGCGTGATGGGAGGTCGTTGGGAACCCATATTTCTGAAGGGAACAAAGGTGGTTTTGGAGTGTTGTTGAGCTGCGATCTTGTCCTCAGCCAGCTTAGCCAACCCTAGGACTTCCATCATTGTGTTGGGACAAAAAATTTTGACCTCTGAGCGGATTTCATCCTTGAGACCACTGATAAAACAACTCCTGTAGAATTCATCAGACAATCCTTCTGTGTGATTGGCCAGTTTCTCAAATTCCATCTGATACTCTCACTGTGCCAGTTTGGTGAAGTTTAGTGAGTGCTCCTGTGAAGTCATCAAAAGCACTAGGACCAAATCGTGGCAAAATGAGTTGGCAAAAATCTGTCCAGTTTGGCTCGGGATGAGCTTTGATGTACCAACGGTACCATTGAAGGGCTTCCTATTCCAAATGAAAGGATGCAAGTGGAACTTTTTGAACATCAAAAGTATTATGCAGACTGAAATATTGTTCTGCTCGGTATATCCATATAGTCAGATCAGTACCATTGAAGCGAGGAAAATCAAGCTTCGGCCCACAAAAATTGCTAGAAGCAGAGAACCCGGTGGCTGCAAAAGATTCTGGTTGTCTGGTATTGTTCATGGCTGAATGCTGAAGATGGAGGCTGAGAAATTTTTCATCCAGATCTTGGAGTTTGGTTTGGATGGCTGCAAGTGCTTCCTCCATGGTGTGTGCTCCCGCACAGGTGACAACCATAACCTTTTTTTTTTTTTTTTTGTACAGACTGGAGCGGCTACGACTCGAAAGGAATCTGGAACAACGTCGAACAGCTGGATCTGGAATGGCTTGCAAAATGGATCTGAAACGGCGCAGCAGTGATCGACAATAGTTCAGCTGAAAGTAGATATGGACCCCAGGTATGTGCAGATTCCTAACAGTTCGGGGGTTTCACTCGGCCACCAATGCTGTCTGACGGCCTACGTATTGGTGCAGTACCCCTCACTCCACGGTTCAGGTGAAACTGATAACCGCTTTGCCACAAACGATAGCTCTTGGTTTACCTCACAGGTGGGAACTAGTCAATCAGGTAGGGCTCGTTGCCCTTTTCGCTGGCAGGTCCTCTCAATGGGCCAGCTACTTCGGGGTTCCTGTGGTACTCCTCACAATGATTTTTAGGGCTTATTCCCAAGTACTTCCCACAGTTAAGCGGATAGGGATTATTCCCAAATCCGAACCTGCAACAGAAAAAATTTGGGTAGAAATTCCACCCAATGTTCAAAAACTGGATCTATATTGCTCAGAATCGCTATTATAGCATGTTTCCGGAACTGGAACAACCACTCTGCTTCTACCCACGAGAGCGGAATAGAAATCTGGGCAGTTAGTCAAAAGATTTTCTTGCCGCAATTTCTGCGGCCGTCACCGAAATTCTGAAAAATTGCTGATTTTAAATCCGCGATATCTCCACTTTTAGAACTCCAAATGAGATGATTGTTTTTTCGAAACTGCGTATTTTTGAAAGAGGAATTCAGATATGCAATCGGTTTCTTCTGATTTTGTGCAGAAAGTTTCAGAAATTGATCTGAAAGTTGCCGCCCAAAAAAAGTAAAAAAAAAAAATTCCCACTTGTGCCAAGGAAAGTGCTCTGATACCAGATGTGATGAACCTGCAATAATTAGTTAATGCAAATACACGAGATATCAGAAATAATAGAACAGAATCACTTTTATATTGATCACGGGCCACTTCGAGGGGGCAACCTCCTTTGAGCAAGCTCAATACAATTAACTTCACGGTCCTTCAATGACCTCAACACACACTTATATACTAAGTCTATGCCCAATACCATGAGTCAAAACCATGGGACATATAATACTACGGGGCGACTTACAAAGCATATGCGTCCAACAACAATATACTAACATAGTAAAGAGAAGGGTTTACATATGTTCCTAACAAAGGATGCCATGATCCGTCGATCATGAAGAATGATGGGATGTGGTCCCAGACCAGAAGGGAAGTCTATCATGACTTCCAAGTGGATCTATAAGATCAAGCATGCTGCAGATGGCAACATAGAGAAATACGAGGCAAGATTTGTAGCTTGTGGCTTCTCTCAGAAAGAGGGAATAGATTATGAAGAAACTTTTGCTCCTATATCCAGGTACACTTCCATCAGATCAGTACTTGCTCTGGCTGTAGTGATGAGATGGAAGATACACCAGATGGATTTCAAGACAGCTTTCTTGAATGGTGTAGTCGAAGAGGAAGTGTATGTGGAGCAGCCACTCGGATTTGAGTCATATATGTGCAGAACTTGGTATGGTAGGATAGACAGCTTTCTATCTAGTTTGGGCTTTACCAAGAGTAAAGCGGATTCCAACCTTTACTACAAGGTTGAGGAAGGAAATCCAGTGATACTACTTTTGTATGTGGATAACCTGTTTGTTACAGGTGAGGATAGATTGATTGCGAACATGTAGTGGAAGCTTGCTACTGAGTTCGAGATGAAGGACTTGGGGATCATGCACTACTTCTAGGTATGGAGGTGTGGTAGAGTGTAGATGGAATATTCCTTGGACAAGGGAAGTATGCAGTAGAGATCCTGAAGAGGTTCGGGATGATGGAATACAAGGCCTATGGCATCGAACCTGAAGCTTATGTGTGATGCTTCATCTGATATAGTTGATGTCACTGTGTATCGTTAGATGATTGCGTCCTTGATGTACCTGACAAACACAAGACCAAATATTTGCTTTGCGGTGAACACATTGAGCTAGTTCCTGACGGATCCTAGAGGTGTTCACTTGGTTACTGTAAATCATATTCTGAGGTACCTGAAGGGTATGGTTGACTATGGGCTCAAGTATGATGCAAATCAAAAGTTTAACCTGGAGGGTTATTTTGATTCAGATTGGGCAGGCAGTGCTGCAGATAGGAAGAGAACTTCAGGGTACTGCTTCAATATGGGATTAGGTGTGATCTCTTGGTTTAGCAGGAAGCAATCCTGCGTAGCACTGATTACAGTCGAAGCAGAGTATGTTGCAGCTTGTTCGGTTAGTTGTGAGGCAGTATGGCTTAGGAAGCTACTGTTTAAGTTATTTTATCTCCCACTAGAGGCTACTGGTATCTTTTGTGACAACCAGAGTTGTGTGAAGCTGTTTGAGAACCCGGTGTTCCACGACAGGTCGAAACACATAGAGATCAAATATCACTATATCAGGGATATGGTGCAGAGTGGAGCAGTGAAGCTTCTGTATGTTGCGACAGATGAGCATATTGTAGATGTGCTGACAAAGCCACTAGCCAGAGCAAAGTTTGAGTACTTCAGAGAGAGGCTCTGTGTTCTTCAGACCGATGACACTTCAAGGAAGAAGTGATGGAGACATTTGTTGAATCCATTCCAAGCATGTTGGAAGGAGGATCCTTCACATGGATGTGGATGTAAGCACTGGATGATGAGCATCAGGACGATGCTCTAGTTAATGCTTTGTATATGTGTATGCATTATGTTGGATGTTGGATATGATCAATTGGATCATTTATGTATGTATGCATCATGTTGGATGCTGGATATGATCAGTTGGATCCTGTGTATTTATTTGTATATGTATCAGGTGGATACATTGTATGATCAGGTAGATCATGTATGTTGATATGTATCAAGTATGATTAGGTGGATACATTGTATGATCAGGTATATCATGTATGATGATATTTATCAGTCAGATACTGTGTATGCATCAGGTGGATGCATTGTATGATTAGGATGATCATGGATGATGAGCTTCAGGATGTTGCTCCAGATGACATGTGTCAGGACGATGCAGTGATGATGATCAGGATGATCATGTGTACATCAGGATGATGTATGGTGAGTATCAGGTTGATACTCTATGGCCGTGGATAGGTTTTGACACTGGCATATAATAGCTCCCTGGGAGATCTGGCAAATGCTCTTTCGAGGTTTTGCTTTGGGAGGACATATAATAGCGCCATGGGAGGTTTGCAGATTCTCTTGCTATGTTTTTCCACTGGCATATAATAGCTCCCTAGGAGATCTGGAAAATGCTCTTTTGAGTTTTTGTCCTATGGCATGTAAGTAGACCTGGGAGATCTGGACACGATGAAAAAGGCCTCAGATGCTCTTTCGAGGCATTGCCATGACCACATGTAATAAGTCCTGGAGATCTGGATAGGATGAAAAAGGCCTCAGATGCTCTTTAGGGTTCTTGCTTGACAAGACACTCTTTTATGGTTTTGTGGTGGGGGTCACATGTAATAAGTCCTGGAGATCTGGAGAGGATGAAAAAAGCCTCAGAAGCTCTTTAGGGTTCTTTCTAGTCAAGAGACACTTTTAAGGTTTTGTGACAGTTACATTTAATAGCTCCTTGGGAGATCTGATAGGTTGGGCTGTGTGCCCGTAATCAGTCCTGGGATGCTCTTGTGAGGTTTTGTGACACACGTAATAAGTCCTGAGGATTCCACATTATGGCCAGTGATGATGAAGACCTGCAGATGGTGGGCCTACATCCAGTATGAAAAAGGACTGGCTCTGTAGAATTTTCTATGACGAGTAGATTCAGATATTGATTGAGATAGCCATAGCAGTGACGATGACGATGACTCAATGACGATTATCTAGTGACGATGATCCAAAGAAGAAGACTTGTGCTACAAGACCTGTGTCGAGAAATACCTTCCTAGTTAATAGGGAGTGTTGATGTATATGTAACCTCGGAACGTATATCATATATGTATATTATACTCCTATAGAGATGGTATTATTCCTCTATACGGATGTGTTTGTATTCCTATAGAGATGTTATTATTCCTCTATACAGAAGTGTTGTCATTTATATTGTAAGTGTCGTAACTTATACTTGATGGGTTATTAGACCACCTTGTTGGGGTCAGCCCTGTATAAGTCATGTCGGTCAAAGGGTTATTAGGCCACCCTATTGGGGGTCGTCCATGTGGGACAAAGGGTTATTAGACCGCCCTATTCGGTGTCGGCCTAGTGATCTTCGTGTTATGTGGTTAAGTTGAGGCCGACCTAGTAAAGGTTATTAGGCAAGTCAAGTCAAGTATAAATAGAGTGCGGGAGGGACTCTATTTCATCATTCTATTCTCTTACACACTCTGGAGAGTGTCGCACTTGTGGAGGAGGAGAAGCTGCTGCTAGGAGATGTATATCTCTTATGCTTGGGTTGTATCATTGCTCTATCTATCTCTGAGGAAGTTATTGGGGTTTTTCACCTTTATGGTTTTCCCCAAGTAAACTCTATGTCTCCTATGTGCTTGAATTATTGTGTCCATGATTGATATGCTGTAGATATGTTGTGCATGTTGTTATCTCAGTTAAGATCCTAGATCAGATTGAAGTAAATTCTGAAAAATTAACAAAATATACGTGTCCATGGTCTCCTTCGAGGTTCTGTGCTAGGATAGATTGACCCATGCCCTTCTATTACAGAGACCAGTCATAAAGTAGACATCCTCGAGCCCTATATCGAGGGTGTGCTCTCCAATATGGAAACCGTGGATGTCACTGTCCCACATCTGAATGATGTATTTTAATAGCTTTCCCTACTTGTGGATGCCCCTTGTTTTGAATAATTTCAGTAAACCACAATCCCATAGTGTTGTTAGTGTGACGTGGTCTTGTAGAGATATATTATCATCATCCTCATGCTCTCTTTCCTTCCACTCAACCATTCTCACTCCAATCAATTGCAAACTCCTACAAAACATCAAAGAAAACATCTATGAGAAGATGAAAACCTGATTTTGCGCCAAACAAGAGAAACAAGTTTGTATTTTTCCATTCTATGGATTTTCACGCCTGGGTATTCACCGGGCACGTGAAAATTGGGAATTTATGTGCCCCTCCATAAGGCAGAATGCGAAAATACCAAAATTTCTGCGTCTCTCGACATAGAGAGGGCACGGAAATTTTACAGGGAAATGTTTTTTTCCCTAGAGCTTCTCGAAAACTAGAAAAGATGGCATGAAACAGAAAAATAAAGCCATGAAATTAAAGATGAGCTTGAGAGGACCTACCTGGTTCGAACTACGATCAAAATGGTGCTTCGAATCTTCCAAAATCTTCAGTTGAAAATTTTCTCTATACAAGGTAAAAACTCCTCTTTGGGTGAAAATGACCAAGTGAAATGGGTAATTCTTCATTCACCTTCCTTTGATACACTTTAAATGAGCATTTTTACCTATTATTATATTTAGAAATCCTTTTTTGGTCAATTTTTCATTTATTCTAAGGAACTAATAGTTGTTCTAGGGTTTTTGACCATGTTGGATAGGTTCATGCACACTATTCACATTTGTATTAGAGTTTACCTTCATTTGAGCTCACTTTATATTTTTCGTGCTGTGGACCTAAACCTGAAAAATATTCCAAGCACTTTTCACACCCGTGTCATGCTTGATAAAACCAAGTAAATGGTGTTGATCTTAGTCGAATTTACTCATGCTCGTAAAATGATGAGGAAACTATCATCTTGGTATTATTTTATTCCTCTTTCGGACCAAGATGATTAAGTTACGAAAATAGACTTTCTGGAGTTCCCTTTAAGATCTTTTAGGACTCCCTCGTTATGGAAAGATTGCCAAGTGCACTTGTCTCTTTCACACTTGTAAAAGTATTTGAAAGGTCGTCTATTCGGTGGTAGGTTACCCCTTTTTCAGATCGTTTAGAATATTTACGAGAAAGGTATACCTCAGTCAACCTTTGACTAGGAGAGTTCTCTCAAGAAGTTTTTTACACTTTTTCATGTCGAAGGGACTAACTTTTATGAAAAAGTACATCCTGGAATCTTCTTTAGTTACTTTCAGACTCTCTAAATATGAAATGATGCTGAGTTTACCTTCTTTGGACTCGTTAAAATTAAACATTGAAGGTCCTGTCATGGGACGAACCCCTCCTTTATTACGTTCGTAAAACATGTGAGATTGGACTCATCTATAAGATGAGCTATACCGAGCCTCTGCTATCCTCTTCATGCTGGTTAAATCACATATAGGTACTCGTCAGTTATGATGGGGGGGAAATGGGAAAATGCATCAAGTTTACCTTGTTGGTATCTTGTGAGTTTTCACCTTTGGACATGGCATGTATCCACACCTTGTATTCTTTGGGTTAGTCAGTATTTCTGATAAAGTCATAACTATCGTCATGAGTCTTGGTCTTGAGTCTACTCTTTTTGTAGTTGTCTCTGCTATTCAATCCCTGGTGCCAATTTCTATCCCATGACATTATATGTTCAAAGGGTCATCATTTCGAGTCAACCTCTACAGTTATGTCAAATGGAAGGTTTCCTCGTGTTTGATAGTAGGTTATCATTATTGGCCTCTGATCAGATGATCCCTTGAATGTTCAACTTCATGAAACTTTATTCACATTCGCTGGGTTGTACTAGGGATACCTTAGGGATCATTGTCATTATTGGTGGGCATCCTTGCACTTGTTAAGAATTCACATCATTGACTGGTCATCAAGTGGTTCCTATCCTGTTTTACTTCAATACCTTGTAATCACATTATTAGGATTGTATAGTTTCGGGATCGGGTAGAAGACCCTGGACACCATTGATACTTTTCATGTCTAGGTTGCGATGGAGATTATTTAGTAGGTTCTCACATAGATATCATGTTGGATAACTCGTTGATGTATTGTCACATAGATCCACTATTGTATTGGTCATGGCTGTGTTATTGTCATCTCATGGATCTATGATTGTTCATAATATCCACGATTTGTCTACAGTCTATATCATCTCAGTTCTTTCATGGATATGTAGTGTATTGTTCGGCATCCATGCTTTGAATCTGTTGTTCCAAGCATGGGTATTCCCACCTCGATGGTGTTTGACATCTTGTTTTCTTGCAGCTCCTCTCTGATTCCCTTGATGCTATCTCCACGCAATTTATTGGCAAAGTCTATTGGCCATCAGTTCCTTTTGACCTCACACTTTAGGGGGCATCTGTTATACCTTAAACTTACACTTCGAATGTTAGTGTCGCATCTCCATGACATATGACCTGCCGGCACTTCCTCTCGATATGTGATTTACCTTGTTGGTCCCTTCCTTCGTCTCATGCATACAACTAGGAGACAAATCCAACCTTTTGCAATCGAAAGATAACCTCATTGGGCAAGTGTCACCCTGATTGACCTTCTTTTTCCCTAATTTATGCGCCCTGCCTATAGCCCAAGGTGCGAAAAACCCTAATTTTTGCATGTTGCACAACTTATAGGGCACGCAAATCTCCATATTTTCGTGTTATGCTCAGTTAGCAAGGCACTAAAATCCCATAATACTATTTTTTCTTAGATTTGTGATCTTCATATTTTGAGAGATTTTCTTGGGATTGACACATCTGATTCGATCCTTAACTGTTCTCCTTGTTTAGCCTGGTTGATCCACCAAACTCTCATGAGATCCACCTTCCTCTCCCTATGGTTATCTTTCCAAATGCTATAAAGGAGAGGCTATCCATAAGCCAAGGGAAGGGATACTTGGGGCATCAAACCTATGATCCTAAGGTATTTGTAGAGATATCTAAAGGGAATAAACTTTGGAGTTGGAGGTTACATGGACATCAAGGAACTCTTTGTAAGATTCTTCAAGTTTCTAATCAATAATAACTTGTCTTGTTTCCCACTTTGTGTGTACTATGTTTCAATCATTGCCATGAAGTGTATTCAAGAGAATTTAGATCTAACTTGTATTTCAAGGTATTTGGAAGATCGTTTGTTTGTCTTTGTTTGATCTTGACAGGTCCAAGTTGAGAGCTCCAAGACGAAAGATGGAAGCAGGACAAACATCTGATTTAAGGTGTGTGACATTCATCCTCCATTTTCAAGTATGTTTAATCTTTATGCATGAGTTTGATTTAGGATTTCAAGGGTGCATTTGTTATGAGTTGTCTTAGGTTACTTTAGTTTAAGCTAAGAAAACCTCTTCTTATCTGTAGGAAGAAAGTTCTACCATAGATTTTGGCGACTCCACTGGTTTTATCCATTCTTTGAATTGATTGTGAAGTTTGGTTTTTACCTTGATTCACATCCTCTTCTCTGTATACTTTTCATATTTTGACCTTTGTTACTCAGTTGAGCCTCATGATCTAGTCCCCTGGGTCTGCAAAACCCTAGAAAAATCAAAATTTTTCTTACAATTTTCCCTTACTTTCCCACTGCATTTTTTGTGGGCCTCTCCACACTCACCAGAGCAAACAATTCTATATTTTCGTGCCCCCTCTACTATGCAAAACGCGAAAATTAGTAATTTTCATGCCTGGGCGAACTAGTGGCCCATGAAAATTCTTTGTGAAAGTGATTTTTTGGTCTTTGTTTGCTTGATTTAATTTGGTTTCCGATTTGCTTCTTTAGTCTTTTGGTGTTGGCAGTGGTCAGACCACTATGATTTGTGTGATCACACTGCATTGCTTCCATTCCATTTCTTTTTGGAACTTGTTTACCCTTTGCTTGATTTTCAGAACTCCTTTTTAGACACCTTAAGCAAGTTGATAACTAGGTCACTTTTTTCAGTGTTTCCTACACATATATCATTAACTGCACTTGGTATGCAAATTCACCTTGATATCCATTAGCAATGCTACAAGTTTGTTTGGTTTTCTTCATTCATTTTTTAAGTTTGGATTTTATGAGATTATGTGACATAGTGAATTAGGTCATTTTACCTTCTCAACATATTTGCACAAATTGCTCATTTATGAACATTCAAGGTTGTTTTGTATTATGCATTTAAACCCTTGAATACAATATAGAGAAGCTCACATCATTTTGGAAAAACATCTTTACATCTCTTTCATAAAATTGCTATTGAAGAAATTTGTCAAAGCATTCTTTCTCTTTCATTGAAACAATCAAAGTTGTTTTTGCATATCAGAAGGCATCTCTATGCTTTTACTTGTCATGTACTTTGCTCATTAGAAGTAGATAAAGATTGTTGGATTCATCCACTTTGAAAGAGTGTTTTTATTTTGGCACGTAAAACGAAAAGTACAAATTGAGTGGTTTTTGAGAAAGTTTGCATTTGCATTTTTATTTTAGGATCAAAGAATTCTCTCCCTACAGTAGCTAGTTGTTCATTGAAAAGAAAAGTTTATTTGATTCATTTACATATGCATGTTTTGAGTCAATTCACAACATCATCCAGTTGCACTTCCGTTTACCTGACTGAGTAAGACAAACCATGAAAAATTATCTCCCTAACTTAACACATCTTAACCTCATTTGAGGATACAAAACGATTGATTATTTAGGTAGGACATTGGGGATAGGCATCCCAACAACTCCCCCTTGTCACTTCTCATCTGAAACATAGTGGTTTTCCTCTAGGGTACTAAAATACTCTATTACTTATTGACACGGTCATCGACTTGTTTGTTGAGAGGGTCTCCCATTCCACGGGGGTAAGTAGTAAGGACACGTTCCAGATGGACTTTGTGGAATGCCACACTCCACTTTGCACCTAAGGACATCTAGCCATTGTCTTCCTTGTATTTTTAGTATAGGCGATACAAGGCCTCAAAGGCAGAAGCTCTAGTATCCTTCTCGAATGTGACATGAAAGAGGTATCTTACTGACTTTTCTTCTATGGATCTTTTACCTAGGATCCCTTTCAGTAAAGGGATATCGTTCCACTTTGATCTCTCCTTTCATATTGTTTGACTTGGATTTCATCACCTTGTGAAGGATAAGATCTGTTGAGGTCTCCAGTCCCTCGTTAGAAAGTTTGCTTGCTATTTCACCTTTTAGAGGGTATTTTTCATTTTTTAATTTCTTCTTGTTGCCATTTTGGCCATTTTGTTGTAGCTCGCTTACTATGACACTGATCCCATTAAAGTTTTTGAGCTTGTTCTTTTGGCCTGCGTGCCTTTCTTTTCCTAGCCCCCCTTTGGCACACTTAATTGATTTAGGGTTTTTGAGTTCTTTTTCACGAGAGTTTCCCTAGGACACTTAATCTAGGTCCATGTTAGATAAACGGAAATCACATAGACAACAAGGGATGAGTCCCGAACTAGTACCTCGAACCACGCGCCCTTCAAGGTATTTTTTAAGGATTATAAAAGTATACTTAAGTATAGTATTCTAGGTGATTATTTTGTTGCAAAATATATATATATATAGATTGATAGGAAAATATTAAATTTGAAACATGCAATTTACTACCAAAACTTGTAAATTTTGGCGAATACTATGATAAAAAAACATATTTTATCTAAATATAGGCGATATTAGAGACTAAAAATGACAACATAGTGAATTTATTTTCTGAAAAAACACCCAAAAAATAGCCAATTGGAAAAATTTCACCCCTAAAAATTTCTCTGCCTCCCTCCCTCTTCATGCATACCTACCCACCCTACTAGTCGACCAGCTGGTCAGGGGAATGCTCCACGATATACTAGTAGGACACCACCAACTTCTACAATACCCCTAACTCATAGCACAGTTCTAGAAACCAGTATTGTTCTAGAACTTAATACGGTAACTGAGACTAGTGCAATACCAGAATCCACTATTTCCTATGAAGTCAGCAATGCAGTGGAAAATACTTTAGCCCTTGAAGTTGATGTCCCACCTCAAACCACTGTTATATCGGAGGTCATCACCCTTCTGGAGACTATCACTACTCCTTTTATGCCATCATCGTTTGATCTTCTTGAAGGATACGTTGAGATTATTGAAGACTCTGAACCTATAGCTACTAGGAAATTCCACTTAGTTACCGACTTTAGTCAACCTCCTCCACTATGGGGAACCCCACCTCTTATAACTTCTTCCCCAATCACACGTATCTACAAAATTGGATATTCTAGCAATCAATCATTCAGATTTCCTTCTCTCGACCTTCCTTTAGCCTTACTAGATATCATGACATCAATCCAGGCCGAAATGGCTAGCCTAGCCAACGAACAAGTGGAAACAAAAGCATTTAGACATGAAGCTGCTTAGATACTGGGTTCAACCTCGCAATACCCTCCACCACCTGCTTCCCAAGTAGCAATCTCTCGTGATTCCCCAACACCCCGATCTTCATACCGTGATACCACTTAAGGTGAATCATATGTTGGTCGGTCAGGAGCCACGGACAGGGCTCAACCTGAATTCTTCCTTGATATTTTGGGGACGGAAAACATTTATGATCCATCCTCCTCATTATGGAATAGAACTCTAGGCCAAGCCCTCGATGATTTTCACACTCTTTCCATACCTATGCAATTGATACCCAAAATTCCTCTTCGACCTTCCCCACATCTATTGCTAGAATACATTTTTGGTACTTCTTCGGGGAATACTCCTACTATGAGGACAAACCCTACTTTCTCACCATCATCTTTACCATATGGAACTAGGGTACCATCATCTTCACAAGTCGGCCCCACTCGTTCATCCACTCAACCTGCACAACCCAGTTCTTCTAGCATGACCATTGGAAGATCATCTATTCCTACTGTTCGAACACCTAATGTGACTCAAGGTCAATCTTTAGCCATAATTTACACTATTTCCATAGGACAACCGTTTATTGGGACCCCAAGTGGACCTAGTAACCAACCTCCTCCATCTGGATCATCTACCATGTGGGCACCACATACCTCACTTTTTGGAGGACAACCATCTGTTAGTGCCCCAAGCGGGACGGACCAACAACGTCCTCCATTAAAATCATCTACTCTATGGGGACAACACCATCAACTTGACGGTGGATACCCTTTTGGTAACACCCAAAGTTGGACCAACATACCCTTTCCTTCGTAAGGTCCAATTCCTTCTTGGGGGCCACAAGTCACACCTACTAGGGAGAATTCCATCTTTGTAGACTAGAATCCATTCAGGGGGAAAGCTAATCAATATCAATCCTTTGTTCCCGCTAATCTGAATTTTGGCATACCTTATTTAGGTACCTTAAACAATCAATGAAACCCATCTCCTCAAATCCTGTCTCTTAATTAGAGTGGAACAAACATTCCATGGGCCCCGTTCTTTCAGGCACCCCGCTCTGCTCATGTTATGGGAAACCCACCCAACCAAGGATTTTGAAACAACCCCTTGGCTCAAGAACCCCAAGTCTCTACACCATTTATTCCCACCAAACAGTATGTCCAGCAAACGGTATCCAACTCGATTCCGAATCAATTTATCAATACTATGGCTCTGAATCAACCACCGCTGAACTAGATGATCCCTAATTTTCAAAACTTTGAACAATACCCCGTGGGTAATATGTTTGGGTACAACAGGAATCAATATGCGGTGCAAGGACCGATAGGAATTCCAACACCCCATCAATACTACTCATTACCGCAACCCAGTCATTTCCATGAAGTGTATTCATTAGAATTAAGATCTAACTTGTATTTGAAGGTATTTGGAATATCGTTTGTTTTTCTTTTTTTGATCTTGACAGGTCAAACTTGAGAGCTTCAAGACTAAAGCTAGAAGTTGGACAAACGTCTGATTTAAGGTGAGAGAAATTCATCCTCCATTTTCAAGTAAGTTTAATCTTGATGTATGAGTTTGATTTAGGATTTCAAGGGTGCATTTGTTACGAGTTGTCTTAGGTTACTTTAGTTTAAGCTAAAAAAAACTCTTCTTCTCCATAGGAAGAAAGTTCTACCACAGAAGTAGATCTAGATGTTGTTCGATTAGATATATGTGGTATTTTTTTGGGAAGTCCTTATCTTTATTATAGGAAGGCTATCTTTTACAGGGAAGATAACATATATCAACTCACTAAATATGGAATTTAATATGTTGTTCGTGCACATCGCATGAAAACTAATCTTTCATTAGTTTCTGCAAGTCAAATCAACATATTAGTTAATGATAGTAAGGATTTTGTTATGATTTTTAAAGCAAAGGATGTTGGTCACAGTGAATATTTTAAGGGATTTGATCCAAGAATTAAGAAATATTTAACTAAAACTGTACCTGATTATGATGTCTTCTTTCAAGAACCTAAAGGATTGCCTCCAAAAAGAGAAATTCAACATGAGATTCTCTTACGACAGGATGCACCAATTCCTAACATTGGCATGTACATGTCTTCGTTAATTGAAAATATAGAGATAAAGAAAGAGGTTGAAGAATTGCTTGAAAGAGGGGACATTCGACCAAGTTCCTCTCCATGTGGTTCACTAATTGTTTTGGTTCCAAAGAAGGATGGAACATGGCGTATGTGTGTTGATTACAGGGCACTAAACAGAATCACAATTAAGAACAAGTATCCTCTTCCTCGGATTGATGGTATTTTGTATCAGCTTCAGAATGCAATTTATTTCACTAAGTTAGACTTAAGAAGTGGCTATGACCAAATTAGAATTCATGACAATGATATTTGGAAGACTGCTTTCAAAACTAAACAAGTATTTTATGAATGGATGGTAATTCCCTTTGGGCTTTGTAATGCACCCGCAACATTTATGAGGGTGATGAATGATGTGTTTAGGTGCTTCATCGATGACTTTTTCATAGCCTACTTAGATGATATTCTCATATTCAGTTTTATTTGGGACGAACATGTCAAGCATTTTAAGCAAGTTTTGATGTACTTGTAAGGGAACAGTTGTATTTAAAGATGTCTAAATGTGAATTTGGGAAGACATATTTACTATATCTAGGTTACATTGTAGGGGGTGGTGAATTGAGGATTGATCCCTCTAAAGTTGAATTCATTGTAAATTGGCCCAAGAAAAATAATGTAACCGAGGTAAGAATATTTTTGGGAGTTGCTCAATACTGGAGGAATTTTATTGCTAACTTCTCCTTCATAGATTCTCCATTGCATGACTTGACAGGTATGAATAGAGTATTTCAGTGGGAAGGAAAAGCACATAAGGCCTTCGACACTTTGAAAGAAAATATTAGTACAGCTCCAGTACTTTCAATGCCGGATCTACAACATCCATTTGAGATAGAGACTGATGCTAGTGGTTATGCCATGGGGGCGGTCTTAATGCAGCTTAAAAAACCAATATGCTATCATTTTGAAACCTTCTCTAAAGCAATAATTAACTCTACAACCTATGATAAAGAATTGTATGCATTAGTACAAAGTGTAAACAAGTGGAAACATTATCTAATGGGTAAAGAAACAATCATATATGCTGATCATCAACCACTTCAATATCTACAATCTCAAACTAAGCTACAACAATCAAGACATTTTAGTTGGATGGGTTTTCTACAACAATTTCATTTGATCATTAAGTATAAGAAAGGTATTCTGAATAAAGTTGTAGATATGCTATCAAGACCTCCAACAAATGCTTCTATAGTCATTCAACAAACTCCTTTGGTACATTCAAGTTATGTTGAACAATATACTAAGGATGAATATTACAAAGAAGTATATGAATCACTACAATGTTGCTCTCATTATGAAGAAATGAACTATCATATTCATGACAAATTGTTGTATCATCTAGGAAATATTTGTATTCCACAAAGTGAAAGAGTACATGTAATAAGGGAAGCACAAATTTCTCTCATTTAAGGGAACTTTGGTGTAGGAAAAACTGTAGCACAATTACAAAAAAATTTCTATTGGCCTCGAATGAATGAAACTGTGTCCAAGTATATAAAAGGTGTGTTATGTGTGCAACAAGTAATCCAAGTAATAGAAAGTTAGGCTTGTACACTCCACTTCATGTTCCTTCCCATCCATGGGAAAGTGTTTCGATGGACTTTGTAGGAGGGATTCCTATGTCTAGAAAAGGATATGACTACGTATATGATGTTGTGGATAGATTCAATAAAATGTGCATTCTAATGCTTTGTTAAAAGAAGATCATAGCTAAGATGACTGCTCATTTATTTTTCCATTATGTATGGGTTCATTTTCGACTTCCTACTTCTATTATTTCTTATTGACATTCCTGCTTTCTTGGGAAATTTTGGTCATATTTATGGGAACTCATGGATACAAAGTTAAAGAAAAGCACAACATTTCATCCACAAACTTATGGGAAAACATAAGTGGTCATTCAGATAGTAGTACATCTTCTTCGAGGGTATTGTGCCAAGCATCCAAAGCTGTGGGATGAATAGTTGTATTATGTTCAACATGCCTACAACAGAGCCATGCACTCTTCAACACAAAAGTCTCATTTTGAGAGATGTTTGTGTTACTTACCAAAGTATCCCTTAAACATTGTTTATGGGAAAGATCTAGTGGGATATGGAAAAGTTGATGCAGATAAAGAATTAAATTTTATTTAGTAGGTCCATTTAATACCTCAAGTAGTACAATCACAGTTGGAATCCAGTCAGGCCAAGCACAAAGAAAGGCATGATAAACATTGGGTGGATCATCACTTCCAGGTTCATGATCGAGTATGGCTTCGTATTAGCAAAGACCAACTCCAAGGTGAAGGTAGAAATTTGAAACCTATTAGGTATGGACCTTTCATTGAATTTTGGATCAAGTTGGTAATAATTCCTTTTGGTTACATTTGATTCCTTATATGAAAATGTATTCCGTTGTTAATGTGGAAAACTTGAAACTCTATGAGCCTCCTATGATTGTGGACCAATATGAATAGGTTCAAGTTCCTTCTATTGATGAGTTTTCTCCCAAATATCTCAATGCGCTTCAGGAAGATGTTATACTTGGAAAGAAGGTCAGGTCTACTTGAATCGATGACATGGATTTTTTTCATTTGGGGCTCAAAGGAACGCATCCAAGCAAGGAAAACTGGTCAGAGACCGGAAAGGTGAGGAAACTATACCCACACTTGTTTTCTGAATGATTTAATGATTTTGGCAGCCCAAAAGCTTCCCGGTGGGAAGGTTTGATCCAGGAGGATCATCTCATCATCGATCAGATTTAAGTCTTCAAAAAATAGTACAAAGGTTACCATGGTAAATAGATTTTTGACATGTTTATGTCGATGCTTGTTTCGTTCGAAATAGCCTCAAGATGAAGAAGTTGTCAGCAGTTGAAGTTTTGACAAGGATGGTTAAAAATGATAAAAGTGGTTAAAAAATGGTTAAGAAAGGATAAAAAAATGGTTTTGGAACCATGGGAATTGAACCCAAGACCTTAGCAAAGGCCACCATAAGCTCCATTGTTGGGTTATATAATTTTTTTGTAAAATCGGTTGGGGGGGCAAGGTAATAGCCCTTGACCCCATGCCAACACCGAGGTCCCCATTGCAAAGTATATAGTATAACCATATTATAATCCATATAGGAAACAAACCATATGATAACCATCACAATCAGTGGGCTATATCATAACCATATAGTTGGAACCCTGTCCAAATATATCAATGCGGAGCCACCAAACTATGTAAGAAACCATATCACAACATGGACCATAATATAAGGCCACCACGAACCATAATATAACCATAGCATATCGAAACTATATCAAATGTGCCATATTATAATGATTTCATAATGTGGTAAGATATTATACATACCATCATTCAAAAGAACGAGCAAGGAGGAGAGGCCTGCACCCCGTGACCTCTCCCCTGATAGTGCTATGCCTTACCACTTGGGCACCACCCCACCATTGAGTGCTAAGCGGCGCAAAATTATTAAAAGGTGCCAGCGCCCAAAAATTAAAAATAGAACCCCCAAATGCCGAGAAACAGTCAAGTTCGGGTTTGAACACAGCGCAGGATTGCACAGTTTACAATGCAGAGTGTAGGCACGATTCCCAAGGTGCAAAGGCCATTAATGGTTGTGGATCTCGAGGTGGAATCCATACACTGCCATTTTTATTTTGTCTTATTTGCAGGAATTTGATCTTGTTTTGCATGCCAAAGGAGGTCTCAAGCATATATGTGTTGGAATATTCTCACCATCAATTTTTATATTTGCATGCATGCATGCATTTTCCATGCATGCAATCATCTTGCATGCAAATGCATGCATCCAATCATCAGTATGGTAGTCTCCCAACACCTAGTCCCAATTTTTTCAGTGCCAGGAGCCTGTTTCTGCTCAGTTCTAGACCTCATAGCCATAGATTGTCCATTTTTTTCATCGCTGGAGTACAAGTACGCCCTCTTCCACCTATTTAGGAGATTATTCAGTTAGTTCCATGATTAGTGGATATGTTCCTTGATTTGAGGACTAATTACTAGCTTAACTAACTGAACCACTTAGATAGACCTCCAGAGAGACTAGATCAACTATACTGACTAATGACACTTCCTCATGTGCCGACATTGGAGTTTCCTTCCCTAGATTTGTGCCACATGCATGAGTTAGATTCAGTTAGACTCATTTGACTGATGTTTGAACACTTGTGACTACTATCACTGATTAGATGATGTCTCCAATGTCATCAAAGCAACACATTGAGGATAATTTGAATGGCCTTAGGAGGAATTCGAATTCATTTTATTGTATTCAGTTATTATTCACTATTCAGAGTGCTAGCTTACAGTTAATGTATGATACATCACTTTTTGCCATTTCTTGTGTATGAGTAATTATTGAATCAACATTTATTCTTCTTCTTTTTGCACTTCTTAAGTGATTTTTAGTGAGGTCTGCTACAACTGTATCATCCAACCTCTAAAATATTACATGGTATCAAAGCTGGAAGCAGGTATATGAATTGCAGTAGTTGCAACAATTCTTTGAGAAGATGTCTTTCATTGAGCACCAGAATCCTATGGATTTCCACAACAATTCCTGGTGCAATTGTATTGAATTAACCGGAGCAATCCAGTGAGGTCTATCCAAGAGTGAAGGATCAAGTCACATGTGCTCAGTGTCCTAAGGTACTGTTCAATTCGAATTGAGGTGGATCTCCATTTACAATTCTCATTTGTTTTGTAGGTTATCACCATCATTCGAATCCATCTTCAACAGATTTGATTCAACAACTACTATCGATCTCCATTATTTTTGCAGGTTATTCAAAGCTTTCTACAGTTGCAGCGGTTTCCTACCGTTACAGTAGTTTTGAAGTTTTCTACAGTTGCAGCAATTTCCTGCAGTTGCAGCAGTTTTGATGTCTTATGCAATTGTAGCATTTTTCTACAGTTGTAGCAGTAGATTCGAATTCTCTAACAAATTCCATGGATCTAAAAGCAGTTCCTTCTCTCTCTTCATAAAACTATGAATAATGGAAACCCAAGATGATAGCATACTTGAAGAGATATGGTCTCTTCGATATGTGTGTTTGTGTTAAGAGAGATTTTGGTTCTTATGAAGAGGAAGAAGATTGGCTAGATGATTGTGACAGAGTCTCAGCAGCAATATGTACTGCTATGCTTTACAATATGGAATACCTCATTGATCCTGCAGAACATCCAAGTGATAACTTGACAAGATTGGACAAATTATTTTGAAAGAAGGAAGAGGATGATGTTATCCATTTGGATAACAAGCTCAGTAGTACTGTCTTCATTGCTCTCTCTACTCATGATTCGGCCTCAATCATATCCCATGATGAGGTTGTTCAAGATGAAATCAAAATCCAAGAATGATATCAGGATCTACTATTGCAAAATGGTCCATCACCACTGATGAAGTTGATACATTTTCTCATTCAAATTCTGAGCAAGATATGTCAGCTACTACTCTAGAAGTTGAAGAGACTTTTGAAATCTCTACTTCCCATGAGATTGTTGATGTGCAAGATGATGATCTACTGAGTATTGTGGAGGTAAAATCAGATTTGCGAGGCAATGCATTCAACCTCCTTGATCAAATGCTTCCTATGGAATCCTATTTGGTCATTGGCACATGTTTTCATAGTTTTACCGAAGATGGGAGACACCATCATTTGCTTGGTTTCAAGTATCATGCATATCCTTGTGATTTTGGTTTTGATCTCACCCCTGTTGGTTGAAAGGAGATCATAAGAAGCCATCTATAAATTCTTGGATATGATTTGAAGTCCAAGCCACCACCATCATGTATTAGTTCATTTGGTTATGATCTCACCTATGTCGGTTCAAAGGAGATATCAAAGAACTACATACACATTCATCGAGTTGATTCTACCTCAGTTGGTTTGAATCACATGCTCCATAATGATATTCATATTTTTGAATTTGTTCCCACCATGCTTGGTAGGAAGAGCAAGTTCAGGGAGCCTCCAGATTCGCTTGCATCCATTGTGGAGAGCTCAAGCACATATTTTTGGAGCATGATACACTTCTTCCCAAGACAAAGAAAACTCTTTTTGAGCGAATGGTAGATCCAGATCCGTAAGAACCTAAATATCTAGCACCTATTAGTGAAGATGAGCGAATGGAAAACCAATATCCATATCTTGCACATGATGATCCTCCTCTTCCTAGATGGGAATCCACTACTCTTATATCTGTCGGAGATCTTGTGGGAGATCCACTTGATTCGAGGAGAACAAGATCTGATTTTCAGAATGGAAGGTTTCAACCTTCTCACATTATAGATCCATTTCTTGTCGATAGATCTTTCTTTGATGGAGAAGTGCACTTACCATTTGGGGTGAGTGATGTACATGATTGATTATCCTACCATACTCTATCCTGAGGGGGGATTTCTTCCCACTAGGTTTTCCCTCTTTCCTCACTTTATTTATTTAGATTGTTGTACGGGGTGACCTTTGGTCTTCGTTACCAGGGCCTTACCTTCAGTTCCTTAAGTTGTCCCTCATAGTTTGGCTTGCAGGGGGGTGTTGGAATATTCTCAGCATTATTTTTTATATTTTCATTCCTACATGCATTCTGCATGCATCCAGTCATTAGTATGGTAGTCTCCCAGCACCTAGTCCCCAGTTTTTCAGCCCCCAGAGCTTGTTTCTGCTTAGTTCTATCCCTCCTGTCCACATATGCGCCCTTATTTTCGTCACTGGAACACAAGTACGCCCTCTTCCATGTATTTAGGATATTCTTCAATTAGTTCCATGATTGGTGGATCTCTTCCTTGATTTGAGGATTGATTACTAGTCTAACTGACTGAACCACTTAGATAGACCTCCAGAGAGACTAGATCAGCTATATTGACTATTGGAAACTCCTCATGCACTCACATTGTATTCTCCTTACCTATATGTGTGCCACATGCACCAGTTAGACTCAGTTAGACTCATTTGACTAATGTTTGACCACTTGTGACTAATATAACTAATTGGATGATGTCTCCAATGTCATCAAAAGAACACATTAAGGAGAATTCGAATGACCTTAGGAGGAATTTAAATTCATTTGATTGTATTAATTTATTATTCACTATTCAGAGTGCCAGCCTACAGCTGATGTATGATACAACCGTTTTTCCATTTCTTGTGTATTAGTGATTATTGAATCAACATTTCTTCTTCTTCTTTCTACACTTCTTGAGTGATTTTTAGTGAGGTCTGCTACAGTTGTGTGATCCAACCTCCAAAATATTACAATATGGTCAACTTTATACTCAGCTTTTCTCAAAATTTCAAGATGAATGCAGTGGTGCAGTTTGTTTCTAAATCTGACAGACAGAACTCAGAAGTGTTTCCAAAACACTCAATTTGTAACCTTTGAAGACTTAATAAGATCGGCCTTCCCATTGGAAGCTTCCCAGAGATGTAGCCCAAGAAGCGTGAACTCCGTTATCAGCTCTTGTCTTCGTTTTCTTGTTTACATCTCTCTTTTATTTGCTTATGTGTTGTATTAAAAGCATTTAAAATTCATCTTTTAAGCCATTTTTATGAATGTTAAATGCAAATTTCACATGCAAGTTTTTGGTTAAAAAGATCTTCAAAATTTTAG
Source organism: Larix kaempferi (assembly GCA_027924585.1). Classification (NCBI taxonomy): domain Eukaryota; kingdom Viridiplantae; phylum Streptophyta; class Pinopsida; order Pinales; family Pinaceae; genus Larix; species Larix kaempferi. The sequence continues at coordinate 21,605,976 of BSBM01000114.1, forward strand.
ATCATAGACATTATAAATTTTAAACTCAATAGACTTGTTTGATTGGAACAATATCATTTCAAGATTAATTGTGGTTGCTTGTTTATGGGATATTGTATTATTTATTAAATTTATCAAACCCATTTGAATATAAATTTGAAGATTACAAAATTATATCATGCCATCCCAAAAATACACATATAGAGACATATGACTAGTCCCTCGAATAAAGAATTGGAATACCACTATTCAATGACCATTTTAATGAAGTTGTAATACCACTATTTAAGTCTAGCATTTCAATATCTTAATCGGGTTGAAATCTATACATAGTTGATCTACTTTATTTTAATAGGGGACAAAGTTTTTTTTTGCATTGCCTATAATCAAATAATGGAAATATCTTTGTTGGGCAATGTAATGACACCAAAAAACGCTCATAATTTTTTTGTATCCTAGTTAGAAGACATTACTAGACTACTAAAATTACTATGTTCATAATTATAATCATAAAGCTTGATGTATATTTAAAGATAGTCATAATAGCTTATGACAAAATCCTTGTGTGTTAGTTCCATTATTTGTGCGTCTTTACCGATCTTTATTTATCGCTTATCCAACTTATCAACATATTTTTCTTCTCTATTTGTTTGTATTTAATGCACATAATTACATGTCATTGTTTATCTTCCTTTTTTGTTTGTATACAGTACATATAGATATGTAGGATCCATCCACACTTAATGTCAAGACTTGAAAACAAATAATACAAAGCTGTAATAATATCCACACACTATTTCAAAAGACAATTTATTTGTTAATGATCTACTCATTGTCTACTTGTATAACAAATTATCTAAAAAATGGTTTTTTTATAAATCTTATTGGATCTTACTCCTTGTTTATCATTACAAACATCATATACCTTCAATCCTATTATACCTTAGTCAACAATTATATGAACATTCCTTTGTTTACAGGCTTGTTAATCATATCTCACTGTTTAACCATATCAACAACATTTAATTGTATAACTCCTACTAGCATGAATCATATAGGTTTTATACATTATTATAGTGTATTGGATATAAACTTTTGTTTTCATTTCTCATTGTGGGAATAACCTTTAAAATCTCTCCCTATACACATGAGATGATTTAAATATATAGTTGGGCGATTTGATTACATGTTAGTCTTGCCTATACATTCCCTTGGTTAATTTTTATTTACATTTAATGTTGGCCTAGACTTGGAGGGTGTGGCTCATGATCATAGCTTACTAGCGTGGACTAAAATGCTCTTAATTTGTTAAGTGACCAATAAAGTCTTCAACGTTGATGTGGGGTTTTTCATATATTCTTATCATTAAAATTTACACCTACTCTGAGGTGCAACCAAATACATATTTTAACAAAATTTTACACCATATTAAAGCCATCGTAGATCCATGACTTAACTGGCATTAAATGGAGCAGGTGGCCTACTTAGTACGTAGGCCTCCAGCTAGGCATTCGATTTTCTATCACATTTACTACTATGTACTCCCATACCTTATTTATACAAAACATGTAGCATTTGGGACTCGACTTGGCCATTTTCGCTTGAGGGTTTGAAGAGAGAGGATTTGTCCTTCTCTAGAGCATTCCATTTTTTGGTTTGCCCCATTTTGGGTTTGATGGCCTCTTGGACACTCAGAACTTCATTCCTTGATTCCCTATTATTGCTTATTCTCTTTCCTTATGAATGGGTGGTGACTGGAGGTGATGCTCAACGTTTCAATATTGTAAGAGTTAGAACATTCGATTCATTCCATCCTGTCCAGCTCTGGTTCAATTTCCAGGTATATATATGTCCATTATTTATTATAATATTTGTTATTGTTAATATTTCTCTTCTACATATATTTTGTATCTTAACGTATCTTGGCATACTTTGTTTTCATGTAAAACTATTCTAAAAGTCTTGATCATGCTCTCAAATAATATCTTAGGTAATTGTTTAATGTGTATACAAATCTCTATTTGTAAGTTAATAAATACTTATTATTTATTGCAAGGTAATGTAAGTGGTTTCCTATGCAACGTTAATGATAGGTACTTGGTCGAATTGGACGCAGCCATGACCTCTAGTAAGCCTTGCACCTGGTATGCACAACCATGGGCAAACTCAAGCCATCTCTCGCTCACCCATCTTTGGGGCATGGGTTAATCACTACGATTTAGAGGTTAAGTGTGATTTTTTATTTGGTCTTGGTACTATGGGTTTGATTAAGGCTCTATGTAGCCTAGCAATGTATGGGCAATGTAATTTTGGCTTAGGGTTAAAATGTATGGGAATTTAGAATTCTTACAAGCTTAAATCCTTTGTTTTCCTAGCCATGTATGAAATGCTAAACGTTGACTATCAAATAGAAAATACGAGAATTCTGCCTTTACTTGATTTATGCCTTTTCTTTTTTTATTTACTTTCTGACTTATAAAGGCTTGTTTTAAATACAATTCCCATCTTGTGAAGTGAATGTTTATAGATGTAAAGAAGGCTACTTCGTTTGAATCGAACTTGGGTCATTATTAATGCCTTTTTCTTTCGTTCCAATATAAGTGATTTAATAATTGGTTTCTTAAACTTAGATCACTCGAAGAGAGTTTGTTTATTATATGTATAATGGACATATTTGATTCGATAAACAATGTGTTTTATTAAGTAGACAAAGTATGCTTGAGCAGCATGACCCCTAGGTTATGTTGCATAGCCCAACCTCCACTTTGATTGTGTATTCATTTTTATCATGATTTTGTTTGTTAATTAGTTTTGGGAGAAATCCACAGACTCAAGTCTCAGCTCAATTTTCCATAACTTTTATAGCATGATTTGCCACAACTTATGCAGTATGCCTTGATTCCTTCCATGTCCCTTTGTAGACTCATATCATACCTCTTGCTCTGAGAAACCACTAAATAGCACATTTTTGTTGATATGCGTGACCTACCAGCACTACAACCTACATATACGCATGTTGCTCCCGCGTGAATCAGGTTTCATGCTCGAAATTAAAAATAGTTCAGTTTTTTCTTAAGTAGAGACCATATTGATCCTTGGCCTTCCATATGTTGGAAAATGCTCCGATTCGACCCTCCACCTCCTTTGAGGGATCTATATGGAGCCATTGTGGAGCATTTGAGGGACAAGAAATTAGAGAGAAAGGAAACTTTGAAGAAATGTTTCCCAATTGCCACTGCCTTGAATCTACATCCCTTTTCCTTTGTTGCTTGAACTCTTTATGTTCATCTCCCAAGCTCTTCCATATCTTGTGAAGGAGGAACCCAATTACTTATTGAAATTTTGAGCTTTCCTTTAGATGGAGGGTTGAAGTGGTGGAGGCCTAGGTGGAGGAACTTAATTTATTGATTTCGACGAGTTTACTACAGAAGGTTGCCACTATGTATTTATGTTCATTTCATTAATGGAAATACTATTTTCTCATCCAATACATGTTGCAAATGTTTATGTTATTTTCCTTGGGTATATTTGTTGAATCTGTTGATGGATTATGCTATTTTTTATGCTAACAATTTATATCTATATTGCATATGCTGGTATATATTTTTTGTTGAGGACAAGTTGCAGGTAAGGAGCATAGGATTGCAAGATCAATGGTGGTATTATTTGAACAGCCGGTTGCGATAAGAGTTATCTATTTTGTTGTTGGCATTTAACATTTATATAGAATACTCGAGAATTGAATTTATTTCTTGGTTCAATCTGTCTGTTTTGGTCTACCCCATCCCATATGAATCTTTCTCCATAACAAAATTGACGACCATACTAGGGAACCTCTGCTTGGGGTCTTTTCGGCTGATTTTTCCTTCTTATTGCTCTCTATTTTTCTGAGTTTCTATGTTTCTAATAGCTTGGAAGTCTGTACCTTGATTATATATTGAGGAATTTGGCTTCATTCTTAATTTTTTGAGTGTTTTTCTCCATCCACGCGGGTTGGCTTAGCCCTACCTACGTATCCACGCGATCTGTCAGTGTCTTTCTTGCATACACATGTTTTTTTTGTCATATAGTCACGTGCATATCACTTTTAATCCAATATATTGAGTTATGTTTTTACTGGGTGAATTATGAGTGTTGTTGAGTCTTCTTGGGTCTTTGTGTCATCTGTTTGTTTCCTTTATAGTGACTAGAATTTCTCCTTTTATTTTTTTATAATTACATTGGTTTTTGTCATTTTTCTTCATTAGATAGATTTTGGCTTGTTTTAGTCATGCTTCTTGGTGTCTTGCTTGGTTAAGATTATTATACTTGCTGAATAATATGAGAAGTTCATGGTTCAATATTGCATTTCCATTCACATATTTTGAAAATACAAAAATACTTGCATTTTCATGCTCATAAGCACTTGCATTTTTATTTGGAGCTCCATTAGTCTTGGAATTTTAGGAAAGATTTCATTGGCATTAGAAATTGAAAGAGATCTTAATTGTGCAATTTCATTTAGTGGCATGCAAATTTCTTTTGAAAAACAAGCCTAGCACTTAACAATGTTTTTATGTATGATTCTTTACTTTTACTGAGTCACAACATCATTACTTGCACGACCATATCCCCTTGAGTAAGCACATCCAACTAAATTTAATGCTTAATTTAAAATTGATTGGAAGCATTTGTATTTTATAGGGTGCACCAACAAGTATAGGTTTTAGAGTCTTGGAATATGATTGTGTGACTAAATTTCTCCAAGACTATGAAACTAAACATTAGGTGACTTTTGAGGGAGTGATGAAACCCATGGTATAATTGGTGTTTTCAGGAATCTCTCCTTACACACAAGTCAAGCAACAGGTGACGTGAAAGTTGGTTGAGGATATACTCAGCCCTCTACTACCTCCCTGGAATTGGAGATATATCTCGGGTTTATTTGTATCTGGGGGTTCTTGAATCATATAAGTGATTCTTGAGCTTCGATCTTTGCTACCCTTCCCGTACAATGGATACATCCAACGACTATTCGCCTAAGCATTGGTTATATGTGGTGACCATAGTTTCTTATCCTAGTTACTACAGAGGGTACTTGCAGGGGTTATTTTGTGAGTATCTTTGTTGTGCAGGAAAAATACCTTATAGTGAGGAGAAGAAACTACCAACTTGGGTGGGGTGACAGGTAAATACATTCATTGTATTGCATTTAGTTACTACAAATCGAAAGAGATCGAGATATCGAACAAAATACCTTTTTATCGACGTCTGGTCCTAGCTTTCGCTTGATCTTCTGCTATGATGAACCTGCAACACAAAGTAAACCTTCCTCAGGGTATCTTGACTGTAATAAATATGATGAAAGAAGAAACAACTTAACATCAAATAAAATCAGACATTAAACCAAATGGACATTCAATCCAATAGACATTCAATTTGGGATGGGAAGGGTATTTATACCTTTTATTGTCAAAGAAATGTAGAAAAGTATAGATATACCTGATCTGTCCAGACACTTCTGCAACTGAGTCCTGGGCTACTGCACTTCACAATGACTTGGGAATTCCTCCAATGTAATAGTAGTTAAAGCAATCCTTCTAGGTCCCTCTCTCATGGAACCTCCTTGTATTTATGGGAGAAGGTAGGCAGTTGTAATCGAGAGGTGGTTGAATTGGGACGTTGGGGAAGTTGCAGAACCAACTTCAACAAATCCCAATTTGTAATCTTAATATATTTTTTGACTTCATCTTAATATGTGTGCGGGTTTTGTACAACAAGAGTAGAGCACAGCATGCAACTTTTGTGCTTTATAACAAGCGTTTGCAACATTTTTAAGGTGTGCACTGGTTGTCCTTGAGCAAAGCAACGTTTAGAATGCTGGTTCACTGTGCCAATAGTAGCTTACATGTTGTGAAATTAGTAGAAACAGTAACATTTCCAGCTGAAGAGTGTAGTTCCAGCAATAACTCATCTAGGTCAACCTAGCTCTTCCCTCCATAGTGTCATTTTGTCTGATCGACAAAGCAATGTGATCATGGACGGAGAAGTGCATATTTGACCTATAACAGATGCCCCCTAATGTGTGAGGTGAGAGGAAAATGATGGCCAAAATACATTATAATTCCAAGTTAGAGGAGGAGCAAGAAACCGCAAAACCAAGTCACAAAAGTACCTGAAACAATGATCAAGGTCAACGAGCAATTACAATATTGACATCATATAGATGTGTAGCATGATACAACATGATATCCGATACATAACTAGGATATGTATATATAGCATGGCCATTGAAATACAAGCATGGATCCATGTCAAAATGAAAGATCATAGCCATAACAACAAACTAGATCTATGTCTCATGAAGAGCCAAAATGAGTGAGGTTCAGTCTTGTGTAGCTTGGGTGATAATATAAATAAGGTGATGCTATCAGGGTCCCAAGGTCTTCATCCAAGCAACCCAAGGTACAAACCCTAACCATGTGAATAAATGAGCTGTGGTAGAACATGGGGGATATTGTTTGATTACCAGTCATTGATGTATACTGTTAACAAACGTGAGGACTTCCATCGATAATGATAATGGGGTCCAAAGTACCTAGTACGTTCCAACAAGTGTGAATAAGTGGACTTGAAGTCGAAGACCTAAGGAACCTGTCAAATAAGGGACATTGATGTATTCCCATTATTCAATATTGACGGTAACTACCACTGATGAATGCAATCCCCAAGGTACTAACCAAAACTCTAAACTTCATTCCCAGAGCATAATGAGTTTAAGACGATGGGAAGAAGTCCACTTGAAGGGAGGCCTTGATGCATCCTCCATCATCCAACACGAGGAACACTCAAAATGTATGAGCTGATGTGGAGTAGGACATGTAACAAGATGAAACAAATTGACACCAGGATGGCCAACACATGAAGTCAAGGTTAACTACAAAATGGTCGACACAGGTTGTATCCTTGAACAGTGAGCACGACACAAAGTGACTTAGGCAGTTTTCAACATGAAGGGGAAGTGATGTAATCCTGCAATGTAAGAGACATTGAAAGACCCTCCATATGATTGGAAGAATAACCAATTGGGGGAATAATACTTAGAGATCAGGTTCACCCTAAGGTCAAAAAATAAAACCCAACTGAAATGAAAGACTCAAGTAGGTGTTATGTTCAAGGACATGAGTGAATTAACTTCCTTTGAAACTGAAAAGATGTGAGATACACTTCTCATCCCTTATTCTTTTCGGTAAAAGAATGTCCTTCTTATTGTTTTAATGAGTCCAATAAACAAAACTTAATAAGTCCAACCATGTAAAAGTTTAACAAGCTCATGGGAGGAAGACTCGGGACATTCTTCATTTTTTACAGAGTTCGAAGAAGAGATAGAAGAATACTCTATAATACTGATCTTTGGATTTTAATACCGAGCCGAGATCTGTTCTTGCTCATCGGTGTTTTCAATTTTAAGGAATATGAAAAACTTAAACAATAACTCCATACACCTACCTGTGGATTTTAGTATCGAGCCCGGGTTGGTATATGCTTGTCGGTTTTTTTCCTATTTATAGAGTCTAAAAAACTTAAACAATCCTCTATACACCCTCTCGTGGATTTCACATCGATCCTGAGTAGGTGAATGCTCGCTTGGTGTTTTCATGTTTCGAGAGCGTGAAAACCCTAAAGAACGCTCCAAAAGTCCTTTTTCGTAGAGTTAGTCTCCTCCCCCGAATAAGTCTAAAACATTGAGAGAAGAACTCTTCTAGCCACGTATGACTAGAGTATTCCTTCTTTGTAAGTAATCCACAAAAGTCTGGAAAAGCGTTAAACTTATACTTAAGCAAATGTTCCTTCAATTCCTTTAACGAGTCTGAAGAGAATAAGCAAACTCGACAATCTTGTTTGTTTTTTAAAAGTCAAGCAAGAGCTTAAAAATGACTTTATAAAAATCTTTTTCATAAAGGTTTAATGAGCCCGAAAAAGTAAACTCGTGACCTCCTTACTGTTTTTAACGAGCTCAAAGGAGAGCTGGAAAAATGCTTGTAACTTCCCTACTGTTTTTAACGAGTTCGAAGTGAAGGTGAAGAATGCTCATAGCCTCCTTACTGTTTTTAACTAGATCGAAGTGAAGGTGGAAGAATGCTCGTAGGTGGATCAATATCCAAATGAATGGAAGACTGCATTATAGACTCTAGGAAAACATCATCAGAGGAAAGTATATTATCCCAGATGGAACACATATCTAAACATTCAGATGGAGTCATCACCTGGTCAATTGCCGGGACCCAGTCCCTAGAAGGTAAGCATGAATTCAGAGGCTTCCTCTCAGTAGCAATTGGACTCAAGGAACAATATGCCACATAATTTGACTATGACATGGTAGTGCCTACTGACGAGGGATATACTTGGTCTATAGCTGGGTAATAAGAGGGATCAACAAATGTAAGCTGATCGATAGTGACAATGCTTTCATTGTGAGGAAAATGCATCACACGAAAGAGCGTAGACACCACAGCTTCCATAACATATACGTAATCACACCCTAGGATCATATCAAAGTCCACAAGGTCCTTTAAAACCATAAAATCAACTAAGATTGTTTTTTCACCCAAAGTAACGAGTACTTGAGGGAGGAATCCCAACGGTTCACTAGGTCTTTTACCGAAAGTCAACGGCCAATTAACAGCTGTAATAAGGTTAGGGAAACCTAAATCTCTCCAAGCATAAGGGGATAAGATACTAACATAGGATCCTTCATCTGCAATACATCGATGAACCACATGGTTTCCAATATCAACCTTTACCTAAAAAGGTGTTGCAGAAGGAAGGCGAGGCCCAGTTAGACTATTCCAATCAAACAAAATGATCAAAAAGTTTGGTAGGGGTTCATTCAGCACATATGAAGTGCCCCCCATTTCAGAAACATCAGAACTAGTAATGTAGAAGACTTTAGGGACAAGTGCATCAGTCTCTGAAGGACTTATGGGATCATTCGAAGATTGCATCGATTCGATCACTGCACTCTCCGAAGGAAGAGTGGGGTTTACCAAAGATTGCATCGGTTCAACCACTTCATCAACCAAAGTTTGATCAGGCTGTTGGGAATCTATAGACAATTCAGGAGCATAGGATCCTTTAAACATGGACCACACTCTCTGCACCTCTGAAATAGCAGGGCACAGGTGAGTAAGGTGATCTCCCTTGCAAAGTCTACAAGGTAACTTTGGCTTGCGTCCTATAAACCGAGACTCCTTTATAGAAACAGTACGCTCAGCATGACTAGCATTGGTTGACAGCTTGCCCCCAACATGACTTGCAATGGTTGGTTGCTCAAAAGCAGAAGACTTTTGAACTACAGACCACACTCTTTGCACTTATGGAAGTACAAGGCACAAACAGGTCAGATGGTCTCCCTCGCAAAACTTACAAGGAAACTTAAGCTTCTGTTTATTAGGTTTGTCGACAATGTCAACTTTTTCAGCATGACTTATAGTGGTTGATTCAGTGTCTCCAGTATGAATCATAGTAACTGGTGACTTGTCATTAATATGGCCAGTAGTGATCAATGACATGTACTCAACTGAGCAACAGTGGTTGAAGACATGCTTTCAGTGAATGAAATTTTTCTCCCACCATGAACTCCAGAGGCTGGGTAGGTGCCCCCAGCATGACCTTCAAAGGCTGGGTGGGTGCCCTTAGCATGACTTCCAGAGGCCGGGTGCGTGGTTTTAGTATGATTTATAGTGACTGAGTGAGATCTCCCAACATTACACCGAGAGGTTGGGTAGCTTCCCCCAGCATGACTTCCAGAGGCTGGGTGTCTACCCCCTTGCTTTGCCATCTTCTTCCTATTCTTTCTCCATCTATTCCTTTTAGACTGTTGTTTACTAGTATTACTACTTTCACCACATGAGGTAGAAGGAGGGGGAGAAGATGTTACTGGAGAAGTAGGCATAGGGTTTTGATGCTCTTGATGTGAATTGCTTACTTGAGAAGCATCAGGAGCATGTAGGGCATTCAGAGTGGAAAAAAACCAAACTGATATCCCTATAGTGAATCCTAGAATATTCAAGGTAGCCATTAAGGGATTACCAATGTTCCCAATGAATGGAAAGGAACAAGGAGCCCCTTTAACATGGTTCCCTTGATTGGTGCTCACTGGGATGTTATCCATGGTTTCTGACTCAACGGACAAGAAATCTCTAAGACCAACTAAAAGCAAGCGGCACAAAGAGCACACCACTAAAAATGTCATAAGGTGATCAAGACCAAGCAAACAAAGATGATACTCTCAGAAGTCATTCTAGGGTGGTGAGGGCCCAAAACAAACCAATAGAGTATAGACGGTCAGTTACATGGAATCCAATGGAGGTCCTCTGGGTGCAAGCATTTGAATCACCAAACCACCCTCACAGGATTACTGCCAAAGGGTTATCTTCCATGTCTGTCCAAGGTGAAGTGGAAATAGCCTTCCACTCTACCTATGAAGAATCCTAGATTGTCAAGATACTAAGGCTACCATAAGTACGAAAATTCTTGGGGGGAAATCATCGGTCTAGTTGTAATGCATGGGCAAGGTAACAAATCCCGGAGTCCAAAAGGATCCACGTACACGAGACAACTCTGGTTTATGCTCGAAAGGAACGTGAGGGGTTATCCTCAGCGATTCCAGTTTCACACGACCTCGTTCATAGCTCTGGTTTTAGTGGAGTTTCCCAAGAGATTTTGATACAAATCGATTTCCCTATAGAATGTCACTACGATTATTGAGTAATGAAAAACAATTCTGGATAGTTTAAGTGTGTTCTAATCCGAAACCCTAGCCTAAGCTAGTTGGTGTAGTGACAACCCTAAAAGGAAACAGTTGCTAGTAAATTTTATTAAGTATTCTTTTTAAAGGTTGTTTTTACTCAAGGGTTGTAGTGAAGTGTGTGGCCTGGTTGTGACTGAAATGGAGAGTGCATAAAAGTAAACAACTTTCACCAAAATATTTTGTTTATATACCTTTCAAAACTAAAGATAAGCAAACCTAAGAATATTTTTTATTTTTCTTTTAAATTTTCAAAGCAAGACAAATTACGCTACCTTGAAAAGAAATGATAAATGTTATAGTTATGCTACCAATTTTCAATATTTATCTTTTTTCTCTTTTTCAAAGAAACTGAATCAGAAAACAAAACAAGTAAGATCTAACACCCGTGTAGGTAAAGATAAGAGAGTAATGGCTCAAAACAATCAAATCAAAAAAGACTTGAGAAAGACTAACCTACCAAGTTGTTTCAAAGGAAAAACGCTAAGCTTGGAACAAAGTGTAAAATAAGAAAGGAAAAGAGATGCCCAAACGGGAAGACAAATGTTGATGTATATGTAACTTCGGAATGTATTTCACCCATGTATATTGTACTCCTATAGAGATGTTATTATTCCTCTATAAGGAAGTGTCGTCATTTGTATTGACAAGTGTCGCAAGTGTCGTAACTTACAATGATGGGTTATTAGACCACCAAGTGTGGGTTCGGCCCTGATTAGTTTAACTATGGCTTATTAGACTAAGTTAGACAAGTCGGCCCTGCTAGCTCATTTGGCAGGACAAGTCATGTATAAATAGAGATCGGGAGATCTCTACTTTGATCATCTCATTATTCACTCCTACATCACTTGGAAAGTGGCGCACTAGTTGAGGAGGAGGAGTAGCTGCTAGTAGAAGACTATCTCTTGTACATTGGTTGTATCATTGCTCTTTCTATCTTTGAGGAAGTTGTGGGTTTTTTCACCTTTATGGTTTTCCCTAGTGAAACTCTATGTTTCTATTGTCTCATGTGATTGCTTGGTGTGATTGATATGCATTAATATACTCGATATGATGTATATGTTATTCTCTCAGTAAAGATCCTAGAGTATGTTGAATTAATGCTCAAAATTAACATGGTATCAAAGCTAACCTGAGAGGAAGACATTGTGCAGTGGCAGAAACTAGGGTTTCTTGTTTATTGGGTTTCTCTCCAAAGATTTTAGAAAAGAGGCAAGGTAGATTGACTCTAATGATCAAGGAGAATCTTTTTGTCCAATCAGAATTCAATTTTGGGCACTTTTATTTTTGGCCCTAACAATTAGGGTTTCCACAAAAATAGGAATTTATGAAATCTAAGGACATAGCTGGATACTCCTTGGAAAAATCAAAGTTTAGAGCTTTGGATCGAGATTTTTGGTTGGGTGAATCTCCGGGAAACTCAAACCCTAATTCAAAGTCCTCCTTAGTGAATCTGGGAAGACTAAAAGGCATTTCTATAGGGTGAAACTTTGCAGATTTCAAATGCTGAATATACCAGGCTGATAAGCTCATTAAGGAGCATCTTTCTATCCTTTCAGAAAGTTGAAATTCACATTTTGAATTTTTAGGTTTTCTCTAACAAACCCTAATCTAGCACCAAATCCAGATTTCTGTAAATCAAGTGGTAAGACCTAAATATTTTCTAATTCCATTTGAAGTACTCTTTAAGATGTATCACCACACCAAGCTTGAGGATAAGCTTGAAGGATTTGATAACTTCTGAGCATGGAAGTATAAGATTGGGTTAATCCTGGAAGAAAATGAATTGGACACCTACATAAGTTCTTAGGTCCCTGTCTCAGAGGAAGAAGAGGCTAAGGCCTTGCATAAGAAGAACTTGGTCAAGGCAAAGATGATCATTGCTGATTCTATCAAAGACCATTTCATACCACATGTGTCATCTCTAAAGACACCTAAGGAGATGTTTTATTCCCTCACCAAGCTATTTGAAGGGAAGAACATAAATCGAAAGATGACTTTGCGGAATAAATTGAAAGGGGTAAAGCTTCAGAATGGAGAGACCATTCAATCTTATTTCTTTAAGGTCTCTAAGATCAAGGAAGAACTTGAAGCTGTGGATGAAGTAGTGGACAATGGTGAAGTTGTCATGACCACGTTGAATGGCCTACCTAGGTCATGGGACTCGTTCATCCAAGGAATTTTTGCAAGGAGGAAGTTGATCTCATTTAGTAGACTATGGGAGGAATGTTCACAAGAAGAAGCAAGGCTTGTCGCCCGAGAAGAAAAAATGGGGAATAAAGATCAAGCCCTCACAACACACACTAAGGGAAGCAAGTTTAAGAGGGAGAGACCACATAACAAGAATCATTCTCACTCTCATCACAAGAAGAAAAATCTATCTCATCTTCGATGTTTTGATTGCAATGAATTAGGACACTTTGCTTCAAATTGTCCCAAGAAGAGGAAAGATAACAACAACAAATTGAACAAGAAGAAGAGGTTTCATGCTCATGCTGCTGAGGATGATGAACCTCCCACGAAAAAGGCTAGGGCAGAAAGTGATACTTCATCAAGTGAAGATGAATATGTTCTAATATCTGCTCTCACAGGAACTCTCTATCATGGATGTAATGATTGGCTTATTGATAGTGGTGCTTCCAAACACATGACTGGGTTTAAAGAATCTTTTGTAAATCTATCTAAACATGAGCCACCCCATAAAGTGAAACTTGGGGATGACTATCAATATCCTATCAAGGGAAGTGGTGAAGCCTCCTACAACCTAGACTCTGGGAAGTCCTTGAATATGAAAGATGTTCTATATGTACCTGGGCTCAAAAAGAACCTACTCTCCATATCTGCATTGGATGCAAAAGGAATGAGGGTTGCATTTGTAGATGGCCAAGTCCTAATGTGGCCAAAGGGTAAAACTATAGATGATTCAATAGTGATTGGAGAGAAAGAGGGAGGATTGTACAAATTGAAGGGACAACCTGAACATGCCATGGTACATGAATCCATGGAGCCAAGTGAACTTTGTCATAGAAGGCTTGCACATGTGCACTATAGAGCACTACCAATTGAAAACAAAGCTGTAGAAGTTCTTCTTGAAATCAAGACAAAGCATGAAGGTGTTTGAAAATGATGTACAAAAGAAAATAACATTAAGAAGGATTTTCCAAGCAGTGAAAGCAAATCAAAAGGAATCTTGGAGATTATCTACTCTGATGTATGTGAACCGATGTCATCCAGTTCTCTGAGTGGGCATGTATACTATGTCTATTTCATTGATGATTTCTCTAGGAAGACTTGGGTTTATTTCTTGAAGAACAAAGATGAAGTATTTGATAAGTTCAAGGAATTCAAAGCCTTGATGGAAAATCAAACTGATAAGAGGATCAAGACCTTTAGATCAGACAATGGCGGTGAATTCACTTCAGATGATTTCAAGAATCTATGTAGCGATTCAGGGATTAAGAGGGAGTTGACTGCTCCCTACTGTTGAGATATTGTAACTTCAAAGAATATTATATTTGTACTTTATTATCCTGTAGATGTTTCATTCCTCCTTGAAGATCTTATTGTATATCCGGAGATGTTTATTCCTTCGTCGGAATGTGGTAACTTTGGTTATTAGACTTCCCTAGTGGGGGTCGGCCCTGTATGTGTTATGTGGGTCAAAGGACTATTAGAACACCCTAGAGGGGTCGGCCCAGTCAGTTGTAGTGGGGTATTTAACCCATTGGTTAAATACGAGCCTACATGATTTGTGTAAAAGACAAGTCGGAGTAGTGTATAAATAGAGGAGGTGTATTCCTCATTTCACACACACTCACTCACTTGACAGTGGCGCACTTGTGGAGGAGAGGTCTACTATGGAGAAGGAGGAGCTTATGCTCAGGGTTACATCATTGTATATTTCTGGTCATCTATATTGAGGAAGCTTTGCTGGGTTTTCTACCCCATGAGGGTTCCCAGGATAAATTTGTGTCTCTTGTGTTTATGCTATGCTTGTTGTTTCTTCAGTGATCTTGTATATGTTATTATTGTGAAATGGAATTCAATGCTTCTATTTTCTGTCTTAGCATATTAAATTTTTAACATGGTATCAGAGCTAACCTAAAGGAAGGCAATGTATGGCACTTACGACAATTGCTTTACTTACGACAATTTGAAGGTTAGGGTTTTATATAGCAAAAACCAGTCATCGTGGAACTTTCACCATAAATCCATTTGGGCAAAGGTTTAGGATCTGAACCCTTTTCGGGTCGTACATAACATCTCCAGGTATCTTGTGTCCAAAGGGCACCATTAGATTCGTTATACTTTGTAAGTTATGATCAGTACAAGTTAGGGTTTCTGCCTCTTCCAGATCTCAGTCAAAATCAGGTGACCTAGGAAAAAAGGTCATAACTTGGGATAGGAAGCTCCAAATGAAATTTAGTAAAAAATGACAGGTAGTACATAGACTGTACTATATCAAGAAATGTTTTCAGATGCCGAAGTTGAACCAGTGACATGTGGCACGCCGTACAAGTTCGCTCTCCTGTTTTATCCCATAAACAGGTCACGTTGCGACACTTGGCATAACTTGGGATAGGAAGCTCCAAATGAAATTTAGTAAAAAGTGGCAGGTAGTAAACAGACTGTACTATCTCAAGAAACGTTTTCAGAGGCCGAAGTGGAGCCAGTGACACGTGGCACACCGTACAAGTTTGCTCTCCTGTTTTATCCCATAAATAGGTCACATTGCGACACTTGGCATAACTCTCTCTCAGAAAATCCAATTGAGGTTAGACCTGTCGAGATGGAAAGATGACAGGTTGGGATACCACATAAAAAATTTTCAGACCCTGGGGAGTGAAAATTTTGGAGTTACAGCAGAAACAATCAGGTACATATTTCTGTCAAAAACATAATTATTTTTGGAGCACCTTCATTCATGGCTTCCAGAATTTAGGGTTTCGGAGAAAGTTAGAATTTTTGGAATCGGAATCCACGTCTGAATGCTACTCAGGAAAATCAAAATTTAGAGACCAAGATCAAATTTTTTGGTTGGGTAGAAGACTGGGCTTGATCAAACCCCAGTTCGGGATTTTGATCGGAAAGATGGAAAATTAAGGCTTCAGCAAAAGTTGGAATTTTTGAAGTCTGTAACCACGGCTGGAAGATCCTCAGAAAAATAAGAGTTTAGAGCCTTGGATCGAACCTTTTGATTGGACAAAAGAGTGGGATTCATCAAACCCTAGTTCGGGTTCCTGTCCAGAAGATCCAGAAGTTTCAAAGGCAATTTTGAGGGGTCAAATTTTGGAGATTTCAAAATTGAAGTATGCTAGCAAGACACATCCTTCCATCCATTCAGAAGTGTGAAAGTCAAAGATTGAATTTTTAGGGTTTCTCTAGCAAACCCTAATCAAGCTCCAGATCAAGTTTCAGAAGGAGTTGAGGCTAAGGCCTTACATAAGAAGACTACAAGAAGTCTCGACAGGTATGACTTAAGGAGGTTCAGGTATGTCTTGAAATCTGATTCTTGATTAAGTTCATGATGTGTTTGTCTTCATATTATTTATTAGTACAATCTTGATTAATGTTAGAATTGTCTTATCACCCTAGTAACAGTATGAATGCATGTGAATGATCGAAGACATTCATTGATTAGTGCTATATGATTGTACTAATGCATTATGGTGTTGTGTGAGGTTGATGTTGTCTGCTAACAAGATACAGGTACATCACAAAAGATAAATCAAGTTCCATGACCATGACAACATGAAGACAAAGACTCATCCATAATCTTTGTTCTACTTACGAGGTATGTATGACTTTGTTATATTATGCTTAACCTATGAGACATGCAGGTTCTAGCGCAGGATCTCTAAATCATTGAAGAGATTGTTTAGGTATGTTGTACATAACTAAGCAGGTTTACTAATCCAGGTATGTTTTCCTATGTCAAGTTAGAATCTTACCTTGTGTTAGGATCCCTCATATAAGTATACTTGGTATGATTGGTTATGCTTATTCATAAAGTTAGTAATCAAGGGTTTATTCATATTATGTCTCTTATCTTGATGATTTAATTAACCAGAAGAGTACTATGATCAAACAAGAATATGCATAGTAAAAGAAGACTTCCTTGAAACCCTGAATACTAATGATCATGACTATACATATTCAAGATTATTTAGAATTAGAATGTTTTGAGAATATACTAATGAATGTATGTTTGTGTATGAGATCATGAGGATGACACTAGTGCACACTTGAGCATGCACAGTGGTACAGAATGAATAAGAAGTTCAAAAGACATATAGAAGATCAAGCGGGAGGCAACCACACAAACATAAAAGATAAGTATTTGAGTTGTTATTTGAAATAGTAAATGATATTGCTTGTATGCATATTTGTATTCCTAGAATATATCATGCTGAGTGTAAACATTCATAGAGCATTGAATAGTATACTACTAATATGCATATGATTGGTAAGTTGGACAAACATTCCATTGTTGCTTGTCTAGAATGAAACCTCTTTGCTGACATGCTGAGAGCTGTGCACACTCTCGATAGTATGTTCTGGTAGAGATGGAAGGCATCTAAATAGCCATTGTATGCATACAGGATATGGGAAAGTGTTGTGCCAAAGTATTGGTCAAAATAGTTGCATAACTATGTAAATGATATCTGTATGCATAATAGGTTATCATGTCAATATGATTTGATGATTATGAAGTATTACTAATCATGTACTTAATTTTGATTTGTAGGAAAGATCATGATGAATGATGAACACTGAAGAAGCGATGGATGTTCAACAAAAAGATTTACAAATAAAACACACTATAGAAGGCTTGTGGCTAGAAGATTCTCTTAAAAAGAGGAAGAGAATCATAATGAGATGCTTGCTCCAAGTGGTTAGATAAGACCATTCTCTTAATGGTGTAATTAAAGAAGAAGTGTGAATCAGGTTCTGTACGGGTACCCAGGATCGATAATCAATTGATGAGCTTAATGATCACCATGGGTGATGTGCATCTCAACCTTTGCTACAAGGTTGAATATGGTTTCTATACACAGATGACATGGATGCAAGAAGGAACTCACCACAGAGTTTGAATGATATTGAGGCTCATATCAGTAGACCCATCTAACGAGAGATGGCACAAATATATATGCAGAAGATCATTCAATGCAGAGTGTGAATGATGTTCAGTCAAAAAGGGAGAATTGACAGTTTCTTGATAAGCTTGGGCTTTACCAAAAGTAAAGTTGTTCCTAACCTTTACCTTAAGGTTGTGGATGATGAACCTATCATACCATTATTGTATGGCGATGATCTCTTTCTGACAAGGAATGAGAAATAGATCATGAAAAGAAAGAATCAGAATGGCACAGAAAGGAATTAAAGTTCGAATTTGTAACAAGTTACTGATGTTCTAACCAAACCTCTACCTCAAGTAAAGTTTTCCAAGACAAACTTAAATTAGTTAAGAAGGAGCCTCCTCGAAGGGGGGAGTGATGTGATCACTTATGATGAGATTGCCTGCACCGACAGGGAGGTCAATGATGTGGATACCTATATTGGTGATGCCGACAGAGAGGTTGGTGTATGGTCCTTAGACAGGGTCTAAGGTGACAAGGGGATTGCATCATCCTTGAGCACATGTTCTAAAAGAGAGCCGTAGATGTATGTCTTCGAAAATGAAGTCCTTGGTGGACATGAGGGGATTGGATCATCCCTAGACTTCAGTCCTAAAGAGAGCCGTAGATGTATTTCTTCGAGAATGAAGTCCTTGGTGGACATGAGGGGATTGGATCATCCCTGGACATCAATCCTAAAGAGATCCGTAGACGTATGTCTTCGAGAATGAAGTCCTTGGTGGACATGAGGGGATTGGATCATCCCTGGACTTTAGTCCTAAAGAGAGCCGTAGACGTATGCCTTCAAGAATGAAGTCCTTGGTGGACATGTGAGGATTGAATCATCCTTGGATTTCAGTCCTAAAGTGAGCCGTAGACTGGGTCTCCGAGAATGTAGTCTGGAATGAACAGGTAGGGGATTGTATCTTCCCCGAACTTTGGTCCCAGAATTGATCCGTAGACTGATGTCTCTGAGAATTGACGATAGGACTGCATCATCCCTGGACCTCAGTTCAAAATGTACGTGAGGACTGCATCGTCCATGAACTGGGTTCAAAATGTACATGAAGACTGCATCGTCCATGAACTGGGTTCAAAATGTACGTGAGGACTGCATCGTCCATGAACTGGGTTCAAAATGTACGTGAGGACTGCATCGTCGATGAACGGGGTTCAAAATGTACGTGAGGACTGCATCGTCCATGAACTGGGTTCAAAGTGTACGTGAGGACTACATCGTCCATGAACTGTGTTCAAAATGTACGTGAGGACTGCATTGTCCATGAACTGGGTTCAAAATGTATGTGAGGATTGCATCGTCCATGAACTGGGTTCAAAATGTATGTGAGGACTGCATCGTCCATGAACTGGGTTCAAAATGTACGTGAGGACTGCATCGTCCATGAACTGGGTTCAAAATGTATGTGATGGGATTGCATCATCCCTAGACATGAGACTTGTCTTAAAGGTACGTGTGAGGACTGCATCGTCCATGAACTAGGTTCAAAATGTATGTGATGGGATTGCATCGTCCCTAGACATGAGACTTGTCTTAAAGTGATAAGGATTGATCATCCTGTAACTTGATCTGGATTGTATCATCCATGGACCTATGTCCTAAAGAGAGCGGGATTGATCATCCTGTAATATGATCGTGTGTGTTGCAGAGTATGTTGCTATGTATTGATGATAGATGTATTAGTGAGAATACATGCTTTTGATGATAGATGTATTAGTGAGAATACATGCTATTGATGATAGATGTATTAGTGAGAATACATGCTTTTGATGATAGATGTATTAGTGAGAATACATGCTTTTTATGATAGATGTATTAGTGAGAATACATGCTTTTGATAATAGATGTATTAGTGAGAATACATGATTTTGATGATAGATGTATTAGTGAGAATACATGCTTTTGATGATATATGTATTAGTAAGAATACATGTTTTGATGATAGATGTATTGGTGTGGATACTAATACAGATGATCCAGATGTTGTAGATCGAGATGATCAAGATGCTGTAGATCGAGATGATCTAGATGCTGTAGATCGAGATGATCCAGATGCTGTAGATCGTGATGATACAGATGCTGTAGGTCGAGATGATCCAGATGCTGTAGATCGAGATGATCCAGATGCTGTAGATCGTGATGATCCAAATGCTATAGATCGAGATGATCCATATACTGTAGATCGAGATGATCCAGATGTTGTAGATCGAGATGATCCCGATGCTGATGATCGTATGATGACGATGCTGAGGATCGTGAAGATCCAGATGTTGATGTTGTTGTAGCTATTTGAGTGTTGTAGAAGATAAAGACTCAGTACTGAAGATGTTGATATTCCAGTATTGAAGATGTTCCAGTAACTGCTTGAGTTACTGATGATGTTGAGAAAGCTTCCAATGATTTATATATGTATCATGTATGATGTTGATAACTCCTTGCTCGTGCAAATGCTGTTATAATATCCTTCTCATTAAGGGGGAGTGTTGAGATATTGTAACGTCAAAGAATATTATATTTGTACTTTATTATTCTGGAGATGTTTCATTCCTCCTTGAAGATCTTATTATATATTCGGAGATGTTTATTCCTCCGTCGGAATGTGGTAACTTGGGTTATTAGACTTCCCTAGTGGGGGTCGGCCCTGTATGTGTTATGTGGGTCAAAGGGTTATTAGACCACCCTAGAGGGGTCGACCCAGTCAGTTGTAGTGGGGTATTTAACCCATTGGTTAAATACGAGCCTACATGATTTGTGTAAAAGACAAGTCGGAGTAGTGTATAAATAGAGGAGGTGTATTCCTCATTTCACACACACACACTCACTTGAGAGTGGCACACTTGTGGAGGAGAGGTCTAATATGGAGAAGGAGGAGCTTATGCTCAGGGTTACATCATTGTATATTGCTGGTCATCTATATTGAGGAATCTTTGTTAGGTTTTCTACCCCATGAGGGTTTGCCAGGATAAATTTGTGTCTCTTTTGTTTATGCTATGCTTGTTGTTTCTTCAGTGATCCTGTATATGCTATTATTGTGAAATGGAATGCAATGTTGCTATTTTATGTCTTAGCATATTAAATTTTAACA
The DNA here is from genome assembly GCA_027924585.1 of Larix kaempferi. NCBI lineage: Eukaryota > Viridiplantae > Streptophyta > Pinopsida > Pinales > Pinaceae > Larix > Larix kaempferi. Next base: position 21,626,969 of record BSBM01000114.1, read on the forward strand.
CCTACAATCCACAACAAAATGGAGTTGCAGAAAGGAAAAACATAACAATAATGGAAGCAGCATGGGCGATGCTGCATGACCAGGATCTACCTATGCATCTTTGGGAAGAACCAGCTAGGACAGCTGTATATGTGCAAAAGAAGACACCTCACAAGATACTGGACAACAAGACACCAGAAGAGGTCCTCTCTGGTAAGAAACCTAAAGTCAGCCATCTCAGAATATTTGGTTGTCTAGTATGTACACATGTTCCAAAGGAAAAGAGGACAAAGCTAGATCCTTCAGGAAAGAAGGGTATATTTGTGGGGTACAGTGAAAGCTAGAAGTCTTATAGAATATACTTTCCAGGGTTCAAGAATATTGATGTCAGCATGGATGTAACATTTGATGAGGACTTATCTTACATCAAATCAAAGAAGGCACCTGTAGAAGATCCTGAAGAACCAAAGGAAAATAGATTTCAAGACACCACCATGAATGAACCAATTCTAGGAGCAGGTCGTGAAGTTGAAGATCCACAAAGACCTGCAGATCCACCCCGTGAGAATAACTCTCACAAGAGGAAACCTGCATGGGCTAGAGAGCTCATTCAAGATGTAGAAAGATATGGCATTCCAGAAGAGGAACATAGAGAAAGGAAAAGGACTAGATCACATACCAATTATGTTGCCATACTCTGTGATATTATGAACAAAGAACCTTCCAGTTATGAAGAAGCAATGGAAAATAAAGAATGGAAGGACACCATGGTAAAGGAAAACCAGTCAATCATGAAGAATGATGTTTGGGATGTAGTCCCAATACCTTAAGGGAAGTTGGTTGTGACTTCCAAATGGATCTATAAGATAAAGCATGCTATAGATGGTAGCATAGAAAAATACAAAGCGAGATTTGTAGCTCATGGCTTCTCTCAGAAAGAAGGGATAGACTATGAAGAAACTTTTGCTCCTGTAGCCAGGTACACTTCCATCAGTTCAATACTTTCCCTGGCTGCAGTGATGAAATGGAAGATACACCAGATGGATTTGAAGACAACTTTCTTGAATGGTGTAGGCGAGGAGGAAGTGTATGTGGAGCAACCACTTGGTTTTGAGACACATGATAGGGACTCATATGTGCGCAGGTTGAAGAAATCCTTGTATGGCGTGAAGCAAGCTCCTAGAACTTGGTATGGGAGGATAGATAGCTTACTATCTAGTTTGGGATTTACCAAGAGTAAAGCAGATTCCAACCTTTACTACAAGGTTGAGGAAGGAAATCCTGTGATACTACTTTTGTATGTGGATGACCTGTTTGTAATAGGAGAGGATGGATTGATTTCCGATACCAAGAGGAAGCTTGCTGCCGAGTTTGAGATGAAGGACTTGGGGATGATGCACTATTTCCTAGGCATAGAGGTGTGGCAGAGTGCAGATGGAATCTTCCTTGGATAGAGGAAGTATGTAGTATATATCCTGAATAGGTTCGGGATGATGGACTGCAAGGCCATGGCCACACCTATGGCATCGATCCTGAAGCTTCTATGTGATGCTTCATCTGATCCAGTTGATGTCACTGTGTATCGTTAGATGATTGGTTCCTTGATGTACTTGAAAAACACTAGACCATATATTTTCTTTGTGGTGAACACATTCAGCCAGTTCCTGATTGATCCCAGAGGTGTTCACCTGGTTGTTGTAAAGCATATTCCTAGGTACCTGAAGGGTACAATTGATTATGGGCTCAAGTATGATGCGAATCAAAAGTTTAACCTACAGGGTTATGTTGATTCGGACTAGGCAGGCAGTGCTGCAAATAGGAAGAGCACATCTGGGTGCTGCTTCAGTATGGGATCAGGTGTGATCTCTTGGTTTAGTAGGAAGCAGTCAGGCGTAGCACTGAGTACAGCCGAGGCAGAGTATGTCGCATCATGTTTGGCTACTTGTGAGGAAGTATGGCTCTGGAAGCTACTGTCTGAGTTATTTGATATCCCACTGGAGGCTACTGGTATCTTTTGTGACAACTAGAGTTGTGTGAAGCTGTCTAAGAACTGAGTGTTCCACGACACGTCGAAGCACATTGAGATAAAATATCACTATATGAGGGATATGGTGCAGAGAGGAGTAGTGAAGCTTTTGTATGTTGCGACGGATGAGCAGGTTGCAGATGTGTTGACGAAACCACTATCCAGAGTGAAGTTTGAGTACTTAAGAGAGAGGCTTGGTGCTCTTTATATTGATGACACTTCAAGGAAGAAGTGATGGACACATTTGCAGGATCCATTCCAAGCATGGTGAGAGGATGATCCTTCCCATGGCTATGGATGTAAGCGTTGGATGATGAGCATTAGGATGACGCTCTAGTTACTGCTATGTATATGCATCAGTTGGATACTTTGATCAGTTTGATCATGTATTTGTATATGTGTCATGTTGGATGCTTGATATGATCAGGTAGATCATGTATTTATGTACCAAGTGGATACATTGTATGATCGGTGGATCATGTATTTTTGTATATGTATCAGGTGGATGCATTGTATGATCAGGTAGATCATGTACTTATGTATGTATATCAGGTGGATGCATTGTATGATCAGGTAGATCGTGTATGATGATATGTATGAGGTAGAAACTTTGTATGCATCAGATGGATTTATTGTTTGATCAGGATGATCACAGATGACGAGCTTTAGGATGTTGCTCCATATGATATGCATCAGGTTGATGCTATGATGATGATTAGGATGATGACAGAGGACGAGCTTCAGGATGTTGCTCCAGATGATATGCATCAGGTTGATGCTATGATGATGATTAGGTTGATCATGTGATGATGTACATCAGGATGATGTATGGTGAGTATCGGGTTGATACTTTGTGGCCATGGACAGGTTGTGCAGGTAGCATAGAAAAGACCCTTTGAAATTTGGACAGGAAGAGCGGTGTGCTCGTAACATCCTAGGATGCTCTATTGAGATCTAGACAGGTAGAGCGGTGTGCTCGTAACATCCTGGGATGCTCTGGGTAGGTTTTTCTACAGGTAGCATAGAAAAAGTCCTTGAAAATCCAGACATGTAGAGCAGTGTGCTCGTAATATCCTGGGATGCTTTATCGAGATCCAGATAGGTAGAGAGGTGTGCTCGTAACATCCTAGGATGCTCTAAGTAGGTTTTGCATAGAAAAGATCCTTTAAAATACAGATAGGTAGAACGGTGTGCTTGTAACATCCTGGGATGCTCTATCGAGATCCAAACAGGTAGAGCGGTGTGCTCATAACATCCTGGGATGCTCTGAGTAGGTTTTGCGAAACTTCATAGAAAATATCCTTTAAAATCTAGATAGGTAGAGTGGTGTGCTCGTAATAGCCTGGGATGCTCTATAGAGATCTAGGCAGGTAGAGCGGTGTGCTCGTAACATCTTGGGATGCTCTGAGTAGGTTTTGTGAAGGTCAACATGTAAAATATCCTAGGAGATTCGATAGGTTGAGCAGTAATCTCTTAATCAGTCCTCGGATGCTTTTTCAAGGTTTTGTTGATGCACGTAATCAGTCCTGAGGATTCCATAGTATGGCCATTGATGATGAAGACCTACAGGCGGTGGGCCTATATCCAGTATGAAAAATGACTGGCTCTGTAGAACTTTCTATGACGAGTAGATTGGAAATTGATTGAGATAGCAACAGCAGTGACGATGACGATGATTCGCTAAGGATGATCCAGAGAAGAAGACTTGTGCTAGTAGATCTGTGTCGAGAAATATCTTCCTAGTTAAGAGGGAGTGTTGATGTATATGTAACTTCGGAATGTATTTCACCCATCTATATTGTACTCCTATAGAGATGTTATTATTCCTCTATAAGGAAGTGTCATCATTTGTATTGACAAGTGTCGCAAAAGTCCTAACTTGCAGTGATGGGTTATTAGACCACCAAGTGTGGGGTCGGCCCTAATTAGTTTAACCATGGGTTATTAGACTGAGTTAGACAAGTCGGCCCTACTAGGTTATTGGGAAGGAGAGGTCATGTATAAATAGAGATTGGGAGATCTCTATTTTGATCATCTCATTATTCATTCCTACATCACTCGGAAAGTGGCGCACTAGTTGAGGAGGAGGAGAAGCTGCTAGTAGAAGACTATCTCTTCACTAGTACAAAATGAGAGATAAGTGACCAAAAAAATGACCAAATCCGCATATAAATGACCACTTTTGAGTTGGTGACCACTAGTATCAAATTAGTGGCCATATATCACGCGATCAAAAATGTGGTCATATTTAGCTTGGTCATTTATAGCTTATCTTGTGGTCATATATTTGGTCGGATATTTGGTCATTAATTTGGTAATATATTTAGTCATTAATTGTCACAATTAATGATCAAATTTATGACCACATTTTTTGTCACATGATAAATGACCACTAATTTGCTACCAGTGATCGCCAACTCAAAAGTGGTAATTTATATGCATATTTTGCTCATTTTTTTGGTCACTTATCTCTCATGTTGTACTGGTGGTCATTCATATTCAAATTTTGGTAATTTTTTAGGCATTTATCTCTTTTTAGTGGTTTCATAATATAAATAGGGCATGATGGAATCAAACCACCAACCTCCTGCCTATAAGGCAGGTGCTCTACCATTGAGCTAGAACCCTTAAATCAAATTCCTTATGGGTCGTGCACCTTGCAGTTATTAAGAATGATCTATATTAGAATTTAGAGTGGATTTGTAGTGAATCATTGGGGAGCTTTCTTTGTTTGTTTAAATCAAAAGCACACAGATTCATAGTGATGAGTTATGAGAAGTCTCTAAAATGTTTCTTGATAATAAAAATCCGCAAATTAACTGTTATGACCTTGTCATCCAACTTCAAACAATGGTTCCCTTATGGAAATTCAATTATCTTCTTTTTGTAGGTAAGTTAATGATCTTCTTTTTGTAGGTAAGTTGATTGTTTCTCACAAATACTACAAGCAAAGAAAACATACTATGTCTCTTGTTAGCTCCCAGTAAGAACTGATTCAAAACACATCATATCAAAAAACAACAAAAAGAGAATCAATAAAGCAAAGACGACACCATTCCATTGTTGGATTTTTGTCAGTTTCTCCAAGGTAAAATCATTCCATGAACTCTCGTGATTGTATGTGTTGTCATGAAAATTTTCAATTTTTCTGCAATTAGATAGAAGAAAGCATATCTACCAGATTATAAAGCAATAATCAAAAGACATAATCGAAGATCTGTTGTGACAAACTATTCAGCAGTATACCTGCTTTAGTTTACAAATCACTTTCCCTGGTTGGTCATTTATCAAGGTCTACCTACCAAGTCCCGATTGGCAAAAAATGGGCTCACATATGGGGTTCATTTAGTTTATGGAAAACTCGAGACAGGTAAAGACTTTTTTGGAATTGAAGATTTTCCAGGCACTGTTGGTGGCACATGAGAATCAACATTCAGTCTTTGATTCAGGGAAAGGTTTAGCAAGAGCGGCACTGTTTGGAAATGTTGCAAGCATCATGTCAACAAATATATTGCCAAGGGTATGGAAAGAAGCTTATCAGTGACATTAGAGATATATTGGAAAACTAAAAAAAATACAAAAATCTCCTAAAGCAACCATCTCCCTCCAACCCTTTTATTGACAAGTGTCATGGTGAATGACAACCCCTTTGTTCCCAATCAACTGCTTTCCCTCTTCAAACTGAGCAAAAACAATCCAAAAATATCCCAACTCAGCCGATATTGTCCTATTTCTCTTGATATCTCCTGATGTATCACAATATTTTAAGAATATCACAATATCTTGCCATATATATCACAATAATTTGAATTTTTGAAAAAATCACAATTTTTCCAGCGATAATATCCCCGAGTTGAGGGAATTGCAATATATGCTGGAAACACAAATCCTCGGATTTCACAACAACAACTGCCCAAATTTATTTTCATGTACACAAAACATCACTTGTAAAACCTGATGCATTCTTGCACTCCCACAAATTAACAACCACTCTTAAACTCCATCAGAAATCAACTAGATTTTCTATGATTTACATCACACTCAGGTTCTAATGTTATCTTGCTTGGATGAAAAAAATTTGCGGGCATTCATAAACATACTTCAAATTTATAAATGTCATCAGAAAATTCTGGTACTGATTTCGGTAGAGACTCATGTCAAGAAAGGTTAAAGAAGATACCAAGAGAGAAATTTGTAAAATTCTTTCTTTCGGAATGGATACAAAAAAAATAGTTAACAAATACACTATGGCATATTTTCCAATGCCACCAATCATTTCATGATGCATTCTATCATGACTAAAAAGAGTGAAACTGACAACTGACTAAATCTCCTAGATTTGCTAAAGCAAAATTTATACCTGAGTGATGACTAGTGTAGTTGGAGGTGCATGTAAAGAAGATCTTAATCCCACAGGTCCTGGATCTTTTCCATAAATAGATAATCCACAGTGATGAGGCTATGGCTCAATTTGAGTATCCCGAGGAGGATAGAATGAATCATTCTTAAATGATGAAGTCAAACCTGTGCCCAGTCCAGCTTGAGAAGTACTGGAAAGAGGTGGCACTGCTGGCTTTGCCCATGTTGGTGCCAAATCTTGTGCATCATTTGCTAAATGTTGCTGCTAATAAAAAACAATAATAACTATATTAGTAACACATGTTCCTAGCTATCAATTAGCCATCCATAAAGAACTGAAAAATATCTCAACGGTGAGCACTGAAACTCACAATTTAAAATTCAGAATCCAATAACTTATCTTTCAGGGATCGTAAAATTTTTTGATGTGAAACTCATGACAATATGGAATATATTTCTTCTTCTTAAGTTGAAGAATGATGCAACTATAACATATCATAAATGTTAAAGATAGATAAATACTTTAAAAGTATTTTACTCATATTATGCTCAAACAATGGAAGAATGCTGCGATCAACCAAAAATTTGCGAAGGTGACCAACAACAATCTCTAGTGCTTTCTGAACCTTAGGTGCTTCACCCAGGATTTCTACAATTCGATCATCGGGCAAATCACAATGTGACAATTCATCTGCACAATTAAAAACACCAATACAGTAGAGTTCATATGGACATATAAAAGTTTATTTATAATTGGTGTTCATTGTTCAAAAACACCAAAAAACAACATACTTGCAACAAAGAAAAATGACACTAAGCAGAACTAACTTCTTGACAGTTCTAATTATATGGAAAAAGGAAACAATTCATTGGAATTGATAATACATGGAAATCACTTGAGAAGAAAGAAAATAATGATACATATATGTGCTTATCATGAAACATGATAACTTCCGCAAGAAGTAACCCAATGTGAGTATCACTTGGGAAGGAACAAAACCATGTTAACATAACCAAAACATTGCATAACAATAGTCCTGAAAAAAGATTGCACATTGTCAAGAGAGCCATCTAAATATGCAACTTCTAATCATATATAAATATATCCTACTACACAAAGTTACAAACAAATATCAACTAAATTCTCTAAGTGCTAACCAACAGCACATTAAATATGCTTCCAAGTTGTAGCAATGCTTTGTTGATATCCAACTTCATTCAAATAATAACATTCAAAAGGTATTAAAAGAATAACATTGACGGAATAAAGCCACGCTCTAAGGTTGGTTCCAACAGGAAGATTACTGTATTCACAAACAATATTACCAGCATGTGTCACTCATGAAAAGTAATGATTTCCCAAAAAAGAAATCAACAAGTTTGTTAATAATTATGGCTTTCAGTGTTGGGAATGAAAGGAACAAATATCCAATACTAATAGAGGCTTGCAAACAAGGTTACCAGGATAGGGATATGGATAAAGATACAGAGTTGTATATAGTAGATTTTTTGAAATTTCAGTACAATACATTTGGAGGTCCTCTTTTCAATATTCGTTATATTGTCAAGGGCTAAGTCACCAAGATTTGAATATCAATCTGCCAAAATTTCTGAAAAGTCAAGATCCAAAAACAAAGAAATGACATAAAATTCAGATCGACTACTAATGATTGATTTATATTTTTCCTGCTATGGAAAAGTTGCCTTGTACTAATGCAAAAAAGGTTGGTCTTGAATGATCTCAAAATCCAAATGAGTCTACAAGGATTTCTATACTTTCGTGATTACTACATTGTAATCAAATTTTTCCACTCTTATATCATGATCAAAGTTGTGCTCAGTTTATCTTGATTTATTGCAAATTTTGAAGTTGGCACATTAACAGGATATGAATCTTACTTCTAAACCTATTGAACATTCAAGGTGGACTTGTGTTCTCAAGAGAATATGGCCAATATATACTTATAGTTTTTAAGGAAAAACAAAGAATGTAAGAAAAGATAAGATAAGAAAATCTTGCAATTCTCCTAAAGATATCATACCGGATAGCGTGCATGCAAAGGTAGTTCAACCTTGTGTTCAAACATAAAATGATTTCCAGATAAAGAGCCAAAATTGGCATTCATGGCCACATGAACTTCCGCAATTGACTGATGCGAATGTTGTGATGGCAATTCTAGGTTTGGATCTCCATATGCATAAGCTACACTCAGTCCTGCCACAAAAATTCATATAAATTATAGTCTAGAAGATTCTATTTATGCTCTAGAAAGAGTGCAAGCACAACTTAGATACAAAAAAATATACAAGAAACATTATTGCATATTATCATTATTATAAAGAGAAGAAAGAGAAAGAAAATGGACTTATATAACCTATATAAAGTACTGACACTGATTTTCTCATGCATGACAGCAAAGAGACCAACAAATTGTCAATTATGCAGCGTAACTACAACAATACTTTCTAAAGCAAACTGTCAACTTGTCTGGAGACATTTTATAATTGCAGGTTGATTTATAGGAGGTTGATAAATTAGTGTAAACTCTAGAACATTATGATTATGGTCTGGCAAGCACAAAACTACAACTTAGATACATAAAATCAAATAGAAAACATTATTTGCATATTATCATTCTTTTAAAGAAGTCAAAGAAAGAGGATGGAGTAATATAACCTATATAAAAGTATGAACAAGATGAATTTCTCACAGAAATAACTTGAAAGCAAAGAGACCAACAACTGTCAATTCTGTCTTGTAACTCTAATATACTTTCTAAAGAAAATTGTCATGGAACTTGTCTGGGGGATTCTTTCTTACAGGTTGATTCATGGGGGGTAGATAACCTTAATAATGATAACCTTATGTTTTCCTATTTTACTTTATCTGCTTTAGCTTAATTGAACTATGCTGTCAAAATATGTTTACTTTATTTGTCCTCACTACAAACAAGGAGTTTTACATAGGGTATTCTCTTCCTTTGAAATAACTATTATTTTCTTAAAATCCATGTTCAAAAGAATATTGTACAAGAATACAAGGTATCAATGTTCTTGTGACTTTGCTCAAAATGTTTTTTTTTTTAATATAGAAGTTAGTGATGTAGCCTAAAAGTTAACAACCATTTTTCAAATTGTCTATAAAATAGCAATGTGCTTTTGTATGGGTGTCAATAAGGTGAAAGTACACTTACATCTTCATGTCAAACAAGTCTTTATGACAATCAGGAATAGCATACAGATGCAGAAAACTAGTAGTGTTCCTAGATTAGTATCTATGTTTTTCTATGTTCTTTGATGGAGCTGCAAACAAACATCCAAACACATGTGGAGCTGGTAGACAATGTTAAATGAAAATCATAGACTCCTGTTTGAATGTGGTCTCAGACAAGGCACCAATAATTTTGCTGAAACAAACGTTGTCACCATATTAATGACCATAGCCAAGGAAGAAGGTATCCATGGGATTAACATTTATGGTAACTCCAAGTTGATGGTGGATTGGCTAAATGGGGATAGAGCTCAAAGAAACTTGGGTCTGCATAGCAACTTGCAACTTCCTGAATATCTTAAAAACAGTTTTAGGCAAATTAATTTCCACCATATATCAGAAGTATAACCAAGAAGCAAGCAAGCATGGATCGGTGATCAGGGTTCGTTATTTGTGAAATCCTTTCATGATGGGGTAGAGGAAATCCTCCTATCAAGGCCCATATGTATATTAATGATCATGAGAGCAGAATGTTGGGGGTATTGAGACGTTTTGGTGATGAAGAGAACCTGATGCTGATGATGCCCTCTGGAGATTGTGCTGATGAGGGTGTTGATAACAATTTTTTAGATTGTTGATGCTTTCTTCAGATTCTATATGTAGTTAGTGGAGTTAACGAGAATGCTTTTGATGGATTTTGCTATGTCATCACCCATTGAGTGATCGGACTGTACAAATATAACCTTTTATTTTAATTAATGTAAAATTTACCAATTTTTCTACGGAATATATATATATATATATATATATATATATATATAGATATATATATATATATATTTCAGACTCAAACCCAGACACAATTTAGACCACTCTGACTCGCATAGAACATCCATTTTTCAAATTAATATATATTTTCATGGGCAACTGCTATGTACTTTGAGAGAAGACTCGAACCACAAAATTGTGCAAAGTTTTCAAAATTTATTTTTTTGGTACAGGTGTAGTGTGGGGCACAAGCTTGTGGTCTAACAGGAAAGTGAAGAATTTGTCAGATACGGGTCTCGAGTTCCATCCTCACTAGCATTAGTGACACTCTTATAGTAGCTGCTAACCGGGCCAGTGAAACTCATGCTTGAAGGGCATTCTGATTATCCACCAGGTGGTTCACCCAAAGTCACATGACTTGGACTCAACAAACCCAAAGTGGAATCAACTTGGAGAATCTACAAAACTTGGCATAAAACTTAGCAATAACGGGGCTTACTAAGAAATCAGGGAACATGCACTCTGAAATTAAACTCGGAAAAATTCACGAAAATTGGACCAAAACTTAATCTGACTGATTTTGACAAGGAATTTTGAGGGATTTTTTATTTGGATGGCCAGTTAGGAGAGAAAAATCAACTTGGGAGTACTCAATAGAGTTATAGTCTATTTCTAGTAGATCCATTTAGAAGCACAATGGACGAAACATTTTGAAAAAAAATACAGTCTTTAATTAAAGACATAAGGTTGATCATGGGATTCCATGTTGAAATCCTCAATTAGCATAAATTATTTTGAAAGCTAAGGGTATTGTTTTCTTTATTGTTTCACTTTCTATGCTGATGTTTTGATTGGATTGGTCTCAATATTGATCAACCCAAGGCCCTGCCTTCAACATCGCTTGGTTAAAATATTTATAATATATATATATATATCTAGATTAAACCTCATGGACTACACCCCTATTCAGGGACAGTTAACCATTATATATATAAAAACAAATGTGTGGGCTCTTTACCGAGAATCCAAGCCACAGCTAACTTAAAATATTTATGTACACAAAAGAGGGATGTATTGTCTCTCCCTGAGAGACCAAGCCACTGGTTATCATACAACATAAGGTGTTGGATCTTATCAATTCTACACAGACATAACAATTACTCAGAAAAACATAAACTGCAACTACAAACTAATATTAAACAACAACTTCTTTTAATTAGAGATTTCCTCCATTCCTTTCACAATCCCCTTTACCGTCTTAACCCCTGATCATAGGAAAACTACCATGCATTCTTCAATGCTCTCTTCAGACTTTTTGACTCCATAACAAATTCATTATAATTAAATACCAACTAGACTAGATCCCCAATCAGCCCTAAAATCACATTCTATTTGCAATTGACAAAAATAAATTCACAATCATCAAAACCAACAATAAAAAATACCAGATCTGAATGCAGAAAGAGCATACCTTGTTGAACAACAGAACAGAAAGATCTGCACCCATAAAAGATAGACCACACGGAGCTAAGAAGGTAATTCACACCGAAATCTCTATGTATAAGGCTACACGTTTCAGCTAACGCCCCATACAGAAATGGTGAGAGAGAGGGTTAGCTCAGCTCAGTTGAATCACGTGAAACGAGAAGCACAGGTATACATATATTAAATCAAATGCTTTGGTAGGCATGGAATTTATAGAAAAAAATAATTGGGGGCAGGTAAACACGTTGAAGCACGCAGCACAAGAAGGAGAAGAGAGGTTCAACCGATTCACTTATGGGTTGGTGGGTCACTAGTGAAGACCTACCTGAAAACTTGCGGAGTTGCCTTGCCTGACTTGACTGGTTTCCTGGATCAAGAATTTTAAATATGATATTTTCCATTCTGGTTCTGTTAATGATAAAATTGTCCTCTACCTCGCAAAGGAGATTTAGGGCTTTCAGGAAGATGAGGGAAACCATGAATAAATGGATCTGGTAGGCCGTAAGACTATTTCTCACCACATAAATCCAAACCCTAGCCAGTATGTATGTCAAACACAATGAAAAATAGAGCTTCAACAGAAGGGTTTCACCATCCAAAAGATAATCCTTGGTGCCATCACTGTCGTCCTGAGGAGTTTAATGACACAAACAAAGACTTGAACCAAGCATATATGGTGCCAGGAATAACCCCATGGATGCAAGTTCAATATTCTTCTCTTTGATGGTGCATTCTTCATGTAGATTTCCAGGCGGCCTATGTGAACCCAAATTCATCAGATCAAATCTCTTAATGTCAAATTTCAACTAAACAAAAAGGACAAAAACCTCTAAAAAAGACATCCAATTGCCATTGCAGAAACCCTTGGACTCCAACCTGAAGATCTGAGATTTGAGATTAATATTTCATTACATTTCACTGGCAGAAGGGGAGTTGCCAAAATATACAGCCATGGTTAGATACATGGAGCTAGTTCCCGTTGCCTTTGGAAGTTAAAATCCGGATCCAGTTAATGCTATTTTGTCTGCCCTTTATTAACTCATTAATTAATAATGATAAGGCTGGGCCATTGCACCCATTTATAACTGCTTCAATGTAAATAACAAATCTTCTAATTGCCTTAATAAAACAGCCCCAATTAAATAATAATTAAAATAACCCCAGTTGATTAGGGAGCAATAGAATGAATTGAATCTACGGAACCCCACTTACTACTCTAAAAAGGGCATCTAGCTGCACTGAATATACTTGCCAAATAGGTTGCAAGCACTGTGATCAAGATCAAAGGTATACACTGGTAGTTTGTTTGGGTGTAGTTGAGTGGTTAGCCCCATATTAGCCTATGGGAACATTGTATACATAATTAATCCAACCGTGTAGATGGCTTTTAAGATGTCACATCATTATGAATTTTTTAAAATAAGTTTACGTCTTTCAAGAAAATATTTTTTCAATATGTCATTTAAAAATAATATAAATAAAAATAAAAAATTAAATGTTAAAAATAATAATAATAAAGATATTTATGTTTATGATATAAATTTTATATATAAAGAGATGAGAAACATAGTTTAGAAAACATAGATATGATAATTATATAAAAATATTGTTACAATAAAAATAATAATACAAATATTACTTATTAAGAAAAGTATTTTAAAGAAATTAATACCATAAGTAAAACAAAAGTTTGAAGAAGCAAAAATTCCTTTTCATTTAGCCACTAATGGTTTATCTAGAGAATAAATACATAAATTGAAGCTCAACATGCTTACATTTATTAATGGATAACTCAAAATGTGGCTCCCACTATCTTAGGTGTATCATTTAGAAGATGCTCATACAATTTCAGATTTTGGACATTGATCACAGCATGAATGCCACCTTAGAAGGGAAGTCAAAATAGTAGACATATAAGAAATCTTTTAAAATGTAATATGTACTGTACAATTAGTTTTATATAAAAATAAAATTTATTGTGCATTGTAAAATTAGTTATAAAAGTCAAAAGTAAAATATTATATATATATATATTTCTCCTTTAATATATATTCAATCAAAACCCTTTCATGGAATGAAGTTTATTCATCATCTTAGATGTTTTTGGGGATAATGATATCACCTAAAAAGGATTTGGAAATAAATGACAATCCTAAGATCTCCTATAACATTTAAATCAAGATTCCATAATATGGTTTTAGAGGTGAAGTTGAAGTGTAAATGTGGCTTCAAATAAAAATCAAACTAGGCTTTAGGTGTTCGAGGCACATAATAAAAAAAATAAGTTAAATATAGCCCTTCAACACTTAATAGGGTGAACACATACATCGCGGGTAAGGTGGATCACCACACATCCTAAAGGAACTTTTAGTAAGTTCATACTTGCAATATCCCAAAGAGTTGAACAACATTTCACAACACCCTCTATAAGCCCAAATGTCACAAATGCTCTTATCCTTGGTCTAAAATCCCTAAATTTCACAAATGCTCTTAGCCTTGGTCTAAAATCCATGTATGTACCCTCAGGAAACTTTATATCGATGGCCTCAAAGAAATGATCCCTTAGAAGACATGTATTGAAAAATAATCCAAGTTGTATACTATTAATGTTACAATTTGCTAAATTGTAGCACCGCAGATGGATTCGGAGACCCCCTTCTAGGTGGTCTCCGAATCCATCTGCGGTGTTAAAAGGGGGTCTCTGAATCCATCTGCAGTGTTAAAATTTTCTAAGGGGTCTCCGAATCCATCTGTGGTGTTAAAATTTGCTAAGGGGGTCTCCAAATCCATCTGCGGTGTTAAAATTAATTAGTAAATTGTACAAATTCATTATCAAAATTATAATTTTCCACTGTTGGAATGGCACAACTAAAAATGACCAATTGTTATGTGGTCATTTTTATTTTAGTTCTTATCTCGTGACCAAATTGGTCATTTATCTTGGTCATTTTTAGCTTAGTTCTTATCCCGTGACCAAATTGGTCATTTATCTTAGTCATTTTTAGTCAGTTCACTTAAAATTTCTCAATTTTAGTCATTTATCCCTTGAAAAAGCTGTGGTGACCAAATTTTTCGGTCGTCTGGTCACTTATCTCTCATTTTGTACCAGTGCTTGTACTTTGGTTGTATCATTTCTCTTTCTATCTCTGAGGAAGTTGTGGGGTTTTTCACCTTTATGGTTTTCCCCAGTGAAACTCTGTGTGTCTATTGTCTCATGTGATTGCTTGGTGTGATTGATATGCATTGTTATACTTGATATGCTTTACATGTTATTCTCTCAGTAAATATCCTAGAGTATGTTGAATTAATGCTCAAAAATTAACAACAAACCTAAAAGGATGCTCCTAAGCACAAAAACCTGAAGAAAACACTTGCCAAACAATGGAGTAGGTAAGAAAAGCAAAAAGTGACCCTACCACCACACAGACTCAAAAGAAAATCTAACTAGAAAGATTTAACTCACTTAGACTAAACTGAAAAGATAAATAGAAGGTATCTAGACCAAACAACCTTTCAAGGCCACCCTAAGGACTCAAACTAGGATCAAACCCTAATAAAAGGAAAAGACACAGTAAAAATACACTATTGTTGCCACAAACAACAAACGTTAAGAACGTAGGTCTGTATGATTGCAACAAGAGTCTAGGAAAAAAAGTGTGCAGCTATGTATAACAGAGAATAATGCACAGCCTTCAAAAGGGTTAAAATAGTAAAGACACCTTAAACAAGTACTCAAGCAAGTAAAGGAAAACTAAAGGACTTCAAAGAGGCAAACAAGACTCAAAAGAGACATACAAGTCTCAGGGGCCAATTAAAGAAGCAAAGAAAAAGTCTAGAAGTGAACCCAAACACTTGGAAATAAAACCCTAATAGAGGACTAGAACTTACAGGAAAATGCACTACTGTGTAGTATAGAAATGTTAGAAAAACAGGATCGCAGAGCAATAACAATAAACAGAAATGCAAATATAATCACACATACACATTACAAGAGAGACACAGATATATCGTGGTTCACCCAACTTGGGCTACGTCCACACTGAATTTGCCAGTCCTTATTATTATTACCGTCCAGAAAGATGAAGGGATACAACCTGCAGCACAACCGCTGCACTTCCTCTTCTCTGTTTCACAGTCTCTCTCCAGATCTCAAAGATATTTACAATGCATAAAGCCTAATACATCAACCCTAGCCGTATTACAATGTCCTTCTTTTATAAGGGAAATACAATGGGAAAATACCACGGGATACCCAAAACCATGGGCCCGCAAAACAGCTGGCGAAAACAGCCCCAAAAATTTCCTTCGGGGGCGTTGCCCCCGAACCCCCATTTCTCGGGGGCGCTGCCCCCGGACCCCCCAGCCAGGGGGGATGGTCCCCCCTGGAACCCCGTGGGGGGGCGATGCCCCCCCACACCCCCCCGCTGGGGTGAGTGTACAGTCCACCTACATATCATATAGAACTGGGGTACAAACACGGCTGATACAATATCATCTATGAGACTAGAAGATCTGGCTCCACAACCAACAAGAAACCAGTGCATGCCGAGAAAGATGAACTATTGTGCAGAAGACAAAGCAACGTACATGACATAAAATGCGCTACTGTAAGTAGGGTAAACCAGCGCACAAGGACTGAAATCAAACAAAAAATATTTGCAATAGTAGACTGAGATGAATCCATATAGAAAGAACAGGAAACAATGACCTACAAGACCTCTTAGAGAACAAACAGATTGAAATAAACTGGAAGAAAAACCTAACAAGGTCTCCTAGAGCCGAAAAAAAACCGGTTACTCCCAAACGGAATCGCCAGTCTGTTGTGCAGGAAACATTACTTATAGTGAGGAGAAGATACTACCAGCTTGGGTGGGGTGACAGGTAAATACATTCATTGTATTGCATCTAGTTACTACAAATGGAAAGGGATTGAGATATTGAAAGAAGTACCTTTTTATCGATGAACGGTCCTAGCTTTCGCTTGATCTTCTGCTATGATAAACCTGCAACACAAAGTAAACCTTCCTCAGCGTATCTTGACTGTAATAAATACGATGAAAGAATAAACAACTTAACATCAAATACAATTAGAAATTAAACCAAATGAACATTCAATCCAATTGACATTCAATTTGGGATGGGAAGGGTATTTCCACCTTTTATTGTCAAAGAAATAGAGAAAAGTATAGATATACCTGATCTGTCTAGACACTTTTACAATCGAGTCCTGGGATTCTGCTCTTCACAATGACTTGGGAATTCCTCCAATGTAACAACAGTTAAAGCATTCGTTTTAGGTCCCTCTCTCATGGATCCTCCTTGTATTTATAGGAGAAGGTAGGAAGTTGTAATCGAGAGGTGGTTGAATTGGGAGGTTGGGGAAGTTGCAGAACCAACTTCAACTAATCCCAATTCGTAATCTTAATATATTTTTTGACTTCATATTATATGTGCGTGGGTTTCATACAACCAGAGTAGCTAACAATATGCAACATTTGTGCTTTACAAGAAGTGTTTGCAACATTTTTAAGGTGTGCGCTGGTTGTCCTTGAGCAAAGCAGAGTTTAGAATGCTGGTTCACTGTACCAATAGTAGCACACATGTTGTGAAATCAATAGAAATAGTAATATTTTCAGCTGAAGAGTGTAGTTCTAGCAATAACTCACCCAGGTCAACCTAGCTCTTCCATCCACAGTGTCCTTTTGTGTGATCTATAGAGAAATGTGATCACAGATGGAGAAGTGCAGATTTGACCTATAACAGTCTTCATGCATATAGGGGTCGTATAGCACATAGCATTGCGCTTTGAAGTATGAGGGCCCTTATGACTGTCTATCTTACATCCAGCTATAGTAGCAGAGTCTCAATCCCCTCTTGAGTGAGCCACACCTTCTATATCGTCAGAAGGCCCTTTATCCACTCTCTCTATTTGTGTCCATCTTGGCTTATCTTTTCTAGGAGTGTACTCGTTGCTGGTTAGTTGGCCTTAGGGACCGATATTGGTTTTTATGACTCTTTGGAGTCATTGAGGATTGAGTTCCAACTATCCACCGTTCTGGTTGTGTAGTGGGTTTACCACCCAATGATCCTTTCTAGCCTCTCCATAATAGACATAGAGAGACCATTGGTGGTCCTTATTTATCACACCACAAGCTTCAAAGAATTATCACTATAAGCTCCGCGTTCGATACCTTGGGTATCCCTTCAACCTCTCTGTTCGAAGGGGTTGGAGGAGTTAATGGGACTCCTTCTTCTATATCATGGGTCCGAGGGAATCCTTTGTTCACTAGTTCTCATGCAGATCATTCATCCTAGCCTATTAGAACGAATCCTTTTGAGAATGTTTGGTCATCATATCATGTATCCGCTTTTTCCTTAGGATTTTCATATGGAAATGCTTCATCGGTTCCTGAAACCACTAATCCATTTACATTTGGCATGCCCCATCCTTTGTCCAGTATCGCATCTTCCATATTGGTTTCTAGTGGTATATTTGGTGTTGGGTTTGGGGGTATATCAACCCCCTTCACTGCATATCAGTTTGGGTGTGGTGATATCCCTCATTATTCTCCTTTTGTTTGGGAGTGGCCTCCCCCTTCATCATCCCCTAATACCAGTTTCAATCCTTTTGTGGGTCAAAGTGAGCATG
This sequence comes from Larix kaempferi, assembly GCA_027924585.1. Taxonomy (NCBI): domain Eukaryota; kingdom Viridiplantae; phylum Streptophyta; class Pinopsida; order Pinales; family Pinaceae; genus Larix; species Larix kaempferi. The sequence goes on from BSBM01000114.1 coordinate 21,645,446, forward strand.
CAGGAATTGGTTCTACTTCATATATTCCATCTGTATGCCCATCCTCTACTGCAATAATCCCTTTGAATTTATTTCATATGGCATATCCTCCTCCTAGTTTCTCCATCCCCTTAGACAATAATGTATCATTTAATTTAGGTCACTCTTTGGCTAGATTTCCTTCATAGGGGGGGATATAAACCCCCCCTTTATCAGGGGGCAATGTGTACAATCCTATGGGAAATTTTGGTAATATTGCTTTTCCTTCCCAAGGGACCCCTTCTATGCAAATATTGTTTCATCCTTATATGAATCAATTTGGATGGCGATACTATCTGACTGGTTAGGTACATGGATTTTACCATAATTCACCATGACCCATGGTCTCAAATCCTATGCCTATGGGCATGTATCCATAGAGTCGGTATTTCTTGGGGGCATGGCCTCAAGCCTTGCTACCAATGACCTCGTTTCTTACTAATTTGAACTTACCAGACTTATCTAGAATTACGAATTATTTAGTGTGTCACAATCCGGCATGGCCTTCGGTCCCCACTAAGCTTCCTTCAGACATTCCAAAGTTCGAAGGAAAGAAGGGAGAGGATCTGAGTGGTCATGTTGATACTTTTCACACTTGGTGCTTGTCAAATTCTTTGAATCACAATTCGATTTGTTTAAGTCTGTTTCAACACACCCTTACGGGACCAGCCATGAAAACTATGTTGGTGGGGACAAGAAGCAAAAGCGTAAGGTGAAATTTCCTTATAAGATTTCCTCACAGGATCACCTAACTTACTTGTTCCCTAGGATGGATGAAGCCTCGAAGCTCATTGCATAGATCCCAGTTGTGTTGATGAATCCACTTCCTCATAACCAAAATATGACTTCGAGTGTTTCCACCACCATGAATGGGTCTATTGGAACTTAAAACCATTTTACCCATGACGGTGGTCAATGATGCATTAATATGGTACAATTGGAGGTTAATGTCACTACTCATTCTCATCATTATAATCCTCTGTAGCCCTCTGTGGGGAAAGATCCTCCTCCTCTACAAATCCCCTTGCATATTAATAAGCTCGATCCTATGCCACAAATTCGGAAAGGATTCCTAGAATTATTCCATCATCGAGGATCTAGGCCAAATACCATGTGCTATGTTTTCCCTTGAGGTACTCTAGACATGTCCATCACAGAGGAATTTCTTATTATCTCCCTTGGGAGATCTCGATTCTAGTGTCCCTATTGTCATCAATTTTGATACAGATCCTCACTTACCTTACCATGTGTATTTTCAAGTTCATGTAGAGTGTCTCGCTATGACCGTCAAACAAACCATTGTTGACAAAGGTGCTTCTACGTCAGTGATGTCGTTATCTTGTAGGAAATCCCTTGTATCACCTCCTTGATCTAATTCTATGACCATGCTAACTACATTTGATGGAAATTCATTTAAACTGCATGGTATCATTCCCCCTCTCGAGTTCCAGTTGGTTGGGAAGTCTTTGTAGGTATATATTGAGGGGGTTGATGCACCCCTTGACTACAACCGTTTACTGTGTCAAAATTGGATATACGCTATGAAAGGAATTGTTTCATCTGTTTTTCAAATGATCTGCTTTCCTCATGAAGGTAAGATCATGGCTGTGGACAAATTATCTTTTACTTGTTCCAATTCCACTACATCGCTGGGATCTACGGTCCCCAATATAGAAAATTCTCAACAAGAAACTATGAATGTTGGTGTTGGGATGTATTTCTCTCTCATGGGAACCTTTAATGTTTCGGCGCCAATTGTGTTTATTGACTCCATTTTCGATGATACTCCCTAATCGTTGAGTTTGGTGTCGTTCTGCACTACATATTTTAATGATCCATGGACTTTTCCTACCACGATTGCATCGTGCAAACACGTCAGAATGGATATGACACTATCTGCAACATATATCGTTTATGAAGTTGTATAGCAAGTCACTACAAACTTTGTAATGTCCCCATTCAAATAATTGCATAGTAAGACAATCCCATCAATACTACTAGTTTCCTAGGTTGGATCGGAACATATGGAAGTGTAAAAAAGAAGCTAATAAATGATGTTTATACATTATAAGGGTTCAAGTATTTAATAAATATGTTGGATAAATAAACTCAAGAGAAATTCTAGGTGGCAAGTGATTTTGAAGACATATGGAGGATGTGGGACCCACACTATCTTGATTTTTCAAGGACACATGACATCTCTCTCTTGCTAGTTCGAATTCATGAGAAGATGAACACTCTTGGGTTATTTGGTAAGTTAGATACATGGCATTGAGCATCTTAAGTTGAATTGGGATGTATTAGTAACCTCCATGGAAGAGGAAGAGTCAAATTGGAAGCTTGTGGACACTTGGGCTAGATTCCCTAGCCCATATGGCAACAATGATAGAGCACTTATGAAATATATGAAAAATTGCAGATCTTACCTCTGACATCTGACCATTATGACATGTAAGTCCCAAAAATAGGCTCCAAGAGGGTTCTCATGGGAGTTGGAGAAGCCAAAGAGACCCCCACTCGAATTGGTGGAAGGTGGAAGGCTAGGAAAGGTAAGACACATGGAAAATCTTGAGCCTTTTCCCTAATTCCAATTGGAGTGAGTATATGGGTGGATTGGGAACCTTATAAGGCTAAGGATAATTATAAAATACAGGTATAAACCAAGAGAAGGGCTTTTTGATCATTTGAGAAAAATTGCATTTGTGAAGAGAGAGCTAGTGGATGACTAGTTTCTTGCCTTAGCCAATTTCGAAGGTGAAATATTTGCATCCAAGTTGGTGTTTGGAGATGCTACTCAGACCTTTCATGGAGATTTAATGGAGCTTTTATTTTCAGGTATCATATATAGGTAAGCTCATGGTTGTTTTTAGTGCAGCACTTTTTCTCAACCATTTCCAGTTTTGAAGGCATATTCTTGCTCCTTAAGGGAGGGCGTTTTTGGTGAGCTATTGTAATCCTTGGGAGAGCCTCTCATGATGTATTTCTGATTGTAATAATCTTAATATACTCTTCTCTTCATCTTCGGAAATTTTTAGGTCGAAATACCAAGTGGTTGTATGTAAAAATGATTATTAATGAGCAAACAATGACCATTTCCCCACGCTATTGATGTATGCCTAATTTGTAATGTTGAATATTTCGAATAAAATATTATTTCTTTGATACATTTATGATGAATGGACTTCCATAGATCATGTTTACAAGTTTCATTTTCAGCACTTAAGCATTTGAAGTCATTTTACTCAGTTTATTTACATTTGAAGAAGATTTGTTGCCATTTCTCCAAGGGTCAAATTAGTGGTTTTTGAAGCTGTTCGTGGGGAGGTTAGAACAGACTTAATAACTGATTAATGGTGCATATGAGACATTAATAACATCCTTTATACATGCCCTACCTCTATTCAGAAATTGGATTGTCTTTGGAGGCATCTGGAAATCCAATTTCAGTCATTACCCTGGGGGGATTTGAACCTCAAATTGCTAGTAAAATTACATACTTTGTCCAGAATATTAAAAAAAAATTAAGACATATTTTGGTGGACATATATCATCCTTGGACATCATAACCAAGTCCTATTATCATTCATATACCTTATCAGAATATTTGGGAGAATTTGGGGCAAATTGGAGACCTAGGCATCAAAACTAGTCAAGGGTCGAAATTGGGGAAAAAGTGAAAAATTGGGCATTTTAATAAAATTTTAAAAAAGGCACATTACATACTCCGATCCTTCCTCTTTGCAGATGGAGGAGGAGTATCCTAACCTACCACTGGCTTGGGCAGTCAGATCATCTTTTTCACATGATTTCCTTGATGATACGTTCCCTTCGGATGAGTCCATTATTGAGGCCATGAATGGTCTTGAAAATCCTTGGGAAGGCCTTCATCATAGATCTTATTTTATTCCTCAGCTTGAGAGGATTGAGGAATATGAGTTTTGCTCAAATCTAAGTGAGAAAGTTAGTCACCCCATGGTCCCTTTGGATATGCATGGTATATATGTTGAAGGGAACATGGGTAAATTCTCTCCTACCATTTTGATCGACATTTCTCGAACTCTTAGAAAGTGGAGAATGTTTTTATTGGTGCATATTTATCCCCTAAATAACTTCAAATATACACCGATTTATTTAACTAATTTAGGGATTTGTTTTCCTGGTCTTATGAAGAGATGCCAAGTATAGACCCGAGTATTGTCGAGCATGAAATTAAAAATTATCCTCATGCTAAACCTTTTCAAAAAATCTTGCAGACGGTGAACCCCAGGAAGACACCCACTATCAAAGAAGAGGTAGAGAAGCTCGTTAAATATGGATTCATATATCTGGTTCCCTTATCTAAATGGGTGTCCAACCCTGTTCCTGTAGATAAGAAGTAAGGAACCATCCGTGTGTGCACAAAATTTAGATATCTAAATAAAGCCTATCTGAAAGATAACTTTCCCACTCCTTTTATTCATAATATTTTGGATGTGTGTGAGAAGTGATATTTTTTCTTTTATGGATGGTTTTTAGAGATATAATCATATCCAAATCAAGCATGAGGATAAACATAAGACTGCATTTATTTTCCTTGGGGTACTTTCCCATAGCAGAAAATGACCTTCGGCCTTAAAAACATTGGAGAAACCTTCCAGCGGGCTATGATATTTTCATTTCATGACCTTAAACATATTATGGAGGCCTATCTCAATGATCTTGCTGCTCACTATCACAAGCGAGTGGATAATCTATACTACCTCTATCTCATATTCGAAATATTCTGACGCTATAAGATTCGGTTAAACCCACATAAGTGCATATTTTGCGTGAGAATTGGTCACCTTTTGGGATTCATCGTGTCAAAGGAAGGGATTAGAGATGAACCATTAAAGATTGAGGCAATACTTTGGTTGCCTCCCCCATGCAAAATTGCTAAACTTTAGTGTCGATAGGGGAAAGCTAATTTTCTACATCACTTTGTAGTGAAATTTTCCATCCTTACCAAAGGTTTCATGTGCATCTTAAAACAGGACCTTCCTTTTATCTAGGATGAGTGAGTCAAGGTGTCCTTCAATGCTCTTAAAAAATCCCTAGTATTGACGCCTATGCTACATCCTCTTGACTACAGTACGCAATTTTTTCTATATATTGTCATGTTTCAAGAGACGGTTGCCATGGTCCTTATTTAGGAATATAACAAGCTCTAGGAGCACGTTATATATTATCTTAGTTGAAATTTGGTACATGTTGAAATTAGATATACTCACATGAAAAAATTGGTGCTTTCGACTGTCCATGCAGCCGAATGGTTACATCACTACATTTTACTTCGGAAAACCACTTTCTTGGCTTATATAAATCCATTTCAATTTGTCTTGACATGGCGCATGATTGGGGGAAAATACAATAAATGAATTGTGATTTTACAAGAATTTGATCTTGATTTTGTTTCAGAAAAATCCAAGAAGTATTTGGTATTTCAGGAGTTGATGTCTGATTTTCCTAGGCTTGATGAGGACACACTTCATGATGACTCATTCATGGATGAGAATATATTCCTCATATCTTCTTTGGACTCTTGGTATGGAGATATCATTGTCTATCTCTGAACCCTCAAGTTCCATCCACATCTTTCGAGAGATGAACGATGTTATATTCATCATCAAGCTAACAACTCCCTTATCATCAATGACACTTGTATTGTCGAGGGGTGGATTCCATCTTATGTCGTTACTTGATGCATGAATAAGCAGAGGTTGTGCTTAAATAATGAAACAATGGGGCATGTGGTGGTCACTTATCTAGGCTTGCTACATCTCATAAGACTCTGCGAGGTGGTTACTATTGGTTGTCGATCTTTAAGGATTGCATTAACATGGTGAAAATATGTCTCTCTTGCCAGGTGTTTTCTTGAAATATGTGCTCACGTCCTACCCCTTTACATCCAGTCATCACCATAAATCCCTTCACCAAGTGGGGGGTGGATTTCATGGATTGCAACCCAACCTTGTCTAGGGGGAATCACCATATCATTCTGGTTGTTGATTATTTTACTAAGTGGGAAGAGGACAAGCCAACTGTTGAATCCGATGGTGCGACTGCAAACCACTTCATGTTCAATCAGATTATTGCTCGATTTTGGATCCCGAAGGAGATTGCCACTAATCATGGCAGTCACTTACAAAAAAAAATGATGGTTGAACTGGTGTTGAAGCTTGGGTTTAAAAAATATCATTCATTGTCTTATTACCCCCAAGCGAATGGCCAAGTGGAGGAAGTTAATAAATCTCTTAACTAAATTCTACATAATATTGTCATACAAAGCAAGTCTAACTGGCATATTATATTATATCCGGATTTGTGGGGATACCGAACCACCGTTAAGACTTACATTGGTTTCTCACCTTTTCAATTAGTTCATGGTGTCAAGTCCATTCTTCCATTTGAATGTGATATCCATTCGTTGAATATAGCCATTGAGTTCTTGCCTGACACAATGGACTTAGAACAATGACTAATCAACCTCAAGCAACTTGAGGAGCAATGTCAAGATGTCATTGTGGCCATAAAAGCTAATAAATGTTGTGTTAAGGCTCAGTATGATAGGTCGATCTGTCCCTGGCAGTACATTGAGGGTAACTCAATGTACTCTTATATTACTAAGCTAAGAAACCGCTAGGGGAAGGCAAGTTCAACCCAATTTGGCATGGTCCTTACATAGTGAGGTGTTTCCTAGATAAAGGAGCATATATTTTGTAAGACTGCGAAGCGAATGTGGTGAAGGAGCCTAGAAATGGTCTCTACCTTAAGCGGTACTATGCTTGAGTCTCTAGCTTAGGCTAGTACCCTGTACCTTATTGTATAGTTTTGTACATAGTTTAGATTTTATTTTGGTATCTCAAGTTTTCTTATACGGTTCCTCTTGGTTGGAAAATGTCAACGAGTTCTTCGATGTTGTTAGGATTCACAAATAGTTCCAGTCGTCATACACAGAACTTAGCTTCTGTCGCATGGGTCATTTCCTCACCTAAGGGTCAACTTGTCTCTTCATGAGGTTTATGTCTCGGGACATCGTCGAACAATGTGGCCGAGTACAATGCCATCATTGAGCTACTACGCGATTCCATTTCTAATGGTATTCCATCTTTAGAGGTATGCTTGGATTCATAGTTGGTCATTTCACAATTGAATGGCTGGTACCATGTTAGAGATCCTATGCTACAAAGAATATTCTTATGGGGAATATTGTTGGAACGACATTTTAATTTTATCACATACATTCATATACCAGGATGTTCTAACCAAGTTGTTGACTGCATATGCAAACTATATTTTAGATTTTCATTTGTATCACAATTAATCAAAGGAATCCACCATTCATTCATTCATTCATACATTTATACACAAATAATAGTAGAGCCGAGAACCATAATTTTTTTCATTATCGTAAATAAGTCCAAAAATGTGGTGTCATAGTACAAACATTGATCTCATAGCACTCAAAATATACATGGACGATACATAGTATAACCATGACATCTAAGCGTCAGGTGTATGATGTGTGTCATGATATCATACTATGGGGTTGGTTAGATGCCGAAAAATCCGCACATGTGGACAGGTGTTACAAAAAAAAACTTCCTATGGCTTGGGGTAGACAACAACAGAAAGATGGACTCGAAAAATCAACTCACTTCCCAACATATGCTATATAAATGAAAATGCACTTATAAACACAATAAAGGACCTGCCTCAACCGGATGTCCGATGAAGAATTTGTTAAGCTTTCGAATCACGACACTTGGACCCACAGCTTAGCCTCAACAATAAACGCAAACAAGTGTATATGATATATAAACGAGGTCAGCATATAAAATAGAATAATCCATGATATATATAAGCAAATATACCCAATGATAATAAATGACCATTGGCAATATAAGTGAATGAGAAAATGAGTATTTCTATTAATATAAACTACAAGTACAAGATACAACCTCCTATCGGCAACTCATCTGAACCAAGAAATAGGTCCCTCCACTTGTGCCTCAACCACTTTAATACCCCATACAATGGAAAACTCATGAGAAAAAGAACAAATCCTTCACAAGATATGAAAGAGTTTGGGAGGTGAACATAAATGGTTCACAACAACTAGGATCAATGGATGTAGACTCAAGCAATAACAATCCAGGAAAATTTTTGGCACAATTTGGATGCTCTTCTCTTTCTCCTCCCTCCATGCATCATAATAGCTCAATATATAACCCTCCAAAGGCAAGTGAAAGGTCGTATCGAGTCGTTTCAAGATACATGGAAGGCCAAATATCACAATGGCTTCTTTTTCAAGTGAAAAATAATATTTTACTTTTATTTACCAAAAGTCAATGTATGCTGGCTGTAATAATGCAACCTCCGTATACATGAGGTGTACTGAAGCAGATTGCATACAGGAGGAAAAATAGGGAAAAAGGGGTTCAAGGAGAACCAAAGATATAGTTTTGAGTCCTCAAATGGGAAAGGGAGGCCAAGGAGTGCTAATGCTCACAAGGTGGAAAAATATGGTGTAACAACAAGGTAATCCTACTACATGTCACTGCATGGCCTCTGGAAGGTCCTCTATTTGCACCATCTGTACTCTATGAGTCAACCGATATAGGTTTCCCTATACTTTTTGCAAGGTATGCTCGACATCCCCTCCAGCTAACTCCTCTCCTCAAACTCTGTGACGGTGCCATGGGGATCCATTTGGTCATCATGGACCTATGTCTATGAGAAAGAGTTTAGTGTTAATACTTGATACTAGACCAAAAGAATTTATTTTTTTTTTAAATTAAAAAATCCCAAAACATGAATAATGAAAAAATCAATATAGTGCTTAATAATCTCACAAAATGTTGACCCTAGTGGTAATGGCATGTCTATGTTGCCACGAAATTCGGTCCGCTCATAGGGATAGTATTCTATGGCGATCACCTCTCGTCGCCACCAGTGGAATAGATCATCATTGTATGGAGAGGGCACTCCGCCACTTCCCAACCTTGTCATGATCTCAGTCTAATGAGCCTGGGCTATATCTTGTAGACTATGAGGAGGGACCTCCACTCTCAGGCTAAGGTCTGGACCCTCTCAAAGAAGAAACTGCACAGTATGCTCGTAAACACAATGTTTTTTCCCCTTCCAAGCTTGCATTCAGTAAGTTGCAGCTTCATAGGTTCCAACAATGATGTACACCAGTACTACATAGTAAGTCCTAGATACTCTAATGCATAGAACATCATGGCTCTCTAATCCTAATGTAATGCAACCGAAAATGATATACTACCGAGCACTAGTATCATGATCTTCAAGATGAGGCTCTTGGTGGCTGTGATGGGGACTTGTATTCCAACCTTTTGGGTGTCAGGAAGACAATATGTAGCAATGTAGTCCTATATAGTCATTCCTCCTCCTATGATGCGAGCCCTCAAATTCACTACCTAAAATCAGTTGGGCAATCCTGTAATGAAGTATATGTCTTCAACCTAAACATTTAGAGGATTCCCATTCAAGTTGAAGGAATCGATGTCTGTATACCAATAGTATGTAAGCATCTGAATCAACCTTGGTTGTGCCCTTAGGTTTCCAATATTCAAAAAATCGTAAATTCTGCATCTTTGCAAATCCTTTTGAGCAGCCAAATCACCTTGTGCTTGATGGTTAATTGCATCATGCTCCATCTACCTCCACTCTATCCCCATCCTACAAAAAGAAGGGAGATATTTGAGTTAGTTCTCTAAAAAACACCCTCATGGAATTGTACGCGAGAAGCGGTTATCATAGTCCCGCATGTACGTGGAAGGCTTTGCTTTGCCTATGCAGACCTACCCTTATACGTGGCCCAGTGATCTATTTCCTATGTACATCAAGTTTCACGATTTTCAGGATTAAAGACTCAAAAATCCACCACTAAAATATAAAATTTAACCAATGTAATTGAAGAGCATGATGAGGGAACTTACTTGGTCCAGACGGTTGGTGAGTTTGTCTCTCGTAGCTCCCGGAATCACCGATTGAAGGAAGATGGTAAAATGGCTCCAAATGCACTATTGTGGTAAAAAAATCCAAATGACATGGTAAAAACTCGTATTTTTACTATTTGTAATATTTTTACCCACTTTTTATATTTTGACCCTTTCTTTTAATATTTGATGAGCCTAATGAACTAATTCTATGGTGTAAGGTACTTTTTGAAACAGTTTCTTCTGACGGTTATGGATTTCAGTCGTTTTTAGCATGATCTGCGCCTTCTGCAGGTATATATCGTCCATGTCATATAGATTAGGATTCCACTCTGCATGCATTATTGCATTGATATATGACTATGATTCATAAAGCTTAGGTGCGATCCCTCTTTTTATCGACACAAAACCTTCCAGTTGCTTCTAGAAGTGTCGTTATTTAAGTGGTAGGGCCTTCTCGACCATGGATACCCTAGTTAGAACCTATTTTGTTGTTTGGTTCCCATTGTGCAGTTCTTCCTAAGGTTTAGGATTCTGCTATAGTCCCACCATGACTTTGTTGATGTATCTGTAACTTCGGAAGATATTATTCTATGTATTACACTTGTACTTTTTTATATTCATGATGGAGATGTAGTATTCCTCCAATCAGAAGTGTTGTCATTTGTATTTGTAAGTGTTGCAAGTGTCACAACTTATATTTGATGGGTTATTAGACCACCAGTGTGGGGTCGGCCCTGCTTGTGTCATGTGAGTGGGTTATTAGGCTTCCTTAGGAAGTAGGACCAGCTAGAATTAAAGGCAGGTTAAGTTGTATATAAATACAGAGTGAGTGTGTCTCATTCTATTCATTCACTCACTCATCCAACTCGCATTATTTAAGAGAGGAGTGTGCACAAGTGGAGGAGGAGTAGATGTTGGAGTCATCTATATTTTGGGGATTGATATTTCTCATCTTTGTATTGGGGCTTATTCTATCTCTAAGGAAGTTGTGGGGTTTTTCACCTTCTTGGTTTTCCCCTAGGAAACTCTATGTGTCTTGTGTTTATGATTGTTATGCTTTGCATGTTATTCTCTTAGTAGGATCCTAGATAATGTTTGAATGCATTTATCAAAAAATTAACATGGTATCAGAGTCTGGCTATGAAAAAGACACTATGCAACTGCGGAAGCTAGGGATTCTTAATCTTTGGGTTTCTCTCCTCAGATCATCAAAGGAAAGAGGCTAGGCTGACTCTCCTTGAAATGGCAGAACTTTTTGTTGAGACATAATTCAATTATGAGCACTTTCAGTTTTTAACCCGTCACTACTATGGGAAATTAGGGTTTTAGAGAAAGTTGGAATTTTTGGAATCCGAGACCACGACAAGATTCTCCTCAAGAAAATCAATGTTTAGAGACCAAGATCAAATTTTTTGGTTTGGAAGAACCTCAAGCATCATCAAACCCTAGTTCGAGATCTTGATCGGAAAGGTGGAAAATTAGGGTTTCTGCAAAAGTTGAAATTTTTGGAATATGTGACCACGACTGGATGCTCTTCAGAAAAATTGAAGTTTAGAGCAGAAGATTCAACTTTTTGGATACGTAGAAACCTGGGCATTATCAAACCCTAGTTCGGGATTTTGTCTAGAAGATCTAAAAGTTTCAAAGGCAATTTTGAGGGGTCAAATTTTGCAGATTTCAAAATTGAAGTATACCAGCTTGATCAGCTCAGCAAGGTGCATCTTTCCATCCACTCAGAAGTTTGGAATTCAAAGTTTGAATTTTTAGGGTTTCTCTAACAAACCCTAATCTAGCTCTAGATCCATTTTTCATCAAATCAAGTGGTAAGACCTAAATATTTTATTTCCATTTGAGTTTCTCATTAAGATGTCTCACCACACCAAGCTTGAGGATAAACTTGAACGAGCTGACAACTTCTAAGCATGGAAGTATAGGATTGGGTTAATCCTAGAAGAGAATGATTTGGACACCTACATAAAAGAAGAAGTTCCAGTTCTAGATGGAGATGAGGCTAAGGCCTTACACAAGAAGAACTTGGTCAAATCCAAGAGAATCATTGTTGATTCTATAAAATACCATCTCATACCCCATGTGTCTTCTCTAAAGTCACCTAAGGAGATGTTTGAATCCTCGACCAAGTTGTTTGAAGGAAAGAATATAAATCGGAAGATGAATCTGTAGAATCAATTGAAAGGGGTAAAGTTACAGAATGGAGAGACCATCCAATCCTACTTTACTAAGGTTTCTCAAATCAAAGAACAAATTGAAGTTGTGGATGAAGTAGTGGAGAATGGAGAAATTGTCATGACCACATTGAATGGCCTACCTAGGTCATGGGAGTTCTTCATCCAAGGTATCTGTGCAATAAAGAAGTTGATCTCCTTCAATAGACTATGGGAGGAATGTTCACAAGAAGAAGGTAGGCTGGTGGCCTGAGAAGAAAAGATGGGAAATGAAGATCAAGCTCTCACATCACACACCAAGAAAGGGAATCCCAAGAGGGAGCAATCTTTCCACAAGAGATCTTCACACCACCATCATCAAAGAGATAAGAAAGATCTGAGATGCTTCACTTGTAATGAGAAGGGACACTTTGACTCAGAATGTCCCAAGAAAAAAAGGAACTCCAAGAAGAAGAAGAAGAACAAGAACAAGAAGAGATATCATGCTTATGCTGCTGAGGATGATGAACCTCCCAGGAAGAATACTAAGGTAGAAAGTGAAGACTCTTCAAGTGAATATGAATATGTTCTAATCTCTGCTCTCACAGGTACTGTTACACATGGGTGTAATCATTGGCTTATTGATAGTGGGGCTTCTAAACATATGGCGGGATTCAAAGAATCTCTTATAGACCTAACTGAACATGAGTCACCTCATAAGGTGAAACTTTGGGATGACTATCAATACCCCATAAAAGGAAGTGGTGAAGCCTCCTACAAGTTAGGCTCTGGGAAGTCTTTAAAGATGCAAGATGTTCTATATGTACCTAGGATCAAGAAGAATCTTCTCTCCATATCATATTTGGCTGCAAAAGGGATGAGAGTTTCATTTGTGTATGGCCAAGTACTTATGTGGCCAAAAGGTAAGACCATAGATGATGCAGTAGTGATTGGAGAGCAAGAGGGAGGATTGTACAAATTGAAAAGACAACTTGAACATGCCATGGTACATGAATCCATGGAACCAAGTGAAATTTGGCATAGAAGGCTTGCTCATGTGCACTATAGGGAACTACCAATTGCAAGCAAAGCAGTAGAAGGTCTTCCTGAAATCTAGTCAAAGAATGAAGGTGTTTGCAAAGGATGTGCAAAAGGAAAGAACACAAAGAAGGCATTTCCAAGAAGTGAAAGCAAAGAAAAAGGAATCTTGGAAATCATCCACTCTGATGTATGTGGACCAATGTCATCAGGTTCTCTGAGTGGATATGTATATTATGTTTCTTTCATTGATGATTTATCTAGGAATACTTGGGTTTATTTCTTGAAGAACAAAGATGAAGTGTTTGATAAGTTCAAGGAATTCAAAGCCTTGATAGAAAATCAAACTGAAAAGAATATCAAGACCTTTAGATCTCACAATGGTGGAGAATTCACTTCAGGGGACTTCGAGAGGCTATGCAGTGATTCAGGTATTAAGAGGGAGTTGACCACTCCCTACAATCCACAACAGAATGGGGTTGCAGAAAGGAAGAATAGAACAATCATGGAAGCAGCACGAGCAATGCTGCATGACCAAGATCTACCCATGCACCTATGGGAAGAAGCAGCAAGGACAACTGTATATGTACAAAATAGAACACCACACAAGATACTTGACAACAAGACACCAGAAGAAGTTTTCTCTGGTAAGAGAGCAGAAGTTATCCATCTCAGAATATTTGGTTGTCCAGTATATACACATGTTCCAAAAGAAAAGAGGACAAAGTTACATCCTTAAGGAAAGAAGGGTGTGTTTGTGGGGTACAGTGAATGATCGAAGACATACATAATCTACTTTCCAGGGTTCAAGAAGATTGACATCAGCAGGGATGTGACTTTTGATGAAAACTCAGCATACATCAAATCAAGGAAGACACATGTTGAAGACTATGAAGAGCCAAGGATACAAACAACACAAGACACCACCATGAATGAAGAAATACTAGAAGTGGATCGTGAAATAGAAGATCCACAAGAACCTGTATATCCACCTCATGAGAAGAATTCTCACAAGAGGAAACTTGCATGGGTTAGATAGCTCATCCAAGATGTAGAAAGGTATGGTATTCCAGAGGAGGAACACAAAGAAAGAAAGAGGACAAGATCACACACCACCTATGTTGCATTACTCTGTGACATTATGAACAAAGAACCTTCCAGTTATGAAGAAGCTCCAGAAAAGAAAGAATGGAAGGATACCATGGTCGAGGAATACAAGTCGATCATGAAGAATGATTTTTAGGATGTGGTCCCAAGACCAGTGTAATGTCCCCATTCAAATAAGTGTATAGTAAGAAAATCCCATCAATCCTACTAGTTTCCTAGGTTGGATGGGCACATGTGGGATGGTAATAAGGAAGCTAATAAATGATATTTAGACATTAGAAGGGTTCAAGCATTTAATAAATATGGTGAATAAATAAATTCAAGATAAATTCTAAGTGGCAAGTCGTTTTGGAGACATATGGAGGTGGTGGGACCCACACTAGCTTGATTTTCGATGACACATGGTAGCTCTCTCTTGCCAATTCGAATTCATGGGAAGGTGAACACTCTTGGGTGATTTGGTAAGTCATAACACATGGCATTGAGCATCTTAGGTCAAAATGGGATGGAATAGTAACCTTCATGGGAGAGGAAGAGTCAAATTGGAGACTAGTGGACACTTGGGCTAGATTCCCTAGTTTTATGACAACAATAATGAAGCATTTATGACATTTATGACAAAATTCATACCTGAATTCTTACATGTTAAATTTTCAGAATTGACTTCAATCTGATCTTGAATCTTAACTGAGAGAACAACATGTACAACATATCTATATCTTTTCAATCATGGAGACAATAATGCAAGCACACAAGAGACAAAAAGATTTACTTGGGGAAAACCATAAAGGTGAAAAACCACAATAACTTCCTCAGAGATAGATAGAGCAATGATACAACCCAAACAAGAGATAGACATATCCTAGCAGCTCTATTCTCCCCCTTCATAAGTGTGCAACTCCTCCTTGAGTGCATAAGTGAGAAGTGAGTGATCAAATAGAGTTCCTCCCGCACTCTATTTATACTTGACTTGACTTGCCTTTTACATAAATCATGTAGGCTCGAACTTAACCACATAACATAATGTTGACTGGGCTGACCCCCAATAGGGTGGTATAATAACCCTTCAACCCACATGGCCGACCCCCAATAGGGTGGTATAATAACCCTTTGAAACACATGAATTATACAGGGCCGACCCCAACAAGGTGGTCTAATAACCCATCAAGTATAAGTTACGACATTTACAATATAAATGACGACACTTACGTATAGAGGAATAATACCATCTCTATAGGAGTACATACAACATACATATATGAAATACATTCCGAAGTTACATATACATCAACATTACACCTGACCATTATGACATGTCAGCCCCAAAAATAGGCTCAAGGAAGGCGCTCATGGAGTTGGGGGAAGCTAAAGAGACTCAAATTCGAATTTGGGACAAGATGGAAGGTTGGAACTAGGAGACAAGTGGCAAATGAGGAATATTTTCTAAATGGAAATTTATTGAATCTATTGAGAGGATTTCGACCCCTTGAAGGATAATGTTGGTTATAAAATGTAGAAATCAAATATGAGAATGGCTTTTGATGATTTGAGAAAAATTGCATTTGTGAAGAGAGAATTAGTGGATGACTAGTTTCTTGCCTTAGCCAATTTCAAGGGCGAAAGATTCCCATCCAAGTTGGTTTTTGGAGAGGCCACTCAGGTATTTCATGGTGCTTTAATGGAGTTTTATTTTTAGGTAGAAGCTATAGGAATTTTCATGGTTTGGTTTAGTGCAGCACTTTCTCTCCACCATTTCCAATTTTGAAGGCATATTCGGGCTCCTTGAGGGATTGCGCTTTGGGTGAGATATTGCACTCATTGGGAGAGCTTCATATGATATTTTTCTGATTTTAATAGCTTAATATCCTCTTTTATTCATATTTAGAAACTCTCAGGTCGAAATACCCATTGAATGTATGCAAAATTATTGATTAATGAGCAAACAATGTCCATTTCCCCAATGCTTTGATGTATGACACTATAAGGTTGATTATTTCGAATGGATGGATGATTATCTGATATATTTGTAATTCATATACTGCCATGGATATATTATACAAGTTTCATGTACTGTACTTGAGCGTTTGAAGCATTTTTACTCAGTTGGTTTGTATTGAGAGGTGAAATAGTGCCATTTCCCCAAGGGTCGAATTGAGGGTTTTTGCTGTTGAATGTGAGAGAGTTAGAACAGCAGAAAAAAATGAATTAATGGTGCATATGATACCTCAATCACATACTTAACACATTACATACTTCTGTTCATAAATTCATGGGATTTTCAAGGCATTTGGAAGGCCATTTGCAGTGTTACCCCGGGGGGATTTGATGCACAAATTACTAGTCAAAATTACATATATTGATCAGAATACAAATCAAGTTTGCAGAAGTATTTAGCGGGCCATAAAACATCCCTAAAAATAATATTCAATTATAAATACAATTCATACACCCCTACAGAATATTTGGGAGCATTTAGGTTGATCTGGAGGTCAAAACAGTAAAACTAGTCAAAGGTCGAAATTGGGGAAAAAGTGGAAAAATTTGCATTCTAATAAAATTTTGAAAAATGGTCATTACAAGTGGTATTAGAGCATGGTCTTGGCACCTGATGGTATTAACAAGAAGCCAAAAAAATAAACCACCACCCTTTGAATCAATAGTTGAAGAAGTTTTGGTTGAAGAAGAGATAGTAGCAAAAGAATAGCTTTTTCTAAAACAATGGGTAGAGAAGAGGAGGAAAAATTAAGACATAAAGAGGAATTTATTGAAGCCTTAAAACCATGTTTTGAAGGAATTACCATGGTTATGCTAGATATGAATAAACAAATGATGAAAGGTTTTGAATTGTTGGGTAGCCAACTTTCAAGCAAAGGGATGATAGGAGATAATAGTGGTTCACACTTAAGGGAAAAGATGAAAGGGAATGAGCATATTTTCTCAAGTACAGGACCTCATAATAGACCTGATGAATTTCAAAGAACCCAAAGGCATACTGCACCTAAATTTCTCACACCCAAAGAAGAGCCCAATCTTGAATTGGATTACAAGAAACTCGTAAATGATTGGAATGATTTGAATGAAGAGTGTAAAAGAGGTGTACCACCTAGTGACTACATTGATGCTATGCAAAAGATTAAAAGGAAGGGAGACAATAGGAGTCCATTACAAAACAAAGAATTGAATACTGCTATTGGAAAAATGTCACTTCCTACTTTTGATGGTTCTTCTCAAAATTCTGCTAACACTTGGGTGCAAAAATTGGATGTATATTTTCAGCTGAATCCTATGTTGGAAGAGGATGCATTAAAAATAGCCATTTTGCATTTGGAAGGAGATGCCAATGAATGGTGGTTTCATGGGATGAAAAACTTGGGTCATAATCAGGTTAAAACATATGGAGAATTTGTTGACAGGGTAGTAGAAAGATTTGAACAAAAAGATCCAGAATTGCCTTTCAAAGAACTAGCTCAATTGAAGCAAACTGGGTCCCCTACCGAATATATGTTGGACTTTCAAAAATTATCAGTCAAGGTGGCTGATGTATCTATGGGAATATTAGTATTACTGTTCACTGAAGGTTTGGATGAACCCTTAAGAGGTTTGGTCAAAGCCCACAAGCCAACTACATTAAAAGATGCAATGAGCTTGACTAGGAATCTCCAAAATGTGCTTCCTAGAACGAGATTTCCTCCTAAGCCTAGCTACAAATTTGAAAAGAAACCTTGGAAAAGGGATGGATATGATAAGAAACCTTGGCAAAGAGAGTCATTTGAGAGAAATAAAAAAGAGGGACTAAACAGGGATGAACTTAGAAAAAAGAAATTATGCTTCACATGCTTCCAACCATGGACACCGGGGCACAAATGTACTAAAGGAAAGGCTCAATACATAGAAGTATTTTATGATAATGAGGGGTATGATGGGGGCATTGATAACGATGGAAATATTTCAGATCAAGAAGAGGCATATGAGACAGCAGTAGAAGAGGAAAGACAAGAAGAAAATCAGCCTTCACCGGACAAAGCAAGAATGGCAGTGCTTTCAACAATAC
This sequence comes from Larix kaempferi, assembly GCA_027924585.1. Lineage (NCBI taxonomy): Eukaryota > Viridiplantae > Streptophyta > Pinopsida > Pinales > Pinaceae > Larix > Larix kaempferi. Next base: position 21,663,808 of record BSBM01000114.1, read on the forward strand.
CTCGCTATCATACTATCCGATGCAAAGGTGTGGTACAAGGACAAAGAACTTCAGTTTTAATAGATGGAGGAGCCACTCTTAACTTCATTGATGTAGAGATGGTAGATAAAAGAAAGATACCTATTGAACCATTTGATGGCGTCACAGTTGTCATTCCCGGTCACAACACAATGCAATGCAAAACATGGGGTCCAAAGCTGCAAGTGACCGTAGGTAACTATACTTTTGTTGATATTTTTTATGTGGTTGATGTTGCTGATACTAATGTGGTTTTGGGAGTGCAATGGCTGTATTCAATAGGAGAGCGTATAGTAAATTATCAAATTCCCGAAATAAAATTCCAAGATTCAAAAGGAGTACAAAGAATTGTGGGGGCAACACACTTATCCAAATCAAGTAGTAACTTGCAATAGTATCAGATCTATATTGAGGCATGGGGATATAGAATGGGCTGCTAAATGTCATATTACATCTCCCAAGCCAAATATAAATATTGTCAAACACCCAAAGGAGAAAGAGAGACTTTTGCAAAAATATTAAAAGGTTTTTAGAGACCTTCCACATGGTAGGCCACCAGATAAGGGGTTTGAGAACAGTATTATTTTGGAGGAGGGTACTTCACCCATTCAGATACCACCTTATAGACATCCTAAAAAGTTCAGAGATGAGATTGAAAAAGCTATCGAAGAAATCCTAGAGTTGGGACTCATTAGACCAAGCTCTAGCCCTTATGCTTCTTCAGTAGTGCTAGTGAAGAAAAAAGATGGAACATTGAGAATGTGCATAGATTTTAGAGCCTTGAACAAAAAGACTATCAAGAATAGGTATCATATTCCTAGGATTGATGAGCTCATGGATGAGCTGCATGGGGCCAAATACTTCTAAAAAATTGACCTTAGATCAGGGTATCACCAAATTCGAATGAAAGATGAAGATGTGGTGCAAAAGACCGCTTTTCGATGTCATTTTGGCCACTTTGAATTTCTTGTCATGCCTTTTGGGTTAACTAATGCTCCAGCCACCTTTCAAGCATGTATGAATAGGATATTTTTCAAGCAACTAAGAAGGTTTGTTTTGGTTTTCTTTGATGATATTCTCATTTACAGTAAAACATGGGAAGAGCATTTGCAGCAATTAGAGATTGTGTTGAACATCTCGCAAGAAGAGTCCTTATTTGCTAAGTTATCAAAATGTGATTTTGGGATGAAAGAACTACTGTATCTTGGGCACATTATTGGGAAAGAAGCAGTGAAGGTACACATGGAAAAAATTGGGGCTATCTTGGAATGGCCATCACCAAAAATATTACCGAATTGAGAGGCTTTATTGGCATATGCACCTACTACATAAAACTTGTGAAAGGGTTCTCCAAGTTGACTTCTCCACTCACTGATATGACTAAGAAGGATGCTTTCAAGTGGGATGAAGAGGCTGAAAATGTTAAATTTTCAGAATTTACTTCAATCTGATCTAGGATCTTAACTGAGAGAACAACATGTACAGCATATCTACAGCATATCAATCATGGAGACAATAATGCAAGCACACAAGAGACACAAAGATTTACTTGGGGAAAACCATAAAGGTGAAAAACCCCAATAACTTCCTCAGAGATAGATAGAGCAATGATACAACCAACCAAGAGAGATAGACATAACCTAGCAGTAGATCCTCCTCCTCCATAAGTGCGCCACTCCTCCATGAGTGCATGAGTGAGAAGTGAGTGAGTAAATAGAGTGCCTCCCACACTCTATTTATACTTGACTTGACTTGCCTTTTTACCTAACTCATGTAGGATTGAACTTAACCACATAACATAATGCTGACTGGGCCGACCCCCAATAGGGTGGTCTAATAACCCTTTGACCCACATGGCCGACCCCCAATAGGGCGATCTAATAACCCTTCGACCCACATGACCTATACAGGGCCGACCCCAACAAGGTGGTCTAATAACCCATCAAGTATAAGTTACGACACTTACAATATAAATGACGACACTTCTGTATAGAGGAATAATACCATCTCTATAGGAATACAATATACATATATGTGAAATACATTCCGAAGTTACATATATATCAACACTCCCTCTTAACTAGGAAGGTATTTCTCAGCACAGTTCTTATAGCACAAGTCATCTTCTCTGGATCATCGTCACTGGATAATCATCATCGAGTCATCACCATCATCACTGCTGCTACTATCTCAATCAATCTCTGAATCTACTCGTCATAGGAAGTTCTACAGAGCCAGTCCTTTTTCATATTGGATGTAGGCCCACCACCTGCAGGTCTTCATCATCACTGGCCATACTGTGGAATCCTCAGGACTTATTACGTGCGTCACAAAACCTGGCTGCAGCATCCCAGGCTATTACGAGCACACATCTCTACCTGTAGGATCTCCCAGGAGCACATTACATGTGACCCATCACAAAACCTGGCTGAAGCATCCCAGGCTGTTACGAGCACATGGCTCTACCTGTCGGATCTCCCAAGAGAAAATTACATGTGATCTCACCACAAAACCTGGCTGAAGCATCTGAGGCCTTTTTCATCCTGTCCAGATCTCACAGGAGCAAATTACATGTGGTCGTGGCAAAACCTGGCTGAAGCATCTGAGGCCTTTTTCATCCTGTCCAAATCTCCCAGGAGCAAATTACATGCCATAGGACAAAACCTCGCAAGAGCATCTGCCAGATATCCCAGGGCACTGAATTACATGCCATAGGCAAAACTTCGAAAGACTATCTGCAGATCTCCCAGGGCAGAAATTACATGTCCTCCCAAGCAAAACCTCGCAAGATCATTTGCCAGATGTCCCAGGGCATCAAATTACATGCCATAGGAAAAACCTTGAAAGACCATCTGCAAATCTCCCAGGGCACCGGATTACATGCTCATCTGCACAACCTGATCCACGGCCATAGAGTATCAAACTGATACTCACCATACATCATCCTGATGTATCCATGATCATCCTGATCATCATCACTGCAACGTCCTGCTGCATGTCATCTGGAGAATCACGTCATCCACGATCATCCTAATCATACAATGCATCCATCTGATGCACACCAAGTATCCACCCAATACATACATAGATACATGATCCACACAATGTATCCATCAATCATACATGATCTACCTGATCATACAAGGATACATGATCCACACAATGTATCCATCAGCATACATGATCTACCTAATCATACAAAGATACATGATCCACACAATGTATCCATCAGCATCCAACATGATGCGTTCATACATAAATGATCCAGCTGATCATATCCAGCATCCAACATGATGCATATACAAAATACATACACATGATCCAACCGATCATATCCAGCATCCAACATGATGCATACATATAATGATCCAACTGATCATATCCAAGCAGAAACCAAAACATCATCCTGATGCTCATCATCTAGCGCTTACATCCACAGCCATGTGAAGGGTCCCCCTTCCAACATGCTTGGAATGGCTTCAACAAATGTGTCCATCACTTCTTCCTCGAAGTGTCCTCGATCTGAAGCACGCCAAGCCTCTCTTTGAAGTACTCGAACTTCACCCTGGCTAGTGGCTTCGTCAGCACATCTGCAATCTGCTCGTCCGTCGCAACATACAGGAGCTTCACATCTCCTCTCTGCACCATATCCCTGATATAGTGATATTTGATCTCTATTTGTTTCAACTTGTCATGAAACCTGGGTTCTCGGACAGCTTCACACAACTCTGGTTGTCACAAAAGATACCAGTAGCCTCCAACGAGAGATCAAATAACTCAGACAGTAACTTCTGTAGCCATACTGCCTCACAACTAGTTGAACAGGCTGCAGCATACTCAGCCTCAGCTGTACTCAGTGCTACACAGGACTACTTCCTGCTAAACCAAGAGATCACACCTGATCCCATATTGAAGCAGCACCCAGATGTGCTCTTCCTATCTGCAGCACTGCCAGCCCAATCTGAATCAACATAACCCTGCAGGTTAAACTTTTGATTCACCTCATACTTGAGCCCATAATCCATTGTACCCTTCAGGTACCTCAGAACATGCTTTACAGCAACTAGGTGAACACTCGGATCTGTCAGGAACTGGCTCAATGTGTTCACAGCAAAGCAAATGTCTGGTCTCGTGTTCGTTAGGTACATCAATGACCCAATCATCTGACGATACATAGAGACATCATCCAGCTCAGATGAAGCATCACATAGAAGCTTCAGATTCGATGCCATAGGTGTGGCCATGGCCTTGCAATCCATCATCCTGAACCTCTTCAAAATCTCTACTGCATACTTCCCTTGTCCAAGGAAGATTCCTTCTGCACTCTGCCACACGTCCATGCCAAAAACAAATAGTGCATCATCCCCAAGTTCTTCATCTCGAACTCGGTAGTAAGCTTCCGTTGCGTGTCGGCAATCAATCTATCTTCACCTGTAACAAGCAGGTTATCCGCATACAAAAGTAGTATCACTGGATTGCCTTCCTCAACCTTGTAGAAATGGTTGGAATCTGCTTTATTCTTGGTAAATACCAAACTGGATAGAAGGTTGTCTATCCTACCATACCAAGTTCTGCACACATATATGACTACACCATGTTGTCTTGAAATCCATCTGGTGCATCTTCTATTTCATCACTTTTATATTTCTTAATGCTGTCATCTACAACGTGGTTGACCTGATAGTTTCATTTGGAAGTCACAATAGACTTCCCTTCAGCTCTTGGGACTGCATCCCAAACATCGTTCTTCATGATCGATGGATCATGGCATTCTTCCCGTATCCTGGGAACTTCAATATCTTCAATAGATAATTTGTTGCTAAACAAATGTTGTAGTTCTTCTTTTGTAGGAGATGGCATACGATCTTTCCTACACAACAAGTTAAATTGCATGATTAGAAAACATCTCATTGTTTTCAGAACAAATTCTTACACATAAAGAAATATGTCATACAGTCATGCAATTATCTTAGCCAATGCTTCAATACAACATTTATCCATATCCTGTAACTTTCTAGATGCCTTCCAATCTCTACCAGAACATTGTTAAGAGTGTGCACAACTCCCAACATCTCAACAAATAGGTTTCATTCTAGATAAGTAGCAATGGAATGTTGTACAGTGCCATAGGCCACTTACCCATGTGTATTAGTAGTATACTGTTCATTAATGCAACTATTCTAATATGCACAATACATATCCTAAGTCTAGGAACATGAGCATATACATCATTGAACAATTTTACTTAAACAAACAAATATGCAAGAAATGATAATTAAAATACTTATCTTTGTTTGTTCGTTGGGTGGACTCCCTCTGAGTCTTCGCTTCCTTGCAGGAGATGCTGGAGTCCTAATCTGAAGTAGCTTCTTCTACACCTTTCTGTTGTGGAATGTAGAAAGATGGTCAACTCCCTCTGAATATCTGCATCCTTGCAGAAACTACTGAAGTGTGCTCCTTTTCTTTCTTGCAGGAACAACTAGAGTGTGCTCCTTTGCTTTCTTGCAGGAGCAACTGCAGTGTGCTCCCTCTTCATCTTTGCTTTCTGAATTACCTATTCTTGAACTCATATTCATCCTTGGTCCTTATGCATGCTTATTAGTATCATGATTGAGTTATCCTTGTGATCTCATATAAAATCATACATTCATTAGTGTACTATTAAAACACAATAATCTCAAGCATGTATAATCATGATCATTTCAAACAGAAAATAATAAGCATTAGCATTCAAGGTTTATGTAGGATTCTTATGGTTAGTCAAATCATAAGAAACATAACATGTCTAAACCTGTAATTACTCAAACCTATGACTCTTCGGGTTAGTTGAATCATCAATCAAGATAAGAGATATAATATGCATAAAACCTGTGATTATTCAAAGCTATACCTTCATGATTCTTTTGGTTAGTCATATCATCAATTATGGTAAGAAACATAATATGCATACAACCATGATTATTCAAACCTATGACTCTTCGTGAATAATCATTGTCAACAACAGTATAAGAACCTAACCCAATGTAGGATTCTATCTTGATATAGGAAAAACATACCTGGATTAGTATGCTAGTTAGTTATGTCTAACATACTCACATGATGTCTTCTTGATCTTCTTCAATGACTTGTGCTAGTAACCTATATATCTCATAGGTTAGCCATTATAAAACCAAGTTATACATACCTCGTAAATGGATCTTCTATGAGATCCATGACAATGGATGAGTCTTTATCCTCATGTCATCATGATCATATGTTCTTGAACTGGAACATGATTTGTCTTTATTGGTGTACCTTTCATGTTAGTAGGAAACATAAACCTCATACAACACCATAATGCATTAGTATAATTATAAGTGTCAACACCCTAACCAATGAATATCTTCTATTATGCATTCATAATTTTGTTAAGGTGATACGACAAATCTAAAATCAAAATTGTACTGACCGTAATAACATGAAGACAAACATACCATAAACTTAATCATGGACAAATATCGAAACATACCTCGATGAGTCATACCTGTCGAGATCGCTTGTAATCTTCTTATGTAAGGCCTTAGCCTCATCTCCCTCTGAAATAGGAACTCCTTCACTTATGCAGGTGACCAATCCATCTTCTTATAGGATTAACCCAATCCACTTGATTTGCAAGAACTGGACTTTGAGCTGGATATGGGTTTGTCAGAGAAACCCCAAAAATTCAAACTTTGAATTTCAACCTTCTGACAGGATAGAAATATGTGTCATGATGAGCTGATCAAGCTGGTATATTCAAAATTTGAAAACTGCAAAGTTTCACTCCTCAATTTTGCCTTTGAAACTTCCAGATTCACTGGACGTGACCCTGAACTGGGGTTTGATGAATCCCACTCTTCTTCCCAATCAAAATGTTTGATCCAAATCTCTAAGCTTCTATTTTTCTGAGGAGCTTCCAGCCGTGGTCACAGATTTCAAAAATTCTCATTTTTACAGAAGCCCTAATTTTCCACTTTTCTAATCAAAGTCCCGAACTAGGGTCTAATCAAGCCCGACCTTCTGCTCAACCAAAAATTCTGATCTTGGTCTCTAAATTTCTATTTTGATGAGTAGCATCCAGCCGTGGTCTCAGATTACAAAAATTCCAACTTTCTACGAAGCCCTAAATTCCGGAAGCCATGAATGAAGGTACTCAAAAATAATTCTGTTTTGACAGAAATATGTACCTGATTGTTTCTGGTGTAACTCCAAACTTTTCGATCCACAGGGTCTGAAAACGTTTCCTGAGATAGCCTGACCTATTATCTTTCCATCCTGATAGGTCTTACCTCAATTGGATTCTCTGAGAGAGCGTTATGCCAAATGTCGCAACGTGACCTGTTTTGGAATAATACAGGAGAGCGCACTTGTACGGCATGCCACGTGTCACTGTTTCAACTTCGGCCTCTGAAAACGTTTCCTAAGATAGCTCGTCCTGTTACCTTTCCATCCTGATAGGTTTGACCTCAATTGGACTTTCTGAGCGAGAGTTATTCCAAATGTTGCAACGTGACCTGTTTATGGGATAATACAGGAGAGCGAACTTGTGCGGAGTGCCATGTGTCACTGGTTCAACTTCGGCCTCTGAAATTTTTTTCTAAGATAGTACAGTCCGTGTACTACCTGTCCGTTTTCACGCAATTTCATTTGGATATTCCTAGCCCAAGTTATGACCTTTTTCACAAGGTCACCTGATTTTGACTCAGATCTGGAAGAGGCAGAAACCCTATATTGTACAGATCATAAATCACAAAGTACAACGAATTAGAGGTTTTCCTTTGGACACAAGGTACCTGGAGATTTAATCTTTTTCTTGTAACAATTTCAGATCCGAACAATTCGCCAAAACGGATTTATATAGAAAGTGCTACGATGACTGGTTTTTGCTATATCAAGCCCTAGCATCGTAAGTGCAACAAGTGTCATACATGCCATATCATGCCTTCTTTCAGGCTAGCTCTGATACCATGTTAAATTTTCAGAATTTACTTCAATATGATCTAGGATCTTAACTGAGAGAACAACATGTACAGCATATCTACAGCATATCAATCATGGAGACAATAATGCAAGCACACAAGAGACACAAAGATTTACTTGGGGAAAACCATAAAGGTGAAAAACCCCAATAAATTCCTCAGAGATAAATAGAGCAATGATACAACCAACCAAGAGAGATAGACATAACCTAGCAGCATATCCTCCTCCTCCATAAGTGCGCCACTCCTCCTTGAGTGCATGAGTGAGAAGTGAGTGAGTAAATAGAATGCCTCCCGCACTCTATTTATACTTGACTTGACTTGCCTTTTTACCTAACTCATGTAGGCTCGAACTTAACCACATAACATAATGCTGACTGGGCCGACCCCCAATAGGGTGGTCTAATAACCCTTTGACCCACATGGCCGACTCCCAATAGGGCGGTCTAATAACCTTTCGACCCACATGACCTATACAGGGCCGACCCCAACAAGGTGGTCTAATAACCCATCAAGTATAAGTTACGACACTTACAATATAAATGACGACACTTTTGTATAGAGGAATAATACCATCTCTATAGGAATACAATATACATATATGTGAAATACATTTCGAAGTTACATATACATCAACAGAAAAGACCTTCCAAAAAATGAAAGAGGTAATGAGTAGTTGTCCCATACTTGCACTTCCTGATTTTACTAAACCTTTTGTTGTGGAATGTGTACTTCAGGTGGAGGTATAAGGGCTGTCCTAAAGCAAGGCCAACACCCCATAGCCTTTGAGAGAAGAAATTTGCAGCCTCATGAAAAAATTTACTCCATCTATGATAAAGAAATGCTGGCCATTATGCATGCATTGGCCAAATTCAGACAATACTTGGTGGGCAACAAGTTTGTGGTGAAAATTGACCACAATAGTCTAAGACACTTTCTCACCCAAAAAGATCTAAATGAAAGGAAACAAAAGTGGGTAAGCAAGATTCAAGATTATTATTTTGATATTGAATATGTCAAAGGAAAGAATAATATAGTAGCAGATGCTTTGTCAAGAAGGCCTTCTTTTTCTCTCATGGATATTTCCAAGGATTGGAAAAACATGCTACTAGTTGAATATACCAAAGACAAATTTGCTTGTGATGTGTTGGATGGAATCAAAGGGGATGATAATTATAGGATTTTGAATGGGATGATATATTATAAGGGAAGAATTTATTTAGTTCATAACTCCAAGCTCAAGTACCGAATTTTGCAAGAAGCACATGATTCCCCACTAGCAGGCCATCCGGAGATCTTCAAAACTTATAGACAGTTGAGGCAAAGAATTTTTTGGAACGGGCTAAAGGAAGATGTTCAGAAGTATGTGAATGAATGTAAAGCATGTCAACAAAACAAATCAGAACTTACATGTCCAGCCGGCCTATTACAACCATTTCCCATTCCGGAGCAAAAATGGGACAGTATTTCCATGGATTTCATCACCGGATTGCCTAAATCCTTGGGTAAGGATTGCATCTATGTGGTAGTTGATAGGTTGAGAAATTTTGCTCATTTATTTGCTGTTACATCATCTTTTAGTGTTGCATAAGTGGCTGATATTTTTTTCAAATAAATCTTTAGATTGCATGGGCTCCCCAAGAGCATTGTCAGTGATAGAGATAGTAGATTCATGGGTGCTTTTTGGCAAGAAATTTTTAGATTGGTAGGCACTCAATTGACTCCAAGTACCAGCTATCATCCACAAACTGATGGACAAACAGAGAGGGTAAACCAATGGTTGGAAGGATACCTAAGAAACTATGTGGGAGGGCACCAAAAAGCATGGGCAAAATGGCTACGCTTGGGTGAGTTTCTCTACAACAGCACTTATCATATGTCAATAGGAATGTCTCCTTTCAAAGCATTATATGGTTATGATGCACTTACATTTGTTGACATTATATTTGGTGATAGTAGAGCCCCAAAGGCTAAAGATTGGGTGGAAGAGAGCCAAGAAATTTTAAAGCTCTTGAAAGACAATTTGCAGGTTGCTCAAAATCAACAAAAACAACATGCTGATAGGCATAGAGAAGAAAGAACGTTTCAAGTCAATGATTTAGTATATTTAAGGTTGCAGCCTTATAAACAAACATCCCTAAAAAGGAATAGAGAAGAAAAATTAAAACCAAGGTACTATGGGCCATACAAGGTAGTGCGGAAGGTTCGAGAAGTAGCATATGAACTAGAACTTCCGGAAGGGAGTAAAATACACAATTTATTTCATGTTTCTTGTCTCAAGAAATCTCTTGGTCAGCAAATCATCACTTCAGAAATACTTACTCCTTTGGATGATGAAGGTTAGCTCACACTTGTTCCGAAAAATATTTTGAAGAAACAGGAAAGAAGGTTGAGGAGTAGAATCATCAAAGAATATTTAGTGCAATGGAAGGACTTACCAAATGAAGATGCCATATGGGAAGAGGATAATATTTTGTAGCATCCAAATCTGAAATTGCTTGAGGACAAGCAATATTGGGTGGGGAGGACTGTAATGTCCCCATTCAAATAAGTGCATAGTAAGACAATCCCATCAATCCTACTAGTTTCCTAGGTTGGATGGGCACATGTGGGATGGTAATAAGGAAGCTAATAAATGATATTCAGACATTAGAAGGGTTCAAGAATTTAATAAATATGGTGAATAAATAAATTCAATATAAATTCTAAGTGGCAAGTGGTTTTGGAGACATATGGAGGTGGTGGGACCCACACTAGCTTGATTTTTCAATGACACATGGCAACTCTCTCTTGCCAATTCGAATTCATGGGAAGGTGAACACTCTTGGGTGAGTTGGTAAGTCATAACACATGGAATTGAGCATCTTAGGTTGAAATGGGATGGAATAGTAACGTCCATGGGAGAGAAAGAGTCAAATTGGAGATTAGTGGACACTTGGGATAGATTCCCTAGTTTTATGACAACAATAATGAAGCATCTATGACATTTATGACAAAATTCAAACCTGACTTATTACACCTGACCATTATGACATTTCAACCCAAAAAATGGGCTCAAGGAAGGCGTTCATGGAGTTGGGGCAAGCTAAAGAGACTCAAATTCAAATTTGGGAGAAGATGGAAGGTTGGAACTAGGAGACAAGTGGCAAATGAGGAATATTTTCTAAATGGAAATTTATTGAATATATTGAGAGGATTTTGACCCCTTGAAGGCTAATGTTGGTTATAAAATGTATAAATCAAGTATGAGAATGGATTTTGATGATTTGAGAAAAATTGCATTTGTGAAGAGAGAACTAGTGGATGACTAGTTTCTTTCCTTAGCCAATGTCGAGGGTGAAAGATTCCCATCCAAGTTGGTTTTTGGAGAGTCCACTCAAGTCTTTCATGGTGCTTTAATGGATTTTTATTTGCAGGTAGTAGCTATAGGAAGTTTCATGGTTTGGTTTAGTGCAGTACTTTCTCTCCACCATTTCCAATTTTGAAGGCATATTCGGGCTCCTTGAGGGATTGCGCTTTGGGTGAGATCTTGCACTCATTGGGAGAGCTTGATATGATATTTTACTGATTGTAATAGCTTCATATCCTCTATTATTCATATTTAGAAACTATTAGGTCGAAATACCCATTGAATGTATGCAAAATTATTGATTAATGAGCAAACAATGTCCATTTCCCCAATGCTTTGATGTATGACACTATAAGGTTGATTATTTCGAATGGATGGATGATTCTATGATATATTTGTGATTCATATACTGCCATGGATATATTCTACAAGTTTCATGTACTGTACTTGAGCGTTTGAAGCATTTTTACTCAGTTTGTTTGTATTGAGAGGTGAAATAGTGCCATTTCCCCAAGGGTCGAATTGGGGGTTTTTGCTGTTGAATGTGAGAGAGTTAGAACATTAGAAAAAATTAATTAATTGTGCATATGAGACATTAATAACATACTTAACACATTACATACCTTTTTTCATAAATTCATGGGATTTTGGAGGCATTTGGAAGGCCATTTGCAGTGTTACCCCGGGGGGATTTGATGCAGAAATTACTAGTCAAAATTACATATATTGATCAGAATACAAATCAAGTTTGTAGAAGCATTTAGAGGTCCATAAAACATCTATGAACCTAATATTCAAGTCTAAATACCATTCATACACCCCTACAGAATATTTGGGAGCATTTGGATTGATTTGGAGGTCAAAACAGTAAAACTAGTCAAAGGTCGAAATTGGTTAAAAAAGTTGAAAAATTGGCATTTTAATAAAATATTGAAAAAGGGTCATTACAACCAGAAGAGAAGTCTGTTGTGACTTCCAAGTGGATCTATAAGATGGAACATGCTGTAGATGGTAGCATAGAGAAATACAAGGAAATATTTGTAGCCCGTGGCTTCTCCCAGAAAGACGGGATAGATTATGAAGAGACTTTTGCTCCTGTAGCCAGATACACTTCCATCAGAACAATACTTTCTCTGGTTGCAGTAATGAAATGGAAGATACACCAGATGGATGTCAAGACAACTTTCTTGAATGGTGTAGTCAAAGAAGAAGTGTATGTGGAGCAGCCACTTGGTTTTGAGACACATGACATGGATTCATATGTGTGCAGATTGAAGAAAGCCTTGTATGGCTTGAAGCAAGCACCTAGGTCATGGTACGACATGATAGACAACTTCCTATCCAGTTTGGGATTTACCAAAAGTAAAGCGGATCCCAACCTTTACTACAAGGTTGAGGAAGGCAATCCAGTGATACTCCTATTGTATGTGGATGACCTGTTTTTGATAGGTGAGGATAGATTGATTGCAAACACAAAGAGGAAGCTTGCTACAAAGTTCGAGATGAAGGACTTTGGAATGATGCATTACTTTCTAGGTATGGAGATGTGATAGAGTGCAGATGGAATCTTCCTTGGACAAGGGAAGTATGCAATAGAGATCCTGAAGTGGTTCGGGATGATGGACTACAAGGCCATGGCCACACATATGGCATCGAACCTAAAGCTATTGAGTGATGCTTCATCAGAGTCGGCTATGTCATGATGTATCATCAAATGATTGGGTCCTTGATGTACCTGATTAACACAAGACCAGATATTTGCTTTGCGGTGAACACCTTGAGCCAGTTTCTAAGAGATCCTAGACATGTTCACCTGATTGTTGTAAAGCATATTCTGAGGTACTTGAAGGGTAAAATTGATTATGGGCTCAAGTATGATGCGAATCAAAAGTTTAACCTAGAGGGTTATGTTGATTCAAATTGGGCAGGTAGTGCAGCAAATAGGAAGAGCACTTCGGGGTTCCAATTCAGTATGGGATCAAGTGTGATCTCTTGGTTTAGCAGGAATAAATCCTGCATAGCACTGAGTACATCCGAATCAGAGTATGTCATAGCTTGTTCGGATAGTTGTGAGACAGTATGGCTACGGAAGCTACTGTCTGATTTATTTGATCTCCAATTGGATGCTACTTGTATCTATTGTGACAACCAAAGTTGTGTGAAGTTGTCAGAGAAACCAGTGTTCCATGACAAGTCAAAGCACATCAAGATCAAATATCACTATATCCGGGATGTGGTGCAGAGAGGAGCAGTGAAGCTCCAGTATGTTGTGACAGATGAGCAGATTGAAAATGTGTTCACCAAACCACTAGCTAGAGTGAAGTTCAAGTACTTCAGAGAGAGGCTTGGTGTTCTTCATATAGAACATACTTTAAGGAAGTGATGGGACACATTTGCAGGAGCCATTCCAAGCATGGTGGTAGGAGGATCCTTCCCATGGCTATGGATGTAAGCGATGTGTTATGAGCATCAGGACAATTCTCGAGTTACTGCTATGTATGATGATCGGGATGATCATATGTGATGAGCATCAAGACGATGCTCTAGATGATATGCATCAGGATGATGCTGTGACAATGATCAGGATGATCATGCGATGATGATATGCATCAGGACGATGTTGTGACGATGAGCAGGATGATCATGTGATGATGATGTGCATTAGGATGATGTACTGTATGATGATGATCCGTAGGATCATGAGCATCAGGATGATGCTTTGTGCGAGGATGATCATGTGGATCATGAGTATCAGGTTGATACTCCATGGCCATGGATAGGTTGTGCGATAATCATATAATCTTTCCCTGGGATATTTGCAGATACTCTTGCGAGGTTTTGTCTATGGCATATAATAACTCCCTGGGAGATTTGGAAAATTCTCTTTCGAGGTTTTGCTTGGGAGGACATATAATCTTACCTTGGGAGGTTTGCATATACTCTTGTGAGGTTTTTCCTATGGCATATAATAGCTCCCTGGGATATTTGGAAAATTCTCTTTCAAGGTTTTGTCCTGTGGCATATAATATTTCCCTAGGAGATCCGATAGGTTGAGCAGTAAGCTCATAATCACTCCTGGGATGCTCTTTTGAGGTTTTTCCATACCACATGTAATCAGTGCTCGAGATCTGATAGGTTGTGCTAGGAATGTAAAAGTATTGGGGTGGCCTTTAGAGTTCTTGTCAGCCATGCTATGCACATAAACATTCCTAGGACACTCTTTTAAGGTTTTGTGGTGGTCACATGTAATAGCTCCCTGGGAGATCCGATAGGTTGAGAAATAAGCTCGTAATCAGTCTTGGGATTCTCTTTTGAGGTTTTGTTGACGCACGTAATCAGTCTTGGGATTCACAGGATGGCCAACTCCCAGAGATGATGAAGACCTATAGGATGCTAATCCTACAACTAGCATGAAAAAGGGATGGCTCTTTAGAACATCCTATGATGAGAAGAATTGAGAGATAGCCCGGTGATCGAGATGATGAATACATCATCAGTGATGATGATGCTTCGTAATCTAGTGATAATGATCTAGCTCCAGAATTGAATGCTTGTGGAGATATGTATTGATGACCTGTGTATAGAGAATACCTTCATAGTTAAGAGGGAGTGTTGATGTATTTGTAACTTCGAAAGATATTCTTCTATGTATTACACTTGTACTTTATTATAGTCATGATGGAGATGTATTATTCCTCCAATCATAAGTGTCGTCATTTGTATTTGTACGTGTCTAAAGTGTCGCAACTTATATTTGATGGGTTATTAGACCACCAGTGTGGGGTCGGCCCTGCTTGTGTCATGTGAGTTGGTTATTAGGCTTTCTTAGGAAGTCGGCCCAGCTAGAATTAAAAGCAGGTTAAGTCATGTATAAATAGAGAGTGAGTGTGTCTCATTCTATTCATTCACTCACTCATTCCACTCGCACTAGTTGAGAGAGGAGTGTGCACAAGTGGAGGAGGAGTAGCTGCTCGAGTCATCTATCTTTTGGGGATCGATCTTTGTGATCTTTGTATTGGGGCTTATTCTATCTTTGAGGAATTTGTAGGGTTTTTCACCTTCTTGGTTTTCCCCAAGGAAACTCTGTGTCTCTTTTGTTTATGATTGTTATGTTGTGCATGTTATTCTCTTAGTAGGATCCTAGATAGTGTTTGAATGCATTTATTGAAAAATTAACAGACTTCGCAGTAAAACTGCATGTTTCTACTCATCTTATAATGTAGATATCCCCTGTAAGGACTCCCGATTATGTCAAGTTGTAATTTCATATCATTTACATGCTTGCCTTGATAATCCTAGTGTTGGATCCCCGCTTCATCATTATAAGCCAAATTTCCCAAGCACTTCTCATTCTTATCCAAGCAGAGCTTATTATTTATCCTTTGCAGCTTGATTACCCTTTGACCCCGAGGGAACATCCCCCCGAGTGTCCTTATCCTGCATGTGTTTCCTTGCATTGAGCATAGGTATGCTCCACCACATTAGGTCTAGTTTTCTTTCCCACGACATTTTTCCCCTCGTACTTGTATTATAAGCACTCTTTTATTCTTTTTCAAGCTTTCATAATATGAAAAAGACCAAATAAATAAATAAATAAATAAAAATTCAGAAAGGTAAATGTCATCATCCTCTATTTGCAGTAGTCATGTCACCTTTGAACAAAGAAAAAATATTGAGTCCATTTCTCAATGGTTTGGGTTTAGTATGGCCTTAGGAATATAAATTCATTACTCATAGATTACTCCTCCAATTGGTTAAGATTCAATTCCTTATGGATATTTTTTCGATTCCTCTCACGTCACATAACTATGTCAATATTCAATCTTAAGCCTATGCTACTTGAGTCTCCATTTGTCGCATGCTCTTCTTCAAAGGAAGTTTATAATCTCGAGTGAGTCATTCCTCAAATCTCTTGACTTTGCTTGTCGACCATCCCTATATAAGTACATTCTGAACACATGACAATTTTTTTCCTACCTAGCACCCTGGGCCTACTTTCATCATTGATAGGTGTTAACACCTAACTTTTTTCTGCCTACCTTGTCATTATCCCCATCAAACCCATACATCATTACCACATTCTATTTCCATTATTTTTACCTTGGTAGAACAAAAAACCCAAAGTCTCACATAAAAGGGCCATTTTACAAAATTAATTTGCTCAATTATCTAAAAAATGAGCAACTTATGCCTTGACTTTTTTTTTGGACCTTTCTCCTTTTCATCACTCAACAAAGAGAAGAAACTTCGCATGACACCTATGATATCCAAATTTGGAAAAAGGATAAAAAAGTGAAAGGCACAAAATCAAAAGAAAAAGACAAAAATCCAAAAAGCCAAAAGCCAAAAATCAAAAAATCAAAATCAAAGCGTTATCCTTATCTTAGATCTATCTATTGTGCCTATTAATGAACCACCAAGGTCCATCACTTAACACCCCTTATCCATACAGTACTCAAGCCATTACTGTTTGAAAATCTCCTTGAGACCAAAAATCCCTTTGCGCTCAATGCTCAACCTTCTCGAGATTGTGTACGTGATGCATGGTCGGAGAACCTTGTATTGCAAGGAGAGCAAGGAAACCATCCCTCGAAAATATGCATGGGCATCTACTTCTGTAACTCAGAGTTGATATTAAATCCTTGTAAATGCCATTTTTTACAAAATGAAAGAGAATTATTTATTCTTTAAAATATTTTTCTCTCTTTGCTTGATAAAAGGTTTCATGTTTGATTAGTTTAGTTGTTTAATTTATGTTTTTCTTATTTTCTTTTCCATTGAGACTCTACTAATTTTAGCAAAAGCCTTAGTAGGTGCATATTTGCACGTGCTCGTGTGAAAACACCAACAACAGTATGTGACCTTGAACTCAGCATATGACACCTCATCATTGATCACTGACTAGGTGGTTTCCCTTGTGCTCGATGACAAGACCTTTATTCACACAATGGGATTTGTGTTGTGTATTCGACTCCATTAGACCTCATTGGTGGTTTCCTCGCTTATGTCAATAGTATTCATCATTTCCTATTATTCAGAGGGTGTCTTTCGTGCACTACTTGCATAGGGTACACATGAGAGATGCACTTGGTTCTTCGTTTGTGTTTAGTACGATTCGTCCAAGTTCTTCCAAATATTTCATCCTATCTATGTACCTCGTGTTGGTTAATGAGGATTCCTTAATTCCCTTTTTCCATGAGATCTCATTCCATTGACTTCAGGTCATCTATTTTGGAAATGGGATCTATAGTCAAACAAGTACCTTGATACTTGCAGTCATCAGTGGTATGTTCTCTCATCATCAACAATCGAGAATTCATCAATGCACCCTAATTGATGGATTATGCAAGTATTCAACCTCGACACCCTTATTCACACTTGTTTAATGTACTCGATTCCTTGACACCCATTTTTTGTCATTGGTGGGTAGTCTCGTGTTTGTTAACGATATACCTTAATGACTAGTAATCAAACGATGTGTCATCATGTTTTAATCCAATACCTATATTCATGTGATGGGACATGCACCATCGTCATTTCATGTCAAAGACCTCATACTGTAGTGGCATTCTACTATATGTTTCCATCTGTGATCGTGACAGTATCTATGGGACCTGAGCTCTCATGGCATAAAATTTTGTATCCCAGGTTGTACCAGATGTCGTCAGTTCAGTCGAAGAATGGACCTCACTGTATATGGTTCATGGCTATGACCACTTATGATATATATCTATGATGTATTGTCTATTCATGGCCATTGTATCAAACTGCTATGTACTTCAAAGTTACCGATATGTATACAAAGTTAACATTGTAATATTCTGATGGGTGGCTTGTTGTGGGCTTGTTCTTCTAGTTGGGTCTCCACTACTCTACTTCTGAGAGTTATAATGTATTTCTTCCACCATGATCTTCCACCTGACCTCACACTTTAGGGGGCATATGTTATAGCATGATATTCCACACCTTATGCAACATGCCTTGATGGCCTTCCATGTCCCTCTATAGACTCATACCAACCCTATTGCTCAGAGATACCCTTAAAAAGAACATTTTTGTTGATGTACATGACCTGCCAACACTACATCATATGTATACACATGTTGATCCACTACAACCCATGTACATTACGTTTCATGCTCAAAATTAAAAATATTTCTGGTTTTCCTTCTCAAGTAATGACCATATTGATCTTTGGCGTTCCATATGCTGGAAAATGCTCTGATTTGACCCTCCACCTCCTTTGACGGTTATATATTGATCCATTGTGGAGTATTTGAGGGAGAAGAAATTAGAAAGCAAGGAAAATATGGATAAATTTTTCCCCATTACAATTTCCTTGAGTCTACATCCCTTTATCCTTGTTGTTTGAACTCTTTATGTTCATCTCCCAAGCTCTTCCATATCTTGTGAAGGATGAACCCAATTACAACTAGCTTTGCTTTGCATGGAGGATTGAAGTGGTAGGGGACTCGGTGGAGGAATTTAGTTTCTTAGTTTCGACGAGTTTCCTATAGAAGGTTCTCACTATGTACTTATGTTCATTTCATTAATGGAAATACTCTTTTCACATCCAATACATGTTGCAAATGTTTATGTTATTTTTATTGGGTATATTTATTGAATATCTTAATGGATTATGCTATTTTTTACGCTAAAAAATCATATACATATTCCATATACTCATATATATAACTTGTTGTTGAGGACAAATTGTAAGTGAGGAGGATTTGGTCTTCTTCAAACATCTACTCGAGGTAAGTTTTCTCAGTTTTATTGTTGGCATTTTACATTTAAATAACATACTTGAGAATTGAGTTGATTTTTTGGGTCACTTTGTCTGTTGTGGTCTACCCCAAGCCATAGGATTTTTTCTCTATAACAATAACAATGTTAGAATTTAATTAATTTTTATGCATAATGGTCAGCCATGAGCTCTGCCTTTGGGAAATATTGATTTTCAAGTAGTGATGATTTATGTTTATGAGGCTTTAACCTACAAGCCATAAATATTAGCCATATATTATTTATCCAAGTTGAGTTGACCTAGGAAGATGCCAATGAGGCTTGATCCTCACATCTCAAGTGTACTTGTGGTGCGTTGTAGGTAATTGAGGGCGTAGATTCCGAGCGTTCGACCCTTACAAAACTCTATTTATATGTGACATATGTTTTATTGTTAATGTTGGGAAATTAACTTGGGCGTCGACCTTATGGTAATGTAATGTTTATATTATGAAAGCTTTGTTTATTGTTCCTTTGATAATATTTTGGTAATGTTATTGTGTTGGATTTTATTATGTTTCCTATGTTTTGTGTGTTTATATTATATATTATAATTATCATGTGCATTATATCATTAACATGTGACTTGGTTAAGGGAATTGTCGGTGGATTCTTTTGAGTCCTCTCCAATCATATTTATGATGCGAGTTTTCTCTATAGGGCTATAAACGCCCATGATAACTTATAATCATATGAATATAATTAATGTTTCTATTTTTCTTTATTAATTTATTCTATTGTCTAAGTTAAAATAGGATTTAGTTTGAATTTAAATTACATAACGTAAATAAATACACATGTATATTTAAATACAAAACTAGATAAACCCTAGTTTAACAAGCAAACCATCAATCTAGAACAATTAGGAAAAATATTAAACTTTACTCTTTAAAATCATTTAATTAAATTAGGTTTGAAAGTAAGGAAATTAAACAGATCATACACAATTACTCATATGTAATTCCAATATTAGTTAAACCCAATAAGTAAAACAAATTCAACTAAATCTAGCTTTCCTCATAAATAGAGTCATTCAATCTATAGGATAAACAATTAGCCATGTACATAATATAGACATTCAGTAGAGTTAAAAGACTAATGTGCTAGTCTCATACAAGAGAAGAAATCAATAATGCCATATTATAAATTAACAGCACAGTCTTAAAATATATAAACAACTATTTCGAAAGTGAAATAATGAATAAATAAACAAAGTTAGGGTACTTATCAACCCTTAAAATTCCAACTGTTTGGGAATATTCCATGTTCCTACCAACCTTATGCCTTGAACATTTCCTTGTTCATTCCACAGGTCACCCCTAATCCAGTCCAATCATACTAGAGAAGAGAAACCTAAGGTATTGTGGTCTATCTTGTTTACCAACTACAAAGTAGACACAAGGTGTTTTACGAGCTCAATGTAGAATCCTGCAATTTTTATCCCCTTATATAGTCCGTCCTGGACTAGCCATATACTTATCCATGGAAAACTAAGCACTCAAGGATCTACAGCTGAACCTTCTAGTGTACTAGGGACCATTACCGCCTCTAATGTCCACTCTCTACCATTTATTATTTTTTGGGAGAAAAACTCATGTTATTTTTCTGTTGATTACTTTCGCTTTATTTAGGGAAAGTCTATTTTGTTTTCTTTCTTTCTTTGTTTTTTTATTCTCTTTCCATAAAACCATTGGACTTTTTAATCTCTCTTATCTTTATGTATTATTCTTTAAGTGTCCTATCTGTTTATTATAGATTTATTGATCCAGGTGGATATCGGTGGTGACCCACCTCTTCTGATTGGCTCAAAACAGTCTTATGGCAATTTTGGGAATTTACTATTTTTAGCAGCTTTTCGGGTCCTGAACTTCCGGAGCCATTTTGAGGCCCTAAATAAGGTTTTTTTTTGGCGTCGAATTCTCGGGAAGATACAAGTACTACTCGCCTATCATATCCGCATGTCGAAATCAATATTTGGGATATATTTTTGTAGTCAATGAATAAATCTTTCCAAAACGAGCTATTGTACACCCCAAACAGAGATCGCATGCGAGAGTTACGACCCCGGGAAGTTGATGTACTAACTTACCCAAATAGGGCCCACATGAATTTTGGCGCTTCATCTTCTAGGGTTAGAGTTTTGGGATTCCTTCCCTCATGCTTATGATAAATAGGCCCTTTCAGCCTCTCTTTGTAATCATCTTGGCACAAATGAGCATAACGGCCACATCTCTTTTCAGAGATAGCTACCACCATTCTATCTAATGTATTTTACAGTTTGTTCTATTTCCACTATTTAATAGAATATGTGTTTACTGTATCACTATGTTATTGCAATATATCTCTATATATGATTTTGTATATTCTATCATCTATTTCGTTCCCACATAAATCCAGATCAGTGGTATCAGAGCACTCTGCTCTTTGATTGTTTCTCGGTGCATGTCCCCGACGAGGTCAGGATACAAAGAGTTGGGTCTCGAACTAGTTTCACTTGGGGAAGACCACTCTCAGCGCCCCAAATGGCCTCCCCATGGCGGAAGAAAAGAGAGACGATGGAGCAGTAGATCCTATCAAGTTGTTGCTCGAGGAAGCCCTCGCGCAACATAGGAATGAGATGATGGATAATTTCACCCAGATCCTATGACGCATGCCAACCACGACAAATGCACCCTCAACGAGCAGCCATTTCGGAGATGCTACTCCCTTCAAGGTACAAGTTAATTTTAATATCCCTTTGTTTGAAGGCCAGATCGATGTCGATGCCCTAGCTAAATGGTTGAATCTAATAGAAGGGTATTTGTTTGTCCACAAATTTTTTGACAGGGAAAAGATCATCTTTGCGGTCCTGAAGGCCGTCCCCTATGTCAAAAATTGGTGGGAAACTTATTGTGAGCAAAAATCATCAAAAAAGTCTAGATTGTTTGAATATACCAATCCCACTTGGGCCTCTTTTATAGATGTCGTCAAGGAGCAATATTACCCTGTTCGAAACTATGATGACCAATACACACAATGGACCATTTTGAACCAAGCGAGGGACGAAACGGTGTCGGAGTACACCAACAACTTTCATACCTCACGCACAAAGCTAGGTCTCTAGGACTCCGAGCAGCACCTAGTACTAAACTATTGCAGTGGCCTACACCGGTACATATGAACAGAGATGGGTTTCTTGGAAATCTCTTCACTCGGATCCGACTATCGATATGTTGTAAAAAGTGAGCAGAAATTTCAGCAAAAGAACAAGCACGACTTCGGACCTGTGCAGAATCAGGGCAAGGGAAAATCTGGCTCGCAGAACACCGGATAGGGAAAGTACAACCATTCCCAGCCACACGAGAATAAGGGTAACAAAAATACAAAGAAGGACACCTAGAAGTGGCGCGAGTTACACAAAAGCCCCTGGCACAACACTGATGAATGTCACTCAAAACAGTCATTGGTGGCTGAGATCAAAGTTTCAGAATGAGATCCGAGTTCGAATTCTAACTCAGAACCTAATTTTACAGCCGCACGAAAAGGGAAGCAGATCATTGATGCAGAACCCAGTGCCATTGTTGCCACCACACAAATTCAACCAAAGGAACCTGAAGAGTTGGAGGCAGAGGAGCGCCTTTTCCACTCACAAATGTGGGTGAAGGGAATTCCCCTACATTTTGTTATGGACAGCGGCAGCCAGAAGAACCTGATCTCAGCAGAAGTCATCAATAAATTGGAGCTACCAATAATACCACACCCACAACCATACACCATTGGATTGCTAAGCCAAGGATGAGGTATCTGCATCAGTCACCAATGTCGCCTACCATACGGCATCAAGCCCTTCAAAGATGAGGTATTGTGTGATGTGGCCCCACTTGAAGTATGTGATGTTCGTTTAGGACGGCCATATATGTGGAAGCGTCATGATGTATATGAATCATGACCTCACAGTGTCATTGTCACTTTGGGAGGAAATCTCTATCGGATACCATATATAGTTGCACCTACCCCAACCGAGCGAGGCAGGAAGATAATATCCCACACTAGGAAATTTCCCCTATTCACAATTGCCACTAGAGGTGAACATTAGATCACAGAGACATCCACAACCTTTGCACATTATCCCTCTACTCAGCAGAAACAGGACAAACACAAAGTTAGTGCAGCATCGCCTATTCAGGTAACTCTATAGTGCAAGGCCATGCATTCAAGGTGCTCCTCCAAAAAGAAACCATCCACACCAGTGTCGACCAACAATACCACAGAAACCAAAACTGTTGAACAGTTCTAATGCCTCTAACAATTACAACCCTCTGCAAATGTCAAAGTAAGGCAGCCTTTTCACTTTCGCAAACGCCACACTAGGAGCTCAACTCAACACATAGTGCAACATATGATAAGGGATTCAATGCAATGGAGACCATTTTTTGCTAAGGATGGATGATTGATCCAAGTGGATATCGATTGTGACCCACCTCCTCCGACTGGCTCAAAACAGTCTTCTGGCAATTTTGGGAATTTACTATTTTTAGCAGTTTTTCATGTCCTGATCTTCCGTAGCCATTTCAAGGCCCTAAATGACATTTTTTCGGCGTTGAATTCTAGTGCAAGTACGAGTAATGCGCACCTCACATATACGCATTCCAGAATCGATAGTTGTGATATATTTTTGTAGATATTGAATAAATATTTCCAATGAGCTATTGTACGCCCCAAACGGAGATCGCATGCGAGAGTTACAACTCCGGGAAGTTGATGTACTAACCTACCCAAACGGGGCCCAGGTTACTTTTGGCGATTCATCTTCTAGGGTTAGGTTTTTGGGATTCCTTCCCTCATGCTTATGATAAATAGGCTCTTTTGGCCTCTCTTTGTAATCATCTTGGCATGAATGATCGTAGCGGCCACATCTCTTCTCAAAGATAGCTACCACCATTCTAGCTAATGTATTTTACAGTCTGTTCTATTTCCACTAATTAATAGAATATGTGTTTACTGTATCACTGTGTTATTGCAATATGTCTCTGTCTACGATTCTGTATATGCTATCTTATGTTTCATTCCCACATAAATCCGGATCAATGGTATCAGAGTGGTCTTCTCTTTGATTGTTTCTCGGTGCATGTCCCCAACGAGGTCAGGATATAGAGAGTTGGGTCTCAAACTAGTTTCAATTGGGGAAGACCACTCTCACCGCCCCAAATGACCTCCCAATGGTGGAAGAAAAGAGAGATGACGGAGCACTACATCCTATCAAGTTGTTGCTCAAGAAAGCCCTCACGCCATAGAGGAACGGGATGATGGATAATTTCTCCCAGATCCTTTGACACATGCCAACAGTGGCAAATGGACCATCAACGAGCAGCCATTTCAGAGATACGACTCCCTTCAAGCTACAAGTTAATTTTGATATCCCTTTGTTTGAAGGCCAGATAGATGCCAATGCCCTAGATAAACGGTTGAATATACTAGAAAGGTATTTCTCTGTCCACAAATTTTTCGACAGGGAAAAGATCATCTTTACACTCCTCAAGGCCGTCCCCTATGTCAAAAATTGGTGGGAAACTTATTGTGAGCAAAACTCATCAGACTAGTCTAGATTGTTTGAATATACTAATTCCACTTGGCCCTATTTTATAGATGCCATCAAGGACCAATATTACCCTATTTGAAAGTATTCTGACTAGCACACAAAATGGAGCATTCATTCTGCACCAAGAGAGGGAGGAAACGGTGTCGGAGTACACCAACAACTTTCATACCTCACGCAAAAAGCAGGGTATCAAGGACTCCGAGCGGCACCTAGTACTGAAGTATCGCAGTGGCCTACACTGGTACATATGAACAGAGATGGGTTTCTTGGAAGTCTCTTCACTCGGATCCTCCTATCAAAATGCTATAAAAACTAAGCAGAAATTTTAGTAAAGGAACAAGTGCGACTTCAGACCTGCGCAAACGCAGGGCAAGGGAAACTCTTGCTCGCAGAAAACGGGAGAGGGAAAGGACAACCATTCCCAACCACAAGAAAAGAAGGTTAACGAAAAGACAAAGAAGGACACAGGGAAGTGGTGCGAGTTCCAAAAAAGCCCCTAGAAAAACACTTATGAATGTCACTAAAAACAGTCATTGTTGGCTGAGATAAGAGATTCAAAATCAGATCCCAGTTCCGACTCTGACTCAGAACCTAATTTCACAGCTACACGAAAAGGGAAGCAGATCATTGATGCCGAACCCAGTGCCGTTATTTCCACCACACAAATTCAACCAAAGGAACCTAAAGAGTTCAAGGTAGAGGAGCACCTTTTCCACTCACAGATGTGGGTGAAGGGAATTCCCCTACATTTTGTTGTGGACAGTGGCAGGCAGAAGAATCTAATCTCAGCAGAAGTCATCAAGAAATTGGAGCTACCAATAAGACCACACCCACAACCATACACCATTGGATGGATAATCCAAGAATGAGGGATCTGCGTTAGTCACCAATGTCATCTACCATACGACATCAAGCCCTTCAAAGATGAGGTATTGTGTGACATGGGCCCACTTGAAGTATGTGATGTTCTTTTAGGATAGCCATCTATGTGGAAGCGTCATGCTCTATATGAATCATGACCTCGCAGTGTCATTGTCACTTTGGGAGGAAATCTCTATCGGATACAAGAGATAGTTGCACCTACCCCAACCCAGCGGGGTAGGAAGATAATCTCTCACACTGGGAAATTTCCCATATTCACAATTGCCACTAGAGGTGAACATCAAATCACAGAGACATCCATAAACTTTGCACATTATCCCTCTACTCAGCAAAAAAAGGACAAACACAAAGTTAGTGCAGGATTTCCTATTGGGGTACCTCTACAGTGCAAGGCCACACATTCAAGGTGCTCCTCCAAAAAGAAACCATCCACACCAATGTTAACCAACGATACCATAGAAACCAAAACTGTTGAACAGTTCCACTGCCTCCAACAATTATAACCCTCTGCAGATGTCAAAGTAAGGCAGCCTTTTCACTTCTGCAAATGCCACACGAGGAGCTCAACTCAGCGCACAGTGTGACATATGATAAGGGATTCAACGCAATGGAGACCATTGCTTCCTAAGGATGGAGGATTGATCCAGGTGGATATCAGTGGCGAACCACCTCTTCCGACTGGATCAAAACAATCTTCTGACAATTTTAGCAATTTACTATTTTTAGCAGTTTTTCAGGTCCTGATCTTCAGTAGCCATTTTGAGGCCCTAGACGACGTTTTTTCGGCGTTGAATTCTGTGGCAAGTATGGGTACTGCACGCTTATCATATCCTTGCGCCAGAATTAAGATTTGCGATATCTTTTTGTAGACATTGAATAAATATTTCCAATGAGCTATCGTACGCCCGAAATGGAGATCGCATGCGAGAGTTACGACCTCGAGAAGTTGATGTACTAACTTACCCAAACGAGGCCCACGTGACTTTTGGCGCTTCATCTTCTAGGGTTAGGTTTTTTGGATTCCTTCCCTCATGCTTATGATAAATAGGCTCTTTTGGCCTCTCTTTGTAATCAGCTTGGCACGAATGAGCGTAGCGGCCACATCTCTTCTCAGAGATAGCTGCCACCACTCTAGCTAATGTATTTTACAACTTGTTCTATTTCCACTATTTAATAGAATATATGTTTACTGTATCACTGTGTTATTTCCATATGTCTCTGTATATGATTCTATATATGCTATCTTCTGTTTCATTCGCACATAAATCCCGATCAATGGTATTAGAGCAGTCTGCTCTTTGATTGTTTCTCAGTGCATGTCCCCGATGAGGTCAGGATACAAAGAGTTGGGTGTCGAACAAGTTTCACTTTGGGGAAGAACACTCTCGCCGCCCCAAATGGCCTCCCCATGGCAGAAGAAAAGAGAGATAACAGTGCAATAGATCCTATCAAGTTGTTGCTCGAGGAAGCCCTCGCACCAGAGAGGATCGAGATGATAGATAATTTCTCCCAGATCCTTCGATGCATGCCAATAGTGAAAAATGCATCCTCAACAAGCATCAATTTCGGAGATACGACTCCCTTCAAGGTACAAGTTAATTTTGATATCCCTTTGCTTGAAGGTCAGATCCATGCCGATGCCCTAGATAAACCATTGAATCTACTAGAAGGGTATTTCTCTGTCCACAAATTTTCCAACAGGGAAAAGATGACCTTTGCGCTCCTCAAGGAAGTCCCCTATGTCAAAAATTGGTGGGAAACTTATTGTGAGCAAAACACATCATACGAGTCTAGATTGTTTGAATATACCAATCCCACTTGGGCCTCTTTTATGGATGTCTTCAAGGAACAATATTACCTTGTTGGAAACTATGATGACCAGTACACAAAATGGACCATTATGCACCAGGAGAAGGACGAAACGGTGTCGAAGTACACCAACAACTTTTATACCTCTCGCACAAAGTTGGGTATCAAGGACTCTTAGCAGCACCTAGTACTCAAGTATCGCAGTGGCCTACATCGGTACATATGAACATAGATGGGTTTCCTGGAAGTCTCTTCACTTGGATCCACCTATCGATATGTTGTAAAAATTGAGCAAAAATTTCAGCAAAAAAACAAGCGCGACTTCGGACCTGCAGAGAAGCATGGCAAGGGAAACTCTCGCTCGCAGAATGTGGGATAGGGAAAGGACAACCAATCCCAACCACAAGCGAAGAAGGGTAATGAAAAGAAAAAGAAGGACACCGAGAAGTGGTGGGAGTTCCACAAAATCCCCTGGAAGAACACAGATGAATGTTGCTCAAAACAGTCATTGGTGGCTGAGATCAAAGCTTCAGGATCAGATCCCAACTCCAATTCTGACTGAGAACCTAATTTCACAGCCACGCGAAAAGTGTAGCAGATGATTGATGCAGAACCCAGTGCCATTGTTGCCACCACACAAATTCAATCAAAGGAACCTGAAGAGCCGGAGGCAGAGGAGTGCCTTTTCAACTCACAGATGTGGGTGAAGGGAATTACCCTACATTTTGTTGTCAACAGCGGTAGCCAGAAGAACCTAAACTCAGTAGAAGTCATTAAGAAATTGGAGCTACCAATAACACCACACCCACAACCATACACCATTGGATGGCTAAGCCAAGGACGAGAGATCCGCGTCAATCACCAATGTCGCCTACCATATGGCATCAATCCCTTCAAAGATGAGGTATTGTGTGACATGGCCCCACTTGAAGTATGTGATGTTCTTTTAGGATAGACATATATGTGGAAGTGTCATGATATATATGAATCATGACCTCACAGTGTCATTGTCACTTTGGGAGGAAAACTCTATCGGATACCAGAGATAGTTGCACCTACCCAAACCCAGCGGAACAGGAAGACAATCTCCCACACTGGGAAATTTTTGCTATTCAAAATTGCCGCTAGAGGTGAACATCAGATCACAGAGACATCCACAACCTCTGCACATTATCTCTCTACTCAATAGAAACCAGACAAACACAAAGTTAGTGCAGCATCGCGTATTCGGGTACGTCTATAGTGCAAGGCCACGCATTCAACGTGCTCCTCCAAAAAGAAACCATACAAACCGGTGTCAACCAATCATACCATAGAAACAAAAAATGTTGAACAGTTCTAGCACCTCCAACAATTACAACCCTCTGCAGATGTCAAAGTAAGGCAGCCTTTTCACTTCCGTAAACGCCACACCAGGAGCTCAACTCAATGCACAGTGCGACATATGATAAGGGATTCTACGCAATGGAGACCTTAGCTTCCTAAGGATGGAGGATTGATCCAGGTGGATATCGGTGGCGACCCACCTCTTCCGACTGGCTAAAAACAGTCTTCTAGCAAATTTGGGAATTTACGATTTTTAGCAGTTTTTCGGGTCCTGATCTTCCGGTGCGATTTCGAGGCCCTAAACGATGTTTTTTCGGTGTCGAATTCTCAGGAAAATATGGGTATAGCGCGCCCAAAATATATAGATGTCAAAATCAAGATTTGCGATATCTTTTCATAGACATTGATAAAATCTTTCCAACGAGCTATTGTACGCCCCAAACAGAGATGGCATGTGAGAGTTACAACCCCGGGAAGTTGATGTACTAACTTACCCAAATGGGAACCACGTGACTTTTGGCGCTTCATCTTTTACGGTTAGGTTTTTGGGATTCCTTCCCTCATGCTTATGATAAATAGGCCCTTTCGGCCTATCTTTGTAATCATCTTGGCATGAATGAGCATAGCGGCCACATGTCTTCTTAGAGATAGCTACCACCATTCTAGCTAATGTATTTTACAGTCTGTTTTATTTCCTCTATTTAATAGAATATGTGTTTACTGTATCACCGTGTTATTACAATATGTCTTTGTATATGATTCTGTATATGCTATCTTCTGTTTCATTCCCACATAAATCTGGATCAGTGGTATCAAAGCGGTCTGCTCTTTGATTGTTTCTTGGTGCATGTCCCCGACGAGGTCAGGATACAGAGAGTTGGTTCTCAAACTAGTTTCACTTTGGGGAAGACCACTCTCGCCGCCCCAAACGGCCTCCCCATGTCGGAGGAAAAGAGAGACGACGGTGTAGTAGATCATATCAAGTTGTTGCTCAAGGAATCCCTCGCGCCACAGAGGAACGAGATGATGGATAATTTCGCCCAGATTCTTCGACGCATGTCAACAGTGACAAATGCACCCTCAACGAGTAGCCATTTTGGAGATACAACTCCCTTCAAGGTACATGTTAATTTTCATATCCATTTGTTTGAACGCCAGATCGATTCCAATCCAATAGATAAATGGTTGAATCTACTAGAAGGGTATTTCTTTGTCCGCAAATTTTCCGACAGGGAAAAGATCATCTTTGCGCTCCTCAAGGACGTACCCTATGTCAAAAATTGGTGGGAAACTTATTGTGAGCAAAACTCATCAGACGAGTCTAGATTATTTCAATATACCAATCCCACTTGGGCCTCTTTTATAGACTCCATCAAGGAACAATATTACCCTGTTGGAAACTATGATGCCCAATACTCAAAATCGACCATTCTGCACCAAGAGAGAGACTAAATGGTGTCGAACTACACCAACGACTTTCATACCTCGCACACAAAGCTAGGTATCCACGAATCCGAGCGGCACCTAGTGCTGAAGTATTGCAATCGCCTACACCGGTACATACGAACATAGATGGGTTTCCTGGAAGTCTCTTCACTCGGATCCTCCTACCGATATGCTGTAAAAATTGAGCAGAAATTTTAGCAAAGGAACAATTGCGACTTCGGACCTGCGCAGAAGTAGCGCAAGGGAAACTCTGGCTCGCAAAACATGGGATAGGGAAATGACAACTAGTCCCAACCACAAGCGAAAAAGGGTAATGAAAATACAAAGAAGGACACCGGGAAGTGGTGCGAGTTCCACAAAATCCCCTGGCAGAACACTGATGAATGTTGCTCAAAACAGTCATTGGTGGCTGAGATCAAAGCTTGAGGATCAGATCCAAGTTCCAATTCTGACTGAGAACCTAATTTCATAGCCATGCGAAAAGGGAAGCAGATCATTGATGTAGAACCCAGTGTCATTGTTTCCACCACACAAATTCAACCAAAGGAACCTGAATAGTCAGAGGCAGAGGAGGGCCTTTTCCACTCACAGATGCGGGTGAAGGGAATTACACTACATTTTGTTGGCGACAGTGGCAGCTAGAAGAACCTGATCTCAGCAGACGTCCTCAAGAAATTGGAGTTACCAATAACACCACACCCACAACCATACATCATTGGATGGCTAAGACAAGGACGAGGGATCCGCGTCAGTCACCAATGTCGCCCACCATATGGCATCAAGCCCTTCAAAGATGAGGTATTGTCTGACGTGGCCCCACTTGAAGTATGTGATGTTCTTTTAGGATAGCCATATATGTGGAAGCATCATGTTGTATATGAATCACGACCTGACAATTTCATTGTCACTTCGGGAGGAAAACTCTATCGGATACCAGAGATAGTTGCACCTATCCCAACCCAGCGGGGCAGGAAGATAATCTCCCACACTGGGAAATTTTCCCTATTCACAATTGCCACTAGAGGTGTGTTAAATTTTGAGCATTAATTCACAATACTCTAGGATCTTTGCTAAGAGAATAACATATATAGTATATCAATTCATGATAATCACAATATGACAAGCATCACAAGAATCAAAAGCATAAGAGACAAGAGACACAGAGTTTCCGTGGGGAAAACCCTAAGGTGAAAAAACCCCACAACTTCCTCAGAGATAGAGAGAGCAATGACTCAACCAAAGTACAACCAAAATACACTGAGATAGTCTCCTAGTAGCAGATGATCCTCCTCCTCACTAGTGCGCCACTTTCTGATTGAGAGTGAGTTATATTTTCGAGTGAGTAAAATAGAGATCTCGGATCTCTATTTATACTAACCTTTTTTCCCAGTGACCTTATGGGGCCGACTTGTCTAGCTAGGTACATCCACATTATAATATCTATAATTCAGGGTCGACCTCACATGGTGGTGTAATAACCCATCGGCAAATACACACACTTGCAACACTTGTCAATCCACATGACGACACTTCCTTATAGAGGAATGACACATCTCTTATAAGGGTACAATAAATATATATATAAAATACACAGATGAAATACATTCCGAAGTTACATATACATCAACACTCCCTCTTAACCAGGAAGGTATTTCATGACATAGATATGCTAGACAAGTCTTCTTCTCAGGATCATTGTCATCGATGCATCATCATCGTCATCGTCACTACTGCTTCTATCTCAACCAATATCTGACTCTACTCGTCATAGTAAGTTCTACAGAGCTAGTCCTTTTTCATACTGGATGCAGGCCCACCACCTGCAGGTCTTCGTCATCACTGCCCATACTATGGACTCCTCAGGACTTATTACGTGCGTCACAAAACCTCGAAAGAGCATCCTAGGTTGTTACGAGCACACGACTCTACCTATAGGATCTCCCAGGACCATATTATATGTGACCTCACCACAAAACCTTGCAAGAGCATCCCAAGCTGTCACGAGCATGCATCTCTACCTATAGGATCTCCCAGGGCACGAATTACATGTGGTCACCACAAAACCTCGCAAGAGAATTCGAGGTTGTAATGAGCACACAGCTCTACCTATAGGATCTCCCAGGGCATGAATTACATGTGGTCATGGCAAAACCTCGCAAGATCATCCCAGGACTTATTACAGGCACACAGCCCAATCTATTGGATCTCCCAGGGACAGATTATATGCCATAGGACAAAACATCGAAAGAGCATCTTCCAGATATCCCAGGGCAACGAATTACATGCCATAGGAAAAACCTTGTAAGACTATCTGTAGATCTCCCAGGGAAACGAATTATATGTCCTCTCAGAGCAAAACCTCGAAAGAGCATTTGCTAGATATCCCAGGGCACCAAATTGCATGCCATAGGAAAAAGCTCAAAAGACTATCTGCAAATCTCCCAGGGAAACGAAATATATGCTCATCTGCACAACCTGATCCACGGCCATAGAGTATCAACCTGATACTCACCATACATCATCTTGATTTACACATGACCATCATGATCATCATCACTGCAACATCCTGCTGCATGTCATCTGGAGCAACATCCTGAAGCTCGTCATCCATGATCATACAATGCATCTACCTGATGCATACCAAGTATCTACTTGATACATATCATCATACATGATCCGCTTGATCATACAATGTATCCACCTGATACAAATACAAATATATGATACATATCACCATACATGATCCACCTGATCATACAATGTATCCACCTGATACATATACAGATACATGGTCCAAGCATCCAACATGATGCATATACAAAAATACATACACATGATCCAACCAATCATATCCGGCATCCAACATGATGCGTACATACATATAAATGATCCAACTGATCATATCCAGCATCCAACATGATGCATACATACATACATAAAAATGATCCAACTGATCATATCCAGCAGAAATCAGAACATCATCCTGATGCTCATCATTCAGCGCTTACATCCACAGCCATGTGAAGGATCCTCCTTCCAACATGCTTGGAATGGCTTCAGCAAATGTGTCCATCACTTCTTCCTCGAAGTGTCCTCGATCTGAAGAACGCCAAGCCTCTCTCTGAAGTACTTGAACTTCACCCTGGCTAGTGGCTTCGTTAGCACATCTACAATCTACTCATCTATTGCAACATACAGGAGCTTCACAGCTCCTCTCTGCACCATATCCCTGATATAGTGATATTTGATCTCTATGTGTTTCGACCTGTCATGAAACACTAGGCTCTCGGACAGCTTCACACAACTCTGGTTATCACAGAAGATACCAGTAACATCCAACGGGAGATCAAATAACTCAGACAGTAGCTTCCGTAGCCATACTACCTCATAACTAGTTGAACAGGCTACAACATACTCTGCCTCAGCTGTACTCAGTGCTATGCAAAATTGCTTCCTGCTAAACCAAGAGATCACACCTGATCCCATACTGAAGCAGCACCCAGATGTGCTCTTCCTATCTGCAGCACTGCGAGCCCAATATGAATCAACATAACCCTGCAGGTTAAACTTTTGATTTGCTTCATACTTGAGCCCAAAATCCACTGTACCCTTCAGGTACCTCAGAACATGCTTTACATCAACCAGGTGAACACTCCTTGGATCCGTCAGGAACTGACTCAATGTGTTCACATCAAAGAAAATGTCTGGTCTCGTGTTCGTCAAGTACATCAAGGACCCAATCATCTGACGATACATAGAGACATCAATCGGCTCAGATGAAGCATCACATAGAAGCTTCAGATTCGATGCCATAGGTGTGGCCATGGCCTTGCAATCCATCATCCCGAATCTCTTCAGGATATCTACTATGTACATCCCTTGACCAAGGAAGATCCCACCTGCACTCTTCCACACCTCCATACCTAGGAAATAGTGCATCATTCCCAAATCTTTCATATCAAATTCAGAAGCAAGCTTCCTCTTAGTATCTGCAATCAGTCTGTCATCTCCTGTTACAAATAAGTCATCCAGATATAGGAGTAGACTCACAGGATTCCCTTCCTCAACCTTTTAGTAAAGGTTGGAATCCGCTTTACTCTTGGTAAAGCCCAAACTAGATAGGAAACTGTCCATCCTACCATACCAGGTTCTGGGAGCTTGCTTCAAGCCATATAAGGCTTTCTTCAATCTGCACACATATGAATCCCTTTCATGTATTTCAAAATCGAGTGGTTGTTCCACATATACTTCCTCTTCAACTACACCATTCAAGAAAGCAGTCTTGACATCCATTTGGTGTATTTTCCATCTCATTGCTGCAGCCAGGGCAAGTATTGTTCTGATGGAAGTATACCTGGCTACAGGTGCAAAAGTTTCTTCATAATCTATTCCCTCTTTCTGAGAGAATCCACAAGCTACAAATATTGCTTTGTATTTCTCTACACTTCCATCTGCAGCATGCTTGATTTTGTAGATC
The DNA here is from genome assembly GCA_027924585.1 of Larix kaempferi. Classification (NCBI taxonomy): domain Eukaryota; kingdom Viridiplantae; phylum Streptophyta; class Pinopsida; order Pinales; family Pinaceae; genus Larix; species Larix kaempferi. Next base: position 21,698,475 of record BSBM01000114.1, read on the forward strand.
CATTTGGAAGTCAAAACAAACTTCTCTTTAGGTCTTGGGACAACATCCCAAACATCATTCTTCATTATTGATTGGTATTCCTCAACCATGGCATCCTTCCATTCTTTCTTTTCCGCTGCTTCTTCATAACTGGAAGGCTCTTTGTTCATAATGTCAGAGAGTAAAGCAACATAGCTGGTATGTGATCTGGTTCTCTTATTTGCTCTGTGTTCTTCTTCTCGAATGCCAAATCTTTCTGCATCTTGAATGAGCTCTCTAGCCCATGCAGGTTTCCTCTTGTGAGATTTATCCTCACGGGGTGGATCTACAGGTTCTTGTGGATCTTCAAACTCACGAACAACTTCTCGAACTACTTCAGTCATGGTAGTGTCTTGAAATCTAGTTTCCTTAGGTTCTTCATAAACTTCTATAGGTGCCTTCCTTGATTTGATGAATGCTGATTTTTCATCAAATGTTACATCCCTACTGACATCAATCTTCTTGAACCCTGGACAGTATATTCTGTAAGCCTTCGAGCTTTAACTGTAACCCACAAAGATACCCTTCTTTCCTTAAGGATCTAGTTTAGTCCTCTTTTCCTTTGGGACATGAGTGTATATTGGACAACCAAATATTCTGAGATGACTGACTTTAGGTTTCTTACCAGAAAAGACCTCTTCTGGTGTCTTGTTGTCCAATATCTTGTGGGGTGTTTTGTTCTACACATATACAGCTGTTCTAGCTACTTCTTCCCATAGATGCATAGGTAGATCCTGTTCATGCAGCATTGCCCTTGATGCTTCCATGATAGTTCTGTTCTTCCTTTCTGCAACTCCATTTTGTTGAGGATTATACGGAGCAGTCAACTCCCTCTTAATCCTTGAATCACTACAAAGATTCTTGAAGTCACTTGAGGTGAATTCTCCAACATTGTCGGATCTGAATGTTTTGATCTTCTTGTCAGTTTGATTCTCCATCAAGGTTTTGAATTCCTTGAATTTATTAAACACCTCATCTTTGCTCTTCAAGAAGTATACCCAAGTCTTCCTGGAGAAGTCATCAATACATGATACATAGTAAACATACCCACTCAGGGAACTGGATGACATAGTAAACATACATCTGAGTGGATGATTTCCAGGATGTCTTTTGCCTTCCTTTCACTAATTGGGAAAGCCTTCTTAATGTTCTTACCTTTTGCACATCCTTTGCAAACACCTTCATGTTTGGTCTTGATTTCAGGAAGACCCTCTACTGCCTTGCTTGCAATTGGAAGTGCTCTATAGTGCATATGAGCAAGTCTTCTATGCCAAAGTTCACTTGGCTCCATGGATTCATGCACCATGGCATGTTCAGGTTGTCCCTTCAATTTATACAAACCTCCCTCTTGCTCTCCAATCACTACTGCATCATCTATGTTCTTTCCCTTTTGCCACATTAGGACTTGGCCATCCACAAATGCAACCATCATACCTTTTGCATCCAATGCAGAGATGGAGAGTAAGTTCTTCTTGAGCCCAGGTACATAAAGGACTTCTTTCATCTTCAAAGATTTTCCAGAATCTAGGTTGTAGGAGGCTTCACCACTTCCTTTGATTGGGTATTGATAATCATCCCCAAGTTTCACCTTATGGGGTGATTCATGTTCAGATAGGTTCACAAAAGATTCCTTAAACCCAATCATGTGTTTGGAAGCCCCACTATCAATTAACCAATCATTACAACCATGGGAGATAGTACCTGTGAGAGCAGAGATCAGAACATAGTCTTCTTCACTTGATTAGTCATCATCACTATCACTTTCTGCCCTAGCCTTCTTCTTTGGGGGTTCATCATCTTCGGCAGCATGAGCATGAAACCTTCTTTTGCTGCCCTTCTTCTTCTTACTAGAGTTGTTCTTATTATCCCTTTTGTTCTTGGGGCAATCTGAAGCAAAGTCACCCTTCTCATTGCATGTGAAGCATCTTAGGTCCTTCTTACTCTTTTGATAGGATCTATTGTGGCGAGAGTGCTCCTTCTTGGTTTCGCTTCTTTTGGTGTGAGCTGCAAGAGCATGATGTTCACCTCCCATCTTTTCCTGAGGAGCTATAAGTCTAGCTTCTTCTTGAGAGCATTCTTCCCACAATCTGTTGAAGGAGATCAACTTCTTCCTTGCACAAATTCCTTAAATGAAGGAATCCCATGACCTGGGTAGGCCATTTAGAGTGATCATCACCACTTCACCATTCTCCACCATTTCATCCACTGCTTCTAGTTGTTCCTTGATATGGGAGACCCTTGAAAAATAAGATTGAATGGTTTCTCCATTCTGAAACTTTACTCCCTTCAATTGGTTCCGCAGGGTCATCTTCCGATTTATGTTCTTTCCTTCAAATAGGTTGGTCAAAGATTCAAACATCTCATTGGGTGTCTTAAGAGAAGACACATGGGGTATGAGATGGTCTTTGATAGAATCAACAATGATTCTTTTTGCCTTGACCAAGTTCTTATTATGCAATACCTTGACCTCTTCATCCTCTGGGATAGGGATGTCTTCTTTCACATATGAGTCCAACTCATTTTCTTCCAGGATTAACCCAATCCTATACTTCTAGGCTCGTAATTTATCAGCCCCTTCAATCTTATCCTCAAGCTTGGTGTGGATAGACATCTTAAAGAGTACTTAAAATGGAAATAGAAAAGATTTAGGTCTTACCATTTGAAATGCTGAAAACTAGATCTGGTCCCGGATTAGGGTTTGTTGAAAAAATCCTAAAAATTCAAAATGTGAATTTAAAATTTCTGAAAGGATAGAAAGATGCGCCTTGATGAGTTGATCAGCCTGGTGTATTCAGAATTTGAGATCAACAAAGTTTTGCCCTTCAGAATTGCCTTTTTGTCATCGCGGGTTCACTGGGAGAGCCCTGAATTAGGGTTTGAGTTTTCCGAAGATCTACCCAGCCAAAAATCTCAATCCAAATCTCTAAGCTTCGAGTTTTACAAGGAGCTTCCAGCTGTGCCTTCAGATTCCAAAAATTACTATTTTTGTGGAAACCCTAATTTCTAGGGCCAAATCTGAAAATGCTCGGAATTGAATTCTGACTGGACAGATAGATGTGCCTTGATGAGTAGAGTCAATCTACTATACTGATTTTCAAAAATCTATGTAGAGAAACCCAATAAACAAGGAACTCAAGCTTCCATTACTGCAAAATGTCTTCTTCTCAGGTTAGCTCTGATACCATGTTAAATTTTGAGCATTAATTCACAATACTCTAGGATCTTTGCTGAGAGAATAACATATACAGTATATCAATTCATGACAATCACAATATGAAAAGCATCACAAGAATCAAAAGCACAAGAGACAAGAGACACAGAGTTTTCGTGGGGAAAACTCTAAGGTGAAAAAACCCCACAACTTCCTCAGAGATAGAGAGAGCAATGACTCAACCAAAGTACAACCAAAATACATTGAGATAGTCTCCTAGTAGCAGATGATCCTCCTCCTCACTAGTGCGCCACTTTCTGATTGAGAGTAAGTTACTTTTCCGAGTGAGTAAAATAGAGATCTCAGATCTCTATTTATACTAACCTTTTTTCCCAGTGACCTTATGGGGCCGACTTGTCTAGCTAGGTACATCCACATTATAATATATATAATTCAGTGCCGACCCCACATGGTGGTCTAATAACCCATCGGCAAGTACACACACTTGCAACACTTGTCAATCCACATGACGACACTTCCTTATAGCGGAATGACACATCTCTTATAAGGGTACAATAAATATATATATATAATACACAGATGAAATACATTCCGAAGTTACATATACATCAACAAGGTGAACATCAGATCACAGAGACATCCACAAACTCTACACATTATACCTCTACTCAGCACAAACAAGACAAACACAAAGTCAGTGCAGCATCGCCTATTCGGGTACCTCTACAGTGCAAGGCCACGCATTCAAGGTGCTCCTCCAAAAAGAAACCATCCACATCAGTGTCGACCAATGATACCTCAAAAAACAAAAGTGGTTAACACTTCCAGTGCCTCCAACAATTACAAACCTCTATAGATGTCAAAGGAAGGCAACCTTTTCACTTCAGCAAACGCCACACCAGGAGCTCAACTCAGCGCAGAGTGCGACATATGATAAGGGATTCGATGCAATGGAGCCATTGCTTCCTAAGGATGGAGGATTGATCCAGGTGAATATCGATGGCGACCCATGTATTCTGACTGGCTCAAAACAATCTTCTGGAAATTTTGGGAATTTACTACTTTTTGCAATTTTTTGAGTCCTGATCTTCTAGAGCCATTTCGAGGCCCTAAACGACGTTTTTTCGCTGTCGAATTCTCGAGCAATTATAGGCACTGCGTGCCTTCCATTTATGAGTGTCAGCGTCAAGATTTGCGATATCTTTTTGTATTCATTGAATAAATCTTTCCAACGAGCTATTGTACGCCCCAAACGGAGATCGCATGCGAGAGGTACAACCCCGGGAAGTTGATATACTAACTTACCCAAATGGGGCCCACGTGACTTTTGGCACTTCATCTTCTAGTGTTAGGTTTTTTGGATTCCTTCACTCGTGCTTATGATAAATAGGCCCTTTCGGCCTCTCTTTGTAATCATCTTGGCATGAATGAGCGTGGTGGCCACATCTCTTCTCACAGATACCTACCACCATTCTAGCTAATGTATTTTATAGTCTGTTCTATTTCCGCTATTTAATAGAATTTGTGTTTACTGTATCATTGTGTTATTGCAATATATCTTTGTATATGATTCTATATATGTTATATTCTATTTCGTTCCCACATAAATCCGGATCACTGGTATCAGAGCGGTCTTCTCTTTGATTGTTTCTCGGTGCATGTCCCCAACGAGCTCAAAATACAAAGAGTTGGGTCTCGAACTAGTTTCACTTTGGGGAAGACCACTCTCGCCGCCTCAAAAGGCCTCCCCATGGTGGAAGAAAAGAGAGACGATGGAGTAGTAGATCCTATCAAGTTGCTGCTTGAGGAAGCCCTCGCACTACAAAGAAACAAGATGATGGATAATTTCGCCAGATACTTCGATGCATGCCAACAGCGGTAAATGCACCCTCAATGAGAAACCGTTTCCGAGATACAACTCCCTTCAAGGTACAAGTTAATTTTGATATCCCTTTGTTTTAAGGCCAGATCGATGCTGATGCCCTAGATAAACGGTTGAATCTATTAGAAGGGTATTTCTCTGTCCACAAATTTTCCGACAGGGAAAAGATCATCTACGCGCTCTTCAAGGCTGTCCCCTATGTCAAAAATTGTTGGGAAACTTATTGTGAGCAAAAATCATCAGACGAGTCTGGATTGTTTGAATATACCAATCCCATTTGGGCCTCTTTTATAGATGTCGTCAAGGAACAATATTACCCTGTTGGAAACTATGATGACCAGTACACAAAATGGACCATTCTGCACCAAGAGAGGGACCAAAGATGGGTATCAAGGACTCCGAGCCGCACCTAGTATTGAATTATCAAGGACTCTGAGCGGCACCTAGTATTGAAGTATCGTAGTGGCCTACACCGGTACATACGAACAAAGATGGGTTTCCTGGAAATCTGTCCACTCGGATCCGCCTATCAATATGCTGTAAAAAATGAGTAGAAATTTCAGCAAAGGAACACGCGCGACTTCGGACCTACGCAGAAGGAGGGAAAGGGAAACTCTGCCTCGCAGAACACGGGACAGGGAAAGGACAACCAGTCCCAACCACAAGCAAAGAAGGGTAGCGAAAAGACAAAGAAAGACACCAAGAAGTGGTGTGACTTCCACAAAAGCCCTTGGCACAACATTGATGAATGTCCCTCAAAACAGTCATTGGTGGCTAAGATCAAAGCTTTAGAATCAAATCCCAGTTCCGATTCTGACTCAAAACCTAATTTCATATCCGTGCAAAAAGGGAAGCAGATCATTGATGTAGAACCCAGTGTCGTTGCTACCACCACACAAATTAAACCAAAGGAACCTGAAGAGTCATAGGCATAGGAGCTCCTTTTCCACTCACAGATGTGGGTGAAGGGAATTCCCCTACATTTTGTTGTGGACAGCGGTAGCCAGAAGAACCTATTCTCAGCAAAATTCATCAAGAAATTGGAACTACCAATAACACCACATCCACAACCATACACCATTGGATGGCTAATCCAAGGACGAGGGATCCGCATCAGTCATCAATGTCACCTACCATACGACATCAATCCCTTCAAAGATGATGTATTGTGTGACGTGGTCCCACTTGAAGTATGTGATGTTCTTTTCGGATAGCCATATATGTGGAAGCATCATGCTATATATGAATCACAACCTCGCAGTGTCATTGTCACTTTGGGAGGAAAACTCTATCGGATACCATAGATAGTTGCACCTACCCCAACCCAGCAAGGCAGGAAGATAGTCTCCCACACTGAAAATTTTTCCCTATTCACAATTGCCACTAGAGGTGAACATCATATCGCAGAGACATCTACAACCTCTGCACATTATCCCTCTACTCAGTAGAAACAAGACAAACACAAAGTAAGTGCAGCATCGCCTATTCGGGTACCTCTACAGTGCAAGGCCACGCATTCAAGGTGCTCCTCCAAAAAGAAACCATCCACACCGGTTTCGACCAACGATACCACGGAAACCAAAACTGTTGAACAATTCCAGTGCCTACAACAATTACAACCCTCTAAAGATGTCAAAGTAAGGCAGCCTTTTCACTTTCGCAAATGCCACACCAAAAGATCTACTCAGTGTTGTTAAGTTTTTTCTAATTTGACTAGCAAGATCACTCAAAGAAACATAATAACAAGATAGACAAATATATTACCTTGGGAATCCCTCATGTGGTAGAAAACCCAGCAAAGCTTTCCTCAATAAGATGTGTTGACAGACAATCCACTCGACTGGAGGTGAGCCGTATCTCCCTAGCTCAATGCAAGTCTAGAACAAATAAAACAGACTACGAATGTGTTTCCTAGATCTACTTAAGGATCATGTGCTAGATGTCTTACCTCTTTGATTTGCTATCCTTTCTTCTGCTATGTTGCTCCACGTCCCACGGTCATCAGATCCAAGCTGCAAGACCTGTCAAGACACATAAATGAGAAACGAGTAAAGAGCATCTATACAATAGGAGATCTATGTAAACAGTTAAGCAGGTAAACAACACAACATCATCATACATTAGAGACAATATTGGTGGAAAGCATTTGTATTACTTCAAATAGAGGAGTACATGATAGAGATACAGAACTACAACCAATGACTTAACGTAGCAGCCTTTCTCCACACAAGCCAATTTCGAAGCCTTTCCAAGGAAGCATGAGAGTCTCCAAGAGGTGAGTGAAAGTATCCAAGAGAGATTTCACCAGCATGTAGATACCATAGTCTTCCTCCCTTTGGTATGGGAGCGAGCCTCACATATATAGGACTGAGTTGATGAGGTTATGGATAGGATAGGATGAAAGATGGTAGGAGAGAGATAGGGGATCTTCCCAATAGGTTAGGGGTCGAGTACCATCTCTCTAAGAGATCAGGGATAAGCCCCCACATAGGCAAGTTTCGAGAAGGATCTCGAAATGGCTATTTTTTCCCATTAACAAACTTTGTCACACCTTGCTAAAGAGAAACCTGCGATGTCGCATGTTGCTAGTGTGCAACTTGCGACGACCTCTCAAAAGGTTGTGCAAACTGAGCACCAATCCTCCCAAATGATCAATCAGTCCAAGTGACTTCAGGGATGTACACACTAAATCAGGATGATGAGTAGATTTTAGGTGTAACAGAATGCCCCCCAAAGCATGAAGTTGTTAAGGATGTACATGTGAAGTGCTTTGATAGAAAAATTGGCAAAAGGCTTGTCGGATGAAGGACGATGCTGCAGTACAACTAACTCTGAACTAACAATCTCATATGTAGTACAACATGGCTGCCAACCAATACATTGCAGATCCATGGTAGTAATGACCGACTGAACACAATCATGGCTACTAGACACAAGCGTAGATCCATGATGATATGGTGACACAGCCACGACCAATGCAAAAGTGGATCCGTGTAATATGACTCAATACAAACTCCATTGCAACCTGGGTAAAACATGACTCCCCAAGGTCTTCAGGCTGAACCCGCAATGATACGAATCTATCCATGTGATTACAAATGTCTTGATGTCGAACATGGTAGAAACCACTTGATTACCAGTCATTGATGTAAACCGTTAACAAGTGCGAGGGAGATCACCATTAATGTCAATGATTCCCAAGGTATCATAGTACATATCATCGAGCATGAATAAATGATTTGAAGTCAAACGCAAGATGAAATATTTCAATCAAGAGTCAATGATGTAAACTCATGATGAAAGGGAGGTAACCTGCTATTAAGGCATGCAGGGTCAAGGTACTTGGTTGGTTTCTAGATTCAATCCTCGGATGATGTGTTGAAGTCGACAAGGATGAACCCATCGAAGGAGGGCAATAATGAATCCCCCATCAATTGACACGAAACACAACAAAAGATGTGTAGAGTTGATCGGATGGTACGATAACATGTGAGACTGATGCAAAGTAACAACGGCATGATGACATGTGTATTGACTGCAAAATGATGAGTGAATGTGTTCTTGAACATAAGCATGGCATGACTTGGCAGTATTGACATGAGAATGACGCAAACTTCTAATGCAACTGATACTGGAAGCTTTCTCCGAATGACTCAGAGGAGCAATAGGACTTAGAAAGTAAGTAGGGACTCATAGACAAACAGATGACCCAAGTATTGTATGCAATGCAAACGAGTGCCATGCTCAACAATGACTATATATTGCCACTAAGGTATGTAACACAAACACTTTCCTTTTTCCCCATCATGGATGATGAGTGCCTTATGTGTTTTTTACGAGCTTGATGAGGGTAACCAGATGCTCGGTATAGCTCATCTCATAGATGAGTGCAATCCCAAATATTTTCCAAACCTAGGATAGGAGGGGTTCGTCCCATGGCGGGCCCTTCAATGTGAAAATTTAATGAGTCCATAGAAGGAAAACTCGGTCGTCATTTCATATTTAGAGAGTCTAAAAAGAACTAAAGAAGACTGCAACGGTCTTTTTTCGTAAAGTTAGCCTCATCGCCCGAAAAAGGGTAAAACAACGCGGGAGAGGACTCTTCCAGTCATGATTGGCTGGAGTATTCCTTTTTCGTAATTAGTGCCTCTTGGTCCGAAAAAGGGGTAAACTATCGCCAGGAAGATGACCATTCAAATACTTTAACAAGCATGAATGCAACAATTTTGCTTGGCAATATTTTCAATTTTAGGGAGTCTGAAAATAGCTTAACTATGGACTCCGGGGGGTGTCCTTTTCCGTGGAAGTTTAACGAGCCCGAAAAAGTGATAAATCATAACTCGGTACTTGTTCTCATGATTAGGTGAGTACGAGAACAAAACGAAGAGTAAAATCATCCTCATGCAATTAATGCGACTAATAAAAAATAATAATGACAAAACACACGAAGGGCTGTTCGTACCAGTAATTACCATTGGTAAAGCGAGAAACGTCATGAAAGAACATTTTTACGACTTTTGTACACTAGAAAAATTGTCAAATTGCCCAAATACAACGACAAACGGTCGAAACTATAGTAAATGGCCAAAAAGCATCAAAATATTCAAAAAGGAATATTCCATTTCATTCTATAAATAGAAATATAAGCCAAAAATAGAAACATTATTCAAATTGCCAATTTGGGTGGAGAAGTACCAATTTGGATCCAAAACTTCCATCGTCGATTCCGGGAGCTACGATCCGCCATTTCACCAGCCATCCAGACCAGGTAGGCCTAAATCTCAGCCAGCAACTTTGTAGTGGTTTAGTTTTTCCATTTTATGCATTTTTTGAGTTTTTTGATGGTTTGGGGAGACGCCAATGCACCCTCAGCTCGTCGCAAGTGGCCCTTTCAGGACTTGCGATGAGCCTAGGTCCTCGCAAGTCTCAAAAATGGGACCTGCGAAAACGTCACGCTATATTTGATGGTGATCTGCGACGACGGAAAATCCAATTCCAAACATCAAATGTATCCCAAAAAATAAGTTGTTGCCAGTTGGAGAAAATCCTAACATGCTTTAAATGCTCCTTTTGGAAGGTTCCCAGCAAGCAGAGATGGTTTTAGAGTGGAGAGAAAGAGAGCACGAGGTGGAAGATGAGCAAGCCACAAATGATCCACAATGTTTGGCTTCTTTGTTAAACTGTGGGTTGCTCAAGTTCTTTCAGGTACAAGGGATGAGAGCCTAGGTGTCGTTCTTGACACACATGCTTCATAGTTGGGATGCAGCCCAACAATACTTCATCATAGGTGAGCACATCCTCAACATTGACATTGAGGACATATACTTTCTAACTGGTTTGTCCCGAAGAGGGGACGTGGTACAACTCACTGGGACACAAGCCAGCGATCGTATTGTCGAGGACATGGCATCACAATACTGTGTTTCTACTTCTCATCCCTCCAACAGGAAGGTACTCATCCAAGATGTGGTGAGTCATCCACTGAGGACTGTACTTCTTACTATTACCAGGGTAGCGAGAAACCAAGCTCCATATACAGCTACTCAGACCTAGATGTTATATGTGGAGGACTCTATGTCCCCCATGGTCTTCAACTGGTGCGAGGGTCTCCTCACAAACATCCAAGCTCAGCTGACCAAGTGTAGGTGAGGGGATCTCAAGCAGTTCGGGTATGGTTCTATCATAGCGTCGTTCCTCTTGGAACGGGTTCCTCTCCTGCACCCGTAGGTGATAGTGGATGATAGGGAGCTGAGAGATCCACATATGCTCAGGTGGGCAGAGCTGATGACCTGCCATGGTGGGGGTCCCATCATAAATTTTGGTCCTGAGTTTTTCAGCTGGCTAGAGGGCCAGATGCTCATGGTGGAGGACTTTCCTTACAGTGGCACAGACTTTCAAGAGGATCCCGACTTGGTGCTGCCAAAGGGTGCAGCATGGAGTGATATCGGTAAGAAAAAAACCCTTGTATTTTTAAGTTTTGTGGATTATATTATTTTTTTGATGTAGTGCCGACAAGTACATTGTGTGTGCAGATGTTGGCCCCGTACGACTGGTGGGTCTCTCCCTTCTGGCGAAGAGAGACAGAGGTAGGGAAGCAGTGATTCCATTCGATGCGCATGCCGCCATCGAGGAGATGGAGGAGGTGTACCAGAACTTGTCAGAGCTGACTGTGGAGGTTCCAGAGACTACTATCGATGAACTTCCGAGGCGCATGCATAGATTTGGAGTTGGAGCATCTGTGCACTTCATTGCCTTTCTCCGCAAGGTGGCTAATACTGTGGACTACTTCCTTACACAGCGACAGAGAGCTGTGCGAGTCAGGGGTGTGCGGATCAGGCATGGTGCTAGAGATACTTTTATACTTGTACTTGAGAGCTTTAGAAGCCTCTTATTTTTGTACTTATTGAAAGCTTATGATGCTTCAGATTTTTTTGTAGAGACTCACTGAAAGCTAGCGTGCTTCAGATTTTGTACCAGCACTACTTTTGAGCGATTTATACATTATGTGTCTTTGAAATGATTAGTGATGTGATCTTGTTTACATGTTTTCTTCTATACATTATATTTACATCTTATGAATTCTTTTACATATTATGATTATTATGTGTGTGCAATGTACCAATCCATGATGAAATTGGCCATCGAGTCAGCAACTGCGTTCAATTCTCATGGAATGTGCAGGTATTGAATGGATTCAAATGACCTTTCCAAGAGACGTACTCGTCTAAAGAGATGGAGTAGGGTAGGATCACGAATAGCGTAAATCCGGTTGAGATGAGAAAGCACTAGTGGAGAATCCATATGGATGACAATGTGGTCCATACCCAAGGAAATGGTGTCGATCAGGGTTCCAATTACAGCCTGATATTCTATGGCATTGTTGGTTGCAAACCCTAGACAATTTCCTTCTGAGCTAATGAGCTCGCCTATAGGGGAATAAAGTACCCAGGCTACCGAATCAAGGTTGCGGGTATGCCGGCTGGCGCCGTCCGTGAATCCATAACACGTTGACATCTACACACGCAGACAGAACATGGTGTAAGGAGTGGAAAACAAGATCTAAGACACTCGAAAAATATAATGCATCACACCACACAAAAACCCAAAAAAATGCCATGTACAGTATATACAAGTCGGTATATGCATGAGAAATCAAGCATAGTATCTCTTTAGGTAAAGCCCATTGCGGGGTTCACCCAAAGAGATGCCGTCATAATCTTCGAGCTCGTAGGCTCCTTTTTCCAACACACGTTTAATGACGTAAGGTCCATGCCACATGGACTCGAACTTCCCAGCTCCTAGCTTATCGTGCTTCTAGTCATAAGTGAGGACCAGGTCACCCTCATTGAAGATATGAGGTTCGACTGACTTATCGTACTGGTCGTTGATGCGTTTATTATGTGCTTCGTTAGCAAGAGTAGCATCACGGTGGGACTCGTCAACCTTAGCTAAGTACAAGCGTCTTTCTTCCTCAGCAGTAGTGTTGGGAAGAAGTTTTATAGCGAGTTGAAGAGACAGGATTTCGCACTCTATCGGTAAAACGACCTCCAATCCATAAACCAATTGGAAAGGAGTGAAGCCTATTGTTGTTTTAATGGTAGTTCGGTAGGCCCATAATGCTGAGAAGAGCATATTGTGCCAGTTGGAATTTTGTGTCCCTACCATCCTTTGGATCATAGTTTTCAAGACCTTGTTAATGGCCTCGACTTGTCCATTGGATTGCGGGTAGCAGAGAGTTGCATTTTCATGATAAAAACCCAACCTGTCGCTCAATTCGACAATCATATGGTTCTAAAAGTGAGAACCATGATTGGTGACTATAGCCTGAGGAACTCCAAACCATGCTATTATGTGGTTGAACATGAAGAGTGCGGCGGTTTTGCCATCATTTTGGTATGTAGGCATAGCCTCGGCCCACTTCGTAAAGTAATCCAGAACTACGATGATGTAACTATGCCCCCGACCGAGGTAGGCTTACAATGCATAAAATCTATGCCCCATTTTGCGAATGGGCCAACAACAATAACCAGATGTAATGGGGCAGGATGCATGCGCTTCTTCGTATGGAAGTGTTGGCAAGGAGGACATTTCTTGACGGCCTCAATACAATCTTTGAAGATAGTAGGCCAGTAGTATCCTGCACGCAAAATTTTCTAGGGAGTAGCCATCCCAGAGAAGTGACCGCCACACACCCCAACGTGACAGTCATTCAGAATGCGTTCGGCTTCCTCATGCATTAGACAACGTCGAAGAATGGAATCAATGCCACAACAATACAAATTATCAGTTATGATCAAGTAATACTTTGCGTGCTGGTGTATCTTACGACGATCATCGTGAGACAGTTGAGGATTGAAGCATTGGGTCTGAAGATATAATAGGATATCTCCATACCATGGGTCAGACGTACTGATGAGAAACAATGTTTCATCGGGAAATGAATCATTGTGCTCTACTTCTACATCAAAACGGGGGAGGTCGCAAATGAGTTCAACAAACACCAAAGACTTCTTAGACTTAGCCTTTTTGAAAAGATCAAATTCTTGCAGTATCACAATCTAGCGTGAATACTTACCCCAAAGTACTTGACGTGTCAGTACATGGTATATGGGGTTCGAATCGGCGATGATGGTGGTGGTGCGGAGCAGGATGTAATGACAAAACTTCTGGACGACAATGACTGCTGCGAAAGCTAGTTTTTCGACATGTGAGTATCTAGTTTCGGTGTCAGCGAGACCCTTACTCGCATAGTATATCACATGTTCCTGAGCATTTTGTTCTTCCTATACCAAAACCATGGCGATAGTGGTAGCAGAAGCAGCGAGATACAAAATGTAATCGTGATAATAATTAGGCGGTTGAAGCACGGGGGCATGCGTGATAGCATGTTTGATACTGTCAAAAGATTTTTGAGATTGGTCATCCCAAATGAATGGGACGTCCTTCTTAAGCAGTTTCATGTAAGCCTAAGTCTTCTCCGTGAAATTACAGACAAAACATCGTAGATAAGTCGCCTTCCCCTGGAGACTTTGAAGTTCTGTAACATCAGTAGGAGGTGGTAGGTTGATGATGGCCTCCACCTTCAAGGGATCAATGCGGATCCCATCTTTCGAGACAATGAATCCTAAGAGGCGCCTGGACTTGACGCAAAAGATACAATTGTGAGGATTCAGACAAATATTGTACCGTCTGCATCTGAGGAATATGGTCGTCAGATGATTGATGTGAAACTCACACTGCTTTGAATGAGTAGGGAGATCGTCCAAGTAAGGCTCCACAAAGTACTTAATATCATGGAAAGCGTACGACATAGCGCGTTGGAACATGGCGCTAGCATTTTTAAGGCCGAATGGGAGCTTGCGATAAGCAAATGTACCCCATGGGCAGATGAAAGTCGTCTTATGCTGATCGGCTGGGTTGATCTCGATTTGGTTGTAACCATAAAAGCCATCCATGAATGAAAAGATAATGCTTACGGCACAGTTGTCGATGATCTGGTCAATAAAAGGGGTCGGGTAGTTGTCTTTTGGACACGCCCGATTAAGGTCCCGACAATCAACACAGATGCAAATGGTGCCCTACTATTTGTTCACAGGGATGACATTCAAGACCCAATCCATCAATGGGATGGGATAGATAAAGCCAGCCTTTAAGAGCTTCTCAATTTCTGCCTTTATTGCCGCAGTTTTCTGGGGGTGTACCGGTCCCAACTTTTGGTGCAAAGGCTTGATGTCGGGATAGGTTTTTATCTCGTGAGAGACAATTGTGGGCGGGGTCTATCCCAGGCATATCCTCATAAGACTAAGCGAAAACATCTCGAAATCGCTTGAATAAGGCCGTGCCAATAGTGATTTCTTCAGGGGAACACTTCTGGCCTATGCGAATGTGTTCCACTATACCTAGTTTCATCGAGATGTCTACCACAGTGGTTGGCTCAATGTTAGCCAAGTTTCCCTCTGAGTCTGTAGAACATGTGAGGATGGGTAAATGAGTGGATGGGTAGATATCCGGTGAAAAGAGGGTATGTATGTTATTCTCTATGTACTCCCATGGTGGAAGAAAAGATGACCTGTGATGAAGATCATCCCATGGACCATCGTCTACATTCATTACTTCCATGATGGACTCATCTGAATGAAAAGTCCGAAGCAAGAGATCAGGTAGAGAGGACATCCATCGTAGAGAATAGGAAGGAGAAACCATGGATGAATGGTCCTCCGGTGCTGTTTGGATTGCCTCATAAATGCGTTTAGCGGGTGAAAGGGGCATCATGTCTCCAAATAGATGTGTTGTGGCTTCATCAGGTACAAGCCAAGCATCGTTGGAGTGAGATAAAATCTCTCTATAGATCATGTTCATCGTCGCGACATGATTAGGGGGGTCCATGGATGGATAAACACCCGTGAGAGATGAATCTTTCAATAGGCCAACCCCTACACTCTCATACTATTTTGCCACCTGTCCGATGGAAGGAATATGGTCCCCAGGATGAGTAGTGGCGTCTGGTGTACAAAAATCGAGTTGGTCGATAGTAACAATTTGTCCTTGGTGGGGGAATTGCACTAAGCGGAAGACTGAAGAGGGTACCGCCTGCATGGTGTAAAACCAATTGTGACCAAGCAAGAGATTATAATCTAACGGGGCCGAGACCACTTACACATTAATGGTTACGGTCTTTCTGCCCAACTCAACTGCAAGAGCTTGTAATAGCCCATGAGGTTGAAAGCCATGGCCATTGAATGCTTTCAACATGGTAGGAGATCAATTCAATTCGGGAGAACGGATGGCTCTCCAGTAGGCGATCGACATGACAGAGGTAGAGGCACCTTCGTCTAGAAGGGTGCGATGGACCATCTTCCCAGCAATGTTCACAGTAACTTGGAATGCGAGCTGGAGTGAGAGCCTCGACTTAAGGTTGTCTAGTTAGAACATGATGGTGTTCGAGGAATCTGGGTCAACTGCACTAATGGCAGCGAGCAAGTTTTTGCATTGATTGGGACAATTCTGCAAAAATTCCAAGGTAGACATGGCACAAGGAGCTTGGCCCAAGTCTTCGACGATGTTGTAATTCTGTGCCGCGCAAGCATTAGGATTGAAAATAGCTTTTCGAATCATGCTCTTGGGCAGACGCAATATCGAATCCAAAGATGGCTTCTCAATCGTAAGAGAAGTTGAAGGTACAGTGACATCAAGCAGAGAGTCGGATGTTTTTTTAGTATTACTTCCGGTGGGTTCCTTCAAAGGGACCTGTTCGTAGGATTTCACGCAAGTATTCAAATTAATCGTCTCATTATGCAACATGAGAACATGCATGGTATTGGATGATTCCCCCTGGGATGAGGGGGTTTCAGCAACTAGCTGTTGGTTTTGAGAAGGAAACGGATCATTGAGGACTGCAGGAGTCGGTTTACCCCTAAGAAACTTTTGAACTTCATCTCTATGGGGACACTCCTTGGATAAATGGTCATCTCCGCATAGCAAACAAGGATATTTCAGTTTCCATTTCCGCTTAGTATCTTCGGGAGTGCTCTTTGGGTCCTGCTGGGTAGAATATTTCTTGGATTTGCCTTTGTTCTTCTTTTTACCTTTAAACTTCTGAGATGAAGCTGATTGAATAGAATTCACCTCTTCAGTTACAGTAGTAGTAGTAGACTTGGCAGTGTTGTGGCCAGTCGGAGTTGGATTGGATGATCCAACAGTGCTAGCAGTTGGCTGGGTGTTAAGGGAACCAATGATTCCATCAGCTTGGGGTCCCTTATGTGGTTTCGTGGGATCATTAATGCCCGAGGTGCGTCAGGAAAAATGTTGAACAGAGTGTCGGACTGAGTGTATACTAAGTCGAGCAAATGGGCACTCGTGATGGCTTGTTCTTCGGTGATAGCACCTCGCATGGCAACATCTTTTGCTATGACAGGAAGGAGTGATTTCGTAAACCAATCTGTTAGGAGCTGATCTGGAATGGGAGCTTTAATGAGACGTCGTCTCCTTTTCCACTCGTGGATATGATCTGAAATGTGAGTGGCGGTATTTTGACAGAGCAAGGTTAAAAGTTTCGTACCAGTCTCACACCGTATAGGCAGCTAGAAATGCATCAAAAAGTTCATAGCAAGAGAGCCAAAATCTGGAAAAGAGTGTGGTGGAAACACAATGTACCACTTGGTAGCTGAACCGGTGAGAGTCCTTTGAAACAATCTAAGATGAATTGAATCGTCCATTAAGGAATTCGAAGAACACCATAAATGGTATGTCATTACGTGGTTTTTCGGGTCTTCACCCGGCTTTCCATCAAACTTGGGTATATCGGATGGAAGTTTCACCGGAATAGGTGGCCAGTTAGATCCGTGATAAATAGGATTAGGTGTTAACCGAGACAGGTCAGGTAAATCCAAGGTAGCCAAAAAGGGCAGCTGTGGATTAGGCTGCGCGTATTGAAAATACGGATATGGTGTGTAAGGATTGTACTGACCATAAGTTGTGCTCGGATAGAACTGACCATAGGGGGTTATGCCGCCCGGACCATAAGTAGGTCCGCCACCATAAGGTGGTCCGTTCCAATATGGTGGGGGTCCACCTCCACCACCGGGAGGGGGTGGAGGTCTTCCGCCACCGCCGAGAGGAGGTGGGGGTCCGTATCCGTAATAAGGTGGCCCACTTCCACCTACGTCGGGAGGAGGGGGTGAACCACTTTCACCGCTAGAAGGATGGGGGCCTACATTGCCTCTACTTCCAGAAGTATGGGGATCTCCACCACCACCGCCACCACCATAAGGATTAGGTCCTCCACCTCCCCCGCTTGGAGGGGTTGGGGGACTAGCTCCACCACCCAAAGGGAAATGTCCTCCTCCTCCATGATAAGGTGGTCCGCCACCTCCTCTTCCTGGAGGGGGTGGGGGACCATTCCTGCCACCACCCGAAGGGTGGGGGGGATTGTAGGAAAAATGGGGTGGCCCTCCACCAATGTTCAGTGAGGGCGCGTTGCCTCCAATAGGAGGAAAATAAGGTTCGATTGGGGGTATTGGTACTTAAGGGATAATTGGTTGGGGTCCATGCTGTAAAGGATGTTATTTCCCCCATAGAGTGTTTGAATTCCCAGGATAAGGTATCCCATATGATGCGTTTCCAGGATTTGGTTGACCCGGAACAGGGTTATTAGAACCTAGATACGGTTGACTCCATGAGGGTTGGGTTACATTTGATGGCCCTCCAGCATGAGACAATCCCATGGTGGACAGTATAGTGGATTGGGTAGGTCCAACGAAAGGCCCGTTGGGGATTCCACCATTGTTCTGGCTAGGAAACGGGGGTTTCCCCCCAGCCACAATAGGCTGAAAACTATTCAAAGGTTGAACCAACGTAGGTTGTTGACTAGCTACCGTGGTAATAACATTACCAATAAGGTAATCTGTAGGAATGAAATACCCTCCCCTCAAATTTTGAGGTGGGGGAGGAATTGGTAAAGTAACCGTGGTAGTGACAGGTGTGTTGGACCATTGTCCTTCCACCGTTTGGTTCACTTGAGATGGAGGACTGGACTCTTGTGAGGGTTGACCAGTCTAAGTAGTGGTCGCATGGTAGGGTTGTTCCGATGATCCAAAAGATATCGAACAAATTGGAAAGGGTTGGTAAGGAGGTAAATATGGGTCTTGAATCCTCCTTTGGAGACTTGACTGTCGAAACTCTTCAGCCATGGAACGAAAGTAAGCTAAAGTGTCTTCCGGAGAAGTCTCACTGGGTGAGGATGAAATGAAAAAATGAGCCACTGGGTGTTCTATAGAGGATGTCTAGTAGGATGTTGATGGACCAACAGTTGTTGTAGCATCACCCTGGGGTCGGTTTATCCATTCGAATGATCCAGGTTCTCCCAGGATGATGGGAGGAAGGTTTTGAGAAGTGGGGGTATGTGCTTCTTCATCCTGCATAGGATGAGAGGCAGGTGAATCTGGTGGAAACAAATGTCTGCCAATTTTCAAAGTGGGGTTCCCTACTTCAGTAACTACGACCGCGTTATGTTGATCCATTCTTACCCTCGAAATAACCTCCAGATTAAGGGAAAATTTGGGTGGCAAGTTCAAGATCCTACGGGACCTTCTCCAGGGAAAATCCACCAAAGTATTAGGAAAATCAGCCAAAAAAGGCCAAAACAGCGTCTCTCTCTCCTAAAGGTATTCTAAAAGAAAAGAAGTCCAAGAAAACCTACTCAAACTAAGGAAACAAGCAAACTTATTTGACAAAGTGGATTCAAAAGTCTAGAACCTCACGGGATTATCAAGGCATTGCAAACCGTGATATACTGCAGGATCCAACAGTATGACGCGACAAGGAGGATTGGGACCGTGCCCTTGCCTGCATACCCGACTACCTGGACAGGACGTGGGTGCTAATCTCCCCGGGTGTTGTTCTCGGTGTATTGCTTTGCGAAGACAGCCAAATGGTTAACTCGGTTGGTTTCATGAATCCTAATGGTGTCTCCTGATATACGCAAGGTACGTGGGAGCTCAAATCCGTAGTGGTGTTGTCTAATGCATAGTCGTTGGCATGAGACCTTCCGATATACGTGTTGAGTACGTGATACACCCTTCAATATACGCCAAGTACGGATTATGGTACTTGGTGGGTACATGAAGGAGCTCAATATACCGATGTACATGGAAGACTACAATACCCCTGGACTACAGTGCTGGCAAGTAACGACAGTTGCCACGCTTAACGATGCCAAAACACATCTCTAACTTTCACACAAGTTACTAAAATTTTTACCTAGTTCTACCATTTATTTTATCTCGGATCCGCCTATCGATATGCTGTAAAAATTGAGCAGAAATTTCAGCAAAGGAACAAGCACGAGTTCGAACCTGCGCAGAAGCAAGGCAAGGGAATCTCTGGATTGTAGAACACGGGATAGGGAAAGGACAACAAGTCACAACCACAAACGAAGAATGGTAACGAAAAGACAAATAAGGACACCGGGAAGTGGTACCAGTTACACAAAAGCCCCTGGCACAACATTGATGAATATCGCTCAAAATAGTCATTGGTGGATAAGATCAAAGCTTTAGAATCAGATCCCAGTTCTGATTCTGAATTAGAACCTAATTTCACAGCCGCGCGAAAAGTCAAGCAGATGATTGATGCATAACCCAGTGTCGTTGTCGCCACCACACAAATTCAACAAAAGGAACCTGAAGAGTTAGAGGTAGAGGAGCACATTTTCCACTCACAGATGTGGGTGAAGGGAATTCCCCTACATTTTGTTGTGGACAACGACAGCCAAAAGAACTTGATCTCAGCAGAAGTCATCAAGAAATTGGAGCTACCAATAACACCACACCCACAACCAAACACCATTGGATGGCTAATCCAAGGACGAGGGATCTGCGTCAGTCACCAATGTCGCCTACCATATGGCATCAAGCCCTTCAATGATGAGGTATTGTGTGACGTGGCCCCACTTGAAGTATGTGATGTTCTTTTAGGACAACCATATATGTGGAAGCATCATGCTGTATATGAATCACGACCTCGCAGTGTCATTGTCACTTTGGGAGGAAAACTCTATTGGGGCAGGAAGATAATATCCCACACTGGGAAATTTTTCCTATTCACAATTGCCACTAGAAGTGAACATGATATCACAGAGACATCCACAACCTCTACACATTATCCCTCTACTCAGCTAAAATATCACAAACACAAAGTCAATGCAACATCGCCTATTCGGGTACCTCTACAGTGCAAGGGCACGCATTCAATGTGCTCCTCAAAAAAGAAACCATCCACACTAGTGTTGACCAATGATACCACGAAACCCAAAACTATTGAACAGTTCCAGCACCTCAAACAATTACAACCCTCTTCATATGTCAAAGTAAGGCAGCCTTTTCACTTCCGCAAACGCCACACCAGGAGCTCAACTCAGCGCACAGTGCGACATATGATAAGGGATTCGATGCAATGGAGACCATTGCTTCCTAAGGATGGAGGATTGATCCAGGTGCATATTGGTGGCAACTCACCTCTTTTGACTAGCTCGAAACAGTGTTCTAGCAATTTTGAGAATTTACTATTTTTTGCAGCTTTTCGGTTCCCTATCTTCCGAAGCCGTTTCGAGGCCCTAAATGACGTTTTTTTCATGTCGAATTCTCGAGCAAATACAAGTACTACGGGCTTGTCATACCCACATTGCAGAATCAATATTTGCAATATCTATTCTTAATCATTGAATAAATATTTCTAATGAGTTATTGTATGCCCCAAATGGAGATCGCATGCGAGAGATATGACCTCGGGACACTGATGTACTAACTTACCGAAAGGGGGCCCACGTGACTTTTGGCACTTCATCTTCTAGGGTTAGGTTTTCGAGATGCATTCCCTCATGCTTATGATAAATAGGCCCTTTTGGCCTCTCTTTGTAATCAACTTGGCACAAATGAGCGTACCGACCACATCTCTTCTTAGAGATAGCTACCGCCATTCTAGCTAATGTATTTTATAGTCTGTTCTATTTCCACTATTTAATAGATTATGTGTTTACTGTATCACTATGTTATTGCAATATGCCTCTGTATATGATTCTGTATATGCTATCTTCTGTTTTGTTCCCACATAAATCCAGTTCAGTGGTATCAGAGCAAACTGCTCTTTGATTGTTTCTCGGTGCATGTCCCCAACGAGCTCAAGAGACAGAGAGTTGGGTCTTGAACTAGTTTCACTTGGGGAAGACCACTCTCGCCACCCCAAATGGCCTCCCCATGGTGGAAGAAAAGAGAGACAACGAAACAGTAGATCCTATCAACTTGTTTCCCGAGGAAGCCCAGATCCTTCGACGCATTCCAACAGTGGAAAATGCACCCTCAACGAGCATCCATTTAAGAGATACGACTCCTTCATAGAAGCAGGGAAAGGGAAACTCTAGCTCACAGAACACAGGATAGGTAAAGGACAACCAATCCCAACCATAAGTGAAGAAGGGTAACGAAAAGACAAAGAAGGACACTGGGAAGTGGTGCAATTTCCACAAATTCCCCTGGCACAACACTGATGAATGTCACTCAAAACAGTCATTGGTGGCTGAGATCAAAGCTTCTGAATCAGATCCCAGTTCTGATTCTGACTCAGAAACTAATTTCATGGCTGTGTGAAAAGGGAGTCCGATCATTGATGCAGAACCCAGTGCCATTGTTGCCACCGCACAAATTCAACCAAAGGAACCTGAAGAGTCAGAGGAAAAGGAGTGCCTTTTCCACTCACAGATGTGGGTGAAGGGAATTCCCCTACATTTTCTTGTGGATGGCTAAGCCAAGGATGACGGATCCATGTCAGTCACCAATGTCGCGTACCATATGGCATCAAGCCCTTCAAAGATGAGGTACTGTGTGACGTGGACCCAATTGAAGTATGTGATGTTCTCGTAGGACAACGATATATGTGGAAGCGTCATGCTGTATCTGAATCACGACCTTGCAGTGTCATTGTCAGTTTGGGAGGAAAACTCTATCGGATACCAGAGATAGTTGCACCTACCCCAACCAAGCGAGGCAGGAAGATAATCTCCCACACTAGGAAATTTTCCCTATTCACAATTGCCACCATAGGTGAACATCATATCGAAGAGACATCCACAACCTCTGCACATTATCCCTCTACTCCGTAGAAACGAGACAAACACAAAGTCAATGCAGCATCGCCTATTCGGGTACCTCTACATTGCAAGGCCACGCATTCAAGGAGCTCCTTCAAAAAGAAACCATCCACACCGCTATCGACCAACGATACCACGGAAACCAAAACTATTGAACAGTTCCAGTGCCTCCAACTATTACAACCCTCTGCAGATGTCAAAGTAAGCCAATCTTTTCACTTCCGCAAATGCCACACCAGGAGCTCAACTCAGCGCACAGTGTGACATATGATAAGGGATTCAACGCAATGGAGACCACTTCTTCCTAAGGATGGAGGATTGATCTAGGTGGATATCAGTGGCAACCAACCTCTTCCAACTGGCTCAAAACAGGCTTATGGCAATTTTGGGCATGTACTATTTTTAGCAGTTTTTCGGGGTCTGATCTTCTGGAGCCATTTTGGGGCCCTAAACGACGTTTTTTCGGCATCGAATTCTCGGGCAAAGACAGGTACTATGCGCCTACTTTACAAACGTGTTGGAATCAATATTTGCGATATTTTTTTGTATTCATTGAATCAATCTTTCCAACAAGCTATTGTACGCCCCAAACAGAGATCACATGCGAGAGTTACGACCTTGGGAAGTTGATGTACTAACTTACCCAAACAGGGCCCACCTGAGTTTTGGCGCTTCATCTTGTAGGGTTAGGTTTTCAGGATTCCTTCCCTCGTGCTTATGATAAATAGGCCCTTTTGGCCTCTCTTTGTAATCATCTTGGCACAAATGAGCGTAGCGACCACATCTCGTCTTAGAGATAGCTACCACCATTCTAGCTAATGTATTTTACAGTCTGTTCTATTTATGCTATTTCATAAAATATGTGTTTACTGAAGCACTGTGTTATTGCAATATGTCTCTATATATGATTCTATATATGCTATATTATGTTTCATTCCCTAATAAATCCGAATCAGTGGTTTTAGAGCAGTCTGCTCTTTGATTGTTTCTCGGTGCATGTCCCCAACCAGGTTAGGATACAAAGATTTGGGTCTCGAACTTGTTTCACTTGGGGAAGACCTCTCTCACCGCCCCAAACAAGCTCTGCATGGTGGAAGAAAAGAGAGATGACGGAGTAGTAGATCCTATCAAGTTGTTAATCAAGGAATCCCTTGTGCGATAGAGGAACAAGATGATGGATAATTTCGCCCAGATCCTTTGATGCATGCCAACAACAGCAAATGCATCCTCAACAAGCAACCATTCCGGAGATACGACTCCCTTCAAGGTACAAGTTAATTTTGATATCCCTTTGTTTGAAGCCCAGATCGATGTCGATGCCCTAGATAAATGGTTTAATCTACTAGAAGTGTATTTCTCTGTCCACAAATTGTCTAACAGGGAAAAGATCATTTTTGTGCTCCTCAAGGCCATCCCCTATGTCAAAAATTGGTGGGACACTTTGTGAGCGAAACTCATCAGACAAGTCTGGATTGTTTGAATATACCAATCCCACTTGCGCCTCTTTTATAGATTTCATCAAGGAACAATATTACCTTGTTGGAAACCATGATGACCAATACACCAAATGGACCATTCTGCACCAAGTGAGGGACCAAACGGTGTCAGAGTACACAAACAACTTTCATACCTCGGCACAAAGCTAGGTATTAAGGACTCCAAGAAGCACCTGTACAGAACTATTACAGTGGCCTACACCGGTACATACGAACAGAGATGGGTTTCCTAGAAATCTCTTCACTCGGATCCACCTATCGATATGCAGTAAAAATAGAGCTGAAATTTCAGCAAAGGAGAAAGCATGACTTCGGACCTGCACAGAAGAAGGGAAAGGGAAACCTGGCTCGCAGAACTCGAGATAGGGAAAGGACAACCAGTCCCAACCACAAGTGAAGAAGGGTAACGGAAAGACAAAGAAGGACACCGGGAAGTGGTGCGAGTTCCAAAAAATCCCCTGGCACAACACTGATGAATGTCGCTCAAAACAGTCATTGCTGGCTGAGATCAAAGATTCAGAATCTGATCCCAGTTCTGATTCTGACTCAGAACCTAATTTCAATGCTGCGCGAAAAGGCAAGCAGATCATTGATGCAGAAACCAGTGTCTTTGTTTCCACCACACCAATTCAACCAAAGGAACCTTAAGAGTCGGAGGCAGAGGAGCACCTTTTCCACTGACAGATGTGGGTGAAGGGAATTCCCCTACATTTTGTTGTGGACAGTGGAAGCCATCAGAACCAGATTTCAGTAGAAGTCATCAAGAAATTGGAGCTATCAATAACACCACACCCACAACCATACACCATTTGATGGCTAAGCCAAGGACGAGAGACCCACGTCAGTAACCAATGTCGCCTACCATACGGCATCAAGCCGTTCAAAGATGAGGTATTGTGTGAAGCGGCCACACTTGAAGTATGTGACGTTCTTTTACGACAACCATATATGTCGAAGCATCATGTTGTATATGAATCATGACCTCGCAATGTCATTGTCACTTTGGGAGGAAAACTCTATCGGATGCCAGAGATAGTTGCACCTACCCCAACTCAGCAGGGCAGGAAAATAATCTCCCACAATGGGAAATTTTCCCTATTCACAATTTCTAGTAGAGGTGAACATCATATCGCAGAGACATCCATGACCTCTGTACATTATCCCTCTACTCAGGAGAAACAGGACAAACACAAAGTCAATGCAGCATCGCCTATTCGGGTACCTCTACAGTGCAAGGCCACGCATTCAAGGTGCTCCCACAAAAAGAAACCATCCACACCGGTGTTGACCAACGATACCACGGCAACCAAAACTGTTGAACAGTTCCAGCACCTCCAACAATTACAACCCTTTGTAGATGTCAAAGTAAGGTAGCCTTTTCACTTCCGCAAACACCACACCAGGATATCCACTAAGCGCACAGTGCGACATATGATAAGGGATTCGACGCAATGGAGACCACTGCTTCCCAAGAATGGAGGATTTATCTAGGTGGATATCGGTGGCGACCCACCTCTTTTGGCTGCCTCAAAACAATCTTCAAGCAATTTTTGGAATTTATTGTTTTTAGCAGTTTTTCAGGTCTTGATCTTCCGGAGCCATTTCGAGGCCCTAAACAACGTTTTTCGGCATTGAATTATCAGGAAAATACGGGTACTACGCGCTTGCCATACTCATGTGCCAGAATCGAGAATTGCGATATCTTTTTGTATTCATTGACTAAATCTTTCCAACGAGCCATTGGACCCCCAAATGGATATTGCATGCGAGAGTTACGACCCTGGGAAGTTGATGTACTAACTTACCCAAATGGGGCCCACGTGACTTTTGGTGTTTCATCTTCTAGGGTTAGGTTTTTGGGATTCATTCCCTCATGCTTATGATAAGTAGGTCCTTTTGGCCTCTCTTCGTAATCATCTTGGCATGAATGAGTGTAGCATCCACATCTCTTCTCAGAGATAGCTACCACCATTCTAGCTAATGTATTTTAGAGTCTATTCTATTTCTGCTATTCAATAGAATATGTGTTTATTGTATCACTGTGTTATTGCAATATGTCTATGTATATGATTCTGTACATGCTATCTTCTATTTCATTCCCACATAAATATGGATCAGTGGTATCAGAGCAGTCTGCTCTTTGATTGTTTCTCGGTGCATGTCCCCGACGAGGTCAGGATACAGATAAGTGGGTCTTGAACTAGTTTTTCGCTTGGGGAAGACCACTCTCGCCACCCCAAACAGCCCCCTGATGGTGGAAGAAAAGAGAGACGATGGAGCAGTAGATCCTATAAAGCTGTTGCTCGAGGAATCCCTCGTGCCACAGAGGAATGAGATGATGGATAATTTTTTCCAGATCCTTCGATGCATGCCAACAACAGGAAATGCACCCTCAATGAGCAGCCATTTAAGAGATACGAATCCCTTCAAGGTACAAGTTAATTTTGATATCCCTTTGTTTGAAGGCCAGATCTATGGCCATGCCCTAGATAAATGGTTGAATATACTAGAAGGGTATTTCACTGTACACAAATTTTTCGATGGGGAAAAGATCATCTTTGCACTCCTCAAGGCCATCCCCTATGTCAAAAATTGGTGGGAAACTTATTGTGAGCAAAACTCATCAAATGAATCTAGATTGTTGGAATATACCGATCCCACTTGGGCCTCTTTTATATATGTCGTCAAGGGACAATATTACCCTATTGGAAACTATGATGACCACCACACAAAATGGACCATTCTGCAACAAGAGAGCGAGCAAAAGGTGTCGGAGTATACCAACAACTTTCATACCTCACGCACAAAGTTGGGTATCAAGGACTCCGAGTTGAACCAAGTACTGAAGTATCGCAGTGGCCTACACCGGTACATACAAACAAAGATGGGTTTCCTGGAAATCTCTTTGCTCGGATCCACCTATCGATATGCTGTAAACATTGAGTAGAAATTTCAGCAAAGGAACAAGCATGACTTTCGACCTGCGCAGAAGCACGGTAAGGGAAACTCTGGCTCATAGAACACGGGATAGGGAAATGACAACCAGTCCCAACCACAAGCGCAGAAGGGTAACGAAAAGACAAAGAAGGACACCGAGAAGTTGTCCGAGTTCCACAAAATCCCTTGGCACAACACTGATGAATGTCGCTCAAAACAGTCATTGGTGGCTAAGATCAAAGCTTTAGAATCAGTTCCCAATTTTGATTCTGACTAAGAACCTATATTCACAGTTGCGCGAAAAGGGAAGCAGATAATTGATGCACAACCCAGTGTCGTTGTTGCCACCACACAAATTCAACCAAAGGAACCTGAAGAGTCGGAGGTAGAAAAGCACCTTTTCCACTCACAGATGTGGGTGAAGGGAATTCCCATACATTTTGTTGTGGACAGTGGCAGCCAGAAGAACCTGATCTCTGCAAAATTCATCAAGAAATTGGAGCTACGAATAACACCACACCCACCACCATACACCATTGGATTTCTAAGACAAGGACGAGTGATCCGTGTCAATCACCAATGTCGCCTACGATACGGCATCATACCCTTCAAAGATTAGGTATTGTGTGACATGGCCCCACTTGAAGTATGTGATTTTCTTTTAGGACAGCCATATATGTGGAAGTGTCATGCTATATATGAATCACGACCTCGTGGTGTCATTGTCACTTTGGGAGGAAAACTCTATCGGATACTAGAGATAGGTGCACCTACCCCAACCTAGCGGGGCAGGAAGATAATCTCCCACACTTAAAATTTTTCCCTATTCAAAATTTCCACTAGAGGTGAACATCAGATTGCAGAGACATCCACAACCTCTGCACATTATCCCTCTACTCAGGAGAAACATGACAAACACAAAGTCAATGCAGCATTTCCTATTCGAGTACCTCTACAGTGCAAGGCCACGCATTCAAGGTGCTCCTCCAAAAAGAAACCATCCACACCGATGTCGACCAACGATACCACGGAAACCAAAATTGTTCAATAGTTCTAGCGTCTCCAACAATTACAACCCTTTGCAGATGTCAAAGTAAGGAAACCTTTTCACTTCCACAAACGCCACACCAGGAGCTCAACTCAGCGCACAGTGCGACATATGATAAGGGATTCGACACAATGGAGACCATTGCTTCCTAACGATGGAGGATTGATCCAGGTGGATATCTGTGGTGACCCACCTCTTCCAACTGGCTCAAAATAGTCATATGACAATTTTGGGAATTTACTATTTTTAGCAGTTTTTTGGGTCATTATCTTCCGAAGCCATTTCGAGGTCATAAACGACGTTTTTTCGGCATGGAATTCTAGGGAAAATATGGGTTCTGCGCGCCTGTAATACCTTCCTACAAGAATCGATATTTGCGATATCTTTTCATAGTCATTGAATAAATCATTCCAACAAGCTATTGTATGCCCCAAATGGAGATCGCATGGGCGAGTTACAACCCCAGGAAGTTGATGTACTAACTTACCCAAACGGGACCCACATGACTTTTGGCACTTCATCTTCTAGGGTTAGGTTTTTGGGATTCCTTCCCTCATGCTTTTGATAAATAGGCCCTTTAGGCCTCTATTTGTAATCATCTTCGCACGAATGAGCATAGCGACCACATCTCTTCTTAGAGATAGCTACAACCATTCTAGCTAATGTATTTTAAAATCTGTTCTATTTCCGCTATTTAATAGAATATGTGTTTACTGTATCACTGTGTTATTGCAATATGTCTCTAATATGATTCTGTATATGCTATATTCTGTTTCATTCCCACATAAATCCAGATCGGTGGTATCAAAGTGATCTTCTCTTTGATTGTTTCTCGGTGCATGTGCCCGACGAGGTTAGGATACAGATAGTTGGGTATCGAACTAGTTTCAATTGGGGAAGACCACTCTCGCTGCCTCAAACGGCTCCCCATGGCGGAAGAAAAGAGAGACGACGGAGAAGTAGATCCTATCAATTTTTTGCTCATGGAATACCTCACGTGACAGAGGAATGAGATGATGGATAATTTCTCCCAGATCCTTCGACGCATGCCAACAGCGGCAAATGCACCCTCAACGAGCAGCCATTTCAGATATACGACTCCCTTCAAGGTACAAGTTAATTTTGATATCCCTTTATTTGAAGGCTGGATCGATGCTGATGCCCTAGATAAATGGTTGAATCTATTAGAACGCTATTTCACTGTCCACAAATTTTTCGACAGGGAGAAGATAATCTTTTCGCTCCTCAAGGCCGTCCCCTATGTCAAAAATGGGTGGGAAACTTATTGTGAGCAAAACTCATCAAATGAGTCTAGATTTTTTTAATATACCAATCCCACTTGGGCCTCTTTTATAGATGTCGTCAAGGAACAATATTACCCTGCTGGAAACTATGATGACCAGTACATAAAATGGACCATTCTGCACCAAGAAAGGGACCAAATGGTTTCGGAGTACACCAATGACTTTCATACCTCGTGCACAAAGCTGTGTATCAAGGACTGTGAGCGGAACCTAGTACTAAAGTATCGCAGTGGCCTACACTGGTACATACGAATGGAGATGGGTTTCCTGGAAATCTCTTTGCTCGGATCCGCCTATCGATATGCTGTAAAAATTGAGTAGAAATTTCAACAAAGGAACAAGCATGACTTCAGACCTTCGCAGAAGCAGGGCAAGGGAAACTTTGGCTCGCAAAGCACGAGACAGGGAAAGGACAACCAGTCCCAACCACAAGCAAAGAAGGGTCACGAAAAGAAAAGGAAGGACACCGGGAAGCGGTGCTAGTTCCACAAAATCCCCTGGCACAACACCGATGAAAGTCGCTCAAAACAGTCATTGGTGGCTAAGATCAAAGCTTCAGAATCAGATCCCAGTTCTCATTCTGACTGAGAACCTAATTTCACAGTCGTGCGAATAAGGAAGTAGATCATTGATGTTGAACGCAATGCCGTTGTTGCCGCCACACAAATTCAACCAAAGGAACCTGAAGAGTCGGAGGCAGAGGAGCGCCTTTTCCACTCACAAATGTGGGTGAAGGGAATTCCGCTACATTTTGTTATGGACAGCGGCAGCCAGAAGAACCTGATTTCAGCAGAAGTCATCAAGAAATTGGAGCTACCAATAACACCACACCCACCATAATACAACACTGGGTGGCTTAGCCAAGGACGAGGGATCCGTGTTAGTCACCAATGTCACCTACCATATGGCATCAAGCTCTTCAAAGATGATTTATTGTGTGACATGGCCCCAGTTGAGGTATGTGATGTTCTTTTAGGACAGCCATATATGTGGAAGCGTAATATTGTATATGAATCACGACCTCACAGTGTCATTGTCACTTTAGGAGGAAAACTCTATCAGATACCAGAGATAGCTGCACCTACCCCAACCCAGCGGGGCAGGAAGGTAATCTCCCACATTGGGAAATTTTCCCTATTCACAATTGCCACTAGAGGTGAACATAAGATCGCAGAGACATCCACAACCTCTGCACATTATCCCTCTACTCAGCAGAAATAGGACAAACAGAAAGTCAATGCAACATCGCCTATTCGGGTACCTCTACAGTGCAAAGCCACGCATTCAAGGTGCTCCTCCAAAAAGAAACCTTCCACACCACTGTTGACCAACGATACCATGGAAACCAAAACTGTTGAACAGTTCCAACACCTCCAACAATTACAACCCTCTGCAGATGTCAAAGTAAGGCAGCCTTTTCACTTCCGCAAATGCCACACCAAGAGCTCAACTCAGTGCATAGTGCGACATATGATAAGGGATTCAATGCAATGGAGACCATTGCTTCCTAAGGATGGAGGATTGATCCAGGTGGATATCGCTGGCGACCCACCTCTTTCGGCTGGCTCAAAACAGTCTTCTGGAAATTTTGGGAATTTACTATTTTTAGCAGTTTTTCGGGTCCTGATCTTCCGGAGCCATTTCGAGAACCATAAACAACGTTTTTTTGGCTTCGAATTCTCGTGAAAATATCGGTACTATGCGCCTGTCTTAGTCACTTGCTGGAATAGATATTTGCGATATTTTTTTGTAGTCATTGGATAAATCTATCCAATGAGCTATTGTATGCCCCAAATGGAGATCGCATGCGAGAGTTACAACCCCGAGAAGTTTATGTACGAACTTACCCAAATGGATCCCACGTGACTTTCTGCACTTTATCTTCTAGGGTCAGGTTTTTGGGATTCCTTCCCTCATGCTTATGATAAATAGGCCCTTACAACCTTTCTTTGTAGTCATCTTGGCGTGAATGAGCATAGCGGCCACATCTCTTCTCAGAGATAGCTACCATCATTCTAGCTAATGTGTTTTATAGTCTGTTCTATTTCCGATATTTAATAGAATATGTGTTTACTGTATCACTGTGTTATTGCAATATGTCTCTGTATATGATTTTTTATAGTCTATCTTCTATTTTGTTCCCACATAAATCCAGATCAGTTGTATCAGAGCGGTCTACTCTTTGATTGTTTCTCTGTGCATGTCCCCGATGAGGTCAGGATATAGAGAGTTGGGTCTCGAACTAGTTCACTTGGGGAAGACCACTCTAGTCGCCCCAAATGGCCTCCCCATGGCAGAAGAAAAGAGAGACGAAGGATCAGTAGATCCTATCAAGTTGTTGCTCGAGAAAGCCCTCGCGCGATAGAGGAACGAGATAATGGATAAATTCCTCAGATACTTTGATGCATGCCAACATCGGCAAATGCACCCTCAACGAGCAGCCCTTTCGGAGATATGACTCGCTTCAAGGTACAAGTTAATTTTGATATCCCTTTGTTTGAAGGCCTGATCAATGCTGATGCCCTAGATAAATGGTTGAGTCTACTAGAAGGGTATTTCTCTATCCACAACTTTTCCAATAGGGAAAAGATCATATTTGCGCTTCTCAAAGCCGTCCCCTATGTCAAAAATTGGTGGGAAACTTATTGTCAGCAAAACCCATCAGACGAGTCTGGATTGTTTGAATATACCAATCACACTTGGGCCTCTTTTATAGATGTTTTCGAGGAACAATATTACCCTGTTGGAAACTATGATGACCAGCACACAAAATGTACCATTCTGCACCAAGAGAGGGACCAAACGGTGTCAGAGTACACCAACAACTTTCATACCTCGCACACAAAGTTGGGTATCAACGACTTCGAGTGGCACCTAGTAGTGAAGTATCATAGTTGCCTGCACTGGTACATAAGAACAGAGATGGGTTTCCTTGAAATCTCTTCACTCTGATCCGTCTATGGATATGCTATAAAAATTGAGCATAAATTGCAACAAAGGACCAAGCGTGACTTCAGACCTGCGTAGAAGCAAGGTAAGGGAAACACTGGCTCACAGAACACGGGACAGTGAAAGGACAATGAGTCCCAACCACAAGCGAAGCAAGGTAATGAAAAGACAAAGAAGGAAACTGGGAAGTAGTGCGAGTTCCACAAAAGCCCATGGCACAACACTGATGAATGTCCTTCAAAATAGTCATTTTTGTCTGAGATCAAAGCTTCAGAATCAGATCCCAGATACGATTCTGACTCATAACCTAATTTCACAGCCGCACAAAAAGGGAAGCAGATCATTAATGCAGAACCTAGTGCTGTTGCTGCCACCACACAAATTCAACCAAAGGAACCTGAAGAGTCGGAGGCAGCGGAACGCCTTTTCCACTGACAGATGTGGGTGAAGGGAATTCCCCTACATTTTGTTGTGGACAGCGGCAGCCAGAAGAACCTAATCTCAGCAGAAGTCATATATAAATTGGAGCTACCAATAACACCACACCCACAAGCATACACCATTGGATAGCTAAGCCAACGAGGAGGGATCCACGTCAGTCAACAATGTCGCCCACCATACGTCATCAACCTCTTCAAAGATGAGGTATTGTGTGACGTGGCCCCAGTTGAAGTATGTGATGTTCTTTTAGGATAGCCATATATGTGGAAGTGTCATGTTGTATATGAATCATGACCTCGTAGTGTCATTGTCACTTTGGGAGGAAAACTCTATCGGATACCAGAGATAGTTGCACCTACCCGAACCCAGCGGGGCAGGAAGATAATCTCGCACACTGAAATTTTTTTCCATATTCACAATTACCACTAGAGGTGAACATCAGATCACAAAGACATCCACAACCTCTGCACATTATCCCTCTACTCAGGAGAAACAGGAGAAACACAAAGTCAGTGCAGCATCGCCTATTCGGGTACCTCTACAGTGCAAGGCCACGCATTCAAGATGCTCCCCCAAAAAGAAACCATCCACACTAGCATCGACCAACGATATGACCAAAATTGTTGAATAGTTCAAGCACCTCCAACAATTACAACCCTCTACAGATGTAAAAGTAAGGATGCCTTTTCACTTCCGCAAACGCCACACTAGGGGATCAACTCAGTGCACAGTGCGACATATGATAACGGAATCGACGCAATGGAGACCACTACTTCCTAAGGATGGAGGATTGATCCAAGTGGATATTGGTGGCGACCTGCCTCTTCCGACTGGCTCAAAACAGTCTTCTGGCAATTTTGGGAATTTACTATTTTTAGCAATTTTTTGGGTCCGGATCTTCGGGAGCCATTTCGAGGCCCTAAACGACGTTTTTTCGGCATCAAATTCTTGGGCAAATATGGGTTTTGCACGCCTGTTAAACATGGCTGCCAGAATCGAGATTTGTGATATCTTTTTGTAGTCATTGAATAAATCTTTCCAATGAGCTATTGTATGCCCCAAATGGAGATCGCATCGGAGAGTTACGACCCCGGGAATTTGATATACTAACTTACCCTAACGGGGCCCACGTGACTTTTGGCACTTCATCTTCAATGGTTAGGTTTTTCGGATTCCTTCCCTCATGCTTATGATAAATAGGCCCTTTCAGCCTTTGTTTGCAATCATCTTGGCAAGAATGAGCGTAGCGGCCACATCGTTTCTTAGAGATAGCTACCACCATTATAGCTAATGTATTTACAGTCTGTTCTATTTCCACTATTTAATAAAATATTTGTTTACTGTATCACTTTGTTATTGCAATATGTATCTATATATGATTCTGTATATGCTATCTTCTATTTCGTTCCCACATAAATCCGGATCAGTGGTATCAGAGCGGTCTGCTCTTTATTTGTTTCTTGGTGCGTGTCCTCGACAAGGTCAGGATACAGATAGTTGGGTCACAAACTAGTTTCACTTGGGGAATACCACTCTCGCCACCCCAAATGGCCTCCCAATGGCGGAAGAAAAGAGAGACGAAGGAGTAGTAGATCCTATCAAGCTGTTTCTCGAGGAATCCCTCACGCGATAGACGAATGAGAAGATGGATAATTTCACACAGATCCTTCGACACATGCCAATAGCGGCAAATGCACCCTCAAAGAGCAACCATTTCAGAGATAAAACTACCTTCAAGGTACAAGTTAATTTTGATATCCCTTTGTTTGAAGGCCAGATCGATGTCGATGCCCTAGATAAATGGTTGAATCTACTAGAAGGGTATTTCTTTGTCCACAAATTTTCTGAAAGGGAAAAAATCATCTTTGCGCTCCTCAAGGCTGTCCCCTATGTCAAAACTTGGTGGGAAACTTATTGTGAGAAAAACTCATGAGACGAGTCTGGATTGTTTGAATATATCAATCCCACTTGGGGCTCTTTTATAGATGTCGTCAAGGAACAATATTACCCTGTTGGAAGCTATGATGACCAGTACACAAAATGGACCATTCCGCACCAAGAGAAGGACCAAATGGTGTCCGAGTACACCAGCAACTTTCATACCTCATGCACAAAGCTGGTTATCAAGGACTCTGAGCGACACCTAGTACTGAAGTATCGCAGTGTCCTACACTGGTACTTACGAAAAGAGATGGGTTTCCTGTAAATCTCTTCACTCGGATGCGCCTATTGATATGTTGTAAAAATTGAGCAAAAATTTCAGCAAAGGAACAAGCGTGACTTCGGACTTGCGCAGAAGGAGGGTAAGGGAAACTCCGGCTTGTAGAACATGGAATAGGGAAAGGAGAATGAGTCCCAACAACAAGCAAAGAAGTCTAACGAAAAGACAAAGAAGGACACCAAGAAGTGGTGCGAGTTCCACAAAATCCCCTGGCACAACACAGATGAATGTCACTCAAAACAATCATTGGTGGCTAAGATCAAAGCTTTAGAATCAGATCCCAATTCCGATTCTGACCTAGAACCTAATTTCATAGCTATGCGAAAAGGGAAGCAGATCATTGATGTAGAACCCAGTGTCATTGTTGTCAACACACAAATTCAACCATAGGAACCTTAAGAGTCAGAGACAAAGGAGCATCTTTTCCACTCACATATGTGGGTGAAGGGAATTTCCCTACATTTTGATGTGGACAGTGGTAGCCAGAAGAACCTGATCTCAACAGAAGTCATTAGGAAATTAGAGCTACCAATAACACCACACCCACCACCATACACCATTGGATGGCTAAACCAAGGATGAGGGATCCACGTCAGTCACCAATGTCGTCTACCATACGACATCAAGCCCTTCAAAGATGAGGTATTGTGTGACGTGGCCCCACTTTAAGTATGTGATTCTCTTTTAGGACAACAATATATGTGGAAGCGTCATGCTGTATAGGAATCATGACCTCATAGTGTCATTGTCAATTTGGGAGGAAAAATCTATTGGATACCAAAGATAGTTAAACCTACCCCAACCTAGCGGGGCAAGAAGATAATCTCCCACAAAGGGAAATTTTTCCTATCCATAATTGCCACTAGAGGTGAACATCAGGTCAGAGAGACATCCACAACCTCTGCACATTATCCCTCTACTCAGTAGAAATAGGACAAATACAAAATTAGTGCAACATCTCCTATTCTGGTACCTCTATAGTGCAAGGCCACGCATTGAAGGTGCTCCTCCAAAAAGAAACCATCGACACCGGTGTCGACCAACGATACCACAGAAACCAAAACTGTTGAACAGTTCCAGCGCCTCCAACAATTACAACCCTTCGCAGATGTCAAAGTAAGGCACCCTTTTCACTTCCGCAAACACCACACCAGGAGCTCAACTCAGTGCACAGTGCGACATATGATAAGGGATTCGACACAATAGAGATGACTACTTACTAAGGATGGAGGATTGATCTAGGTGGATATCAATGGTGACCTGCCTCTTCCGACTGGCTCAAAATAGTCTTCTGACAATTTTTGGAATTTACTCTTTTTAGCAGTTTTTCGAGTCGTGATCTTCCGTAGCCATTTCAAGGCCCTAAACGACATTGTTTCGGCATCAAATTCTCGGGAAAATATGTGTTTTTCACGCCTGAAAGACATGCATGCTAGAATTGAGATTTGTGATATCTTTTTGTAGTCATTGAATAAATCTTTCCAACGAGCTATTGTATGCCGCAAATGGAGATCGCATGGGAGAGTTACGACCTCAGGAAGTTGATTTACTAACTTACCCTAACGGGGCCCACGTGACTTTTGGTGCTTCATCTTAGATGGTTAGGTTTTTGGGATTCATTCCCTCATGCTTATGATAAAAAGGCCCTTTCGGCCTCTCTTTGTAATCAACTTGGCATGAATGAGCGTAGCGGCCACATCATTTCTTAGAGATAGCTACCACCATTCTAGCTAATGTATTTTACAGTCTGTAATATTTCTGCTATTTAATAGAATATGTGTTTACTGTATCACTGTGTTATTGCAATATGTCTCTGTATATGATTCTGTAAATGCTCTTCTGTTTTGTTCCCACATAAATCCAGATCAGTTGTATTAGAGCGATCTGCTCTTTGATTGTTTCTTGGTGCATGTCCTCAATGAGGTTAGGATACAGATAGTTGGGTCACAAACTAGTTTCAGTTGGGGAAGACCACTCTCGCCACCCCAAACGACCTCCCAATGGCGCAAGAAAAGAGAGACGATGGAGCAGTAGATCCTATCAAGTTGTTGCTTGAGGAAGCCCTCACGCGATAGAGGAACGAGAAGATGGATAATTTCACCCAGATCCTTCGACACATGCCAACAACGACAAATGCACCCTCAACGAGAAACCATTTTGGAGATACGACTCCCTTCAAGGTACAAGTTAATTTTGATATCCCTTTGTTTGAATGCCATATCGATGCCGATGCCCTAGATAAATGGTTGAATCTACTAGAAGGTTATTCTTCTATCCACAAATTTTTCGACGGGGAAATGATCATCTTTGCGCTCCTCAAGGCTGTCCCCTATGTAAAAAATTGGTGGGAAACTTTATGTGAGCCAAACTCATCAGACGAGTCTAGATTGTTTGAATATACCAATCCCACTTGGGCCTCTTTTATAGATTTCATCAAGAAAAATATTACTCTGTTGGAAACTATGATGACCAGTACAAAAAATGGACCATTCTTCACCAAGTGAGGGACTAAACGGTGTCGGAGTACACCAACAACTTTCATACCTCCTACACAAAGCTAGGTATCAAGGACTTCGAGTGGCACCTAGTACTGAAGTATCACAATTGCCTACACCGGTACATACGAACAGAGATGGGTTTCCTAGAAATCTCTTCGCTCGGATCTGCCTATCGACATGCTGTAAAAATTGAGTAGAAATTTCAATAAAGGAACAAGCGCAACTTCGGACCTACGCAGAAGCAGGGCAAGGGAAACTATGGCTTGCAGAAAACAGGATAGGGAAAGGACAACCAGTCCCAACCACAAGTGAAGAAGGGTAACGAAAAGACAAAGAAGGACACTGAGAAGTGGTGTGAGTTCCACAAAAGCCCCTATCACAACACTAATGAATGTCGCTCAAAATAGTAATTGGTGGCTAAGATCAAAGCTTCAGAATCAAATACCATTTCCGATTCTGACTCAGAAACTAATTTCACAGACCCGCGAAAAAGGAAGTAGATAATTGATGTAGAACCCAGTGACATTGTTTCCACCACACAAATTCAACCAAAGGAACTTGAAGAGTCAAAGGCAGAGGAGTGCCTTTTCCACTCACATATGTGGGTGAAGGGAATTCCCCTACATTTTGTTGTGGACAGCAGCAACCAGAACAACCTGATCTCAACAGAAGTCATCAAGAAATTGGAGCTACCAATAACACCACACCCACCACCATACACCATTGGATGGCTAAGCCAAGGACGAGGGATCCACATCAGTCACCAATGTTTCCTACCATAGTGCGGCATCAAGCCCTTCAAAGATGAGGTATTGTGTGACGTGGTCCCACTTGAAGTATATGATGTTCTTTTGGGACATCCATATATGTTGAAGGGTCATGTTGTATATAAATCATGACCTCGCAGTGTCATTGTCACTTTGGGAGGAAAACTCTATCGGATACCAGAGATTTTTGCAACCACCCCAACCCAACGGGGCAGGAAGATAATCTCCCACACACGTAAATTTTCCCTATTCACAATTGCCACTAGAGGTGAACATCAGATCGTAGAGACATCCACAACCTCTACACATTGTCCATCTACTCAGCAGAAACAGGACAAACACAAAGTCAATGCAACATCACCTATTCGGGTACATCTATAGTGCAAGGTCACGCATTCAAGGTGCTCCTCCAAAAAGAAACCATCCACACCGGTGTCGACCAATGATACCATGGAAACAAAAACTGTTGAATAGTTCCAGTGCCTCCAACAATTACAACCCTCTGCAGATGTCAAAGTAAGGCAGCCTTTTCACTTCTGCAAACACCACACCAGGAGCTCAACTCAGTCCACAGTGCGACATATGATAAGGGATTCTACCCAATCCATACCATTGCTTCCTAAGGATGGAGGATTGATCTTGGTGGATATCGGTGGCAACCCACCTCTTCCGACTGGCTCAAAATAGTCTTTTGGCAATTTTGGGGATTTACTATTTTTAACAGTTTTTCGTGTCCTGGTCTTCCAGATCCATTTCGAGGCCCTAAATGACATTTTTTCGACGTCGAATCCTTTAGAAACAACACGTACTGCGCACCAGATATATTCGGCTTCCAGAATCAAGATTTGCGATATATTTTTGTAGTCATTGAATAAATCTTTCCAACGAGCTATTGTACGCTCCAAACAGAGATCGCATGCGAGAGTTACGACCCGGGGAAGTTGATGTACTAACTTACCCAATCGGGGCCCACGTGACTTTTGGTGCTTCATCTTCCAGGGTTAGGTTTTGGGATTCCTTCCCTCATGCTTATGATCAATAGGCCCTTTCGGCCTCTCTTTGTAATCATCTTGGCATGAATGAGCGTAAAGGCCACATCTCTTCTCAGAGATAGCTACCACCATTCTAGCTAATGTATTTTATAGTCTGTTCTATTTCCTCTATTTAATAGAATATGTCCTTACTGTAGCACTGTGTTATTGCAATATGTCTCTGTATATGAGTCTGTATATGCTATCTTCTGTTTCGTTTCCACATAAATCCAGATCAATGGTATCTGAGCGGTATGCTCTTTGATTGTTTCTCGATGCATGTCCTCGACAAGGTTAGGATACAAATGGTTGGGTCTCGATCTAGTTTCACTTTTGGAAGACCACTCTCGCCACCGCAAACGGCCTCCCCATGGCAGAAGAAAAGAGAGAGGACGGAGTAGTATATCCTATCAAGTTGTTTCTCAAGGAATCCCTCGCGCGACAGAGGAACGCGATGGTGGATAATTTCTCCCAGATCCTTCGACACATTCCCACAACAACAAATCCACCCTCAACGAGAAACCATTTCGGAGATACGACTCCCTTCAAGGTACAAGTTAATTTTGATATCCCTTTGTCTGAAGGCCAGATCGATGCTGATGCCCTAGAGAAATGGTTGAATCTACTAGAAGGTTATTTCTCTGTCCACAAATTTTTCGACAGGTAAAAGATCATCTTTGCGCTCCTCAAGGCTGTCCCCTATGTCAAAAATTGGTGGGAAACTTATTCTGAGCAAAACTCATCAGACGAGTATGGATTGTTTGAATATACCAATCCCACTTGGGCCTCTTTTATAGATGTCGTCAAGGAACAATATTACCCTGTTGGAAACTATGATGATCAGTACAAAAAATGGACCATTCTTCACCAAGAGAGGGACTAAACGGTGTCGGATTACACCAACAACTTTCATACCTCCTACACAAAGCTAGGTATGAAGGATTCCGAGTGGCACCTAGTACTGAAGTATCGCAATTGCCTACACCGGTACATACGAACAGAGATGGGTTTCTAAAAAATCTCTTCGCTCGGATTTTCCTATCGACATGCTATACAAATTGAGTAGAAATTTCAGTAAAGGAACAAGCGCGACTTCGGACCTACGTAGAAGCAGTGCAAGGGAAACTCTGGCTTGCAGAAAACGGGATAGGGAAAGGACAACCAGTCCCAACCACAAGTAAAGAAGGGTAACGAAAACACAAATAAGGACACCGAGAAGTGGTGCGAGTTCCAAAAAATCCCCTATAACAACACTGATGAATGTCGCTCAAAATAGTAATTGGTGGCTAAGATCAAAGCTTCAGAATCAAATACCATTTTCGATTTTGACTCAGAACCTAATTTCACAGACACGCGAAAAAGGAAGGAGATCATTGATGTAGAACCGAGTGATGTTGTTGCCAGCACACAAATTCAACTAAAGGAACCTTAAGAGTCAAAGGCAGAGGAGTGCCTTTTCCACTCACATATGTGGGTGAAGGGAAATTCCCTACATTTTGTTGTGGACAGCGGCAACCAGAACAACCTGATCTCAGCAGAAGTCATCAAGAAATTGGAGCTACCAATAACACCACACCCACCACCATACACCATTGGATAGCTAAGCCAAGGACGAGGGATCCACGTCAGTCACCAATGTTTCCTACCATAGTATGGCATCAAGCCCTTCAAAGATGAGGTATTGTGTGACGTGGCCCCACTTGAAGTATATGATGTTCTTTTGGGACATCCATATATGTGGAAGCGTCATGTTGTATATAAATCACGACCTCGCAGTGTCATTGTCACTTTGGCAGGAAAACTCTATCGGATAACAGAGATTGTTGCAACTACCTCGACCCAGCGGGGCAGGAAGAAAATCACCCACACAAGGAAATTTTCTCTATTAATAATTGCCACTAGAGGTGAACATCAGGTCGTAGAGACATCCACAACCTCTACACATTGTCCCTATACTCAGTAGAAATAGGAAAAACACAAATTCAATGCAACATCACCTATTCAGGTACATCT
Source organism: Larix kaempferi (assembly GCA_027924585.1). Taxonomy (NCBI): domain Eukaryota; kingdom Viridiplantae; phylum Streptophyta; class Pinopsida; order Pinales; family Pinaceae; genus Larix; species Larix kaempferi. The sequence continues at coordinate 21,739,893 of BSBM01000114.1, forward strand.
ACAGTGCAAGGCCATGCATTCAAGGTGCTCCTCCAAAAAGAAACCATCCACACCGGTGTCGACCAATGATACCATTGAAACAAAAACTGTTGAATAGTTCCAGTGCCTCCAATAATTACAACCCTCTGCAGATGTCAAAGTAAGGTAGCCTTTTCACTTCCGCAAACGCGACACCAGGAGCTCAACTCAGTGCACAGTGCGACATATGATAAGGGATTCGACGCAATCGATACCATTGCTTCCTAAGGATGGAGGATTGATCTTGGTGGATATCGGTGTCAACCCACCTCTTCTGACTGGCTCAAAATAGTCTTTTGGCAATTTTTGGGAATTTACTATTTTTAACAGTTTTTCCTGTCTAGGTCTTCCAAAGCCATTTCGAGGCCCTAAATGATGTTTTTTCGATGTCAAATCCTTTAGAAAATACACGTACTGTGCACCATATATATTCGGCTTCCAGAATCAAGATTTGTGATATTTTTTTTTAGTCATTGAATAAATCTTTCCAACGAGTTATTGTATGCCCCAAACGGAGATCGCATGCGAGAGTTACGACCCGGGGAAGTTGATGTACTAACTTACCCAAACGGGGCCCACGTGACTTTTGGCGCTTCATCTTCCAGGGTTAGGTTTTAGGATTCCTTCCCTCATTCTTATGATAAATAGGCCCTTTCGGCCTCTCTTTGTAATCATCTTAGCACGAATGAGCGTAGAGGCCACATCTCTTCTCAGAGATAGCTACCACCATTCTAGCTAATGTATTTTACAGTCTGTTCTATTTCCGCTATTTAATAGAATATGTACTTACTGTAGAACTGTGTTATTGCAATATGTCTCTGTATATGATTCTGTATATGCTATCTTCTATTTCATTCCCACATAAATCCAGATCAGTGGTATATGAGCGGTCTACTCTTTGATAGTTTCTCGGTGCATGTCCTCGACGAGGTCAGGATACAATGGTTGGGTCTCGAACTAGTTTCACTTGTGGAAGACCACTCTCGCCAATGCAAACGGCCTCCCCATGGTGGAATAAAAGAGAGAGGATGGAGTAGTAGATCCTATCAAGTTGTTGCTCTAGGAATCCCTCGCGCGATAGAGGAACGTGATGATGGATAATTTCGTCCAGATCCTTCGATGCATGCCAACAGCGGCAAATGCACCCTCAATGAACAACCATTTCGGAGATATGACTCCCTTCAAGGTACAAGTTAATTTTGATATCCCTTTGTTTGAAAGCCAGATCAATGTCAATGCCCTAGATAAATGGTTGAATCTATTAGAAGGTTATTTCTTTGTCCACAAATTTTCCAAGAGGGAAAAGATCATCTTTGCGCTCCTCAAGGTCATCCCCTATGTCAAAACTTAGTGGGAAAATTATTGTGAGAAAAACTCATCAGATGAGTGTGGATTGTTTGAATATACCATTCCCACTTGGGCTTCTTTTATAGATGTCTTCAAGGAACAATATTACCCTGTTGGAAACTATGATGACCAGTACACAAAATGCACCATTCTGAACCAAGAGAGGGACCAAACGGTGTTGTAGTACACCAACAACTTTCATACCTCCTGCACAAAGCTCAGTATCAAGGACTCTGAGCGGCACCTAGTACTGAAGTATCACAAAGGCCTACACCGGTACATATGAACAAAGATGGGTTTCCTAGAAATCTCTTCACTTGGATGTGGCTATCGATATGCTGTAAAAATTGAGCAGAAATTTTAGCAAAGGAACAAGCGCGACTTCGGACCTGCGCAGAAGCAAGGCAAGGGAAACTCTCGATCGCAGAACACGGGATATGGAAAGGACAACAAGTCCCGACAACAAGCGAAGAAGGGTAACGAAAAGAGAAAGAAGGACACCGGGAAGTGGTGCGAGTTCCACAAAAGCCCCCGGCACAACACTGATGAATGTCGCTCAAAATAATCATTTGTGGCTAAGATCAAAGCTTTAAAATCAGATCCCAGTTTTGATTCTGACTCAGAACATAATTTCACAGCCACGTGAAAAGGGAAGGAGATCATTGATGCAGAACCCAGTGTCATTGTTGCCACCACACAAATTCAACCAAAGGAACCTAAAGAGTCGGAGATAGAGGAGTGCCTTTTCCACTCACAGATGTGGGTGAAGGGAATTCCCGTACATTTTGTTGTGGACAACGGCAGCGAGAAGAATCTGATCTCAGTAGAAATCATCAAGAAATTGGAGCTACCAATAACACGACACCCACCACCATACATCATTGGGTGGCTAAGACAAGGATGAGGGATCCGAGTCAGTCACTAATCTTGCCTACCATATGGCATCAAGACCTTCAAAAATGAGGCATTGTGTGATGTGCCCCACTTGAAATATATGATGTTCTTTTAGGACAGCCATATATGTGGAAGCGTCATGCTGTATATGAATCACGACCTCATAGTGTCATTGTCACTTTGGGAGGAAAACTCTATCAGATACCAGCCATAGTTGCACCTACCCTAACCGAACGGGGCAGGAAGATAATCTCCCACACAGGGAAATTTTCGCTATTCACAATTACCACTAGAGGTGAACATCAGATCGCAGAGACATCCACAACCTCTGCACATTATCCCTCTATTTAGCAAAAATAGGACAAACACAAAGTGAGTGCAGCATCGCCTATTCGGGTACCTCTACAATGCAAGGCCACGCATTCGAGTTGCTCCTCCAAAAAGAAACCTTCCACACCTGTGTCGACTAACGATACCACAGAAACCAAAACTATTGAACAGTTGTCGCGCCTCCAACAATTACAACCCTCTGCAGATGTCAAAGTAAGGTAGCCTTTTCACTTCTGAAAACACCACACCAGGAGCTCAACTCAGTGCACAGTGCAACATATGACAAGGGATTTGATGCAATGGAGACCATTGCTTCCTAAGGATGGAGGACTGATCCAGGTGGATATCGGTGGTGACCCACCTCTTCCGACTGGCTCAAAACAGTCTTCTGGAAATTTTGGGAATTTACTATTTTTAGCAGTTTTTCGGGTCCTGATCTTCCATAGCCATTTCGAGGCCCTAAATGAAGTTTTTTCGGCGTCGAATTCTCGGAAAAATACGGGTACTGTGCACTTGCTATATTAGCCTTCCGAAATCGAGATTGGCGATATATTTTTGTATTCATTGAATAAATCTTTCCAGCAAGCTATTGTACGCCCCAAACGGAGATCGCATGCGAGAGTTACGACCCCTAGGAAGTTGATGTACTAACTTACCCAAACGGGGCCCATGTGACTTTTGGCACTTCATCTTCTAGGGTTAGGTTGTTGGGATTCCTTCCCTCATGCTTATGATAAATAGGCCCTTTCGGCCTCTCTATGTAATCATCTTGGTACGAATGAGCGTAGCGGCCACATCTCTTCTCATAGATAGCTACCACAATTCTAGCTAATGTATTTTATAGTCTGTTCTATTTTCGCTATTTAATAGAATGTGTGTTTACTATATCACTGTTTTATTGCAATATGATTCTGTATATGCTATCTTTCGTTTCGTTCCCACATAAATTTGGATTAGTGGTATCAAAGCGGTCTGCTATTTGATTATTTCTCGGTGCATGTCCCCGACGAGGTCAGGATATAGATTGTTGGTTCTCGAACTAATTTCACTTGGGGAAGACCACTCTCACCACCCCTAACGGCCTCCCATGGCGGAAGAAAAGAGAGACAACGGAGCAGTAGATCCTATCAAGTTGTTGCTCAATGAAGTGCTCGCGTGACAGAGGAATGAGATGATGGATAATTTTTCCCATATCCTTCGATGCATGCCAACAGTGGCAAACGCACCCTCAATGAGAATCCATTTCAGAGATACAACTCCCTTCAAGGTACAAGTTAATTTTTATATCCCTTTCTTTGAAGGCTAGATCTATGTCGATGCCCTAGATAAATGGTTGAATCTACTAGAAGGGTATTTCTTTGTCCACAAATTTTTCGACACGGAAAAGATCATCTTTGCTCTCCTCAAGGCCATCGCCTATGTCAAAAATTGGTGGGAAACTTATTGTGAGAAAATGTTGAAATATTGTATCTTTTAAGAATATTATATGTGTACTTTATTATTCCAGAGATGTTTCATTCCTCCGTGAAGACCTTATTGTATATTCAGAGATGTTTATTCGTCCATAAAGAATGTGGTAACTTGGGTTATTAGACTTCCCTAGTGTGGGTCGGCCCTGTATGAGTCATGTGAGTTAAATGGGTTATTAGACCACCCTAGTGGGGTCAGCCCTGCCACATTATGTTAAGTGATTAAGTTTGGGGCCAACCTAGTCAATGTAAAATACAAGTCAGTGTTGTGTATAAATAGAGGAGGTGTGTTCCTCATTTAACACACACTACACTCACTTGTGAATAGCACATAGGTGAGGGAGAGATATGATATGGAGGAGAAGGAGCTCAGGTCTAAGGTTTACATCTTTTTATTTGCTTGTCATCTATATTGAGGAAGCCTTGCTGGGTTTTCTACCCCATGAGGGTTTCCCAAGATAAATATGTGTCTCTTGTGTTTATGTTGTGCTTGTTGTTCTTTTAGTGATCCTATATATGCTATTGTTGTGAAATGAAATGCAATGCTGATATTTTCTGTCTTAGCATATTGACTCTTAACATGGTATCAGAGCTAACCTGAAGGAAGGCAAAGTATGGCACTTATGACACTTGTTTCACTTGCGACAATTTGAAGGTTAGGGTTTTGTATAGAAAAAACCAGTCATCGTGGAACTTTCTCTATAAATCCCCTTTGGCGTAGGTTAAGGATCTAAAACCTTTACAGGTCGCGGATAACATCCCCTTATACCTTGTGTCCAAAGGACAACCTCTAATTCATTGTATGTTTTGATTTATGATCAGTACAAGTTAGGATTTCTGCATCTTCCAGATCTCAGTCATAAACAGGTGACCTAGGAAAAAAGGTCTCAACCTAGGATAGGAAGCTCCAAATGAAATTCTGTAAAAATTGGAAGGTAGAGAATGGACAGTAGTTTCTCAGGTAATTTTTTCAGAGGCCGAAGTTGAACCAGTTACACATGGCATGCCGTACAAGTTTGCTCTCCTATTTTATCCCATAAACAGGTCACGTTGCGACACTTGGCATAACTCTCTATCAGAATATCTATTTGAGGTCATACCTATGGGGATGGAAAGCTGACAGGTCAGGCTTGCATAGCCTAATATTTTAGACCCTGTGAATTCATAATTTTAGAGATGTACCATAAACAATCAGGTGCATATTTCTGTCAAAATAGAATTATTTTCTGAGCACCTTCATTCTTGGCTTATCACTGCTGCGGGAATTTAGGGATTCAAAGAAAGTTGGAATTTTTAGAGTCAGAGTCCACGGCTAAATTCTCCTCATAAAAATCCAAATTTAGATACCAAGATCAAATTTTTTGGTTGGGCAGAAGGTTGGGCTTGATCAAACCCTAGTTTGGGATGTTTATCGAAAAGGTGGAAAATTAGGGCTTCTACAAAAGTTGGAATTTTTTAAGTCTGTGACCACGACCTGAAGCTCCTCAGAAAAATCAAAGTTCAGAGCTTTGGATCAAACCTTTTGATTGGGTATAAGGGTGGGCTTCACCAAACCCTAGTTCAGGATTGTGTCTAGAAGATCCAAAAGTTTCAAAGGCAATTTTTAGGGGTCCAATTTTGGAGATTTCAAAATTGAAGTATGCTAGCTTGATCAGCTCATCAAGGCACATCTTTCCATCCATTCAGGAGTTTGAAATTCAAAATTTGAATTTTTAGGGTTTCTTTGACAAACCCTAATCTAGCTCCAGTTCTAGTTTCAGCAAATCAAATTGGATTGTGTTAAAAGCAATCCTGACAGGTATGACTTGAGGAGATACAGGTATGTGTTGAAATCTGTTCATGGTTAAGTTTATGATATGTTTGTCTTCATGTTATTGAGGGAAGTACAATTATGATTGTTTGAGAATGAATGCATGTGAATGGTAGAAGACATTCATTAATTAGGGTTATGACACTTATGATTGTACTAATGTGCCTGTGGTGTTGTATGAGGATGATTTTGTCTATTAACAAGATACAAGTACATCAAGAAAGACAAATCAAGTTCTATGACCATGATGACATGAAGACAAAAGACACATCCATAATCACATAGAAGCTCTACTTACGAGGTATGTATGACTTTGTTCTACTATGCTTAACCTATGAGATCTGTAGGTTCTAGCACAAGGTCTCTAAATCATTGAAGAGAACAAAGAAGATATTGTTTGGGTATGTTAAGACATAACCAAGCTTGATAATCCAACCATGTTCTCCTATATCAAGTTAGAATCCTACATTGTTAGGATTTTAGGTAAGTATACCTATGTATGAAATGATCATCACCATACATACTTAAGATTATCTTGTTTTGATACTATACTAATTAATGTATGATTGTGTATGAGATCATGAGGATGACACTAGTGCACAGTTGAGCATGCATAGTGGTCCAGGATGGATAAGAAGTTCAAAGACATATAGAGATCAAGTGGGAGGAAACCATAAAAGATAAGTATTTGAATTGACATGAAATAGTAAATGATATTGCTTGGAATAGTTGTATGCATATTTAGAATGTATCATGCATAGTGTGAGCATTCATTAACCATTGAACAATATACTACTAATATGCATATGATAGGTAAGTTGGACAAACATTCCATTGTTGTTTGTCTAGAATGAAACCTCTTTGCTGACATGCTGAGAGCTGTGAACACTCTCGATAGTATGTTCTGGTAGAGATGGAAGGCATCTAGATAACCATTGTATGCATAAAAGATATGGAAAAGTGTTGTGCCAAAGTATTGGTCAAGATAGTTGCATAACCATGTGAACCATATTTGTATTCATAATAAGGTTATCATGTCAACATGATTTGATGATTATGAAGTATTTCTAATCATGTAATTAACTTTGATTTGTAGGTAATATCATGAAGAATGATGAACATCGAACAAGTGATGGATGTTCAACAAGAAGACTTACAAATCAAACATACTAGAAGGCTCGTGACTAGAAGATTCTCTTAGAAAGAGGAAGAGGATCATGACAAGATGTTTGCTCCAATTGGCTAGATAAGACCATTCTCTTAATGGTGTAATTGAAGAAAGCTTTGTATGGATACCCAGGATCAATAATCATTTGATGAGCTCAATGATCACCATCGGTGATGTGGATCTCAACCTTTGCTACAAGGTTTAAGATGGTATCTATACATAGATGGCATTCAAGAAGGAACTCACCATAGAGTTCGAATGATCTTGAGGCTCATATTGGTAGACCCATCTGAAAAGAAATGGAACCAATAGATATGCAAAAGAACACTCACTGCAGAGTGTAGATGATGTTCAGTCACAAAAGGAGAGCTGGTGGCTTCTTGACAAGCTTGGGCTTTACCAAAAGTAAAGTTGATCCTAACCTTTACCTTAAGGTTATGGATGATGAACCTGTCATACTATTACTGTATGTGGATGATCTATTTCTAACAGGGAATGAGAAACAGATCATGGAAAGAAAGAAGAAGCTACAGAATTTGAGATGAAAGATCTTGGATTGATGCATTACTTCCTAAGTCTGGACGTATGGCAAGGCTCAAAAGGAATCTTTCTCAAGCAGGGAAAGTATGTTATTGAAATCCTAAAAAGATTTGATATGTTGGAATGTACAACCATGGCCACTCCCATGGATTCCAACTTGAAGCTGTTAGCGGATGACTCATCAGAATTACTGGATGTGACTTTGTACAAACAGATTAGTGGGTCATTGATGTATCTGACGAATACAAGGACGGATATATGCTTTTCTATGAAACATCTTGAGACAGTATCTAGTGGAACCTAGGCATGTTCACCTGATAGCTGCAAAGCACGTTATGAGGTACCTAAAGGGTATGATAGACTTTGGTCTATGTTATCTTGGATTGTGTTGGAGAAAACTCACTATGGCTTGGGGTAGACCACAACAGACAGATGACTATCAGAAATAAACTCAATTCTCGGAACTATGCTATATAAATGACAATGCTAAGATAATGAAGAATGTAACCAACCTCGATCCAAACGTATGATTTAGATCCCCGTTGGAGTTTTTCAATCCATGCGCTTGAATATGCAAATTAGTCTTGACAGCCAATATACAACAAGTACATATAATATATAAACGGCATTAACATCATCAATAGAAATGGCCCATGATATAACAACTAAATGCAACCCAATGTAAGATAAACAACATTTACAACATTAATGGTCGAGAATATGACTATTTCTATTGATAAACAAGAAGCGACCTCTTGCTGGCAACCAATCTGAACCAAGATCTGGATCAATCCACTTGTGCCTCCACCACTTCAATCCTCCATGAATGGCAAACTCAAACCAGAATAGGAGTTTGGAAGTTGAACATAAAGGGTTCACAACTACAAGGATCAATGAGTGTAAACTCAAGATAGGGAAAAAATCCACTAGAGTTCTCTTGCTCTTCTTTCTCCTCCCGTCGATAAGCCATATGTGCTAAATATATAGTCCTCTCAAAGGTAAGTGAAAGGACACATCGAGGCGTTTCTTGGGCAGATGGAGAGTCAAAGGTCACAAAATGACCACTTTTTGGGAGTAAAAAGTAATAAACTAGTGATTCTTACCATTTTACATGCTACCCACAGGCTATAGTGATGCAACTTGCGGGTATGTTGGCTATAGTGATGCAGCTAGCGTACAAGGGAAAAAATAGGGAAAAATAATGTCTGAAGGATATAAAGTGGTTCTGAGTCAATGAAATGGATCCTCTAGGCCAAAGAGTGCTGATTCTCACAAGGTGGAAGATTACATTGTAAGAGAAGCCCCCTAATGTGTGAGGTCAGAGACTGATGCTACGATGGCCGAAATACATTATAAATCTCAGAAGTGGAGTGATGGAGACACAAGTGGAAAGAGAAGCTCACTCATCATAATACAATAGTATCCCTAAATACATGTCGATAGTACAACAACCTAATACAGTGGCCATGAATAGGTAGTACATAGTGAATATACATCATAAGTGATCACAGCCATGATCCCTCTACATTAACATATGGTCTCCTGCTGAAAAGGAAACAACTAGTGCAAACTAGAGGTACAAACTGCTGATATCTGAGAGGTGATATCTCAGATGTAAAGTCATAGTCATAAGTAGCATACTGAATGCCACTATCGCCTGGGGTCTTCTACACAAGTCTTCGACGGTGCAAGTCCCATCGAGTGAATAAAGGAGTTGAGGTCGAACCTGATGTGACATCATCTAATTACCAGTCAATGATGTATACCATTAACAGACGCAAGATAACCCACCAATAATGAAAATGGGCATCAAGGCATAGAGCACAATCATTGGAGTGTGAATAGATGAGTTGAAGTTGAACACTAGGATGAATCCATCGATCAGGGGACATTGATGTATTCCCAAAACTGTCAATGGCGAGAGAACCTGCCACTAATGACTGCAAGCCTTAAGGTACTCAACCAAACTCTAAGGCTCAAGTCCCATAATAAATGGGCTAAAGTCGATAGAATGAGACTCACTGGAAGGAGGGCATTAAGGCATCCCCCATCAACTAGCATGAGGTACCAGCTATGCTGAAAGATTTGGAAGAACTCGGGTGAAACAGACTGACTCAATAAGGATGGCTGACATGCAATAGTCAATAAATTTGAGGAGTGTCTGACTCTGGGTTCAGGACTTCCTTTGAACAAGAGCATGAGCAGATGGATAGACTCAGGTAGCATAGACTTGACATAAATTGTGCAATGCAGGAGGAATTACAAAGGGCTCCATAATGACTGGAAGCTTAACCATCGGTGGAGAAAACTGAGAAACAAGTATAACTCCTAAGATCCAACTATAGTCCTAACTCATAATGTATGGAGTGGAATGAATGCTCTATTCAAAGGAGACACAACAACTTCCAACTAGAAGTAGTAGCCATAATCCCATCCAGCTTTTTGGAATATTTGATTTTATGGTCTTTTTCATATTTGGTGAAAGCTTGAAAAAGAATAAAACTACTTATAGTACAAGAAGTGAGGGAACGAGTGTCAAATAGAGAGCAGACTAGTTCCAAGCAGTGGAACATACCTATGATCAATGCAAGGAAGCATTTGTAGGATGTGGACACTCGGGGGAATGTTCCCTCAGGGTAAAGGGTCATCAAGCTGTGAAAGATAAATTAAGGCTCTGCTTGGCTTGGAAGGTACAGTGCTCAGGAACATGGCTAATAAATGAGTAAGCAGGAGCCAGCACAAGGCTCAAGCGACAAGCCGGATAATGCAATGCAATCACAACTTGACATAAAAGGGGAGTCCTTTTTCGTAAAGTTAGTCTCCTCACCCGAAAAAGTGTAAAATAATGAGAGAAGAACTCTTCTAATCACGTATGACTAGAGTTTACCTTTTTCGTAATTAATCCACAAAGGTCCGGAAAAGGGGTAAACTTATACCTAAGTGGATGTCACTTCAAATCCTTTAATGAGTCTGAAATGACAAGCATACTCGACAATCTTGTTTGATTTGAAAAAGTTTAACAAGGGCTTAAAAAAGACTTTATAAAAATCTTTTCCATAAAGGTGTAACGAGCTCGAAAAAGTAAACTTGTGACCTCCTTACTATTTTTAACATGCACAAAGGAGAGATGGAAGAATGCTTGTAATGGGGACAGATGAGTGTCAGGGACATGCGAGACTAGTTCCAAGCACATGGAACCAAGCTATGTATAATGCAAGGAACATGACCAAGATGAGGACACTCAGGGGGTGTCTGCGAATTCGGATGGAAAAAGGTTCAAATGCATCATAACAATGGGGAGGCCTAAACCTATATGCAAGGTTCTGAATATGCATGCCATGACCGAAGCAAATGTCAAAAAGGACTGGTAAACAAGTATAAGTCCAGCTAAGAATCCTGTCTCCAAGAAACAAAAGTACCAAGATCATCTCTGAAACATACGCAAAGAAAAATCTGATACAAGTCATTGCAGTAGAAACATTTTCAACTTCACTATTGTTAACCTCAGACATAACGCAGATAGAGCTAACCACTGAAGGTGCCATAGTACCAATACCTGAGGGATCAAAATGATCATCTTCAAAATGAAGACAAAGCTGAAGGATGTGAAGGAATCTACAGTGGCAAATTCATCATCATAGGAGTTGAAAATTCTAGAAATAGAATCAAACTCTTCAGGAGCACCGATTTGCGGATCTATAGGAGAGCTCAAAGACTCATCCGACTCAAATGTCAAATCAGGGTTGGATGAGACTGTGAATGGATCTAAATTCAAATGGATGGCAGGTTGTGTTATAGGCTCATCTTGTTCAATAATATCAAGGGGAGGAGGGGAATGAGATATATGATAAAGATCCCCCAACGGCTTGTCATCACCACCCATGGCCTTAATAAAAAATTCGTCTAAAGGTAAAATACCATCGAGGAAACCATGTGAACAAGATAGGTCGACTACACGCGTGGGAAGCATAATAGGATCTTCCTCTATTGTCCATGAAGAAGAGAGATCTGAATCAGTAATGGCTTGTTGAACATGATGAGCAATCTTGATTGCAGACAAGGGCATATCCATCCCAATGTACGAAACATCTCCAAACGGGGAACTCATGGAAGGTGGATCCCACAAATCACGAAAGTATGATGTTCGGAAAAGTACACGATTCAATGAGGAAGGAGCATCATCGGAGATGGTTCCTATGAAGGAGATTGGTGCAGGGAGGTCGAAAGATCCCATCAATGAAGGATACTTCCAACACCCATGTTCCCAGTTGTCGGCTGAGAATGAGTAACCTGTGGGACTATGGATCTCTTGGATGCTATGGAAGAGGAATTAATGAAATCCAGTTGATTGATGGTCACAATCATGCCTTCATGAGGAAAGCAGATAACTTTGAATAAAGTAGATGTGATAGCCTTCATAGAGTACATCCAATTCCGACCCAGTAAAAGGTTGTAGTTGATGGGCGCATCAACCACCTCGACTTCAATAGGAACAAATTTACCTCCCAGGTAGACAACAAGGGAAGGGATAATTCCATGCGGCTTAAATGACCGACCATTAAATGCATTGAGCATGGTTCTAGATGTGAGTAGGGGAGGAGAGCCAAGAGATTTCCCACAAGATAACGACATTACTGACGTAGATGCACCTTCGTCAACCATCGTACGTTTGTCAAAATTCTGAAGGCACGCCACCTGGATTTGAAAACCCACATGGCAGGGTAAGCGAGGTTGGACATTAGTAGTGTCGAACTTGATAACAGTGGGAATTCCCCCATCCTGAACTCCTAATGCACTCAAAAGAGCATGCTTATGAGAAGGACAGGCTTGCAAGACCTTAAGAGCCGACATGGCACATGGATTTGGGCCCAAATCTTCTACAATGGAGTAGTTGTGGGCGGCTCAAGCATTAGGATTATGAGTAGAGCACTTAAGAACACCTTTCGGTATCCGCGGCATATTAGAGCGCTTCTCGATATGCAAGGAATTGTTAAGAGGAGGGGGAGGCTCACTCCCCAAATTGGGTTGTGGTGCATCATAATCGCATTGATGAGTGGCAACACTAACCTCTGACTAAACCATGTTCACACATCCATAACCACCAGTATTGGAAGAAGACATTGCCATCTCAGTAGGTCCATAGCCAGTGGTGGGAGCATGTGAAGCCATGTTTTGAAGATGAGGTAGGGGATCCTTCAACATAGCTAGGCTCTGTCCCAAATGCTTCGATGCTTCTTCAATTCGAGGACATAAGTAAGTAAGATCGTCTTCCTCACAGAGCTTGCAAGGAAACTTCACCTTATGCCTAGGTTTATGGTCCTCACTAGCATTTTCGCCTTCCCGAGGAGGGTTGGAATTATCCTTATGGGGGGTATTACGATTACTATTGTTAGTCCCATTGTTTCAACCCTTACGATTGTTTCTCCCCTTTTTCTTACCACCAGGTTGCTGGTTGCCTGATTGGTTCGTCGATTGCATATTGTGTACATCGGATGACGGGGTGGAAGTGGACAAGGTGTGAACCTGTCCGGGAGTAGACTGGTTTAGCAACAAATTTTGCATTTGATTAGCTACCAAATCTATAGGGAGAGTGCTTTTGGATCATACGATTCCATCGCATGCGGTCCAGGAACTGACTGAGGCTCATGACATGTGAGCGGTGCGTCAGGAATAATGTCATACAAAATGCCAGACTGAGAGTATAATAAGTCTAACTGCTGGACTTTCAAGATGGCATGTTCCTCAGTCACAATGTCAGACATCGAAACATCCTTAGCAATGTATGGGAGTAGAGACTTGAGGAACCATTCCAATAGGAACTCTGGAGAAATGTTGGCTTTCACTAACCTCTTCCGTCGATGCCACTCTTGAACGTGGTCAGAAATATGTGTGGCCTTGTTCTGATGGAAGGTAGATAAAAGTTCAGTGCCAGTATCATAGCGAACCGACAACTAGAAATGATCTAAGAAAACCAAAACAATCTTGTCAAAACCCCTATTAGTGTTTCCAGGAAACTCGATGTACCACTTTGCAGCTGCCCCCGTGAGGGTGCGTTGAAATAGTTGTAATCTAACGGAATCGTGATTCAATGAGTTGGAGGAGCACCAAAGGTGAAATCTCGTGACATGATCTCCTGGGTCCTCACCACCTTTCCCCTCAAACTCAGGAATGTCCGAAGGGAGCTTGGTAGGGACCAGGGGCCAAGTAGGGTCATGACACACCTGATCATTCATGAGCTTCGAAAGATCCGGAAGATTCAAGCATGCAAGGAACGGGAGATGAAGCTGGAAAGCTTGATTATAAGCCCCCATAAAAGGTCGGTTAAACGGAACCGAATTATAAGATGGATCAAAAGCTTGACCATGAGGATTAAACTGTTGATAATGAGGAACTGACAGACCATAAGCTTTCCCATGGCCATAGGATTGATAACCTCATCCTACCTAACCCATTTGAGAGTAAGCAGGTATGTGCATGTTTTGGGCACCATATTGGGGTGGTGGGTTGTACTGGTGTTCAGCACCGACTGTGTTGTAGTAAGGGTTTCCACCATGAGTATGGGGCATATACGTACTATTCGTAGCGGGAACCATGTTGTAATGACGATAATGGTATGGCATGTTCCTACCCCCAGCATTAGGATTAGCTTGAGCAGTCGTGTGGTGACCAAAAGCATGAGATGTATTCCCAGCCCCAACATTGGTTTTACTAGTAGCAGGGATGGTGGCATTATGTCCATGTGGATAGGATATATTTCAACCCCCTACATTAGCATTATTAGTGGCGGCAGTGGACGCAAAAGTATGCGTTATATGTCCAACCCCATGGTTAGGAGGAGAATTAACATTTGCGAAAGTAGTCATGGGTTAACGAGTAGCGACATGTGTATTAGGTGGTGGATGGCGAGTCATGTTTTGAGCAATGTTCCTATTAGGTTGGGAAATCCTAGGAGGTGGTCTTATTCCAACATTAGCATTGTTATGAGGAACATGACCAGTTCCCATACTATGTGTGTGAGTGGACAACGTAGTGCCCCCAGCGGGTATAGTATGGCTAACACCATGACTAGTGCTAGCGTGAATACCAAACGTAGTGTACTATAATTAGGCATACCAAAAGAGAGTGCGGTTGTATTGACCGTAGGACCAGTGTCATGATGTAACTCTGGCATCCCAAGTCTATAATTGTGTGGAAACGAAGGAATGAACGTGTCGTCCTGATCTTCATCCTCGGGTAAGGTTGGAATCCCATAAAGATAATTATCCAAATTGAACTAGGTTGAGTCTCAGGTGGATCACCTCCCCATCCCTCATGAGGAGTAGGGGAATCCAAAGTGCGTTCAACTCTACCTAATGGAGTCAAAGGTATTTCTTCAGTATCAAAATGTGCAACAGTCATGACGTCTTAGACGTATGTCTCGTAAGAATCCAAAGACTCAGAGGGAGCCCGCCGACGTCCCCTAGCAACACGGCGTGAAAGCTCGGTAAGTTCTAAACCAACCAACTAACGGTATTGGCAGAGAGTAGGACTCTGTGCCACGATATATCCAGAGAGAATATAGAATCAAAACGTCCCCTAAAGGCCAACTATCGATAAAAAGCAATAAATCAAAAGCACACACGTAGATAAACTACATCCAAGAGCAGACAAACAGAGTGGCTAAATGAGGTCCTGACACTAGAGCTGGTATGTGTCTCCTAGGAGAGGCTTGAGACTCCCAAACTATAGCCGGAGGCAACAGAACTAGTTATAATAGCCCCCAGACTTCACTGCGTGCATAGGGTCAAGTCCCTATACAACTGCAACTATGATGTCCAACCCCTATCTGACTCAGGACACAAACCACATAACCACTGCAAGTACCCTATGCGATACCTAGGTAAGGAAACTATGGTCACCACAATATAAACAATGCTCAGGGGGACAGTCGCAGGTGGGATCCATCGCATGGGCAGGGTAGCTAAGCCCGAAGCATAAGAGGACGAACCTTCCGTACCCCAAGATACAACAAACCGTGGAAATATCTCCCACATTCAGCCGGTATCAGAGGGATATCTCTTCAACCAACCTCCCGTGACGTCGTGCTTACCTCTAGCTTGAGTAGAGCTTCCTGAGAACACTTATATATACCATGGATTCCTCCACTCCCTGGTCAGACACCCAATGTTTCATCTACTAGTCTTGGATTGTTAACTCACAATGATCTATTCCAAGACTCTAAACCTATGCTAGTTAGTGTACCCTATAAATAAAATTGCTCTAATCAATTTTAAGATTAAGCTTTAATTTTAATGGCTTTGATTACTCAAGGGATATGATCGTGAAACTAGTGATGTGTAAGACTCAATAGTATGCAAAACCGTCAAATCCTAGACTCATCTATCCAATGAAAACAATGCCACTAACATGCAAAATCAAACCAACAATTTTGAAATAAATATGCAATCCTTTTATATTTTTCAATGCACAATCAGAATGTAAATGAAGGCATAAAGCACTCAATGCAAGATGCAATACATAAAAGATTTTTTTTTTTTGTATCTTCTCTTATAAACAAAAGGAAAATGCAAAACTATGTGTATTTTTTGTATTTTTCAATATATGGAAATGAAAAATGCGAGCAAAATCCTACTATCTAGTCACTGATATGCCAAGGAGATCACTAAGACAACCAGGAAGATACCAAATAGTAAGACTCAACCAAAGGAATGAGTTCAAAAGGAAAAAACCAACAAGGCTAAATCCAAAGATGGGTAAAAAACCAACAAGGCTCAACCAAGAGAAAAGAAGAGTTCTGGTCATAACCAAGGCATGGAACAGTCAAGAAACAGGCCAACAAAGACTTAGGATCAACCAAAACCAACCCAGCAACAACCAAATGTCATAAATCAACAAAATCCCACATTGTACACTACTGTTGAAGGAATACCTGCGGGTACCCACGAGCACTAGAGTAAACAGAGGCAGGTATACGTGGGCAGAGCTAAGCTAGCCCGTGGGTGAGGAAAGGAAAATGGGCAAACCGAGAGTCCAATGGATTAGAAAAATCAAGTTTTCTATAGTGTATCTCAACAACAAATAAGTGACACAGAGCTTTGACAAACAACAACTCTAATTATGGACTAATGCTTAAAAAATCCCCAAAATGGATGTTTTCCCCAGCGGAGTCGCCATTTCTGTGTTGGAGAAAACTCATTATGGCTTGGGGTAGACCACAACAGATAGATGACTACTAGAAATCAACTCAATTCTCAGAACTATTCTATATAAATGACAATGCTAAGATAATGAAGAATGTAACCAACCTCGATCCAAACATTTGATGTAGATCCCGTTGGAGCTTTTCAATCTATGCACTTGAATTTGCAAATTAGTCTTGACAGCCAATATACAACAAGTACATATAATATATAAACGACATTAACATCATCAATAGTAATGGCCCATGATATAACAAGTAAATGTAACCCAATGTAAGATAAACAACATTTACAACATTAATGGACAAGAATATGAGTATCTCTGTTGATAAACAACAAGAAGTCCAATGTGATATGACCTCTTGTCAGCAACCAATCTGAACCAAGATCTGGATCAATCCACTTGTGCCTCCACCACTTCAATCCTCCATAAATGACAAACTCAAACCAGAATAGGAGTTTGGAAGGTGAACATAAAGGGTTCACAACTACAAGGATCAATGAGTGTAGACTCAAGATAGGGCAAAAATCCACTAGAGTTCTCTTGCTCTTCTTTCTCCTCCCGTCCATAAGCCATATGTGCTCAATATATAGTCCTCTCAAAGGTAAGTGAAAGGACACATCGAGGCGTTTCTTGGGCAGATGGAGAGTCAAAGGTCATCCAATGACCGCTTTTTGGGAGTAAAAAGTAATAAAATAGTGATTTTTACCATTTTACATGCTACCCACGGGCTATAGTGATGCAACTTGCATGTACGCTAGCTATAGTGATGCAGCTAATGTACAAGGGAAAAAATAGGGAAAAATAGAGTCTGAAGGATATAAAGTGGTTCTGAGTCAATGAAATAGATCCTCTAGGCCAAAGAGTGCTGATTCTCACAAGGTGGAAGATTACGTTGTAACATGGATATAATGATTTCAGATTGTATGCCTACATAGATGATGACCAGGCAGGATGTGTATCAAGACAGGAAGAGCACATCGGGTGGATGTTATTGTCTGGGATCTGCCATGATCTCGTGGTTTAGTAGGAAGCAGTCTAGCACAATTGAAGTGGTATATATAGTTTTTTGCCCTACTAGTTGTGAAGCAATATGGCTTCCGAAGATGTTATCAGGATTGTTTGACTTAGAGATGGACCCCAATGTGATCCTGTGTGACAACCAGAGTTGTATCAAGATGATAGAATATCCATTGTTCCATGATAAGTCAAAGCACATAGAGATCTGATATATCTATATACGGGATATGGTACAGAAAGGAGCTATCAAGCTCGAGTATGTGAGCATTGACAAACAAGTTTCTGATGTATTGACCAAACCTCTGTCTCTAGTAAAGTTTAAGTATTTCCGAGACAAGCTTGGTGTAGTTCAGAAGGACCCTCCTCAAAAGGGGGATTGATATGGTCGATGACGAGAATACTTGTATTGATGATATGGATACTTGTATCGATGAGGAGGATACTGTATCGATGACAAGGATACTTGTATTGATGATGTGGATACCTGTATCGATGATGAGGATACATGTGTTGATGATGAGGTTACCTGTTCCGACGGTAAGGTCGATGATGAGGTTACCTGTTCCGACGGTAAGTTCGATGATGAGGTTACCTGTGCCGATGATGAGGTCGATGAGTGGTACTTAGACTTGGTCTAAGATCATGAGGGGATTGTATCATCCCTAGACTTCGGTCCCATAATTGATCCATAGATAGATGTCTCCGAGAATGTGGGGATTGTATCATCCTCAGACTTCGGTCCTTGAATTGATCCATAGACAGATGTCTCTGAGAATGTGGGGATTGTATCTTCCCAGGACTTCGGTCCCAAAATTCATTCATAGACAGATGTCTCCGAGAATGTGGGGATTGTATCTTCCCCAGACTTCAGTCCAAGAATTGATCCGTAGACAGATGTCTCTGAGAATGTGGGGATTGTATCTTCCCCGAACTTCGGTCCCAGAATTGATCCGTCGACAGATGTCTCTGAGAATGTGGGGATTGTATCATCCCTGAATGATGGTCGCAGAATTGATCCATAGAAATATGTCTCTGAATTGTATAATCTCTGGACAATGGTCCTAGAATTGATCCGTAGACATATGTCTCTGAGAATGTGCAGATTGTATCATCCTTGGACTTCGGTCCCATAATTGATCCATAGACATCTGTCTCTGAGAATTGATGATAGGACTACATCATCCCTGAAAATTTGATTGAAAATGTACGTGATAGGATTGCATTGTCCTTGGACTCATGTCTAAAATTGATAAGGATTGATCATCCTGGAAGTAGATCTGGATTGCATCGTCCATAGACATGAGACTTGTCTTAAATTGATAAGGATTGATCATCCTGGTAGTAGATCTGGATTGCATCATCCATAGACATGAGACTTGTCTAAAATTGATAAGGATTGATCATCCTGGAAGTAGATCTAGATTGCATTGTTCATAGACATGAGACTTGTCTAAAATTGATGAGGATTGATCATCCTGGAAGTAGATTTGGATTGCATCGTCCATAGACACGGGACTTGTCTAAAATTGATAAGGATTGATCATCCTGGAAGTAGATCTAGATTGCATCGTCCATACACATGAGACTTATCTAAAATTGATAAGGATTGATCATCTTGGAATTTGATCTGGATTGTATCATCCATGGACCTATGTCCTAGAGTGAGAGGGATTAATCATCCCATAATAGGATCTTGTGTATTGCAGAGTATGTTGCTATGATCCAAATGATGTAGAACGAGATGATCTAGATGCTATAGATCAAGATGATCCAGATGATGTAGATCGAGATGATCTAGATGCTGTAGATCGAGATGATCAAGATGTTGTAGATAGAGATGATCCAAATGCTGTAGATCGAGATGATCCAGATGTTGTTGATCGAGATGATCGAAATGCTATTGATAAGGTGATCCAGATGATGATGATGTTACTCTAGCTATTCGAGTGCAGCAAAAGATGAAGATTCAATACTGATGATGTTGATGTTCTAGTAACTATTTGATTTATTGATGAAGCTTCCAATGATTTATAGATGTATCATGTATGATGTTGATGACTCCTTGCTCCTGTAGATGTTCATATAATATCCTTCTCATTAAGGGGGAGTGTTGAAATATTGTAACTTATAAGAATATTATAAGTGTACTTTATTATTCCAAAGATGTTTCATTCCTCCGTGAAGACCTTATTATATATCCAGCGATGTTGTATTCCTCTATGGAGAATGTGGTAACTTGGGTTGTTAGACTTCCCTAGTGGGGGTCAGCCCTGTATGAGTCATGTGGGTTAAATGGGTTATTAGAACACCCTAGTGGGGTCGGCCCTGCCACATTATGTTAAGTGATTAAGTTTGGGGCCGACCTAGTCAATGTAAAATACAAGTCAGAGTTGTGTATAAATAGAGGAGGTGTGCTCTTCATTTAACACACACTACACTCACTTGTGAATAGCGCATAAGGGAGGGAGATATGTGCTATGGAGGAGAAGGATCTCATGTTTAGGGTTTGCATCTTTGTATTTGCTGGTCATCTATATTGAGGAGGCTTTGCCGATTTTTCTACCCCATGAGCGTTTCCCAAGATAAATCTATGTCTCTTGTGTTTATGTTGTGCTTGTTCTTTCAGTGGTCCTGTATATGCTATTGTTGTGAAATGAAATGCAATGCTGATATTTTCTATCTTAGCATATTGAATCTTAACACAAAACTCATTAGATGAGTCTGGATTGTTTGAATATACCAATCCCACTTAGGCCTCTTTTATAGATGCCTTCACGGAACAATATTACCCTGTTGGAAACTATGATGACCAGTACACAAAATGGACCATTCTGCACTAATAGAGGGACCAAACGGTGTTAAAGTACAGCAACACCTTTCATACCCGGTGCACAAATCTGGGTATCAAGGACTCTGAGCGGCACCTAGTACTGAAGTATCACAGTGGCCTACACCGGTACATACGAAAAGAGATGGGTTTCCTAGAAATATCTTCACTCGGATCCACCTATCGATATGCTGTAAAAATTGAGCAAAAATTTCAGCAAAAGAACAAGTGCGACTTCAAACCTGTGCAGAAGCAAGGAAAGGGAAACTCTAGCTCGCAGAACATGGGACAGGGAAAGGACAACCAGTCCCAACCACAAGCAAAGAAGGGTAACGAAAAGACAAAGAAGGACACCAGGAAGTGGTGCGAGTTCCACAAAAGCCCCTGAGACAACACTGATGAATGTTGCCCAAAACAGTCATTGGTGGCTGAGATCAAAGCTTCAGAATCAGATCCCAGTTCCAATTCTAACTCAGAACCTAATTTCACAGTCGTGTGAAAAGGGAAGCAGATCATTGATGCAGAACCCAGTGCTGTTGTTGCCACCACACAAATTCAACGAAAGGAACCTGAAGAGTTGGAGGCAGAGGAGTGCCTTTTCCACTCACAGATGTGGGTGAAGGGAATTCCCCTACATTTTGTTGTGGACAGTGGCAACCAAAAGAACCTGATCTCAACATAAGTCATCAAGAAATTAGAGCTAATAATAACACCACACCCACAACCATACACCATTGGATGGCTAAGCCAAGGACGAGGGATCTGCGGTAGTCACCAATGTCGCATACCATACGACATCAAGCCCTTCAAAAATGAGGTATTGTGTGACGTGGCCACACTTGAAGTATGTGATGTTCTTTTAGGACAACCATATATGTGGAAGCATCATGTTGTATATGAATCACGACCTTGCAGTGTCATTGTCACTTTGGGAGGAAAACTCTATCGGATACCAGAAATAGTTGCACCTACCCCAACCCAGCGGGGCAGGAAGATAATCTCCCACACTGGGAAATTTTCCTTATTCACAATTACCACTAGAGGTGAACATCAGATCGCAGAGACATCCACAACCTCTACACATTATCCCTCTACTCAGCAGAAATGGAACAAACACAAAGTGAGTGTAGCATTGCCTATTTGGGTACCTCTACAGTGCAAGGTCACGCATTCAAGGTGCTCCTCCATAAAGAAACCATCCACACCGATGTCGACCAATGATACCTTAGAAACCCAAACTGTTGAACAGTTCTAGTACCTCCAACCATTACAACCCTCTGCAGATGTTAAAGTAAGGCAACCTTTTCACTTCTGCAAACGCCACACTAGGAGATGAACTCAGCGCACAGTACGACATATGATAAGGGATTTGACGCAATGGAGACCATTGCTTCATAAGGATGGAGGATTGATCCAGGTGGATATCGATGGCAACCCACCTCTTCCGAGTGGCTCAAAACAGTCTTCTGGCAATTTTGGCAATTTATTATTTTTAGCAGTTTTTCGGGTCTTGAACTTTTAGAGCCATTTTGAGGCCCTAAACGACGTTTTTTCAACGTCGAATTGTCGGGCAAATATGTGTACTGCATGCCTGCGATTTCCGCATACTGGAATTGATATTTGCGATATCTTTTTGTAGTCATTGAATAAATATTTCCAACGAGCTATTGCACACCCCAAATAGAGATCGCATGCGAGAGTTACGACCCCGGGAAGTTGATGTACTAACTTACCCAGACGGGGCCCACATGAATTTTGATGCTTCATCTTCTAGGTTTAGGTTTTTGGGATTCCTTCCCTCATGCTTACGATAAATAGGCCCTTTCGGCCTCTCTTTGTAATCATCTTGGCACGAATGAGCATAGTGGCCACATCTCTTCTTAGAGATAGCTACCACCATTCTAGCTAATGTATTTTACAGTCTGTTCTATTTCCGCTATTTAATAGAATATGTGTTTACTATATCATTTTGTTATTGCAATATATCTCTATATATGATTATGTATATGTTATCTTTTGTTTCGTTCCCACATAAATCTAGATCATTTATCCTCACATTCTCTCCTATCTCTTTATTACTTTTATTTAGTAACTAATTAAAGACTCATCCCATCTCTAGTATGTTTGGTCTCTCTTTAAGTGGTTGTTCCCCAATAGTTAGAAATATTAAAAGAATATAAGTAACATAATAATAATGTCCGAGAGCTTTCCATATTAACATGAATTCAACATAGTATATGTATCTAGTCGTGTTGCTCCATATCCTAACATCTCAACATCAAATCAAACATAATGAATGTAACTAGTATTGATGCGCTAGAGTCTACTAACTTAACATCAAAACATAATAAGTATAAATAAATCTTGATACTCCAGAGCCTATCACATAAACATCAAATCAAACATAACAAATGTAACTAGTCTTGATGCTCCAGAACCTACTATCTCAACATCAAAATGTGATAAGTCTAAATAAATATTGATGATCAAGAGCCTCCGAGCTCAACACTAAATCAAACAAAATAAATGTAAAAAGTCTAAACTTGGGATATTACATGAAATGTAGATATTATTTGGTTAAAGGGAATTTACTTTGTCGAATAAAGAATTTTTCTTGTGCAGAACAAAGAGAAAGACAATAAGCAAGATTCATGATCACTCCAATTTAGTCAAAACCAACACTAAACATGCTTTGATTGAATAACCTCACACTAGTCAAACAATGGACTTAGAATCAAATTGGACCGAAAATATATATAGTTTGGAAGATATTATTATGAATGGTAGTAGTTAAAATATAAAATTTCCATCCATGTCTATATTATGTACAAATTAATTGCTATGTATTTAGTCGATTTAAAGTTTTGTATTATGTTTTTGTTCAAGGTATTTTTAAGTCTTGTAAATTAATTTCTATGTATTCCATGTGGGAAGATTTTAAAGAGTGCTTTAAATTGCGATAATCCGTTTTGATTTAATAGATTTAAATATCTGTATTTTTTTGTGTATTGAAATAGATGTACATTTCGTTTTGGTTGAGTTCACGAGAACATAATTGTTAGTATGATACAATGAAGAATCATGACATGAACATTGGAAATTTAATGTCCTTCCTTTTAATTTCTTAGTAAGATTGAAACAACCACATGTGACCCGACAACTCAAAAGCACCCAAATTATATATTTGGTGGTTTCCAAGATAAGGGATATGACTCAAGGGGATATTTATAGAGGAAATGATAATAAAAGAAGACTATCTATGTTGAAAATAAAAGAACTATTTGTGTTTGGGTGGACCATCTTACATCCAAATATCTTAATCATCATTTTGTTATAGTAAAAAACTACAAATCTCTCTATGCTTAGAGGATTTTAATGAATATGAACTTCCACTAGTGTGCTATACAGATAGGGGTGTTGTACAAACTTTAAATTTGGGTCAAATTTTATATGGGAGGAAAATTATAATCACTTTAATATTTGGTTGTAAAATGCACGAGCTATAAAATTATGAGATCCTCTTATACAAAACTTTAAGAATAGTTGGGGGTTTGCCTCAAACCAATTTGCTTGTCATCAAGAGATCATGGTGAGAGTTAAGGCATGGATGCATAGAAGATATTGCATAGCTAAATAAAAGGCTCGAAACAATTTGGTGGTCAACAATCCATAAGTTAATCCTAACCAAATTCCATCCATCTAGAATCCAAAAGTGTGATCCATCTAAGGAATCTAGAAATTGTTTGAGAATGATTGAATATCTTCACTAGAGGCCACTCTCAAGAAAGCAATGTCATTCAACAATTTTTCATTGATGCCTACCATAAATAGGTAAGGAGTATAAGTCAAATATTGATACTTGTTTATTTTTCAAGTCTATAAAATTATTGTTGGTACTTTGTTGCTGTGGAGTGCACTGCAAAACTCCCTTTGTTGGAATTGCATGGTCATGTTGCAAGTCAATGTTCTAATAATCCCTTTTGTCAAAAGTGTTCCACATTTACCATTTTGTTCACTTCATTAAAATTCATGGTTTCTACTTCTCAAATTCTTTCTTGACTACATGAGTTCAACATCCTTAGAGTTTTTTGTTGCCAAGGTTTCAAAAATAACTCTTGTCACATTCCATAAGCATAATCTATGAATTGTTCTAAGCAAGTTACCAACAGATTGTGGTTGATTGTGTTTGTTAGAGTGTGTCACTAGCAAGATTTGGACTGCAATGGAAGGGTTCATGGATGCAAAACCCAAGGATTGTTATGTCTCAAGGTGGAGCACTAGATGTGAATCCATTATCATCAAAAACATAGCCTCTACTCAAATTCATTATCATTGAATAGATTGAAATATTATGTGTGTGAGCTACAAGCAAAGATGATCTTCACCATTGTGGCAAACCTAAATATTTTTCTAAAGTTGATCATTCATTTCATGTACAAATCTATCGAATTAAAAATTTGTAGATCTAACTTGAGAATGATCTTCCCATTTCAAAGTGTCCATTATAGAAGTTTATCTTAACCACGAAAATACATGCACAAGTGTAAATACACAATGATGTCATTCCTAGTGATACTAATAATATGTAGCTTCATGAAAATGATAGAAACTTTCATCTAGAAGCATTATATGTATCAAGTGCATTTATTGTGGTACAATATGTGGATTATCAATTACATTTTTACTTATCTATTTCTTAGCTTCCCTAGTTTTGTTGGGTAGTACCAAGAAAATTTTAATGAAAATTTATCCAAATGCATACATACTTTACATAATATAAAGAATATTTTGGATACCAAATATGTCAAAACAAGTTAGAGAATTATGCATGACACTTGCTCTAATATGTATGTCCAAGCATCCCTAATGTGAGATGAGTTCCATAAGTTTTTAAGATTAAAAAAATTGTCAAATATCCTATCATTTCCATTGTCAATATAAAGAATATTTTGGATACCAATTATGTCAAAACAAGTCAGAGAATTATGCATGGCACTTGTTGTAATATGTATGTCCAAACATAACTAATGTGACATGAGTTCCATATGGTTTTAAGATAATCTTTTTTGTTAAATTTCTTATCATTTCCATCTCATGCACATTGGACCTATATTACTTTTCACTGATGCCTTCACATAGATGACACATTTGAACATCATCCAAACAATATTATTGTGGAAGTTTGAATGTGCTATACTCATATCTTCAAATTTTATTAGCAATATTATCCAATAGTTTGAATGGGATTGTCTATATGTTTGTGGGATCATTTTCTTTATTAAGAGTTACAAGCTTCAACATCCATTTCATTTGAACTTCTTTCTACCATAACTATCATTTCCTTTCTCTAGCAAAAGCTATGTTTGCATTGGTTGAACTTTTTTTTCATTACAACTTTGAATTTCTATTATCTACCCTTATCATTGGGGCTTCTACTAAATCTATCTACATCTTTTTTTTAAGTGTGCACTTCTATTTTTGGCCACTATGAAATAAATAAATAAATCCAAACTTTTAACCAAATGTAAAAATACATCCTATTTATGTGTTATGTTAGAGGACCATAGATACGTTATCTAGCATTTGATCATTTGTGCCTTGTACCATCCGAGCACATCATGGAGGTTCACAATAGTTTGGGCAGGGAGATTCATAACAGTTCGGTTGGGTCAAAATTGTCAAATTGTCAAATCACTTTGAAGATTCACAATTTTTTGCCGAGGTCATCGGCTATTTCTTTAAGAGTTACAATATTTTACAATTGTTGTCTTTACATGCCCATGTGCTGCCTCTCTTTATTTTCGAATTAGATTTTATCATGCATATTTTCATATCTACTTTCTGAATTTTAAGGCTCACCATGTGTTTCCTCTCTTTCTCTTCAAATTAGAGTTTCCCATGCATATTTTCATATCTACTTTGTGAATTTTACTGATCACAACATGATAAATATTGATAAATATAAACATTTTAAGATTATAAAATTAATTATATCATACCATCCCAAACAAGCACTTATAAAGTTATATTACTAGTTTCCCAAATAAAGAACTCGAATAGCACTATAAAGTTATATTACTAGTCTCCCGAATAAAGAATTGGAATACCACTATTCGATGACCATTTGAATGAAGTTGCAATACCATTATTGAAGTTTAGTATTTATTCAATATCTTAATGGGGTTGACATCTATACATAGCTTATCTACCCTACTTTAGTAGGGGAGGAAGTATTTTTTTCCAATGCCTAGAATCAAATAATGGAAATATCTTTGCTCCTCAAGCTAGATCTCTTTTGAGTTGAAGGGAATTTACTTTGTCGAATGAGGGATTTTTCTTGTGTGAAACAAAGAGAAAAATGATAAGCAAGAATCACAATCACTCCGATTAAGTCAAAACCAACAGTGAACATGCTTTCATTGAATATCCTCACACTAGTCAAACAATGGACATATATTGACTTTTCCAGACGGTGTGAGAAAAATTGACTGGAGAATAAAAACTTAAGTTTATGCAAGCGATTCGCGAACGTGATATACTACGAGTCAAGTATGGTTGCCATGACCTAATAGAAAGGATAAGGGCAATGCAACCGGCTGTAGGTTTGAGCTCTCTTTCATGTGTTGAGTGCTATCGCATGTAAGACATGATTCAATAACAAGTTTGATAGATTTTTGAAAATAAAAACAAATCATACTAAGATTGAAATATATAATAACAAAAGCTAATGCACCATATTGCAGGCAACCACAAATTTAATGGATTTTTGAATAAGTTATTAGAAGAAAATGTAAAAAATAACTCTTTACAAAATTTTATATATAGGATCATGTAAAGGAGTAAGAACACCTAAGTATTTTGGTGTTTTAAGATAATATTCTAAGAGGTTTTCTATATGAGATTATGGACTCTCGAATCTGGATGAATCACTATTTTAATTGTATTTATTTTTATTGATATAGATCATGTGGATATAATAAAGATAAATAGTTTTAGTTTTATTTCCAATATTACTATCATAAAGTGTGAGGAATTCAATTAAGTAATAATGTGAATTTATAGCTGGTACTTTGTATAATGTATATAATATTTAAACCATTTGGTGAACATTATTCAATTTCTTGCAAGTCATTTAATGCAGTTGCAGTAGGTTTGTTGATCATTATTTAATAAAATGGGTTTAATGATGAAATAGAGTAATTATAACAAGTCACATGTGTTTTAATGAAATAAGTATAGTGATGAAATAGAATAATTATAACAATTCACAGGCACACGTGCATGGCTCAAATCTATTACAGATGGGTCAAACCGCCTCCAACCATCCTCGAGATCAAGTTAGGGTCCCGCGTGTATGGCTCAAATACGTCATTAAGCCCTTACCTTCCTAGCCTGCAACAGGCGGCCTTACCTTCCTAACCTACCACAGTGCAGTATCCTCTGACCAGAGTGCAGTATCAGGTTTACGGATCCATTATTGAACGTGAGCAGTGAACGATCAACGAACAAATTAGGTAAGTATGTTCAACAGTGAATAGGTACAAATAGTTTTGGACGTTTTGAATATTAATGCATTGAGTTGTCATTGTCGACGTTGTAACCTGGATGTGGTGGACTTTCGGAATTTTAATGCATTGCGTTGTCGTTGTCATTCGTGTATCCTGTATTTGTTATATTATAATGGACTGATATTTATATAGAAAACAAGATATAAATAAGAGTGATATGATCTTAAAAGCTTGACAAATAGCATATCATGCTTTTGTTACAAATTGAAAACACAATGCAAGATACAATAAGGGCCAATGCTGGGAACTATTCTAGTTGCATATGATTTCTAAACAAAATAGAAGAGAATGATGTAATTGCCATTGACAATAATACAATTGCAATTTTAATTGGAAGGAGCCATGTTTTTCCTTTTCAAAAAGAGTTATAATTATTATTGAAATATGATATTAATGGAAATTAAAAATATAGTATTGTATTTTTATTGTTGAATTTATATTAGCAACAACAATATTTTAAATATAGTTGATATTGGCTCATCCATTTATATCAACCATGGCCACATATTTAAAAGTCGTTTATATACTTCAATGACAATCTAGAAAGAGAAAGAAATGGTGAATTAATATTATTTAATATTAATTATAATTTTTATGATAATAATAATTATTAAATAATAATATTGATTAATATTAGTAAATAAAATATGTTAATATTATTAAAAATAATAATAATAATATTAATAAAAATAATTGTCATTTAAATCACAATTATTTTTATTCCAAATATTGAAATTTATTTATCATATATAAATACTTATTATTTATTATTATTATTCTTATTATTTTGAGGTAAAGTAAATACTTAGAGAGTAAAATGGGCTTATTTAATATCAATATTTATTATTATTATTATTTACTTTATTAATAAATATTATTTAATAAAATAAACAAATTAATAAATACATAAATAAATTACAATTAAAAATAAATAAATTTGTAAATAAGATATATGTTAATATTACATAAAAATATTTACTCGCCATAATTAACCATGTTTGTTAATGTTCGACATAGTCTACTATGGTTGTTATATGACCATGCTTAAGAATTGTTTGAACATTGCTCACCATAGTTTTATTTTGTTAGACTATGGTCGACTCTATCTCGCCATAATTCACTATTGGTTAACTATGGTTGACTATGGTTGACAATGTTTTAGCATGGTCAACATGCTTTAATTTGGTTTACTTTGGTTGACTTTGCGTGACTATGGTTGGTCCTGTTTGATAATGATTGACTTTGTATGACCATGGTTGACTTTATCTCAATAATTCACTATGGTCGATTATGGTTAGCAAAGATTGATTTTGGTTGAAAATGGTTGACCATCGACAATTATGGTTGACTTTGGTTTGGTATAACTGATATTAGTTGACTATCGTTGACCATAGTAGATCATGGTTGACTTTGTTTGACTATGGTTGTCTATGGTTGACTATGATCAACCAAGGTTGGCTATGGTCAACCAAAGTCAACCACATTTAAATGTTGTTGACTTTAGTTGTTCATGGTTGATGATGGATGGCCATGGTTGACTAAGATTGCCCATGCTTGACTATGCTTGACTTTAGTGGACTACGCTTGACCATGGTTGAATTTGGTTGACCTTGGATGACCATACTTAACTATGGTTGACCTTGGATGACCATACTTAACTATGGTTGAATTTGGTTGACCTTAGTTGACTATGTTATCAAAATTTTTTATAACATGAAAATTTTACAATGCATATAATGAACTAAAAAGAAACAATTGGAGCAATTGTTTTGTTTGACCATAACAATAAGCATGAAAAGTAATTTTACAAATAGTTGGTTGACTATGCTTGGCAATTGTTGAATTTGCATGTTCACATCTATTGATGGCTGACCATTATTGACTAAGGTTGACCACATGGTTTATTTTTTTAGAATAGATGACTTTGGTTGACATTGGTTGGCCATGGCTAAGTTTAGTTGAACATAGTTTACTATGGTTGACCATGCTTGACTATGGTTGATCATAATAGATTGTGGTTGACAATGGTTAACTATTGTTGATCAAGCTTGACTTTGGATATTTTTGGTTGAAAACGGTTTACTATTGATGACAATGGTTGACTTTTATTGGCTTTGGATGATTTTGATATAGAATGGTTAACTTTTGTTGACCATTCTTGTCTATGGTTCACCATGGATCATTATGGTTTACTATGGTTGGTTATGGTTGACTTTAGATGCTCATTTTTAACAGTGGTTTACCATGGTGTACTATGGTTGACTACAATTGACCAT
This sequence comes from Larix kaempferi, assembly GCA_027924585.1. NCBI lineage: Eukaryota > Viridiplantae > Streptophyta > Pinopsida > Pinales > Pinaceae > Larix > Larix kaempferi. The sequence goes on from BSBM01000114.1 coordinate 21,770,361, forward strand.
GGTTGACAATGTTGGCTATAGTTGACCTTAGTTGACTTTGGTTATCTATCGTCGACTTTTGTTGACCATAGGAAACCATTGTTGATCATGCTTGACTATGGTTGACCATGGTTATCTTTGGTGAACCATGGTTAACTATGGTATAGCAAGGTTGAGTGTGGATGTTCAATGTTGAGAATGGTTGACCATGGCTAACTATGGTCGACTATGGTCAACCATGGTTGACTTTGGATTTTCATAGTTGACGATGCTTGTTCATGGTTAAATATGGTTAATCATGGTTTACCCTAATTGGTTGACCATGCTTAACTATGGTTGATTATGGTTGACTATGGTTAGGCATAGTTGATTATGGTTGATTATGGTTACCATGGTTGACTCGGGATAACCATGGTTGATTATGGTTACGATGGTTGAATCAGGGTAACCATGGTTGATTATGGTTGACTATGGTTAATTATGGTTGAAAATGATTGACTATGGTTGACTATGGTTGACTAAGATTGATTATGGTTCATTATGATTGACCATGGTTGATTATGGTGAGTTGATTAAGGTTAGTTAACATTCGATTTTCTTGGTTGATGATGGTTGTTCATGGTTAATCGTGCGGTCAAGCATGGTTGACCCTAATAAGTTGATCATTGTTAACTATATTTAATTGTGGTTGACAACAGTTTAGCATGGTTGATTAGGGTTGATTATGATTGATTATGATTAACCATGGTAGAAAAAGGCTAACCATGGTTAATTATGGTTTAAAAAGGATAACCATGGTTAATTGTCCATGGATGACTATGGTTGATTGTGGTTGTTCATGGATGAGCATGGTTGTTCATAGTTGACTACAGTTGTTCATTGTTTCCTTTGGTTGTTCATGATTGACTATGGTTGATCCTAGTTGGTTGACCATGGTTGAGTATGGTTTATTATGATAGACCGTGGTTTATCCTAGTTGGTTGACCATGATTTTTCATGGTTAACTATGGTTAACCATGGTTGACTATGATTGACCATTCTTAAGTATGCGTGACCATAGTTGACTGTGGTTGACCATGGTTCACTTTCGATGTTCATGGTTGAACATGGTTTATTATTGTTGACCATGGTTGACTTTGGTTGATCTTGCCTAATTTTTAATATAGAATGGTTAACTTTTATTAACCATGGTTGACTATGGTTGACCATAGTTAATTAGGGTTTACCATGGTTGACTTTAGATGCTCAAATTTAATAATGGTTGGTGATGGTTGATTATGGTTGACTATAGGTGACCATGGTTGACCATGTTCGATATAGTAGTACATGGTTGATGTAACATCTCTAAAAATTCATAAAAATTAAAAAAAATTATACATAGCGTATTTTTTCATAAAATCTAGAATTATACTTGTGGAATTCTTTTGATCTTAAAAATGTATATTGTATTCATTGATGTTAATTACATAATCATAAAATCGACATTTTTTTTTTAAGTCCTTAAATCATTGAAGTATGACTATGGATTTCTTTTACTATATTAGTTGTCCACATGTATCGTCATCGATGATTAATTTGACGATCATTATTTCTTACATTTGTTTATCATGGATTAATTGTTAGTTATTATATTACTGTATTACGTCCATGTTTAATTTGTCAGAAAGCACATTATGTTGTCTTAGCGATATGGATTAACTCTTGTCGTTATTAATGTCACAATATGTTTTATTAGTTATGATGCATTTGTAATGTTGATTAACTTCTTTTGATTGAAGGATTCTTGTGATTGCCCTGAAGCTCACTTAGATTTTATCGAGCTAATGCATGGACCTTCCTTAATATTGTTCCAGGTTTACAGGTAAGCGTTTTCGCGACAAGGTTATAACATAACCTAGCTTGTATTTTCCCAAGCATGATATTTCTATGCTAATCCTAAAGTTAAACGAGAAGTATGAATTAACTAACTTCTAAGAGATCAAGGCTAAGGAATGTCTAGCATATATTTTCAGAGTTGTTATCAACTATACACTAAAGGCGCTTTTGAAAGGTCTCGACCCACAACTATGCAGAAGGGGATTTATCCTAGCATTAATACTCCAAAGTATTAATCCAAATGCTATCGAATTCATGAACTATAGCATAGTGGGTAAAGATTTAGTGGTAAGTGGAAGACAGACAAGGAAGTTAATGCAATCTAGTTGAGGGTTGGTGAATGACTTCCATGTAGGGGATAAACCCTATCTCTGCACCAAGGGTTTGTATTTTCACTTGTTGTTCATTTGGAAATGTGGAGACCCGAGATCTCTTGGCTATAATGGCTACTCAGCCATCACCCACAGGCTCTACATTGATTCCTCAATAATGTCATCTTTTGGGTGTTCCACGCTATCAACGGGTTAAGTTATGGCAGTTGGTTTGATTGATGTAAGGATTGAAGCTCTCAACGCTTGTATTTTTAGTCATTACACGGTATGGTTCAACATTATCTCAAATGTTTATTTTTATTTTATTTTATGGTTGATAATATTATCGTTCATCCTTTAATGACTAGTTGCGTGCATGGCAAGGGTTTTCTTTACACCAATTCCAGTTACTCCTTGGTCTCGACCTGTGGTCTTGGTGGTAGCTTTGCTGAAAGGTGGCAGCTTCAGTGGTTTGGAAAACCACGGTAAGACTGGGGCCTTCCACAACGATGCCTCTATCAACCTTAACTAGTTTTGATGCTCGTGTTAGTTTTTGTTTATCTTTGTGGTAAGCCTTTTGGCATTTTGAGAGTTTTGGTGGCTTGTAAAGGTTTTATGGACTCATACCCAAACTTGGGGTTTGACCATCGTTTCAATAATAAAAGGAGAGAGTGTTAATTTATTTATTTAATATCTTATTCTTATCTCTATCGAGACTATTTCTACTTGGTTCATTGTTTAATGAAATCTCCATTCTATCTATAAATGTTGAATACGTAAAAATATCAAACCACAAACCCTACTATGGCAAGTTCACATTTTGGTTTAAAGGATGTGCTGCTTTTAAAAATTGTGTGGAGGATATTTAGTTTCTAAGAGAATAGGGTTCGGCCCTAGTTCATACTCTGTCAAATATGTTTTTAAAGAAACATTGGCTGAGCCCTAATCATGAATGTTGTTTGTTTATTTTGTTTTTAACGTGCATACAATAAGATGAGAAAGGCTCTGTCGAAATGACGAAGAACTTTGTAAATTTTTTTTTGGGAAAAGCCCTACCTATAAGTTGTATTTTCATTAATGAAAATCTTAAACGCCATTGAAGGCTCTATTGTGAAGATATTCAGTTCGTTTTTTATATACAGTTCCATGTTGTTATTCCTATTGTGAGCGTTTTTTAACTTCGGGTGAGAATATGAAATGGGCAATGCCCTGGATGTGAATTTTGTATGTTACGGGACTTGATCCCATTAATTTATTTATTAAAGAATTTTTTATAAGCTAAACCCTAAGCACATTCGTGCTCTATAATAAAGGATACTGGATTTGTTAATAAAGTGGTTGCTAAAGGAATACAACCCTGGGTACATATCTTTCCTAGATATTAAATTTGTATTGATGTAAGGGCTTACCCCAAAGTCATATATGATGGCTCTGTTTTCATATTGTAATTAAATTTGGTTTATAATAATGCTTCAGATGGTAACTTGGATATTTAAGGCACTCGATCTCGATCTAGAAATGGTTATATTTCCATAATGTTTTCGATATAACTATTATCATTTAATTATTTCATATTTGTCATGCAAATTATGATATTGACCTCGTCTTTGCATAAATTATATTGAGTCATTTTGCTTCGATTAATAAATTTGTATTTTGGTTTATTTGATAGTTTTTAAATGAAACTGTATTTATTTGGTCTATAACTTATACTTGTTATGATATTCTATATTTATACTGGATATATAATATATTACATTTTTACCTAACTCTGGATTATGAATGTAAACGAGTTTGGTACATGAGTTATAAATAAATTATTTATATATATTGTAATGCAGTCTTGTTTCAGGTTATGATATTCGTATAAATGATACATCAATATGGTTATTGTATACATATATTTCTATAATACAGTTTGTATTACGAATAATTAGTATATAATCTAATCCATTTGGCTGCTACAGTTCCTATAACAATGCTTTACCATACATGTAACATAACTAACTTTCTATACATATCGAAAGACCATTTATACATCTATGAATAATTTACTGTTCAATACTGTTACACATAAATGTTTGTATTGTAAATATTTAGGGTTTTTCAACAATAAAGATGCCTCCACTTGATAAAATTATTCAATCATTATTTTGTCCATAATATCTAAATCATTCAATCCTGTTTTAAACAAATTCTCTGTACTAGAGTACATCACTTTGGTGAAAGGAAAAATACATAGAATATTTATATTCATCATTCTATAATTTTCAATCTCAATCATTCATTCATTGGTACAGAAATAAACATTTAGTTCAGTAAGCTATCACTTCTAATAGCTAAAAATTTATAAACAAGAGAACTAAATAACTTGCAGATAAAATTATTCAGAGTATACAGAAAGAGTCTAGGAAAAACAAAACAATGCAGAACCTGTTTAGACTATGTAGGTGGGAAAACATCCAAAGAAGATCATTTCTCCCAACTGTCTCATGAAAGAAGCCAATATTTCTTGCTTTAGGACCCCCGAGCTTGTTCACTGAACCACTAGGACGAAGATACTATGTAGAAGCATATGACAATCACTTTGTATCTCAACAATCATAAAGACCTGCATACAAAACAATCTCTCTTCAACTCAACAGCATAAGACATTCTTACTCTGCAACTCATTTGATAGCTTTCCCCTCATCAAATCTTGTGTGCTAAACATTGTAGTTTCCAACAAACACATGGAAAAAATTGTGAGCTTCCTGTTCAATTCAATGGATATAAAGATTGCCTAGGTATTTTGGGTCAGGTTAACATTAAATGAGCCACCTTCTCATTTCCACCATCCTTTGGAAAAATGACCACATTTTTATGGAAGTTACTTCTCGCAACAGCTAGTAAGTGAGTGCAAATGCTGCCACTTGTCAATTGCCTATTACAACAAATTCATTCATCCTAGTGGGCTAGTGAACACTCTTCAACAATCTTCTTTTGATGAGTGTCTCTTATTTTAATTTATTAAATAACAATATTTAATTACAGTTATCCTTGACCATCTTTGGTTAATAACATAAAACTTTACAATAAGTTTTAAAGCAATGGTTTTCCACAAACATAAAATGATTTCAAGTTCTAGGTAGGTTACAAACACTCCCTCTTAAATTCAGCATCATCCTCAAAGTTTCTTAAGCCTCATTTGAGTCCTCCTGGAACAGAATTGGATATGCTTCCTGCATATGACTCTCCAATTCCCAGGTTGCTTCTTCTGGACTAAGGTGCTTCCATTACACCTTTACCTATCCAATGGTGCAATTTTGAAGTAAAACTTCTCTTCTGTTGAGGATACAATCTGGTTCCACCTAAAAATCTCCTTCCGGTTCCACCTGTATGTCATTCCAATCGATTACATGAGTAGCATCATGTACATACTTTTTCAAAATAGAAATATGAAATACATTATGTATTTTCATATTAGGTGGTAAGGCTAATTGATAAGCCACTTGTCCAACTCTTAATAATATTTCAAATGGTCCACAATACCTGGGTGTTAATTTAGCACAACTCCCTAGCTTAAAAGAGATTTTTTTGGGTTTTACCTTGACAAAAGCATGCTCACCTACTTGGAATTATTTCTGAGTTCTTTTTAGATCTGCATGACTCTTTTGTCTCCCTTGTGCAATTTTCATATTGCTTTGTACCTGCTTCACTGTTAGTTCCATCTCTTTCAACAATTCAAGTTCTAACATCAATCTATCAACTGGATTACTCCATGAGATGGGAGTATTACAATTTCTACCATATAGAAATTCAAAAGGACTAAGTTTAGCTGAAGGTTGATAGTGATTGTTATAAGCAAATTCAACTAACTGCAGATATTCTTCCCACTTGTTTGGCTGATCTTTAACACACATTCTTAACATATCCTATAGAATCTGATTTAGTCTTTCAGTGTGTCCATCCTTTTGTAGATGAAAATACATGCTGAAATTTAATTTAGTATCCAAACCTTTAAACAATGCTTTCCAGAAATTGCCAGTAAATTTAGAATCTCAATAAGAAATTATTACCTTAGGAATTCCACGCAAACGAAAAACTTGCTTCATAAACACATCAACAATGTTAGTAGCCTTAAAATTAGTTTTGACATGTATAAAATGAGCTGCTTTGCTAAGACTATCTACTACTACCATTATTGAATCATTTTGCTTTTGATATTTAGGAAATCCGGTTATAAAATCAATGCTGATAATTTCCCACTTCCAATCTAGAAATGGTAATGGCTGTAATAAACCAGGTAGGTGTTTATGCTGAGCTTTAACTTGCTGACATTCAATACAGCTAGCTATGTATTCAGCTACCTCATTTTTCATATTTGGACAAAAGTAATCTTTGCTTAACATCGTTATAATCTTTTGGTAACCAGGATGTCTTGAATAAGGAATTTTATGTACTTCATTTAAAATCAATAATTTAATTTCTGGTACATTCGGTACATACAGTTTGTTTTTATACAGCATTAGAAATTTTTCATTCAAACTGTAATCTGTTTGTATATTTTCAGAATTATTTTCTACAACATTTTCTTGTAATTTCTAATAATTCTTATCCAATTTTATCCCTTCTTCAAACTAATTTTCTAAATCTGTTTTATAAGTACTAACTGCTGCCATAAAATTTAATTTTGGATTCCTACTTAAGGCATCAACCACCTTATTTTCATTACCTTTTATGTATTGGATCTCGAAATCATATTCGCTAAGGAAAGCTAACCACCTAGCTTTCCTTGCTTTCAAATTTGGTTGATCCAACAGATATTTTAGACTTTTTTATCTGTCATTAATGAAAATATTCTACCGATTAGATGATGGCACCACATCTTTAAATCATGTATCACAGTAGCCAACTCTAAATCATAGGTAGCATAATTATTTTCATGAATTTTTAGTTTTCTTGACTCATAAGCTATTATGTGACCTTCTTGTGTTAAGACTCCGCCAAGGCCATCATTGCATGCATCAATGCATACAACTATGTCCTTTATTGGATCTACAATTTTTAGGATAGGTGCAGTAGTTAATAGTTCTTTTAACTTTTTAAAGCTTTCTTCATACTTTTGATCCCAAATAAATTTCTTCCCCTTTTTTTGTAAGGATGTTATGGGGTTTGCGATTCTGGAGAATCCTTCTATAAATTTTCGGTAGTAACCTATGATCCCTGGTGAATGATTGCACATCTGTTACATATTTAGTGGCAGGACATTCATTAATTGATTTTATTTTATCCAGGTCAACTGAGATTCCATCTTTGGATATCACGTGACCTAAATACTGTATTTTATCTTTAAAAAATTCACACTTATTGAATTTAGCATACAGTTGATGTTCTCTCAAGACTTGTAATATTATTTGTAAGCGTTCATCATGTTCTTCCTTAGTCTTTGAATAGATTAAAATGTCATCAATGAAAACAATTACGAATTTATCCAAATACTTATGTAAAACATTATTAATTAAACTCATGCAAACTACTGGAGTGTTACTTAACCCAAAAGGCATAACTACAAATTCATAATGCCCGTAACGGATTCTAAAAGTAGTTTTAAAAATATCTTCGTCTTTTATCCTGACTTGATGATATCCATATCTCAAGTCTATTTTTGAAAATATCGTCGCTCCTTGTACTTGATAAAATAGATCATCTATGCATGGCAATGGATATCTGTTTTTAATCGTCATTTTATTTAACTGACGGTAATCTATGCATAAACACAAGGCACCATCCTTCTTTTCAACGAAAATGATAGTTGCTCCCTAAGGAGACACACTTGGTCTTATGTAATTTTTATCTATTAATTCTTTTAACTATGATTTAAATTCATTAAGCTCTAGGATATTCATTTCGTAAGGATATTTTGAGTTGGGTACCGCACCAGGTTCTAACTCAATGGTGAAGTCCAATTCTCTTTTCAGGGGTAATCCTGGAATTTTTTCCGGGAATACATCTGAAAAGTCTCTTAGGATTGGTATATATTCAAATTTTAATTTATGTTCTTTAGTAGTGTGTTCATCATTAATTAAATTTACAGCAAATACTTTACATCCTTTACGTACAACCTCTTTCATTTGCAATGCAAAAATCTGTCTAACTGAAACTTTTCTAGGCACTCCATTTACTACAACAGTTTCTCCTTTATCATTCAAGCATGTAAATGTATTTTCAAAACAATTTGAAACTACCCTATGCTTTTCTATCCAATCCATACCGATTAAAACATCATAAGATCCTAAGGGTAATACATTCATTTTTACTTAGGTCTTAAACTGATTCATATGCAATTCACACAAAATCAACTACCTTCCTTTTGGTTCTTGTAGCTAACTGAGCTAGCCAAGATTTTTCAAACTTTTTCACTTGCAAATTACAGCTTTCTACTATACCAGGTGATACATAACTTAAACTAGCACCTGGGTCAATTAAAATAGAGATGGGTATGTCTTTAATCATACCTTCTATTTCGACCATTGAAGTCTAATGATCATCTTGTCAATTTTCACAGGCTACATTGATCCTGGACATTTCCCTTGCTAAGTCACCAATTGCTGCCTCTTACTGCATCGTATGGATGTTGCTGATAGTTCTTTTCATGTTGGGACAGTTTGTTACATAATGTGGTCCTTGGCATTCAAAACATTTTACAGGTCCTTTTTGTTCATTATTTTTAGCATAATTATTAGGCATGTCTCTATTTCTTGCAACTGTAAAATTATGTGGTGTAATGCTTTTAAAATTATTTCCTTGAAAATTTCTACTAAGTAAATTTCGCTGCTTGTTTCCAACATTCCTATTAAATTAAAAAAAATTCCTTCTTTGTTCAAAATTACTTGGTCTATTGACCTTCCATCTAGGTAGACTTTCTCTCTTTCTGTTCTATTCATAATAGAATTTTTCCTTCCTCGTAGCTTCCTCAAGAGTCTTGGGGTTGTCATACTCAATTCTATCTTTGATATTAAAAGGTAGGCAACTCAAAAATCTTTGTATTTTAGGCTTCTCATCAACAATGTAAGGTACATATCTTAACAGACTTAAGAATTTACTGTTTAATTCTTTCATGTTCATAGAACCTAGTTTCAAATCATGGAACTCTTTAGCTTTTTCTTTGTAGTATTGTTCAGACATAAATTTCTTCTTAAAGTATCTCTTAAAAGTACTCCAATTTACACTCTTTTATTTAATGATTTTTACTCTTTTTATATCTTTCCACCATAATCTTCTTTCCTAGTTAGATTATAAATGGCATCTTAGCTATCAGCTTATCTGAATAGTTAGAAATTTGAAAGTATTTCTTCATTCCTGACAGCCATGCTTCGGCTTCTTCTCCCTTTTCTATCTCATCGTTAAACATTGGGGGTTTTATATTTTTAAACTCCCCTAAGATCTCTTCATATGGCTTGTAATTCCTCATTTTAGGACTGTAGTCAGTATCACAGTTGTCAATGGCATACTTATGTTTCTTTCTATGTGTTTTAACTTTATATTTAGAAGAGGAATTACTTTCATCTTTAGGGAATTTTAGCTTCTTTCCCTTGTGTTGGTAAGACATGGTTCGATATTCATATTTAAATTTTATTCTTTTATATTTTCCCTCATTATGAAATTTATCTAGCAATATTTGATTCAGTTCTTCCCATGCCTTCAGAATTCTTTCATTTTCTTCCTTAACAGTTTTCATTTCATCTTTTAAATCTTTAACTGTTTGAATTAGTTTGGATGAATAATCATTTAATTCTACATATTTAATTTCTTCATTAACATGTTCTTGTTCATGATTATTTTTTTCATTATGATGGGATCCATCCTCGGCAGATTCTTCTGGTCCTTCCATTACCTACAAATTAGATGTCAAATGTTCTGTACATAAACAATTTAAAACAAAAATCAGTAACTGTGTGTTTTCTGTTTCATTGGAATGTGCGAGTTGAGCCACTTTCAGGCCTACTGTTTGAACTTGTGATCTGATACCACAGGTAACATCTCCAAAAATTCATAAAAATTAAAACAATTTATACATACTGTAACTGTTCATAAAATCCATAATTATACTTGCGGAACACTTTTTATCTTACAAATGTATATTGTATTCATTGATGTTATTTACATAATCATAAAATCGACATTTGTTTTTCGAAGTCCTTAAATCATTGAAGATCACTATGGATTTCTTTTACTGTATTGGTTGTCCACACGTATCATCGTGGATGATTAATTTGACGATCATTATTTCTTACATGCATTTATCATGGATTAATTGTTAGTGATTATCTTACTATATTATGTCCACGTTTAGTTTGTCGAAAAGCACATTATATTGTATTAACGATATGGATTAACTCTTGTCATTATTAATGTCGCAATATATTTTATTAGTTATGATGCATATGTAATGTTGATTAACTTCTTTTGATTGAAGGATTCTTGTGATTTCCCTGAAGCTTACTTAGCTTTTATCACGCTACTGCATGAACCTTCCTTAATACTGTTCCATGTTTACAAGTAAGAGTTTTCGCGACAAGGTTATAAACTAACCTAGGTTGTATTTTCCCAAGCATGAGATTTCTATGCTAATCCTAAAGTTAAATTAGAAGTATGAATTAACTAACTTCTAAGAGATCAAGGCTCAGGGATGTCTATCATATATTTTCAGAGTTGTTATCAACTATACACTAAAGGCACTTTTGAAAGGTCTTGACCCACAACTATGGAGAAGGGGATTTATCCTAGCAGTAATACTCCAACATATTAATCCTATTGACCAACGTGTGACCTCGGTCGATAGGGGTTCGCCTCACTGTCGACACATACCGTAGTCTCCCTGGGCATCGGCCTGGGTAGGTTTGATCCCACCCAGCAACACCTGCAAAGCAGATGAGGTCTCACCCAAGGCGTACAGGAAGAGCAGACGGAACCATGTTTCCGCGGAGGGAGGAGGAGAGTTCTGGCTGTGGGAACTAGCTCTATTGCAGTACTTCAACAGAAACTTTAAACATTTGACATGGAGTTATAACATATTACTTAATCGCATCATTTATCATCCCACCAACAATAAGCAAACATTGCATCAAGAAAATATAACATTGATATATCGCATCATTGCACAAAGATCGTACCAAAACATCATCATTCTATTATTGTCGCAATCACACACCAGAAGCAAAACATAGATCTCTGTACCCATACATCCTTTTTCTCTCCCCAACTCTCTATCTCCATCTTAACACTTACAACTCTCATCTATTTATAGGCTTCTACCATTACAATGTTTGTCCACTTACAAACAACTTCCTAACCAACACTATGGACAATTGACCCAATATCTAACTAACTCGGTTCGAATGACCTTAAAAACCGCATACTGCGGTACAATTGACTCAACATTACATAACATGTGGTCCAAGTGACCCAAAACCCACCAACTGCGGTATAATTTAACACAAAATACTCCTTCCATGCCCTCATCCGATGTGTCGCAGCATCGATAGTACTGCGAAATTTCCTCATCGAACCTCCTGCCAACAGGCCCCCAACACAATCTTGTGGCTCTCCCTCGAGCCACGTCAACTACTGGACATAGTACACACCATGGTGTTTGCTTTGAAATCTGTATATGGTTGTTTGACGTTGCTGCAACTATTCTTGTTGTTTGGATCACATGGTGTTGTTTTGTGCCTTCTGCTACACTAATTAGCGTCTCACTGTTCTGTAAGTCTTACCCAAAAGTGGGGATCCCTCGACTTGTTGTCATGCACGTCTCAAACTCATCCTCGAGTCTCTGTGAATGGTACAGATAGGAAGGAAAAGAGGACAAACAGTAACAAGGTGCAAAATTAGCAGATGAATCTGGCACATCTGTTTCGTACCAACAAACAGCTCCTACTATGGTCGAGGAGCTACCGCCCCAACCATCTCATTGGTCAAGAAGAGCACAATCCTTTGAACAACTACTGTGTACTTAAACATGTTGGACCAGCCCTTGGCTCGATCATACCATAGTGTAAATGCACCCACCGTATCAAGGCACTCAGGGACACTCGTCGTTCGGGCTCACAGGGCCCCTGGGGTGCTGCGACGGGAAATGAAGTGAAGCATTTCCACAGCCTCCTTGGAATTCCTCACAACTCAACATGCAAACTGATCTAACAGCATAACCACACTATTTCAGAAAGACTTCTTTGTAATGAATTACCGTCTGCCTCTACTACTTATAGCTGGACCATTCTCGGGTCACGATGGTGGGAATGATGCCCCATTACCTCGCATCTGTGTGTGTGAACCCATTGACTGATGCAGCGGGTGGCGACCATGCTGCCACCGAAGATCCCATGTGCCAACATGTGAGCAATCTCCTCACATCCTGTTGATTGTACCGGTCCAGCGAGCCATGTGCAAAACATACCATAGTCATGGGGCAACTAGGTTGAATCTGGCAGGCGTAATCATGTATAGGGATGATCGAACAGGGTCACAAGATGTTAGCGAGATAGTAGTCACAACGCTGCCCCGTACCCCCAAATCCTCCGTAATCATCACAAAAGCCTGCATTAACTCAACCAAAACCACCGTCGATCCTAGTCGCAATGCTACCATGTGTCTTCGACTGCTTCAAACTTGCGGCACAAGCCTCCCTACTTGTGCATTCCTTCTTCTATTGGTGCGCCATCGGCCACCGAGCAACCTACAACACACACTCTCTCTTTCTTCTTTTTTTTTTCCCGATGCGACTCAGGCATCGCACTGTTCCAAGCTCGTCTGATAGGGCTTCAACCTATGACCATTTACCAGCTTGGGGAGTATCGCCGCATCCAACTACTGCAATTGAATCGCTCCTCCTGAAGTAATACTATTGATGCGATATGGACCTAGCCAATGCATCTGCAATTTTCTTGGATGTTTCATAAACTTGATGTCGTACAATAGCACCAAGTCGCCTTGCTGAAACTGTTTACTTTTTATGTGGCGATCATGCCATGCCTTCTGGAGATCCTTCTCTACCCCTTGGTGAAATCCAGTAATAAATCGATGCTCTTCCAGCTACACCAATTTCTCTAGATGTTCATCTAATGCTGTGACATCATCCATGCCGATAATAGCCACAATTCGTAGACTGGGAACAATGTACTCCATTGGCATAATTGCTTCTTTCCCATATACTAGCCTAAAAGGTGTCTGACTAGTCAACCTTTTACATGTGGTGCGACAGGCCCACAACACTGCTGGGATTTTTAGATCCTAGTCATCGCAGTTCGCATTGCACACCTTTGTCTGCGCATGCTCCAATACCTTGTTAAATGCCTCTAACATCCCATTATCCTATGGGTGATAGGGTGTACTCTTCTTATTCTGTATCTGTAACTCCTCCGCCAATGCGCTGATCATGTGATTAAGAAAGTGGCTCCCTTAATCACTCAACAAAATCTTAGGGTAACCGAAATGAGTGATAATGTGATCAAACAAAAATCGAGCAGCCATCGCTGCGAAACAATCAACTACAGGTGTCGTCTCGGCCCATTGGGTCAAATACTCTGTTGCCGTGATGATGTACCACGCACCCGTACGTTTCCCTAGTGGAGTGATCGACCCAACAAAATCCACAGCCCATTTTTCAAATGGTTGCAATGTCACTTGAGGTAGCAGCGACATCTCATCGAGTCTGGATGGCTTACCAGTTCACTGACAAACATCGCAAGACCGCGCATAGTTTGTCGCATCATTATGTAATGTGGGCCACCAAATCCCTACACGCAGTACCTTCCGAGTAGTCTCCTGACCACCATAGTGTCCTCCCGCTACTCCACCATGTGCCTCAACCAATATCTGCACTTTCTCATGTGACAAGACACATCTGCGCAATATCTCATTAGCACCCAATTTATACAATTCTCCCACACTTAGCTGAAAGTCAGCAGCCTTGACAACCAACTGCTTCTTCTGAGTAGTGGTAAAGTCATCGGGTGCAGTGTCGGTCACCAAAAACTGAAGGATGTCATCAAAATATTGATCAGTGGTGGCAACCTTAAATAGCTGGGCATCCGGCAACCCATCTTCGATATTAGTCGGTTCCTCCCTTGTGTCAATCCGTGATAAATGATTTGGTCTAGCAGTCAACCATCCAGGTTTCACAATGAATTCAAAATCAAACTCCTAAAACAAAAGTATCCAACGGCATATCTTCCCCCCCAACAAAGGCTTATTGACCAAGTATTTCAATGCAGAATGATCAGTGAACATTTTAAAGTGTCCACCCAACAAATAATGCCTGAATTTCTGCAGTGCGTAAACCATGGCCAGACCTTCCCACTTTGTGGTAGTGTAATTTTGTTCTGTAGAGGACAACTTCCTATTGGAAAAAGGAATAGGATGATCAAGGTCAACTTCTCCAGGTTGATCCAACACAACACCCAATGCAATCGATGAAGCATCAACATGGACATGGAATTCCTTACTCCAGTCCGGAAAGACCAAGATCAGTGTTGATGCCATCTTTTCCTTGAGCGTTTCGAAGCTATCCTGACATTCCGGGCTCCACTGGAATGTCACGTCCTTCTTCAACAAATTTTCCATAGGGGCAGTAATCACAGCATAACCCCCGATAAACTTACAATAGTATCCCGTACGACTCAAAGTCGCTCCCAACTGCTTACCAGTGGTTGGCGGTTGCAACCCCAAAATGAGCACAATTTTTGCTGGATCAACCAGCAATCCCTGTTTGCACACAATATGACCTAGTAATATCCCAAACGGTGCACAAAAAATATATTTCTTCAAGTTTAGCGATATCTGGTGCAGTCGGCATCGTTCAAGCATTAACCGCAGATTGGCCAGATGATCACAAATCAACCCATAAACTGTCCAATCATCCATATATACATGCAAAATTTTCTGAATAAAATCTTTGAATGCGGCAACAACGACCTGGGAGAATATCACAGGTGCATTCTTCAAACCAAACGGCATTACCGTGTACTGAAAGAAACCCCATTCAGTTATGAAAGTTGTCTTATGGTGATCTTCCTTGGCAATGCAAATCTAATGGTAGCCAGAGAATCCATCGGTGAATCAGTACATCTCCTGGCTGCCCACCCCTTCAAGTACTTCATCAGTAAATAGGGTCGGAAAAGGGTCATGCAAGCAGGCATCATTCAACTTCGACAAGTTGACGCAAATGCGCACTTCACGTGTTTTCTTGTCCTGCACCACCATAGGACTAATCCATTCGGACTCTTCCACAGGTTCAATAATACTAGCATCCAACGTGCGATCAAGTTCCACCTTGACCTTTTCCTTATGTCGCGGATTCAGCCGATAAGGTCGCTGTCGAACTGGCTTAGCATCTGGTTTTAAGGGAATCTTCATCTCTCCTAAATCACCCATGATTCCCTTCATTTCAAAAAACTTCGTGGGAAACACGTCTTGAAACTCGTGAAGTAACTCAGTAACCTTACTCATCATCTCATCATCCCAATAATCCCCAACATTAGCAAACTTGGGAGTATCCTCTGTGCCAATATTCATCTTTGTTAAATTTTGAGCATTAATTCACAATACTCTAGGTTCTTCACTAAGAAAATAACATATACAGTATATCAATGCATAACAATCACAATAAGCATGACAAGCATCACAAAAATCAAAAGCATGAGAGACAAGAGACACAAAGTTTCCGTGGGTAAAACCCTAAGGTGAAAAACCCCACAACTTCCTCAGAGATAGAGAGAGAAATGGCTCAACCAAAGTACAACCAAAATACGCTTGAGATAGTCTCCTAGTAGCAAATGATCCTCCTCCTCACTAGTGCGCCACTTTCTAAGTGAGAGAGAGATGAATTTTCGAATGATCCAAATAGAGATCTCCCGATCTCTATTTATACTTAACCTATTTGCCTAGTTACACTATGGGGCCGACTTGTCTATCTAGATACATCCACAATATAATATATATTCCAGGGCCGACCCCACACATGGTGGTCTAATAACCCATCGGCAAGTACACACACTTGCAACACTTTTCAATCCACATGATGACACATCCTTATAGAGGAATAACACATCTCTAATAAGGGTAAAATAAATATATATGAAATACATAGATGAAATACATCCCAAAGTTACATATACATCAACACTCGCTCATAACTAGGAAGGTATTTCTCGACACATATATGCTAGACAAGTCTTCTTCTCGGGATCATCGTCATCATCATCGTCACTATTGCTGCTATCTCAACCAATATCTGACTCTACTCGTCATAGGAAGTTCTACAGAGCTAGTCCTTTTTCATACTGGATGTAGTCCCACCACGTGCAGGTCTTCGTCATCACTGGCCATACTGTGGAAATCTCAGGACTTATTACGTGCGTCACAAAACCTTAAAAGAGTCTCTTGACTAGCAAGAACCCTAAAGAGCATCTGAGGCCTTTTTTATCTTGTCCAGATCTCCAGGACTTATTACATGTGACCCCACCACAAAACCTCGAAAGAGAATCCCAAGACTGATTACGTGCACAAAGTTCAACCTATCGGATCTCCTAGTGCACAAATTACATGTGGTCACCACAAAACCTCGAAAGAACATCCCAGGACTGATTACGAGCACACGGCTCGACCTATCGGATCTCCCAGGGCACAAATTACATGCCATAGGACATAACCTCGAAAGAGCATATGCCAGATATCCTAGGGCGACAATTACATGCCATAGGAAAAACCTCGAAAGACTATCTGCAGATCTCCCAGGGCACAAATTATATGTCCTCCCAAGCAAAAACTCGAAAGAGTATTTCCCAGATATCCCAGGGTACAAATTACATGCCATAGGAAAAACCTCGAAAGACTATCTGCAAATCTCCCAGGGCACAAATTACATGCTTATCTGCACAACCTGTTCCATAGCCACAGAATATCAACCTGATACTCACCATACATCATCTTGATGTACACATGATCATCCTGATCATCATCACTGCAACATCCTGCTAGATGTCATCTAGAGCAACATCCTGAAGATCGGCATCCATGATCATCCTGATCATACAATGCATCTACCTGATGCATACCAAGTATCTACCCGATACATATCATCATACATGATCCACCTGATCACACAGTGTATCCACCTAATACAAATATAAATACATGATACATATCAACATACATGATCTACCTGATCATACAATGTATCCACCTGATACATATACAGATACATGGTCCAAGCATCCAACATGATGCATATACAAAATACATACACATGATCCAACCGATCATATCCAACATCAACATGATGTGTACATACATATAAATGATCCAATTGATCATATCCAACATCTAGCATGATGCATACATACATATACATATAAATGATCTAACTGATCATATCTAGCATCCAACATGATGCATACATACATATATAAATGATCCAACTGATCATACAAAGCAGAAACCAAAACATCATCCTGATGCTCATCATCCAGCGCTTACATCCACAACCATGTGAAGAATCCTACTTCCAACATGCTTGGAAAGGCTTCAGCAAATGTGTCCATCACTTCTTCCTCGAAGTGTCATCAATCTGAAGAACACCAAACCTCTCCTTGAAGTACTCGAACTTCACCCTCGCTAGTGGCTTCATCAGCACATCTGCAATATGCTCGTCCGTCGCAGTATACAGGAGCTTCACAACTCCTCTCTGCACCATATCCATGATATAGTGATATTTGATCTCTATGTGTTTCGACCTATCATGAAACACTGGGATCTCAGACAGCTTCACACAACTCTGGTTATCACAAAAGATACCAGTAGCATCCAATGAGAGATCAAATAACTCAGACAGTAGATTCCGTAGCCATACTGCCTCACAACTAGCTGAACAGGCTGCAACATACTCTGCCTTAGCTGTACTCTGCAACATACTCTGCCTTAGCATCTAGATGTGCTCTTCCTATCTGCAACACTGCCAGCCCAATCTGAATCAGCATAACCTTGCAGGTTAAACTTTTGATTCGCTTCATACTTGAGCCCATAATCCACTGTACCCTTCAGGTACCTCAGAACATGCTTTACAGCAACCAAGTGAACACTCCTTGGATCTGTCAAGAACTGATTCAATGTGTTCACAGCAAAGAAAATATCTAGTCTCGTGTTCGTCAGGTACATCAAGGACCCAATCATCTGACGATACATAGAGACATCAACCGGCTCAGATGAAGTATCACATAGAAGCTTCAGATTCAATGCCATAGGTGTGGCCATGGCCTTACAATCCATCATCCCAAGTCTCTTCAGGATATCTATTGTGTACTTCCCTTGACCAAGGAAGATCCCACCTGCAGTCTGCCACACCTCCATACCTAGGAAATAATGCATCATTCCCAAATCTTTCATATCGAACTTGGCAACAAGCTTCCTCTTAGTATCTGCAATCAATCTGTCATCTCCTGTTACAAATAAGTCATCCACATACAGGAGTAGAATCACAGGACTCCCTTCCTCAACCTTGTAGTAGAGGTTGGAATCCGCTTTACTCTTGGTAAAGCCCAAACTAGATAGGAAACAGTCCATCCTACCATACCAAGTTCTGGGAGCTTGCTTCAATCCATACAAGGCTTGCTTCAATATGCACACATATAACTCCCTATCATGTGTTTCAAAACCGAGTGGTTGCTCCACATATAATTCCTCTTCAACTACACCATTCAAGAAAGCAGTCTTGACATCCATCTAGTGTAGTTTCCATTTCATTGCTGTAGCCAGGGCAAGTACTATTTTGATGGAAGTATACCTGGCTACAGGTGCAAAAGTTTCTTCATAATCTATTCCCTCTTTCTGAGAGAAGCCACGAGCTACGAATCTTGCTTTGTACTTCTCTACACTGCCATCTGTAGCATGCTTGATTTTGTAGATCCATTTAGAAGTCACAACAGGCTTCTCTTTAGGTCTTGGTACAACATCCCAAACATCATTCTTCATTATTGATTGGTATTCCTCAAGCATGGCATCCTTCCATTCTTTCTTTTTCGCTGCTTCTTCATAACTAGAAGGCTCTTTGTTCATAATGTCACAGAGTAAAGCAACGTAGCTGGTATGTGATCTGGTTCTCTTCTTTGCTCTGTGTTCTTCTTCTGGAATGCCAAATCTTTCTGCATCTTGAATGAGCTCTCTAGCCCATGCAGATTTTCTCTTGTAAGAGTTATCCTCACAGGGTGGATCTATAGGCTCTTGCGGATCTTCATACTCATGAACAATTTCTGGAATTACATCAGTCATGGTAGTGTCTTGAAATCTAGTTTCCTTAGGTTCTTCATAAACTTCGATAGGTGCCTTCCTTGATTTGATGAATGTTGATTTTTCATCAAATGTTACATCCCTGCTGACATCAATCTTCTTGAATCGTGGAAAGTATATTTTGTAAGCCTTCGAGCTTTCACCGTAACCCACAAAGATACCCTTCTTTCCTAAAGGATCTAGTTTGGTCCTCTTTTCCATTGGAACATGAGTGTATACTGGACAACCAAATATTCTAAGATGGTTGACTTCAGGTTTCTTACAAGAAAAGACCTCTTCTGGTGTCTTGTTGTCGAATATCCTGTGGGGTGTTCTGTTCTGCACATACGTAGTTGTTCTAGCTGCTTCTACCCATAGATGCATGGGTAGATCCTGGTCATGCAGCATTGCCCTTGTTGCTTCCATGCTTGTTCTGTTCTTCCTTTATGCAACTCCGTTCTATTGAGGATTATAAGGAGCAGTCAACTCCCTCTTAATCCTTGAATCACTACAAAGCTTCTTGAAGTCACCTAAGGTGAATTCTCCACCATTGTCGCATCTGAATGTTTTGATCTTCTTGTCAGTTTGATTCTCCATCAAGGTTTTGAATTCCTTGAACTTATCAAACACCTCATCTTTGTTCTTCAAGAAGTATACCCAAGTCTTCCTGGATAAGTCATCAATAAATGAGACATAGTAAACATACCCACTTAAAGAACTGGATGACATAGGACCACATACATCTGAGTGGATGATTTCTACGATATCTTTTGCCTTGCTTTCACTGCTTGGGAAAGCCTTCTTAATGCTCTTAACTTTTGCACATCCTTTGCAAACACCTTCATGTTTGGTCTTGATTTCAGGAAGACCCTCTACAGCCTTACTTGCAATTGGAGGTGCCCTATAGTGCATATGAGCAAGTATTCTATGCCAAAGTTCACTTGGCTCCATGGATTCATGTACCATGGCATGTTCAGGTTGTCCCTTCAATTTATACAAACCTCCCTCTTTCTCTCCAATCACTACTGCATCATCTATGTTCTTTCCCTTTGGCCACATTAGGACTTGGCCATCCACAAATGCAACCCTCATACCTTTTGCATCCAATGCAGAGATGGAGAGTAAGTTCTTCTTGAGCTCAAGTACATAAATGACTTCTTTCATCTTCAAAGATTTTCCAGAATCTAGCTTGTAGGAGGCTTCACCGCTTCCTTTGGCTGGGTATTGATAATCATCCCCAAGTTTTGCCTTATGGGGTGATTCATGTTCAGATAGATTCACAAAAGATTCCTTAAACCCATTCATGTGTTTGGAAGCCCCACTATCAATCAACCAATCATTACAACCATGGGATATAGTACCTATGAGAGAAGAAATTAGAACATATTCTTCTTCACTTGATGAGTCATCATCACTATCACTTTCTTCCATAGCCTTCGTCTTTGGGGGTTCATCATCTTCGGCAGCATGAGCATGATATCTTCTTTTGTTATTCTTCTTCTTCTTATTGAAGTTGTTGTTGTTGTCTTTCTTCTTCTTGGGACAATCTGAAGCAAAGTGTCCCTTCTCATTGCAATTGAAGCATTTGAGATATTTCTTATCTTTATGATAATGGTGGTGTGAGAATCTTCTGTTATGAGATTATTCCTTCTTGGAGTTGCCTTTCCTGGCATGTGTTGTGAGATCTTGATCTTCATTTCCCATCTTTTCTTCTCAGGCCACAAGCCTAATTTCTTCTTGAGAACATTCTTCCCGCAATCTGTTGAAGGAGATCAACTTCTTCCTTGCACAAATTCCTTGAATAAAAGAATCCCATGACCTGGGTAGGCCATTTAGATTGGTCATCACCACTTCACCATTCTCCACCATTTCATCCACTACTTCTAGTTGTTCGTTGACTTGGGAGACCCTTGAAAAATAAGATTGAATGGTTTCTGCATTCTGAAACTTTACTCCTTTCAATTGGTTCCGCAGGGTCATCTTTCGATTTATGTTCTTCCCTTCAAATAGTTTGGTCAAAGAGTCAAACATCTCCTTGGGTGTATTTAGAGAAGACACATGGGGTATGAGATGGTCTTTGATAGAATCAGCAATGTTTCTCTTTTCCTTGACCAAGTTTTTCTTATGCAATACCTTAGCCTCTTCATCCTCTGGGATAGGGATGTCTTCTTTTACATATGAGTCCAACTCATTCTCTTCCAGGATTAACCCAATCCTATACTTCCAAGATCGGAAGTTATCAGCTCCTTCAAGCTTATCCTCAAGCTTGGTGTGGTGAGACATCTTAAAGAGTACTTCAAATGGAAATAGAAAAGATTAAGGTCTTACCACTTGAAATGCTGAAAAACTGGATCTGGTCCCGAATTAGGGTTTGTCGGAAAAACACTAAAAATTCAAAATGTGTTGCGCCTTGATGAGTTGATCAGCCTAGTGTATTCAGAATTTAAGATCAGCAAAGCTTTACCCTTCATATTTTCCTTTTTGTCCTCCCGGGTTCACTAGGAAGAGCCTCGAATTAGGGTTTGAGTTTCTCAGAGATCTACCCAGCCAAAAATCTCGATCCAAAGCTCTAAACTTTGATTTTTGCAAGGATCTTCCAGCTATGTCTTCAGATTTCAGAAATTCCTGTTTTTGTGGAAACCCTAATTTTTAGGGCCAAATCTGAAAATGCTCAGACTTGAATTCTGATTGGACAGATAGATTCTCCTTGATGAGTAGAGTCAATCTACTATACTGCTTTTCCAAAATCTATGGAGAGAAACCCAATAAACAAGAAACTTAAGTTTCTGTCACTGCAAAATATATTCTTCTCAGTTTAGCTCTGATACCATGATAAATTTTGAGCATTAATTCATAATACTCTAGGATCTTCACTGAGAGAATAACATATACAGTATATCAATGCATAAAAATCACAATAAGCATGACAAGCATCACAAGAATCAAAATCATGAGAGACAAGAGACACAGAGTTTCCATGGGGAAAACCCTAAGGTGAAAAACCCCACAACTTCCTCAGAGATAGAGAGAGAAATGGCTCAACCAAAGTACAACCAAAATACACTTGAGATAGTCTCCTAGTAGAAGATGATCCTCCTCCTCACTAGTGCACCACTTTCTGAGTGAGAGAGAGATGACTTTTCGAATGATCCAAATAGAGATCTCTCGATCTCTATTTATACTTAACCTGTTTGCCCAGTTACACTATGGGGCCGACTTGTCTATCTAGATACTTCCACAATATAATATATATTTCAGGGCCCACCCCACACATGGTGGTCTAATAACCCATCGGCAAGGACACACACTTACGACACTTGTCAATCCACATGACGACACTTCCTTATAGAGGAATAACACATCTCTAATAAGGGTACAATAAATATATGTGAAATACATAGATACAATACATTCCGAAGTTACATACACATCAACAATCTTGAGAAGTTGCAATGGTTGACTGAATGGAGTATTTGGTGTGATAGGTGGTACCACGTCGCGACTTCCTTTAGATTCAGGAATGTTAACATTCTGGGGATCATCATCATCCTCTGGTCCACCGCTAATGTTGAAGCACTCCATGAGAGACTGCATCTAACAATATGTGTGTGGGTCGACAGGGTAGGCCACTAGAACAACCTGAAGTACCATGTCGCAGATGAGCTGTAAGGAGTTATGGACATCAGGATTGGCATTCACAAAAGTGAACATATGAGTGAAACAGACCGTCAACACCCCCCATGTTGTAATTTCTCGGCAAAACTCAGTTGCAGTGTACCATGAGGACGGCATCTCATCCATAGTATGGATAAAAGCATGGACCTACTCATCTCTGGGTCGCACTACCCATAATTGTTGGCATTCCATCACATGATCACTAGGATTATTCGGGCCATCATACTTGCCAGTATGATAAACCTCAGTATCGCTGAACCGAACCATCATCATCCTTCGACACTGTGACCAACCATTAATGGATTTTTATGTGTCGCCCACCAGTGTGCTAGAGCAGCCTTCAGTGCTTCCTCCAATGCCAGCAATCGCTGTGGTTCTGAGACGCGGTCTTCAAATTCTGTCAAAAAGTTGGTTAGGCCAGGTAAACCCTCATAGACAGGCAATGTGATCATTTATATCGCAACACGACATAAGGACTGCTTAACTAAGCCACATTTTCAGAATGGTACCTCATGCAATTGGTTTTTCCAATGTTCTGAGGCATCATTGGAGTCGGAAGACGCAGAGATCTCATTGCGCCACTCCAACTCACCATTGGCAGTAGGATGAATATAGTCTTTAGAAATATTGAATGCATGGTCCCATCCAGTGGGATCATCATCTTTTACAGGCTCAACGTATCAACATCCTTCAGCCGGATCCAACGGGGCTATGACTCAAAAATTGCGATTCTCAAAGGTCATCATGTGCTTCATGAAGTTGATTATAGTTCCACTATTGTTAGCCCATCCAATCCCCAAGAGAATCGGATAAGAGCTTCCTCCCTCAACCAATTCAATGACATCGAAGTTAGCATAAATATTCATGCCCTCAATATCGATCATGAGCTGCGGAACGCGCCCAATGGGTGTTACCTTCACATGGTTAGCCAACTGGAGTTGCACAGGGGACCAGCTCAATAGGGGACTCCCCATCCTCTACCATTCCTGCTTGGTTAAGATGTTAACATCAGAACCAAGGTCAAGAATAAAAGAGTCAACATCATATTCACCAATCTGAATATTCATTCGCATCTCCTTTCCAGTCTTCCGTTGCTGTAGGGATTTTACTGCCGACTCCTGCCGTCCTTTCAGAACTCACTACAACCATCCCTCAACCTTAGTCAGGGCAGCTAGGTCTCGAGCCAATAACAGACAGCTTTCAAGAAACTTTTGCAATGTGCCCGGTGGTGGCAACCGATTAGCGTTTGATGTAGTATCAAAGACAGGTGGCATATCGCAAACAACAGCCTTACCGCGGTCTTTCTCCAAAGTGTGACATGCCTCCAGGAATGTCTCCTACTCCTTATCAATGTCGAAAGGTACCATATTCTGACCAACCAACCGAATCAGTGGTCGCGAACTAGCTTCCCCATTCATCTTTCCTCCATGAATGACAACAGCCACTGAAGCATCTTATGGTCGCGGTTTTGCAGATATGGTCGCAATATTTGCACCCTACATCTGGTTCTGCTGCAGATTCCCTGGTTGATTTACATTTTGATTGGCATACAATGGTGGTCGCGGGGGTTGGTTCTATACTAGTTGCTATGGCTAGGCCTGATTTTGTAGATACAGAGTGTTCCCATCGTACCATCGTGCAATCAACTATGGACAATTCTCAACCACATGATCATTACCAAAATAGAACATGCACTGATTGTGTAGTAGTGGGCAGTCGCACTGATAATGCCCCCATACCGCACAGTGGTAACATTGAAGAGGTCCATGACCACCTCAGCCTCCTCCTCCACGACCAAATATGCCACCGCATTTGCCCCTATATCCTCCTTGGTAGCCGCCCTACTACTGATACTGAGGTTGGTTAAACTGTTACTGCATCGGTGCTGGTGGTATCCCTTGCCCTTGTGGCTCATACTACGGTTGTTGTACATACTGTGGCTATGGGGGAGTCATCTGCATTGTAGTATATTGTGGCATGAACTACTGCGGTTGCTGTGGTTGTGGTGCAAACTGCATCTACGGTTGAGGTAGCAGCTAAGCTACCTACAGTTGCAGTTGTGGTTGTTGCACAATGTGCTGATCCTCCTTGACGTAGAATGCATCACACATTCTCTCCTATAGCAACCCATATGCACGACAATCCTTGTCATCATGACCCACCAACTTACAGAATGTGTAATAGAGATTTCGCGGGGTTGTGACCATTTTCTGCATATACGGGCAATTATCATGACTGTGCCCAAGCACCTAGCAAACATGACACCACGGCATACTACCACCATTCAATGGGTTTGGCGCACCTGACACCAAATAATTATGGAAATCTGGGCAATTGTCCTTTGTATTCCCTTCTCCTCGGCATCACATACACCATACTTCATCGCGTTGTTCCTTGTCCTTCTTCAAATATTGCAACTGTATAGTCAGGTTAGCGAGCTGTGTCTATATCTGCGACATCCCGACTGCATTATCTCCAATCGGTGATGCCTCCAATCGCATTGCAATCTCTAGATCTTTGCTAGGCATCGATATGTTTTGCTGCATCAGCGGCAGCTAAATGTGGGGTAATAGTGCCACAATGAACCATTCTTTATGTTAGACGACGCTCATATCAAAACTAACCTTTGCCATTAGCATCTTGAATCGCTGGTCGAAATCCCATATTGTCTCATTGGGATACTGCTTAATTTCCTTCAATTTTGTGATGTATTGAGCTTCAGACTTGGGTCGTCTAAATTCAGCAATAATCACATCCCGAATCTCATCTAGTGACTTCTCTGGGGCTCTCGTAGGGACTAGAATAAACTTCATGAACCAATCTAATGCACGACCTTGCAAAGTCGTGCCTAAATATCCTTTCTTAGCGTCAGCATCAGTGATCTATTTCATGGTTCAGACCGCTTCACACAAAAACCAATACTTCTCTGGGTTGTCTATCGCACTTCCGTGGAACAATGGTAACTTAGCATCATCGCTTGGCATTCTAGGCTGCCTTCCTCCTGTCACTGTACTACTACCAATTAACTTCCTTGGAATTGATGAACTTGGGGTGTCGAAGTGGTATTTCTTGTTGTTTGTGAGTCAGTGAGCGGAGGTGTGCGTACGTTGGTGCCGAGGTTTGGTCCTACCTCTATCCTGGGCGTAGCCCAGTCATCCTTTTCAGGATTGTGAGTTCACTTCATCCCGTGTGGTCTTCCTTCATGGTTTTGCGGTCTGATCGCAGCAGGACCTTGTCCTGTCCTCTGCCTCTTCTCCCGTCGAAACCTTGCTCCTCCCCTCGTAAGGCCACTTTATTCCTCGGCTTCACTCACAATCTCCTCATGGTCTGCACCCATCTACCCCTTATAATTCCATGTACCGTTCCCCAACAGTCGCGGTACCCATGGCCTCCACCCACCAGGCTGTCTACTGATCAAGGTGCATCTTTAATATACCCTTTTCGCAGAGTAGCATATTAATCAACAGTTGGAGCGATAGCAGAAACCTTCCCCTTGGTCTGTGGAAGAAGTATATTTTAGCTTCACTATAGGATTTCTGCGTGTAGACTGCAAATTCAGTGATATATACCTCCAAGATGATATCGAGCCAAACTTCGACAGCCCACGATGCGTTATTATCGACTTCCACAGCTCCTGAATCAACTTCGGGGTCCAAGCCATCGGCTCACCACCCTGGAAATTCCTCTTCTGGAAGGTCATCTTTGACAACCATTCGTACAGAATGACCAGGAATTCACAGAAAAACCATTCATGCGGCCCATCGTAAATATACCTTCCTAGCCATTGATCTACTGTCAGTTGCGTGTTCCGGCTTTCTTCTTCAGCAAACTCCTGCAATATCTGATCAAACCTGCTCTGTATCTCCGGCTTCGTCGGGTGCCACAACATGACCTTCTTTCACTTTGCACATGGTCCCGACAATGGAACCATTTGTTGACCAACGCACGACCTCGGTCGACAAGGGTTTTCTTCACTGTCAACACATACCGCAGTCTCCGTAGGCACCAGCCCGGGCAGGTTTGAGCCCGCCCAACAACACCCATAGACCATATGAGGTCTCACCCGAGGCATCACAGAAGAGCAGATGGAACCATGTTTCAGCCGAGGGAGGAGGAGAGTTGTGGCTGCGCGGACTAGCTCTATTGCAGTACTTAAACAGAACTTTAAACATTCAACATGGATTTATAACATATTACTTAATCGCAGCATTTATCATCCTAGCAATAGTAAGCAGACATTGCATCAAGAAAATACAACAACATTCATATATCGCATCATTGCACAAAGATCATACCAAAACATCATCATTATATTACTGTCGCAATCGCATACCAGAAGCAAAACATAGATCTCCGTACCCATACATCCTTTTTCTCTCGCCAACTCTCTATCTCCCTCCTAACACTTACAACTCTCATCTATTTATAGGCTTCTACCATTACAATGTTTGTCCACTTACAAATGACTTCCTAACTGACACTATGGACAATTGACCCAATATCTAACTGACTCAGTCCAAATGACCCAAAAACCTGCATACCACGGTACAATTAACTCAACATTACATAACATGTGGTCCAAGTGACGCGAAACCCGCCAACTGCGGTATACTTTAACAAAAAATACTCCTTCCGTGCCCTCATCCAATGTGTCGTAGTGTCAGCAGTACTATGACAATTCCTCATCAAACCGCCTGCCAACAAATCCAAATTCTATCGAATTCATGAACTATAGCATAGTGGGTAAATATTTACTGGTAAGTGGGAGACAGACATGGAAGTTATTGCGATCATGTGAAGGGTTGGTGAATGACTTCCACATAGGCGATAAACCCTATCTCCATTCCGAGAGTTTGTATTTTCACTTGTTTTTCATTTGGAAATGTGTATAGCCGAGCTCTCTCAGCTATCATGGCTACTAAGCAAACTCCCACAGGCTCTGTGTTGATTCCTCAATAAGGTAGTCTTTTGGGTGTGCCACGCTGTCAACAGGTTAAGTTATGGTAGTTGGTTTGGCTGCTGTAAGGATTGAAGCTCTCGGTGCTTGTCTTTTTAGTCATTACAGGGTATGGTTCGACATTATCTCAAATGTTTAGTTCTTTTCAATTTATGGTTGATAATATTATCGTTCATCATTTAATTACTAGTTGCATGCATGGTAGGAGTTTTTTTTACACCACTTCAAGTTGCTCCCTAGTCTCAACCTGTGGTCTCGATTGTAGCTTTGCTGAAAGGTGGCAGCTCCAGCGGTTTGGAAAACCACAGTAAGCCTCGGGCCTTCCACAACGATACCTCTGTCAACCTTAACTATTTTTAATGCCTGCATTAGTTTTCGTTTGTCTTTGCGGTAAGTCTTTTGGCATTTTGAGAGTTTTGGTGGCTTGTAAAGGTTTTATGGACTCATACCTAGACTTGGGGATTTGACCATCATTTCAATAATAGAAGGGTACAGTGTTAATTTCTTTATTTAATATCTTATTCTTATCTATGTCAAGACTGTTGGTACTTGCTTCTTTGTTTAATGAAATCTCCATTCTGTTTATAGATGGTGAATGTGTAAAAATATTAGGGCATAAACCCTACTATGGCAAGTTCGCATTTTGGTTTAAAGGATGTACTGCTTTTAAAAAATGCATGGAGGACATTTACTTTGTAAGAGAATAGGGTTCAACCCTAGTTCATACTCTGTCGAATATGTTTTTAAAGAAACATTGGCTGAGCCCTAATCATGAATGTTGTTTGTTTATTTTGTTTTTAACGTGCATACGATAGGCTGAGAAAGGATCTGTCGAAATGATGACGAACTTTGTAAACGAATTTTTGGGAAATCCCTACCTATAAGTTGTATTTTCATTAATGAAAAGCTTAAACACCTTTGAAGGCTCTGTTATGAATATATTTGGTTCGTTTTTTATATACATGTCCATATTGTTATTCCTACTGTGAGCATTTTCTTACTTCGGGTGAGAATATGAAATGGGCAATGCCCTGGATGTGAATTGTGTATGTTACGAGACTTGATCCCATAAATTTATTTATTAAATAATTTGTTATAAGCTAAACCCTAAGCACATTCGTGCTCTATAGTAAAGGATACTGGATTTGTTAATAAAGTGGTTGCTGAAGGAATACAACCCTGGGTATGTATCTTTCCCAGATATTAAATTTGTATTGATGTAAGGGTTTACCCCAAAGTCATCTATGATGACTCTATTTTCATACTGTAATTAAATTTGGTTTATAATAATGCTTGAGATGGTAACTTGGATATTTATGGGAATCAATCCCGATCTAGAAATGGTTATATTTCCATAATGTTTTTGATATAACTATTATCATTTAATTATTTCATATTTATCATGGAAATTATGATATTGACCTCGTCTTTGCATAAATTATATTGAGTCAGTTTGCTTCGAGTAATAAATTGGTATTCCAGTTTATTTGATAGTTTTTAAATGAAACTCTATTTCTTTGGTCTATAACTTATACTTGTTATGATATTCTATATTTATACTGGATATATAATATATTACATTTTTACCTAACTCTAGATTATGAATGTAAACCAGTTTGGTATATGAGTTATAAATAAATTATTTATAGATATTGTAAGGTAGCCTTGTTACAAGTTATGATATTTGTATAAATGATACATCGATCTGGTTATTGTATACATATATTTCTATAATACAGTTTGTATTATGAATAATTAGTATATAATCTAAGCCATTTGGCTTCTACTGTTCCTATAACAATGCTTTACCATACATGTAACAAAACTATGTTTCTATACATATCGAAAAACCATTTATATAGCTACGAATAATTTATTGTTCAATACTGTTACACAGAAATGTTTGTGTTGTAAATATTTAGGGTTTTCAGCAATAAAGATGCCTACACTTGATAAAATTATTCAATCATTATTATGTCCATAATATCTAAATCATTCTATCTTGTTTTAAACAAATTCTCTATACTAGAGTACATCACTTCGGTGAAAGGAAAAATACAGAGAATATTTATATTCATCATTCTATAATTTTCAATCTCAATCATTCGTTCATTGTTGCAGAAATAAAAATTCAATTCAGTAAGCTATCACTCCATCCTAGTCCTACTAGCTTTTCAGTCTTTTAGGGTTTGCATGCACTTTTAGGGTTTGCATGCATTCTAGGGTTTGCATGCATTTTGCATGCATTTCCAATTATCAGTCCCAGCACCTAGCCCTTAGTTAGCTAGCCCCCAGAGCTCCTTCTTGATGAGTTTCAACCCTCCTAGTGCCTAGTGCGCCCTCCTTTCACCTACTACATGAGAGAGGTGCACTTCTTCACCTACCAGTCCAGTTATGTTCAGTTAACAAGAGTTCTCTCCCTGATTTTAGGCTTGACTCACTCTTTACTGACCTTATCACTCCGATGGACCTCCAGTGTGACTAGATAGGTTGTTCTGACTCTAGTTAGCTCCATGAGCGCCCTCCACTGAGCCTCCTTCACTACATCAGTGCTTCCATGTGCCAGTTAAACCTACCACATTCAGTTAGACTTAGTTTGACGGTTGGTTGACTATTACTTGTGCATTGATGACTTCACTGATGATGAGTTGGACTCCTAGTTATGACTTGATGACACTCCACTGATTATGGATCTGTCCATGCAGGCTAATTCAAATCACACCTAGTGTATTCAAATCCCGAGCATTGTATATTTACCTATTTACTATTCAGATTAATGTAACATGTGTAATTATTCTGCCTCTATCTGAGCTCCTTTGGATCTGTGTTCTACTGCTCTATTCTTCTTCTATTATTCCTAAAATATTTCATTGTGAGGTTTACATCATCTCTTTGGATCTTCTGTGAGCATCTTCACATGGTATCAGAGCCATTAGAGAGTATATTCTACCTCCATTCTTGAGAGTTTTTTGTAGGTATTTCGAAGTTCCAACAGTTGCAGCAATAGTTTCAATAGTTTCCTTTTGCACTCGTTCCAGCAGTCAAGATGAGTAATTCGAATGCTCCTTCTTCTCCTATAATTCTCACTCCCTTAAATTACTTTGAATGGAAGGGTAGAATGATATTACACTTGCATAATAGACAGCTAAATCGAATAGTATTTGAAAATGATGCCATACCACATCAAGCTGTAGAGAGAATCAAGCATCTAAATAGAATGGATGAAGCTTTTGGATTCATATGCCTCCATATGTCAGAAGATCTACTGTTTCATGTTGAAGGATTTAAGTCTCCCAATGAGTTATGGACAAAATTGGGTAGTCTCTTTGGCAAACAAGATGGGCTAAGAGGCTACACTCTCGAAATGAATTGGCTTCCCTGCAACCTAGCAATTTCGAGAGCATTCAAGCATTCATCTCAAAATTTCATAATTTGGTTGTACAAAGCAAACATTGTGGCATCACTAAAAGTGATGAGCAATTGGTTCTCTCCATTTTGAGCAAACTTGGATCTCAATTTTCTATTTTTGTATCTACTTTCCATTATGGGCGAATGTCAATCCCTGGATGGAAGTTTCCTACCTTAGAAAACTTTACTGCAACTCTCATTCAAGAAGAAGAGAAATTGATTAAAATGGGTGCCATCAAGGCCTCCAAAGATCTAGCTCTTCTAGCTAGAGAAGCAAGTGGAGCGAATGAAAAGGGGAGGCAAAAAGACAAGGAAAAGAAGCCATCCAAATCTAGAAGTGACAAACAAAAGAGACCTAATTGCTCTTACTGCAAGAGAGGAAACCATCCTAAGAAAGCTTGCATGCATAAGAAAATAGATCTACTAACCAAGCTTCTTGAACAAAAAAAAATTGTTGTTCCAAAAGAAGCAAAGATGTTTGATTCTGGAAGTGGATCTGATTATTGCCATGCATTGATGGCTGGTTTTTCAAAGTCAAAAGCCCTCCTCATAGATTCTGGAGCCTCCAACCACATGGTTGCCTCTGAAGAATGTTTCTCCTCTTTAGATCTCAAAGATGGGCCTACTATTCACATGGGAGACAACTCTCAGATTTCTTCCAAAGGATTGGGTACAGTACATATGGAGCATGGTAAGTTCAAAAATGTTTTATTTGTTCCTTCTCTAACAGCTAATTTGTTATCAGTATATTAGATGTCTCATACAAGGTCACCAAAACAAGCAACTTTTGGTCCAAACACAGTAGAGATTACAGAGATCTCCACTAGAAAGGTTATAGAGAATGGGGTTGCTAATCATGCCTCTAAGGCATATGAGTTCTCTCACTTCATGCCCTTCTCTCCGACTATTCCTTTAGATTCTGATCAAGATCAGAGTGACTCCTCTTCTGATGAAGAAGAAGATCAAGATCTTGATGTTGAGATCATAGTTCAAAAAGAATCAGATCCAGAACCAACACCTATTCTCAGTCCAGATTCGAGGTCAATATGGGCTCACACAGTCCTTGCTACTTCTAAGAACACAGTTGAGGATTCATCTGTTCACCGAACTACCAGACTTCAGCATCATGCCAACCTTGCATTATGCCATCCACCTCTCCATGAGAGATGCACCATGATGATGGGGTTCTCTCTTCCATCACATGGGAAGACTCCTCACGTTCCATTCGCTCCAGTTGCAGAAAGAATTTCTAAGAGACTTGCTTCGTGCAATACATCCTCTACACAATGGAAGGCACATCAGAAGACTAGATCCACATCTAGCACCTGTTTTGGCATCCTACAGGGGATCAACTTGTTAAGTTTTTTTTTGCAGAAGTTTTCACTGATGAAAGCTTCCTTCTTTTTTGCTTAGTATGATGGTTCTTTGAGTTATTTACTGTTCTTTTGAGGGGGGGTATTTTTCCCGTGAAGTTTTCCCCATTTCCTCGGTTTATGGACAGCTCTTTATTTTTCTATCTTACTTGATTGTATGGGTGATCTTTGGTCCTAGTTACCAGGGCCTAGGATGGATTAAGGGGGGGTGTTAGGATATTCCTATACTCCATCCTAGTCCTACTAGCTTTTCAGTCATTTTCATTTTCAGTCTTTTAGGGTTTGCATGCACTTTTAGGGTTTGCATGCATTCTAGGGTTTGCATGCATTTCCAGTCATCGGTCCCAGCACCTAGCCCTCAGTTAGCTAGCCCCCAGATCTTCTTCTTGATGAGTTTCATCCCTCCTAGTGCCTAGTGCGCCCTCCTTTCACCTACTGTATGAGAGAGGCACACTTCTTCACCTACCACTCCAATTATGTTCAATTAACAAGAGTTCTCTCCTTGATTTTAGGCTTGACTCACTCTTTACTGACATTATCACTCCGATGGACCTCCAGTGTGACTAGATAGGCTTTTCTGACTCCAATTAGCTCCATGAGCACCCTCCACTAATCCTCCTTCACTACATAAGTGCTTCCATGTGCCAGTTACACCTACCACATGTGCCAGTTACACCTACCACATTCAGTTAGACTTAGTTTGACTGCTGGTTGGCTATTACTTGTGCATTTATGACTTCACTGATGATGAGTTGGACTCCTAGTTATGACTTGATGAAACTCCAGTGATTATGGATCTGTCCATGCAGGCTAATTCGAATCACACCTAGTGTATTTGAATCCTGAGCATTGTATATTTACCTGTTTACTATTCATATTAATGTAACATGTGTAATTATTCTACCTTTATCTGAGCTCCTTTGGATCTGTGTTCTACTGCTCTATTCTTCTTCTATTATTCCTAAATTCTTTCATTGTGAGGTTTACATCATCTCTTTGGATCTTCTGTGAGCATCTTCACAATCACTTCTAACAACTAGAAATTTATAAAGAAGAGAACTAAATAAATTGCAAATAAAACTATTTAGAGTATACAAAAAGAGTCTAGCAAAAATAGAACAATGTAGGACCTATTTAGACTATGTATACAAAAAGAGTCTAGCAAAAATAGAACAATACAGGACCTATTTAGACTATGTAGGTTTAAAAAGACCCAAAGAAGACCATTCCTCCCAACTGTCTCCTAAAAGCAGCCAATATTTCTTGCTTTAGGACCCTCGATCTTGATCACTGAACCACCAAGAAGAAGATACTGTGTAGAATCATATGACAATCACTTTGTATCTCATCAATCATGAAGACTTGCATACAAAACACTCTCTTTGCAACTCAGCAGCATAAGACAGTCTTACTCTGTAACTCATTAGATAGATTTGCCCTCATCGAATCTCTTGTGTGCTCAACATAGCAGTTTCCAGCAAACACAAGGAAAAATTTGTGAGCTGCCTGCTCAATTCGATGGATATAAAGATTGCCTAGGACTTTTGGGTCAGTTTAACTTTAAATGAACCACTTGCTCAGTTCCACCATCCTTGGGGAACATGACCACATTTTTAGGGAAGCCGCCCCCTACAACAACTAGTAATTGAGTGCAAATGCTGCCACTTGTCAATTGCCTTCTACACCATTCATTCCTCCTAGTGGGTCAGTAAACACTCTTCAACAATCTTCTTTGGATGAGTGTCTCCTATTTTAATTTATTAAATAACAATATTCAATTATAGTCATCCTTTACCATCCTTAGTCAATACATAAAAATTTACAATAAGTTTTTAAGTAATTTTTTTCCACAAACATAAAAAAATTTCAAGTTCTAGGTAGGTTACAGTTGACCTTAGTTGACTTTGGTTGTCCATGGTCAAATTTTATTGACCATGTTTGACAATAGGAAACCATGGTTAACCATGCTTGACTATGGTTGAGTAGGTTTGATTTTGGATATTCATTGTTGATGATGGTTAACCATGGTTGACTATGGTTGATTATGGTTGACCATGGTAAACTTTGGTTAACCATGGTTGAATTTTTTACAATGATTGAATTTGGTTGACTTTGGTTGACCATGGTTGACTTTAGTTGACCATGGTTTACAATATTTGACTTTGGTCGACCATGCTTTATTAAGGTTGATATGACCGAACTTGGTTAACCATGGATGAGTTTGTTCATGATGGTTGACCATGGTTGACTATGGTTAACCATGGCTAACTATAGTTGACCTTTGTTGACCATGGTTAACTAAAGTTAACTAGTCTTGACTATGGTAGAATTTGGTTAACCATGGTTGTTCATGGTTGAATTTGGTTGACCATGGTTGTTCATGGTTAACTATGGTTGACCATGGTTGTTCACGGTTGATAATGGTTGTTCATGGTTGGTTAAGGTTGATTATGGTTATTCATGGATAAGCATGGTTGATTGTGGTTGTTTATGGTTTACCATGGTTGTCCATGGTTGATATGGTTAATCATGGTTGAGTATGGTTGATCCTAGTTGGTTGATAATGGTTTATTATGGTTAACTATGGTCGACTATGTTTAACAATGGGTTATTATTGTCGGTCATCGTTGACCCTAATTGAATATTGTTAACACCCAAAAAGTGCTCACTAGCTCATTTCCCTATTCACATGACCCATTTGTCCACTTTTTCACCATCTGAGCCTCCGAAACCAACAAAAGGTCACCAAAAGACCTTAGTACACCCCTTTTTCCATTAAAAAAGATTATTTTCCAAGAAAATCATAAAAAACCCTCAAAAAGGGTCCAAATTCCCAAAAATATTAAAAAGGGAATTAAAATATTATTTTTATTCAAAAAAGGAAAAAGGAGGGAAAAGTACCTAAACCATGTTGGTCAATACCATTTGGTTTCCACAAAACCACAAATGGTATTCCTCACCACCAAAACCTATAAAAAGGTGGTAGGGGCTCCTCATTTCACATCCTTCCATTATCT
Source organism: Larix kaempferi (assembly GCA_027924585.1). Taxonomy (NCBI): domain Eukaryota; kingdom Viridiplantae; phylum Streptophyta; class Pinopsida; order Pinales; family Pinaceae; genus Larix; species Larix kaempferi. Next base: position 21,806,260 of record BSBM01000114.1, read on the forward strand.
CATCCTTATGCTGCTGAAATCTCCCCTGAGCACTTTTAGCCATTGAAGCAACCTTGGAGAAGGAGACCTCTTGGAGTTTGGAGCTACTCATCTTGGGAGTTGCTCAACATCAACCTTCACCATTGAAGGTAATATCGCAAGCACTTGTTTGCCCCCCCCCATTTTTCAATACAAAAAATTATTTCTTATGTTTCTTGTTCTTGATTTTGACATGTTTACATTATTTGCTTAGATTCTTGCTTAGATTCATGAAAAGTATTGTTTATTTAGTTTATTGTTTTTATTTCTATTGAAACTGCTGCTACTAGTTAGCAGGTGCCCATAGCACTAAGCCTGGTTGCAAAACCGGGCCAACAGTTTTTGGCAACTCCGCTTTGGTTTGAACTTTAGATCTCTAGTTTTGCCTTTAAATCTTAGTTTTTATGAGTTTTTAACCTTTAGATCCATAGATCTGCCATCTTAGACAGCAGATCCATTGCTGTTCTGAGATTTGCCCCCATAAATAGCCCGAAATTTTCAATTTTCGGGTTAGTTTCTCGGTTTCCGTGCACGGCTTCCGCCTCGCGGCTTTTTGCCAGACAGTCGCGCGGTCCATCGCGACTTTTCTGCCTTTTTCCGCGCGGTCCATCGTGGATTTTTTCCAGACAGTCGCGCGGTCCATCGCGACCTTTCTGCATTTATCCGCGCGGCTCATCGCGACTGTGCGGTCAAAACCCGCGCTGGTCATCGCGACTGTGCGGCCTAAACCCGCGCGGTCCATCGCGACTGTGCGTCCAAAACCCGCGCGGTCCATCGCGACTGTGCGGCCAAAACCCGCGCGGCCCATCGCGGCTGTTCGTCCAAAACCCGCGCGGCTGAATTTTTTCATTTGGCCATCCCGATTTTGAAAAATATTTTTTACTGTAGTTTCTGCCCATAGCACATTTTTTACAGTATTTGCATTCTGCATATTTTACAGCTTTGAAAAAAAAATTTACTATTTAAAAGTGCATATTTAGAAATCTTTTTCAAAATTTTCAAGAAAGTGAAAGAAAGACTCATTTTGCATTTTCATCTAGATTCAAATTTTTTCTTGTTTACTTCTTTAGAATCTTGCCCTTAGCAATTTTTCTTGAAACGAAGAAATCCATTTATTTCTTTTAAAAAAGGAGTTTATCATTTGCTTTCATAAATCCAAGAAATCCTTTATTTTTTGAGTTATCTTTTGAAAAGCATATTAATTCCTTTTAGTGAAAAAAGTCTTAAATATTTGCTTTTTATTTTCGAAAAATCCTTTATTTTTTGAAAATTTCCCTTAAAGCATTTAATTTTTTCAAAGTTCAGTTTACAACACCTCACGTGCACTCACACGATCACTTAATTGAACTAAGCCTTAAAACGTACCTTAATTTGAACACACTTTTAACCCCACTTGGGGAACACTAAAAGAATTCTTGTAGCTAGGTAGTATTGGGGGGATAGGTGTTCCAATAACACCCCTCATTTCATACATCTGAGACATAGAAGTTGTCCAATTAGGGAGCTAAAATCTCTTAGTACTTTTTGGCGCGGTCACAACCGGTTTGTGGGAAGGCCTCTCCCTTAGGAGGGTTGAAGTCGCGAGGATGGTTCCGGAAGCCTGAGTGGGATACCGAAACCCATTCAGTAACCGAAGGGCTACCATTCGCAGTTCTCGGGATATCCCTGTATTGGGATATTGGGATCAAAGGACCAAACGGCAGATTTACCTTTTCTCGACGCGTCATGAACGGAGTATCCTAGTAGCCTGTATTTTTAGGATTGATTACCCGGTGTCCCTCCCGGTAGGGGGATATCTAGCCGTTGTCTCAACATTCATATTGTCTGACTTGGATTTCATCACCTTGCAGAGGATATCGTCTGTTTGAGTCACAATACTTTTAGATTAGGTGTTTGCATGATCTTTACCACCTTTTGAGTCTAGTTACACCTATTTTTTCTAGGAGCCGCTTGCATGTTGGTATTCTGACCAGTTGTTGCATTCCTCCACTTATTGTAGCACAGCTGCTAGAATAAGTGCATTTTTTGAGGATTGATTTTTTGGCCTGTGAGCCTTCTTTTTTCACTCCCCTTCTTGCACCCTTGGTTGCATTAGGGTTTTGAGTCTTTTACATATATATCACCACCTGATATTTAAAACACATTTTTTACATACAAAACATATTCTCACCATTGAGAATTCTAGACGTTCTCGTCGTCTACAGGGCGAACTCCTAGAGTTTAGTCCACTTGGCTCTCCACGTCACAGACGCAGAGCATTGTCCCTTGATTCGACACATCGTCAATCAATTAGACGGTCATCCGATTCTGACATACCCCACTTCACCTTTGATTTGGAGGTAGAATCCGAAAACCCCACCGAGTTACCACCAACCACAAATATGTCTGAAACACCAGTTGATCCACAATTTACATTAACCATAGGTCAGACATCCGCAGACCCTTCTGCGGAAGTACCATCCACGGCAACAACCACCCCCTTGGGTATGCCCAATATGGGTAACACTCCACATTCAGGAATGCCTAGCACAGGACCACCACCTGTCATGGGCATGCCCAACATGGGGGTCATACCCCCTTCGGTTTCCACAAACCCTATCCCAGGAATCCCCAGTGCGATTCCTAACCCAAGTGTAACTCATGTTGCACTTGGCAGTGCTATACCAGGAATCCATGGTGCGATTCCTAACCCAAGTGTAACCCAAGTTGCACTTGGGAGCGCTAACCCATATCAGGCCACACCTTTTGGAGGACACATACCCTCCATACCTAGCATACCTATAGGCGCTACTGGACCCCTACACCATGCCACAATGGCTAGGCAGGTCCCGGTTCCGGTCACCACATCCGCTAGTCTACCATACATGGCAAGTCTCAACCTGCCAGATTTAGCTAAACTCACAAATGACCCCATCAGACATGATCCTACTTGGCCCCATATGCCCACTAAGCTTCCTTCTGACATCCCCAAGTTTGAGGGAAAGGCTGGAGAAGACCCCCAAAATCACATCATGTCCTTCCATTTATGGTGTTCCTCCAACTCCATAGTGGATGACTCAATCCGCCTACGGCTTTTACAACGCACCTTCACTGGCTCCGCAGCCAAATGGTACATCGAGCAACCCCATGGGACGCATTCCACATTTACCTCCCTTGCCTCGACCTTCCTACAATTCTTCCAGCTACATGTCCGCTACGATGCGGGCGTCGAGATCCTACTGTCTTACAGACAGAACACGGCCACGCATATCACTGACCATATTCATGATTGGCGTCGGCGCCGAAGCCTATGCAAGATCAAATTAGACGACCGAATCTTTTTAGACTGGTTCCTTAAATCCCTCCTTCCTCTCATTACGAAGGATGTAGCATCTGAAAGACCCCAGTCTGAGGAGGAGGCCATCCTCAAGGCCCAACAGTTTGATCTTATCTATGCCCAGTCAGGTTACCTATACACGATCATACCTGACGCCCCACGAGGTGACTCTGCACGCGTTGACACACCGGGGGCATCACATGCCGCTGATGGCATTATTGGCCAAATTACACCGCAAGCAAAACCTTTCAGTATGGTGATCACCATGCCCGCCCCAGACCTCTCTAGGGCTACATCGAGTTCCGGAGCGACAACTTCTTATGCTCCAACAAACCAGACCCATCACATTCATGGACCCTCTTGTCCACAACATTGTTATGGCCAAGCGCCATCAGCATATGTACCTCCTACATACTATGCTCAACCTACGGTACAGACCCCCATGCAGTTCCCACAACAGCATATGCATTACCCACAACCGATTGCACCGGCTCACCTCACAACTCCACCAGCTCAGGGGTACCAACAACCCCAGCAGGCAACTGGACCACCTCCAGCTCCACCTGCGTACTATCCACCGCAACCTGCTCCCGCACCTGCGGCTCCTCAGAATCCCCCCAATGCTCAAGGGCATGTGTACGCACAACAACATCAGCCCCAATACCAAAATAACCAACGCAACCAGGGTGGGAAACCAAACCGCGGAAGAGGACGCAACCGTGGAAACAATCAAAACCGTAACCAAGCTCCACAACCTACCCATCCTCCGCAAGAAAATAACGCGGCGCCCGCTCATCAGAATCCCGATCGGCCACCTAAGCAAGCCAAAAACGCTAATTTACGAACAAACCATCCTTGTTCCATTTGCGGTGTCTATGGTCACTATACCCACGCTTGCCCACATCTGGAGCAAGCTCGACAACTATGGACAAATGACGCCCATCGTCAAGGGCAGGCAGCTCCTCAGCCGCCACCCAACCCCCCACCACCTCCACAACAACCTTTGGTACTACAAAACCCTTTTCCAACACAAGGAGTGGTGAACACTCAGCAATTAGCCCCCCCACAGGGCAACGTGCAACCACAACAAATTACTTACGCAGCTCCGGACCAACCCATGTTTGATTCAGGCACCCATCATTTATTGATGATGTCCACTACCGACGTCAATATCCAAACCCGTCGGAACCAATATGGCTCCACGTCTGAAGCCCCTCCCGCCGACAAGAACACTAACGTTAATCCCACAGATCAAACGTTATGTATACCTCCGGCTCCACTTGATGGCGCTTCCAAAGCACCTAGCTTCCCACTTCGTCGCATCAATAGTAATCCCAATGCTCACGCTGCGTCGAATTACAACATTGTCGACGACTTAGCCCAGTCTCCTGCAGCCATGTCTGCTTTAGAAGTTTTGAAAAATTGTCCTTCGCAATGCAAAACTTTGCTCTCTGCCATTGGCGCCATTGACCCCAATGATTCACAGTTGATCGCATTCGATTCAGACCAGTCTGAACCCCGCCTGCCTTTCTCTTTAGCATTCCAAGTTTCTGTTTCTGTTCGGAATCTTGTCATCCATCGGTGCATTATCGATGAAGGGGCCTCCACATGCGTCATGTCCACATTCGTTTGGCAGAAGTTGGGATCCCCTACTCTCCAGCAGTCCACCACTGCATTACGAGCCTACGACGGTCATTCGGCTCAACCCCAAGGTCTTTTAGCCAATGTCCCTGTCCAGCTGGCGGGTAAAACCGTGCTCATTGACATTGAGGTCATCAATGCCCAACTAGACTATAACCTTTTACTTGGTCGCAGCTACATGTATGCCATGCGGGATGTTGCCTCATCCGTATTTCGCACCATGCAGTTCCCCCATGAGGGACGCGTGGTCAAGGTCGACCAGCTCACCTATTACGATCCCAAGGCCCCCGCCACACCTGAAAATGTTCTCCCCATGGTTGAACAACTTCTTTGTGGTGCAACTACCTCATTCATTTCCTCGGTAGGACCCGGACTTTACTCTGAGGCACCGATGACCTCTACATTCCAGGCCATACCACCACCGTCATCGGAGACCCATGTCGCTAACCTCTGCACTCTGTCACAACAACCCGGTAACCAACCCTCCTTGTTGCCTAAACCACCATTGGTACCTAGTCACATTGGAGTTACACCCATCCACACAATCCCCTTTCTATTCCCTCCCTCGGGCGTAGTAAGCGCTCCGATTATGGCTACCCTTAGTCTCCCCGGGTTAACATTGGGATTACCTGTGTGGTATATTTCGCCTCCAGTTCCACCGCCGACACCAAATGTCATCCTGCAACCGGTGCAACCCATTGTTACTTCTACCCAACCACCTCCCGGTATCACTACTCCTTCGTCATCGACGAATCCCCCTCCACTCATCAGGCCCACTGGGGGCAGAGGCCCACAACCATACACTACGGTACCCCCACCCAAGGCAGTTAAACCTCCCCCCATATTCCGTGCTCCTCCAAAATGCTCGCTGTGTGATGAGTTAGGCCATCCAACCCATCAGTGTCCACAGTTACCTGCATTGCAGGAACACATGCAAATGCTGGACGACGACCCCAACATCCCGGTGGTCAAGTTCGATCCAAACCCCATGCCTCGTGATAAGTCACTGCGTACCAACCACCCATGTGCGATATGCGGTATTTACGGCCACTACTCCCACAACTGTCCTGACATCCCAGACTATAGAGCAGCTCTCTACGAGATGAACAATTTGGACCTAGAGACGGCACCCCCTCCTATCGAGGAGATCTACCCTCCCGCAGCACCATCATCCGGAGAGATTAACACCATCTACATGATCTCTTCGACTACCACTACCTCATCACTCGATTTGACCACTCAAAGCTCCCGCAATGATGAAGAGGTTCTCGAGACTCCTACTACCTTTGATTATCCCGGGGAAGACATGCACCATCGTCCATACTTCCTCCTAGAAGAGACTTCATCCACCACCGCTACCCAATCCGCGGTTGAGTCCAAGGATTTCCTTCCTACTAAAATCGACTGGTTAACGGATCCCATGGCCGATATTTCTCCCGTCATCCACATTGACATCTCTGACCCACTTGGTGCCCTTCATACCATCACATTAGGAACCTCCCACAGTGAGCATGAGATCGGAGAATACCAACAACTCTTCCAAGAATTCACTGATGTCTTTACTTGGTCAGATACCGAAATGCCCGGCCTTGACCCCGCCATTTATACGATCTCCACTGGATACCCCTCTGTCCGGTCGGCCCCTTCCATTGATCCCTTTGACACACAGGTTCAACCCTTTCAAATCGACCAGGAAACCACATGTCCACAACATGGGGGCAGGCCCAAAACCTTTCCTACTCATCATCATCGTGATCCTCATCGGAGATACTGGGGGCATCCACCCCACAAAGGGAATCCCCCATCATCATATCATCACTTCAGTATGCCACCACGAACCACGAACTCATGGTATAACACCCCGCTAGCAGTTGCTCAATGCCCTATTGATCTCTCTCTGAGACAACATCTGTACCACATTGACACCTCTGAGTTAGGGGGCATAATAGATTACCTCGACCCCGGGATATGGGGCATGATCAATCATTTTGAACCTTCCCCATCATCTCTATCTCAACACCTCAATGAGCCCATCGTTCAAACCAACACATAGGTGATCCACAATCACAAACCCCATGCACATAGCATGGGGGCAGGTCGTTAACCCTGCTCACTTTTTCATATTTGTGATCTCAACCATTTTTGAGGTCACGTGTCACTTGTATATTTCAGTTGATTTGATACACCTAGTATTTTTCCCCCACGGGTCATCATTTCTACCCCCCACTGCATCCTTCGCTTGGTGGGATCACCTTTATTTGTAGCCATTTTTTAACCTAGTTCTTTCCTTTAACCATTCTGGAGTCTTTATGACCTCCGTTTTTTGCACCATTTGCACTGCCGGATTCATATTTCCGTGCCTGTGATGATGCTTGAGATCATTTCTCGCTCTCACTAGGACCAATATCAACATTGTGTCCCGACAACTTGTCGCCCCAGTTTGCGTACCACTTTGGCTGCTCTCTGTTTTTGATATATTTGATATCATCGGATTCATTTTTCCAAGCCCGTGATGATGCTTGAGATCATTTCTCGCTGTCACGTCCCGATTGTCAGGGCATTTTTTCCATGCCCCCTCGTCGCCTCGGTTTGCGTGCCACATCGGCCGTTCTCCGTTTTTCGATGTGCCTTATATCGCCGGATTCAGTTTTCCGCGCTCATGATGATGCTCGAGATCATTTCTCGCTCTCACCTTTAGATTTTTCAGGCATTTTTTCCATGCCCCCCTCGTCACCTCGGTTTGCGTGCCACATCGACCGTTCTCCGTTTTCGACGTGCCTTATATCGCCGGATTTAGTTTTCCGCGCTGGTGATGATGCTCCACATCATTTCTCGCTCTCACCTTTAGATTTTTCGGGCATTTTTTCCACGCCCCCTCGTCACCTCGGTTTGCGTGCCACATCGGTCGTTCTCCGTTTTTCGACAATCCTTATGTCACCGGATCCAGCTTTCCGCACTGATGACGATGCTTGAGACCTTTTCTCACCCTCAACAATCCATTTTTGTTCGGTATAATTTTATCCCTTTTTCGGGCCGAGCAACCCCTTTTACGAAAAAGGCACTTAGGGAGTTTTTGTTAAGCTCTTTTCTGACTCCTAAAACAATGAAAAGATCGCCGAGCAATCTTGCTTCCTTTCATGCTCGCTAAACGTATCTGAAAGGGCGCCTACCTGGTATAAGTTTACCCCTTTTCCGGACCTTGTAGACTAATTACGAAAAAGGTATACTCTAGTCACATCGGCTAGAAGAGTTCTCCATCCGCATCATTTTATGCTTTTTCGGGCCTTGGAGACTAAACTTACGAAAAAGAAACACCAACAGAGTCCACTTACCGTTTTCAGACTCTCTAAACATGAAAGCAACCATGAGCATGAGCCATCCTGGGCTCACAAAATCCACAGGACCGTACCATTTCAGAGCACACTTTTATCCCTTCTTGGAGCTCATTAAAACTACAAAGAAGGAATCAATGGTGCCTCTTGGCGCTACAACACATCATGCCTACTCACATAGCAGCTTCCCCATCTTGGTCGCCTTTGTTCAGAGTATTCTGCAGTATGTAACCCTGAAACTCCCTCGACAGCTACCATCAGCTTCACCCACCTAGAGTCAGTGCATACCCTTCAGGACCTAAAAGATGATCCCCACACCTACAAGTCAGGTCCCTACGCTGCCAGGTCAACCATGTCATCATGCTCTGAACAGAGGAAGTTTGAGTCTACCCATTTTTTGACCCAGTTATTTCCCATTTCCACAAGTATGTCAGTCCTACCATCAGTACTACAACACTTCAGTTTTACACCTCGTGCTCCTATCAAGGAAACATCATTGCCTTGTTAGTTGCTGGTCTCCCTCTGTCGACGACAACCACATTGATTCCAGAGGATAGACCTAGAGGTCCCTGTGTCTTGGACTCATTACCATCTATGATGAGTGCGTACGAATCATTTCGAGAGGAATCCTCAGTGCCTCTCCGAATGGTTGTTTCTCACATGCTCGACTTCAACACCTTGATCGCATCGTTGAGACTCGCACAGGATATTGGTCCGTTCAGTTATTTAGTCGAAGACCCCGGATACCACCTGACTCCTCCACATTTGAGGGTCTACCTATGGATACAACCAGTTACATTTTTTCTATAGATATCCGGGTTGCGTATGGCGACAGTATTCAGGTTTACCCCAGTTTCATACTCCCTTGAGTATATAGTTACATTATTTCTCAGAGATGACTCATAGTCATTGAGTCCATACAGATGTTGGACACCTTCAGTTTCAGCAGTTCAACAGTTATTCCAGTGTATCAGTTATTGAGATCAGTCATGATCATGAGTATATCCCACAATAATGTCCCCTCTGGACCATTATGATGTACCAGTATATTTCTTTAAGTATTAGATCCCCCGTCTTGGGACTAATTGTTTTGTATATGTCTTGATACGAGCATGGGAATGCCCGCCTCGTCCTTTATCAGAGATTATACCTCATTCATATTGAGGCCATGTAATATTTTTTGTTTTTGCAGCTTCCAAGGGCCATGGCTCCAGTCTCCAACCGGTCTCTTCTCTCCCCTACTCCCAGAAAAAAGGACAAAAGAACTATGATGTCTATCGGCCATACGATGAGCTCCTGCCCTCACACATCAGGGGGCAATCTGTTAACACCCAAAAAGTGCTCACTAGCTCATTTCCCTATTCACATGACCCATTTGTCCACGTTTTCACCATCTGAGCCTCCGAAACCAACAAAAGGTCACCAAAAGACCTTAGTACACCCCTTTTTCCATTAAAAAAGATTATTTTTCCAAGAAAATCATAAAAAACCCTCAAAAAGGGTCCAAATTCCCAAAAATATTAAAAAGGGAATTAAAATATTATTTTTATTCAAAAAAGGAAAAAGGAGGGAAAAGTACCTAAACCATGTTGGTCAATACCATTTGGTTTCCACAAAACCACAAATGGTATTCCTCACCACCAAAACCTATAAAAAGGTGGTAGGGACTCCTCATTTCACATCCTTCCATTATCTCATCCTTATGCTGCTGAAATCTCCCCTGAGCACTTTTAGCCATTGAAGCAACCTTGGAGAAGGAGACCTCTTGGAGTTTGGAGCTACTCATCTTGGGAGTTGCTCAACATCAACCTTCACCATTGAAGGTAATATCGCAAGCACTTGCTTGCCCCCCCCCATTTTTCAATACAAAAAATTATTTCTTATGTTTCTTGTTCTTGATTTTGACATGTTTACATTATTTGCTTAGATTCTTGCTTAGATTCATGAAAAGTATTGTTTATTTAGTTTATTGTTTTTATTTCTATTGAAACTGCTGCTACTAGTTAGCAGGTGCCCATAGCACTAAGCCTGGTTGCAAAACCGGGCCAACAAATATGGTAAACTATGGTTGAACCTAGTTTGTTCACCATGGTTGGTGATGGTTCACCCTACTTGAATATGGTTGACTGTGGTTGACCATGGTTGACCATGGTTGAGCAAGGTTGAATTTGGATGTTCATTGTTGATGATGGTTGACTGGATAATTATGGTTGACCATGATTAACCATTCTTAACTATGGTTGACCATGTTTGTCATCAGATTTCCATGGTTGATGATGGATGTTCATTGTTAATCACGGTCAAGTATTGTTGACCCTAACTGGTTGACTGTGGTTAACTATGGTTGATTATGATTGACTATGGTTGAACATAGTTGATGAAGGTTGATTTTTGTTTGTATTGGAGAAAACTCACTATGGCTTGGGAATACCACAACAGACAGATGACTACCAGAAATCTACTCAATTCTCAAAGCAATGCTATTATAAATGACAATGTTAAGATAATGGAGAAATGTAACCAACCTCCATCCAACATTTGACGTAGATCCCCATTGCAGCTTTCAATCCACATACTTGTAATCTCTTTCCGGCAACCAATCTAAACCAAGATCTAAATCAATCCACTTGTGCCTCCACCACTTCAATCCTCCATGAATGGCAAACTCAAACTAGAAAGGAGTTTGGAAGGTGAACATAAATGGTTCACAACTACAAGAATCAATGAGTACAGACTCAAGATAGGGAAAAAACCCACTAGAGTTCTCTTACGATTCTCCTCTTCCCCCCGTCCATAAGCCATATGTGCTCAATATATAGTCCTCTCAAAGGTAGGTGAAAAGACACATCGAGGCGTTACTTGGGTAGATGGAGAGCCAAAGGTCACCCAATGACTACTTTTTGGGAGTAAAAAGTAATTTAATAGTGGTTTTACCATTTTACATGCTACCCACAGACTATAGGGATGCAACTCGTGGGTACTCCCGCTATAAAGATGCAACAGGCAGGTAGGAATAAAAATAGGGCAAACTGGTATCACTAAAGGATATAAATGGCTCTGAGTCACTAAAAATGGATCCTACAGGCCAAACAATGCTGATGCTCACAGGGTGGAATATTTCTGTGTAACAGATGCCCCCTAATGTGTGAGGTCAGAGACTGAAAGTGCTACGATGGCCGAAATACATTATAAAACTCAGAAGTGGAGTGATGGAGACACAAGTGGAAAGAACGGCTCACTCGTCATAATACAATAGTATCTTTGAATACATGTCGGTATAGTACAACAATCTGATACAATGGCCATGAATAGGCAATATACAATAGATACATGTCATAAGTCATCATAGTCATGATCCCTCTACAGTAGCTACAAACTACTAAAATATGAGAGGTGATATCTCACATGTAAAGTAAAAGTCATATGTAGCATACTGAATGGCACAATCGCCTAGGGTCTTGTACACAAGTTTTCGATGATGCAAGTCCCATCAAGTGAATAAAGAAGTTGGGGTCGAACCTGATGAGACATTGTCTGATTACCAATCAATGATGTATACCATTAACATACGCGAGATGACCCACCAATAATGGAAATGGGCATCAAGGCACACAACACAATGGGTTGAAGTTGAACACTAGGATGAATCCATCGATCAGGGGACATTGATGTATTCCCAAAACTGTCGATGGCAAGAGAACCTGCCACTAATGACTGCAAGCCTCAAGGTACTCAACTGAACTCTAAGTGTCAAGTCCCGGAATAAATGAGTTGAAGTCGATGGAACAAGACTCGCTGGAAGGAGGGCATTAAGGCATCCCCCATCAACTAGCATGAGGTACCAGCAATGCTGAAAGATTTGGAAGATCTCGGATGAAATGGAATGACTCAATAAGGATGGCCGACATGCAATAGTCAAGTGATATGAGGAGTGGTCGACACTGATTCAGGACTTCCTTTGAACAAGAGCATGAGCAGATGGATAGACTTAGGCAGCATAGACTTGACATAAACTATGCAATGCAAGAGGCATTATAGAGGGCTCCATAATGACTGGAAGCTTAACCAATCAATGGAGAAAACTAAGAAACAAGTACAGCTCCTAAGGCCCAACTATAGTGCTGAATCATAATGTATGGAGTGGAATGAATGCTCTGTTCAAAGGCGACACAACAACTTCCAACAAGAAATAGTAACCATAATCCCATCCGGCTTTTTGGAATATTTGATTTGTTTGGTCTTTTTCATATTTGGGAAAAGCTTAAAAAAGAATAAAATTGCTTATAGTACAACAAGTGAGGGAATGAGTGTCAAATAGCTAGCAGACTAGTCCCAACCAATGGAACATACCTATGCTCAATGCGAGGAAGTGTGTGCAGGATGTGGACACTCGGGGGTGTGTTCCCTCAGGGTAAAAAGGTCATCAAATTGTGAAGGGAAAAAATAATCTTTGCAGGGCTTGACAGGGAAAAGTGCTCAAGCACTAGGCTGACAATTGAGTAAGCAGGAGCCAGCACAAGGCTCAAGCGACAAGTAGGATGATGCAATGCAATCACAACTTGACCTAAAAGACAAGTCCTTTTTCGTAAAGTTAGTCTCCTCACCCGAAAAATTGTAAAACAATGGGAGAAGAACTCTTCTAGTCATGTATTACTAGAGTATACCTTTTTCGTAATTAATCCACAAAGGTCCAGAAAAGGGGTAAACTTATACCTAAGTGAATGTCACTTCAAATCCTTTAATGAGTCTGAAATGACAAGTATACTTAGCAATCTTGTTTGATTTGAAAAAGTCTAACAAGGGCTTAAAAAAGATTGTATAAAAATATTTTCCATAAAGGTTTAACGAGCCCAAAAAAGTAAACTCATGACCTTATTATTTTTAATGAGCTCAAAGGAGATATGGAAGAATGCTCGTAATGAGAGAAGACGAGTGTCAGGGACATGCGAGACTAGTTCCAAGCGCATGGGACAAAGCTATTCATAATGCAGGGAACATGAGCAAGATAAGGACACTCAGGGGGTGTCTGCGAATTCAGATGGCACAAGGTTCAAATGCATCATAACAATGGGGAGGCCTAAACCTATATGCAAGGTTCCGAATATGCCTGCCATGAACGAAGCAAATGTCGAAAAGGACCAGTAAATGAGTATAAGTCCAGCTAAAAATCCTGTCTCCAAGAAACATAAGTACCAAGATCATCTCTAAAATGTATGTAAAGAAAAATATGATACAAGTCACTGTGGTAGAAACATTTTCAACTTCACTATTGTTAACCTCAGACATAACGCAGGTAGAGCTAACCACTGAAGGTGCCATAGTACCAATTCCTGAGGGATCAAAGATCATCTTCAAAATGAAGAGCAAAGCTAAAGGATGTGAAGGAATCTGCAGTGGCAAATTCATCATCACAGGAGTTGGAAATTCTGGAAGTAGAATCGAACTCATCAGGATCACTGATTTGCGGATCTATAGGAATGTCTAAAGACTCATCACTAGGGAAATAAGACTTTAATGTCAAACCGAGGCTAGACAAAACTATGCCTGGATCAAAATGTATGGTAGACTGTATTCTAGACTCATCTTGTTCAATAAGATGAAGGGTAGGAGGGGAATGAGATCTATGATAAAGATCCCCCCACGGCTTGTCATCGGCACTCATGGCCTCAATAAAAACTTCATCTGAAGGTAAAATACCGTCGAGGAAACCGTGTGAACAAGATAAGTCGACTGCACACGCGGGAAGCATAAAAGGATCTTCCTCTACTGTCCATGAAGAAGAGATATCCGAATCTGCAATGGCTGGTTGAACATGATGAGCAATCTTGACTGCAGGCAAGGGCATATCCATCCCAATGTGTGAAATGTCTCCAGATGGGGAACTCATGGAAGGTGGATCCCACGAATCACTAAAGTATGATGTCTGGAAAAGTACATGATTCAACGAGGAAGGAGCATCATCGGAGATGGTTCCTATGAAGGAGATTGGTGCAGGGAGGTCGAAAGATCCCATCAATGAAGGATACATTCCAACACCCATGTTCCCAATTGTCAGATGAGAATTAGAAACTTGTAGGACTACAGATCCCGTGGATGCTGTGGAAGGAGTGCCAACAAAATCTAGCTGATCGATCGTCACAATCTTGCCTTCATGGGGAAAGCAGATAAATCTAAATACAGTAGACGCGAAAGCATTCATAGTGTACATCTAGTTCTGACCTAGTAAAAGGTTGTAGTCGATGGGCGCATCAACCACTTTGACTTCAATAGGGACGGACTTACCTCCCAAGGAGACAACAAGGGAAGGGATAATTCCATGTGGCATAAAGGACCTACCATCGACTGTAGTGAGTGTAGTTCTAGACGCGAGTAGAGGAGGAGAGCCAAGAGCTTTCCAACAAGCTAACGACATTACTAACGCAGAGGCACCTTCATCAACCATAGTACGTTTGACGAAGCTCTTCAAGCAAACCACCTAGATTTGAAAAGCCACGTGGTAAGGTAAGCGAGGCTGGCCATCAGTAGTATCGAACTTGATAACACTAGGACTTCCCCCATCCTGAACTCCTAATGCACTCAAAAGGGCATGCTTCTGAAAAGGACAAGCTTGTAAAACCTCAAGAGCCGACATGGAACATGGAGTTTGGCCCAAATCTTCTACGATGGAGTAGTTCTGGGCGGCTCGAGCATTAGGATTATGCGTGGAGCACTTAAGAACATGTTTCGGTATCCGCGGCATAATGGAAGGCTTATCGATATGCAAGGAATTATCAGGAGGAGGGGGAGGCTCATTCCCCAAATTCGATTGTGGTGCACCATAATTGCGTTGACGAGTAGCAACACAAACCTTTGACTGAACCATATTCACACATCCATAACCACTAGTATTGGAAGAAGTCGTTTCATTAGTACCATAAGCAGTGGTGGGAGCATGCAAAGCCATGTTTTGATGATGAGGAAGGGGATCCTTCAACATAGCTGGGCTCTGTTCCAAATGCTTCGATGCTTCTTCAATTTGAGGACATAAGTGAGTAAGATGATCCTCCCCACAAAGCTTGCAAGGGAATTTCACCTTACGCCTAGGTTTACGATCCGTGCTAGCATTACCGCCTTCCCGAGGAGGGTTGGCATTCTCTTTACGAGGAGTATTATGATTGCTATTATTATTACTTCCATTGTTTCCACCTCTATTATTATTTATCCCCTTTTTCTTACCACCAGGTTGCTGGTTACCCGATGGTTTCATTGATTGCACATTGTGGACATCAGACGACGGAGTGGAAGTGGACAAGGTGTGACACTATCCGGGAGCAGACTGGTTTAGTGAGAAATTTTGCATTTGATTAGCTACCAAGTCTACAGGGTGAGTGCATGTGGACCCAACGATGCCATCGGCATGTGGTCTAGGAACTGACGTAGGCTCATGTCTTGTTCTCGGTGCATTAGGAATAATGTCATACAAAATGCTAGACTGAGAATAAAATAGATCTAGCAGCTGGACTTTTAAGATAGCTTGTTCCTTAGTCACAATGCCAGACATCAAAACATCCTTAGAAATGTATGGGAGTAAAGACTTCAGGAACCATTCCAACAAGAACTCTGGAGGAATGTTGGCTTTCACTAATCTCTTTCGCCGACACCACTCTTGAACGTGGTCAGAAATATGTGTGGCCTTATTTTGACGGAAAGTGGACAACAACTCAGTACCAGTGTCATAACGAACCGGTAACTAGAAATGGTCTAAGAAAACCAAAGGAATCGCGTTGAATCCCCTATAGGTGTTCCCGGGCAACTCCACATACCACTTCGCGGCTGCCCCCATGAGGGTTCGTTGAAATAGTCGTAATCGAATGGAATCATGATTCAAAGAGTTGGAGGAGAACCAAGGGTGAAACGTCGTGACATGATCTCCCAGGTCCTCAACACCTTCCCCCTCAAACTTTGGAATGTCTGAAGGGAGCTTGGTAGGGACCAGGGGCCAAGTAGGGTCATGACACACCAGATCATTTGTGAGCTTCGAAAGATCTGGGAGATTCAAGCGTGCACGGAACGGGAGCTGAGGCTGGAAAGCTTGATTATAAGCTCCCATAAAAGGTTGGTTGAACTGAACTGTGTTATAGAATGGACCAAAAGCTTGACAATGAGGATTAAACTGCTGATACTGAGGACTTGACGGCCCGTAAGCTTTCCCATGGCAATAAGATGGATAACCTCCCCTTGCCTGACCCATTTGAGAGTAAGCAGGTATATGCGTATTTTGAGCACCATATTGGGGTGGTGGGTGATACTGGTGCCTAGCACCGACTATGTTATAGTAAGGGTTTCCACCATGAGTATGTGGTATGTATGTACTATTCATAGCAGGAACCATGTTGTAATGACCATAATGGTATGGTATGTTCCCACCCCCAACATTAGGATTAGCTTGAGCAGTCGTGTGGTGACCAGAAGCATGAGAAGCATTCCCAACTCCAATATGGGTGTGACTAGTAGCAGGGTTGGTGGTGTGATGTCCATGTGGATAGGGAATATTCCCACCGCCTACATTAGCATTACTAGTGGCGGAAGGGGATGCAAAAGTATGCGGTATGTGTCCACCCCTGTGGTTGGGAGGAACAGTATCATGTGCAAAAGTAGTCCTGGGTTGATGAGTAGCGACATGTGTATTAGGTGGTGGATGGCGAGTCGTGTTCCGAATGGCATTCTGGCTAGGTTGGGTATTCCTAGGAGGTGGTCATGTTCCAACATTAGCATGGTTAGGAAACTGACCAGTCCCCATACTATGTGATTGGGTGGACAATGTAGTGCCCCCAGCTAGGGTAGTGCCCCCAGTGGGTATAGTATGGCTAACACTTTGACTAGTGCCAGCATGAGTACCAACCATGGTGGAAGGGTCAACAGTAGTGTGCCTAGGCATACCAAAAGAGAGTGCGGTGGGGTTGATCATAGGGCTAGTATCATCATGAGTCTCAGGTCTCCTGTATCTATAATTGCGTGGAAACAAAGGAACAAAAGGCTCGTCCTGTTCTTCATCCTCGGGTAATTCGGGCATCCCTAAAGATAATTATCCGGATTCAAAGGATCAAATGGATCCCGGTCAACTGTATTAGGCCAAATAGAACTAGGTTGAGTCTTAGGTGGATCACCTCCCCAATCCTCACAAGGCATATGGGGATCGGAAGTATGTTCAACTCTACCTGAAGGAGTAGAAGGATCTTCTCCAATATCACGATGTGCAGCCATGTAGTCTTCAATGTAAGTCACGTAATAATCTGAAGATTTAGAGGGATCCATCCGGCGTCCTCTAGCAATACGGCATGTAACGTTGAGTAGCTTTAAACTAGCCAAACGACGGGACCGGCAGAGAGTAGGGCTCCGCGCCACATTATCTCTGGAGATAGACACAACGTCCCCTAAAAGGCCAACTATTGATAAAAAACAGTAAATCAAAAGAACACACCTAGAGAAACTACAGCCAAGAGTAGACAAACAGAGTGGCTAAATGAGCTC
This sequence comes from Larix kaempferi, assembly GCA_027924585.1. Lineage (NCBI taxonomy): Eukaryota > Viridiplantae > Streptophyta > Pinopsida > Pinales > Pinaceae > Larix > Larix kaempferi. Next base: position 21,824,077 of record BSBM01000114.1, read on the forward strand.
CCGACACTAGAGCCGGTATTTCTTGCCTAGGAGAGGCTTGAGACTCCCAAACTATAGCCAGAGGTAATAGAGTCAATTATAGAAACACCCAGGCTTCACTGTGTCGACAGGGTCAAGTCCAATGCACGAACACAACTGTGTTGTCCAATCCCTATCTGACTCGGGACACAAACAGCATAACCACTGCAAGTACCCTGTGCGGTACCTAGGTAAGGAAACTATGTTCACCGCAATATAACAAATGCTTAGGGGGATAGTCGCAAGTGGGACCCATCGTATGGGTAGGGTAGCTAAGCCCAAAGCACAAGAGGACGAACCTCCGGTAGCCCTAGATACAAACAAATCCTAGATATATCTCCCACGTTCGGCCGGTATCAGAGGTATATCTCCTCAACCAACTTCCCATGACCTCGTGCTTAACTCTGGATTGAGTAGAGCTTCCTAAGAACACTAATCTATACCATGGATTCCTCCACTCTCTGATCAGACACCTAATGTTTCATCTAGTAGTCTTGGATTGTTAACTCACAATGATCTATTCCAAGACTCTAAACCTATGCTAGTTGTTGTACCCTATAAATAAAATCAGTCTAATCAATTTTAATGATTAAGCGTTAATTGTAATGGTCGTGGTTACTCAAGGGATATGATCGTGAAACTAGTGATATGTAGACTCAATAGTATTCAAAATCGTCCAAACCTAGACTCATCTATCCAATAAAACAATGTTACTAATATGCAAAATCAACCAACAATTCCGAAATAAAGATGCAATCTTTTATCTTTTCAATGCACAAGAAGAACCTAAAATGAAGGCAACAAGCACTCAATGCAAGATGTAGTACATGAAAGTAAAATATTTTTGTATTTTCGCTTATAAACAAGAAGGAAAATGCAAAAAGCTAAATGAATATTTTTGTATTTTTTCAATATAAATGGAATGAAAAAATGCAAGCAAAATCCTACTATTCAGTCACTCAAGTGCCGAGAATATCACTAAGACAACCCAGCAGATCCTAAACAACAAGACTCAGCCAAAGAAATGAGCTCAAAAGGAAAAAACCAAGAGGCTAAAACCAAAGATTGGTAAAAAACCAAGAAGGCTCAACCAAGAGAAACGAAGAGATCCGGTCACAACCAAGGCATGAAATAGTCAAGAAAGAGGCCAACAAAGACTCAGGAACCAACCAAACTCACCCAGCAACAACCAATAGCCATAAAGCAACAAAAGCTGGAGTTATACGCTACTGTCGAAGGAAATCCCGTGGGTTCCCACAAGCAGCAGAGTAAACAGAGGCGGGTAGACGCGGGCAGAACTAAGCTATCCCGTGGGTGAAGAAAGGCAAATGGGCAAATAAAGAGTCCAAAGGCTCAGAAAAAGCAAGTTTTCTACAGTGTATCTTAACGTCCAATCAGTGACATAGAGCTTCGATAAACAAAACTCTAATTATGGACTAATGCTCAAAAATTTTCCCAAACATGGATGTTTTCCCCAGCGGAGTCACCATTTGTGTATTGGAGAAAACTCACTATGGCTTGGGAATACCACAACAGACAGATGACTACCGGAAATCTACTCAATTCTCAAAGCAATGCTATTATAAATGACAATGTTAAGATAATGGAGAAATGTAACCAACCTCAATCCAACGTTTGACATAGATCCCCATTGGAGCTTTCAATCCACGCACTTGTAATCTCTTGCCGACAACCAATCTAAACCAAGATCTAGATCATTCCACTTGTGCCTCCACCAGTTCAATCCTCTATGAATGGCAAACTCAAACTAGAAAGGAGTTTGGAAGGTGACCATAAATGGTCCACAACTACAAGTATCAATGAGTGCAAACTCAAGATAGGGAAAAAAATCCACTAGAGTTCTCTTACGATTCTCCTCTTCCCCCCATCCATAAGCCATATGTGCTCAATATATAGTCCTCTCAAAGGTAGGTGAAAGGACACATCGAGGCATTACTTGGGTAGATGGAGAGCCAAAGGTCACCCAATGACCACTTTTTGGGAGTAAAAAATAATTTAATAGTGGTTTTTACCATTTTACATGCTACCCATGGGCTATAGGGATGCAACTCGCGGGTACACCTACTATAAAGATGCAACAGGCGGGTACGAATAAAAATAGGGCAAACTAGTATCACTGAAGGATATAAATGGCTCTGAGTCACTGAAAATGGATCCTACAGGCCAAACAATGCTGATGCTCACAAGGTGGAAGATTTCTGTGTAACATGGTTAACCAAGACAAACCATGGTTGATCATAGTTGGCCATGGTTGATTATGGTTGACTATTGTTAACTAAGGTTGATTATGGTTGATGATGGTTGATTATGGTAGGTTGATTAAAGTTGGCTGACCATGGTAGAGTATGGTTGACTATAGTTAGTTATGCCTTTCCATGGTTAACTTTGGATGTTCATGGTTGATGGTGATTGGGCATGGTTCACTATGATCAACCATGGTTGACTATGGTTGATTATGGTTGACGATGCTCAACTATGGTTCACCATGGTTGATATTGGTTGGGAATGGTTAGCTTTGGTTGACCATACTTGACTATGGTAGAATTTGGTTGGCCATGGTTACTCATGGTTGAATATGGTTGACCATGGTTATTCATGGTCGATAACATGGCAGATTATGGTTGTAATATCCTGAATTTTGTTGATTTTGTTTACGTTATATATACTGAGCGTAAGCCCCAATGCATATGATTTGCCTTGGTTGTAGAGATACATATTTGGGCATGGACCCTAACAGATGCAAATTATTATTATGTACTAGGAAGAAAGCACCGATGTACTTGATGGATATATATTATGAGATTGGGTACAAACCCTAATATAATGAAAAGATTTTTGTGATATATTGTGCAGAGTTCTGGTATGCATGATGGACATTGGTGATGTGATGAGCGTAGGCTATGGAGCACATGGATGACCTATGTGCTAGGCGTAGGCCCCCATGTACATGGATGCCCTATGTGCTGGGTGTAAGCCGTGATGTACAAGGATTCCCTATGTGCTAAGCGTAAGCCCCGATGTACATAGATGATTTTTATTATGTATTGGGCATAAGCCCCGACGTACATAAAGTGTTGGGCATAAGCCCTGGAGCACTCCAAGCTTGACAATAATTACCGGATCTGAGGATATATATATATATATATTTCTAGATGTACTTCACAAACACATTCTAGTACTAGAGTTGAGCAGGATGCTCTGGAATTGCACTAGTGTAACGCCCATGTGAGAGTGTTGAGCCAAAGCTCTAAAGAGCACTCAGGGCTACTTGATATTGAAAGTATTGAGTCGAGAAGACTCTTAATAGCATTCATATTCATCACAATTATCTAAATTGGTTAAATGAATCATTTATTGCTTTCATCAAAGGACTGTGGGAACTAGCATGTTAAACGAGGGAATCCAACATGCAAAAGGAAAGTAGAAATCACCTATCCTAGTAGACCTTCTTAACCTACTTTTAGCCATGTCATTAAAATTAACCCTATGCTTCAAAGAAAACACCAAAGTATAATACACTATACCATTGGTTTCAAATCAAATATAAATAGGTATGATTATAAAAAGATACCTAGTATAAGTAAAGAGGCTAATTATAAGTGAATATCATTTATAAGGTAAAGGGGCAACTATAATTAGTATTATTTGTAAATTAAAAATATTCTTTATAAATGAATATTCTTTATAAATATATTAGGTAAGAGATAGAGTTTTGATAGAGAAACACTTAAGAATGGACTAAAGTTAGATTAAGATAAATTATTCAAATTATATAAAATATTAATTCAAAACTGAAAAGTTAACTTAAGATTTAAAATATTAATTCAGAATTAAGAGATTAACTTAAGTTAAAATTATAAAAGAAATTAATACTTTTCCAACTGCCATTTTGGGAAAGTTCACCTTTATAAAGAAGGACTTATCTCGGGAGAGGGGATGATTATTTTTCTTCTATCATTACCTTATGGTAAGAGGAGAGTACCAGATGATTTCCCAAGAGATGATTTATTACCAGCAATCTACCCTAGGTCCTATACTCTTCCTATTGCATGTTGGAACTAGCTCGGGGGGATCCATTAGTGAACCACGAATGATTCAGGGTCAAGGTTGGGAGGAACGTGGTAGTGCCAAGGTCATTCAGTTCAAGTAATTTACAGGTAAGCCAGAATCAACACCTATTTGTTTTCTGTAATTAGTGTTTGTAAGTGTGCAGGTCTATATTAGCAGAGGGATCAAGTTACAACTATGCAGATGTGAAATTCTCCTATGGTCCTTTCATTATTATTAGGCTGTAAATTAGAAATTCAATTCTGTCAATGCCTTTCACAATAATCTAATTGCAGTAGTTAATGAGAGCAAGATTTCAAAAAGATAAACAATTATCCTAGGTTATTCTCCTTATTTCAAAAGATAAACAATTATGAGTTTAAAGGTTTCAAACCCTAGATGGAATCAAAAATAGTACTGAACCACATAATTTAAATGTAAATATGTTTGCAGTTGAATCATCTCCTAAAGGGAGACTGATTCATTTGTTTTAGACCCAATGCTTAAAGTTTGTTTGTTAAATGATGACGTAGGCTGTACTCATCCTTTTGGTTTTAGTTTCTCAACATAGATCACTTACAACATTACTCTGTACGAATTACCATAACTTGAAACTTCTTAACGCATATCCCTACCTAGTTTTAGTCATAGGATTTTCTTTTCCACTTATATGTTTTCATCCTATGCTAAATTTAAATATTAAAACCCTATAATTACGTTCCCACACTGTCAAGTTTTCATCCTTCAAGGGTTAGTTAAAAAAAAAACACAGCTCCATTATTTTTTTTGTGCATCTGCCTTTTCCCCATTAGATTCACGAAGAGCTCCTTTTCCTTTAACATTAATTTTTTTCCATTAAAAAAGTAAATCATTTTTTTTATCCACAAAAACTTGAAAAGCATAGCATCCAGTCAGAGTGCTCCCCTTTTTAATATTTTTTTGAAAAGCAAAATAATTCAAGTCTTAATCCACAGTGAGATTCGTTACCATAGCCAAGACTTAGATGGGCAAACAAAAGATAAAATACATAGGTGAAGCATTAAAATCAAAACTGAGATTTTCTACACAGGGTTTTTGTTGGGGATAAGTTCCATCATACTCCCATAGATAAGCGTTTCTCTCTTAAAAATACCAATCCTAGATTTTTTTCAAATTCACCCAACTTCTGGAGAATACAACATTTAAACCTGTTATAAATTTAGGCGTCCAATGCCTTCGGGTTGTAGATTAAAATATTATGCAAAGCCAAAACATAGACTCGCCGAATTATAAAAATTACATCCGCAGACTTTGCAGAAGTTAAATAAACAAGTTTTCTCTTTATTTAAAAAGGTCCCCAAAACCTTAAACATTTATCAAGTTACACATCAACAAAATTTAAACGCTCCTCCCATCTCAAAACACCTTACAGGCTACACTCAATCAAGTACTGAGGATTACATTTTTGTACAAAGGGCACCACCGGGTGAGACCATGATTCACATAATCAAAAGTAAGCCACACATCCAAACCCCAGATTTAAACTAGTGTACACAATTGTATTTATAATGCATGCGACCCAGCAAGCGATACTCAGGCTTGAAAGGAAGGAAATGGCCAACAAAAAGCCAGACTTACCATTTTTCGCCATAGTCACAAATGCTCCTTGTCAGGCTTGAACTACTACCTCCAAGTGCCCTGTCAAAAGAAAACCAAACCCTATTGATCAAGACTTCAACTAGTAACAAAACAAATTTAGTGCAGAGAGTAAGCCTTAGAATGATTTTCCTGGGCATAATATCTCACCACATAAAATCCAATGCCATTTGTTGAGGTGCAAGTTGAGATCGGCCATGAGCGCCTCCAAAGAACAGGGCTCTACCTCCCCCTCCAAGCAAGCAAAATGCTAACACATTGGGTAATACAAACCCTTATTATTCAGCTCACTATTGCCTTCCAGTCGGATCCCATTCGTAAGGCTGGGCATTGGATTCCTTTAATACAACACCTACCTCCGCTAGGATTCAATTTCCTTACCCATCCTTATGGTTGTGAAAACCCTTCTTTTTTCATTGGAAACTTACACTTTATTGTAGACCAAGCATTATAGTAAATATCTCATTTATATTATTAATACATAGGAAGTACATCCTAGATGGTCTCTAGAAATACCTACAAAACTAATAATGAAATAGACTTTAGCATGTATGCTAAGTAAGTCTGACCATTTGCTACCAAGTCCATTCCCCTCAAGCATCAAAAGGTCCATGAAGTACAGTGCCACATTGATACAAACTGAAACATTAAAGTTCAAGTATAACACTTAGTGGAAAACCTTTAAGCCAACCCTTACAATTAAAGAAGCAGATATAAAGACCTTTGAATGTTTCTCCAAGTTCTAAATTGATTGACCAAATAGGATTAAAATACCATTACTCATGTGGTTCATAAGGTTTTATATTTCCATTACATCAATTCCAAAGAACTAGTACAGTAAAACCAACCACAATAAAGATACATCATACAGTAATATGTTTAGGAATGTAAACCATGCATTTCTTTCAATATTCTTAAAATAGAATTTTAGTTGTTTTATGAGTGTTGAGGTTAATTTGATAAACATGTACTGGATATACGATGTTATCCGTAAGCAAAAATAAATAAATAAAATATTTTTTACGATTTAGGGACATTACAAGTGGTATCAGATCCCAGCTACAACACTAAGAGACCTATTGGGCTCATTACCAAAAACATCCACTGCAGATACTTATAATTTGAAACATGCATTTATAAATTCCTTTTATATAGGAACTAACAGATTATTTTCCTTACAATTGATGAAACATTCTAGGTACAAATACAACATTATTATGAATGGAAAAATGCATCCGCTACAGGAATGCCCTCAAACAATATATGCGTATAAAATACAAATTGAATCTTGGATGCAAAAGAGTAAAACAGTAGTAGTAAAACACCGGATCAGAATTTCCATTATCTCATTGACCCACATAATATATTTATATCAAGAATAAACTGAACTCGTATAACACTTAGATATTTGTTTTTCTTTATATAGCCCAGCAAGTAGAAAGGACTACCCAAGAAGGGTAATGTTATATACTAGGACACTTTTTTTTTCTTTTGTCCCAATTAAAGATAATAAGGTTTAAATCCTTTAGCTAGATAAACCAAAGAATAAAAATGAACATATTCATCTCCTATATAATTGTGAAGTCATGCATACATATACATAGAAATTATCTTCTACATAGAAAGCTAGAAACAAAAACATCAAAAGAACCTTAGGGAGGATTTCACACAATGACAGGGTGCATCCACAATTTAGTATGGTATAAAAGTTTATACATGGTAAAGAGGAATGGAAGTCATTTATAAAGAATACTTAAAACCTATGATAAAGGTCATGACTAATTAAGGCGTGAAAATAATTCCAAAATCCTAACAAGTTTAGCTAGATACATTAGAGAGGCATTGATCCTTTAGTAAATGAACACCGATACTCACATGTGTTGCGTCATAACCCGTGAATACTAGAGAAGCATAAAATAAAATTCGAGATTCGAAAGTGTGATAAACAAATTGTTAAGAAATACCTGCTTAGGTGAGGTATGCAATATTTTAGGGATATAAATAATTACCCTCTTGCATGAGTAGCAAGTCAGGGTATGCTCCTAGCCCATAATATAGAGAATCATAGGAGATCTAAACCATTCAAATACCTAGTGTCAGAAGCACGAACCAGAAAGATTTATATATATTACAATACCAATGACACATAAAAAAAATATAGAAACCTAAGAAGAGTCTCAGAAACTCGACAGGAGTAGTTAAAAGTTGTATTTGGTCATAGAATTCTGAAACAGTGGGTATGATTATTAATACCCATGTGATTACCATATGCTATGGATAGCTACCTCACATGTTATGAGTACTAAAAACAAGAAAACAGGTCCAAATGAAAGATATTAGAATTTCATAGTAAAAACTACAAAGTATATATGCACGGCACGATTACACACCTAAAAGTCACAAAATGAATCACAATAAGAATTTTCTTTTTCAGGAAAGTTGTCTTTGCAAACCTTACATTAAAGTTCTCAGAGGAAGGGACATAATTACCAATAACAGTACTAAGAGTATAAATATAGAAAGTTTAGAAAGGTATCGCCTATGCTTAAAATATCAATAGAACAAAGATATGTTTGGATCCGGTTCTGACTATACTTGTAGGAAAATAAGTAAAAGCATTAAGATTTACACAGGAGATTGATTTGTGGAAAACAATATGGTTATAGACAAGCAAAACAGAAACTTAAAAACAATGTGTATGATGAACAAGAGGTTATAATATAATAACAAGTGGAAAGAAAATTGTAAGTAAAGTGTGCATATGGGTGCAAAAGACTTCACCAAACCCTTGTGAGTAGAGGGTAATACCTAGGGTAACAATGGTATGACTGTTTAAAAACAGGTAGCATGATGATTGTTTTACAATTACATTAATGATAGTCAACTATAGGAATAAATTAAGAAGTTAAAAAGGGAAACATGATGATCCCATTATGAGACATGTTAAGTCAAATAAATAATTGAGTTAAGGAAGTAGGAAATGTTGAAGATAATATATACATGTTCTGTTACAAGATACTATAAGTACCATGCTTCGATTAAAAAAAGAGCCTACTTAGCATATTTAAAATATGCATAGAATGATAATCATGTTTGCAAGGGATTAGTATGTTGAGTCGAGAAGAACCTCGGAACACACATAAATAGTCTTTGATGGCACCATAATATAGGGCCACAAATTCCTTATGAAAGTATGCATTATGACCGCTAGAGTAGGCTGAGATAAATTACCACAAGGCATACCTTATGCTCACGGGCTGAATTACCAATATAGGTATAATCTAGTACCGTTACAATACCTTATGCTCATGGGATGAATTACCAATATAGGTATAATCTAGTACCATTACAATTATCATTTTTCCAGTTTCTGATTTAATTTATAATTAGGTTTACTTCGCATGTCCATTTTATTTTGTAAAATCTATAAGAAGGGTACATAGATAGACCTTGTAACCACCCTACTTCAGAAAAGGGAAAAAAAAAACTTACTGGGGAATTTATTGAGTACACAAAGGATCACTTAGGTTGAATAAATTCTTCTTTTATTGAGCAATAAAATTTATGGAGCACTTAGACCCTTGTGATTAACTGATGATGTGATAGAAAACTCTAAAACATCAGTAATCTCGTAAACTACTATTAAGCTAGATCGACAAATCTTATATATTACTATGCTCGGAAACACCTAGATGGACAAACCTTACCTAGGTATTGAGTGGGTATACTTTAGCACACTGAGAATTGTTTATGCTCATGTTATACATATGTTATGCATGTTTATACTCAGATCATACATAAGTTATGTTATATTCATACACAGTTCAGAATATAAACATTAAATATGATTTCTTCTTCATAGAGAAAGTAAGTAGAGAATAACTAAAAAGAGTACTTGGGAAAGAATCACCATGTCAAGAAAGTTGGAATTATAGTCTAGATCAGGAGCATGTATGAATAACTGATGGACCAGTTCAGGAAATTTCAAAGTAAAAAACTTCATAAAAAAGAAGAAGATCAAAACTCTGGAAAGGGCTGCCATAAAGAGGCAACACCATGATGCTGCAAAGGAAAGAGTGTTACTTATGATCTAAAACTGATTATATGCATTCTATGCAAAGGAGAATCATTACTTACATTCGAAAAACTAATTTTATGCATTTTTCTGCAAAGGGAAGATTATCACTTATGTTCTAAAAACTGATTATATGCATTTTGTGCAAAGGAGAATCATTACTTACATTCTAAAGAAACTGATTTTATGCATTTTTGTTTGCAAAACAAAGTTATTTTTTATTTCTGAAGTGAACTATATACAAGTTGTGTGCATAGAAAAGTTACTACTTTGTTTCTAAACTATTTTCTGAAGTGAACCATACACAATTATGTGCAAAAGGAAGTTATTACTTATATGTTAGACTGATTAAATGCCTTTTGCTTCAAAGGAGAAACTATCACTAATGTTATAAAGACTGATTATATGCATTATGTTGCAACGAGAATTATTACTTATGATCAAAAGAACGGAATACATGCTTTTGGTCACAAAAGGAAGATTATTACTTACATTCTAAACTGATCATATAAATAAATATGCCTTATGATGAAATGCTAGAAATAATTTACGTTGTTGGAGAAAGATATAGGTATGAAAAGAAAGAAATGTCAAGGCATGACTAACAATGAGATAATTATGGTACCCTTGCTTATTTTATGCTTTTATTATATGTCATGGAACTGACGGTACCTTGAGAATATTGCAGGATTTCATTTCCAGTCCCTAGAACACCGGGACGATGTAGTTCTAAGCAGGGAGGGATGTAATATCCTGAATTTTGTTGATTTTGTTTACGTTATATATATTGGGCGTAAGCCCCAATGCATATGATTTACCTTGGTTGTATAGATACATATTTGGGCATGGACCCTAACGGATGCAAATTATTATTATGGAAGAAACCCCAATGTACTTGATGGATATGTATTATGAGATTGGGTACAAACCTTAATATACTGAAAAGACCTTTGTGATATACTGTGCAGAGTTCCGGTATGCATGACGGACATTGGTGATGCGATGAGTGTAGGCTATGGACCACATGGATGACCTATGTGCTGGCCATAGGCCCCAATGTACATGGATGCCCTATGTGCTGGGTGTAAGCCCTGATGTACAAGGACGCCCTATGTGCTGGGCGTAAGCCCCGATGTACATAGATTATTTTTATTATGTACTGGGCGTAAGCCCCGATGTACATAGAGTGTTGGGCATAATCCCTAGAGCACTCCAAGCTTGATAATAAGTACCAGATCCAAGGATATATATATATATATATATTTCTAGATTTACTTCACAAACACAGTCTAGTACTAGTGTTGAGCAGGATGCTCTGGAATAGCACTAGCGTAACGCCCATGTGAGAGTGTTGAGCCAAAGCTCTGAAGAGCACTCGGGGTTACTTGATCTTGAAAGTGTTGAGTCGAGAAGACTCTTAATAGCATTCATATTCATCACAATTATCTAAATTGGTTAAATGAATCATTTCTATCATTCACCAAAGGTCTGCGGGAACTACCATGTTAAACGAGGGAATCCAACATGCAAAAGGAATGTAGAAGTCACCTAACCTAGTAGACCTTATGAACCTACTTTTAGCCATGTCATTAAAATTGACCCTATGCTTCAAAGAAAACACCAAAGTATAATACAATATACCATTGGTTTTAAATCAAATATAAATTGGTATGGTTATAAAAAGATACATAGTATAAGTAAAGAGGCTAATTATAAATGAATATCATTTATAAGGTAAAGGGCAACTATAATTAGTATTATTTATAAATTAAAAATATTATTTATAAAATAAATATATTAGGTAAGAGATAGAGTTTTGATAAAGAAACACTTAATAATGGACTAAAGTTAGACTAAGATAAACTATATTCAAATTATATAAAATATTAATTCAAAACTGAAAAGTTAACTTAAGATTTAAAATATTAATTCATAATTAAGAGATTAACTTAAGTTAAAATTATTAAAGAAATTAATACTTTTCCAACTACCATTTTCGGAAAGTTCACCTTTATAAATAAGGACTTATCCCAGGAGAGGGGATGATTATTTTTCTTCTATCATTACCTTATGGTAAGAGGAGAGTACTATCTATAGAACTGAAGGAGCCTATTATTTCCCAAGAGTTGATTTATTACCAGTAGTCTACCGTAGGTCCTCTAATCTTCCTATTGCATGTTGGAACTAGCTCGGGGGGGTCCATTAGTGAACCAGGAATGGTTCAGGGTCAAGATTGGGAGGAATGTCGTAGTCCCAAGGTCATTTAGTTCAATTAATTTACAGGTAATCCAGAATCAACACCTATTTGTTTTCTGTAATTAGTGTTTGTAAGTGTGTAGGTCTATATCAGCCGAGGGATCAAGCTGCAACTGTACAGGTGTGAAATTCTCCTATGCTCTTTTCATTATTATTAGGCCATAAATTAGAAATTCAATTATATCAATGCCTTTCACAATAATCTAATTCCGGTAGTTAATGAGAGCAAGATTTAAAAAAGATAAACAATTATCCTGGGTTATTCTCCTTATTTCAAAAGATAAACAATTCTGAGTTTAAAGGTTTCAAACCCTAGTTGGAATCGAAAATAGTACCGAACCACATAATTTAAATGTAAATATGTTTGCAGTTGAATCATCTCCTAAAAGGAGATTGATTCGTTTGTTTTAGACTCAATGCTTAAAGTCTGTTTGTTAAATGACGCCGTAGGTTGTACTCATTCTTTTGGTTTTAATTTCTCAACGTAGATCGCTTACCACATTACTCTATACCAATTACCATAACTTGAAACTTCTTAACCAATATCGCTACCCAATTTTAGGCATAGGATTTGCTTTTCCACTTATATGTTTTCAGCCTATACTAAATTTAAATATTTAAACCCTATAATTACATATATTTATTTAAATAGTTGAACTTCTAAACTAGAGTTTCCTAGGCATAAGATCTTACCACATAAAATCCAACGCCATTTGTTGAGGTGCAGGTTGGGACCGGCCATGAGTGCCTCCGAAGAACAAGGCTCTACCTCCCTCTCCAAGCAACCAAAACACTAACATTTTGGGTAATACAAACCCCTATGATTCAACTCACTATTGCCTTCCTGCTTGATCCCATTCGTAAGGCTAGGCATTGGATTCCTTTAATACAACATTTACCGCCACTAGGATTCAATTTCCTTACACATCCTTATGGTTGTGAAAACCCTTCTTTTTTCATTGAAAACTTACACTTTATTGTAGACTAGGAATTATAGTAAATATCTCATTTATATAGTTATTAATACATAGGAAGTACATCCTAGATGGTCTGTAGAAATACCTACAAAACAAATAATGAAATAGACTTTAACATGTATGCTAAGTAAGTCTGGCCATTTGTTACCAAGTCCAATCCCCTCAAGCATCAAAAGGACCATGAAGTACAGTGTCACATTAATACAAACTGAAACATTAAAGTTCAAGTATAACACTTAGTGGCAAACCTTTAAGCCAACCCTTACAATTAAAGAAGCACATATAAAGACCTTTGAATGTTTCTCCAAGTTCTAAACTGATCGACCAAACAAGATTAAATTACAATTACTCATGTGGTTCATAAGGTTTTAGATTTCCATTACATCACTTCTGCAGAACTAGTACAGTAGAACCAACCATAATAAAGATACATCGTATAGTAAGATGAGTAGGAATCTAAACCATGCATTTCTTTCAATATTCTTAAACTAGAATTTTAGTTGTTTTACAAGTGTTGAGGTTAATTTGATAAACATGTACCGAATTGACGATGTTAGCTGTAAGCAAAAATAAAAATTTATTTTTTACGATTTAGGGACATTACAATGGTTGATTATGGATGTTCATGGACAAGCATGCTTGATTGTGGTTATTTATGGTTTACCATGGTTGTTCATGTTTGGCTATTGTTGACCATGGTTGACTATTATTGATCCATGCGAATTCACTATGGTTGACTATGGTTGATTAAGGTTGAATATGGTTGACTATGTTTTATAATGGGTTATTATGGTCGGCCATGGTTGACAATGGTTGAGCCTAGTTGAATATGGTTAACTATGGTTGACCCTATTTTTTTCACCATGGTTGGCGATGGTTGAGCCTAGTTGAATATGGTTTATTGTGGTTGAATCTAGTTAACTAACCATGGTTGTTCATGGTTGATTATCATTGTCCATTGTTGGGCATGATTATTCATAGTTGACTATGGTTGACCATGATTATTCATGGTTGAACATTGTTTTCTATGGTTGTTCATGGTTGACCATAGTCAATGTTTGTTGACCATGGTGACTATGGTTAACCAAGGCTAACCATGGTTGTTCATGGTTTACTACTGTTAATTGTGGTTTCCCATGGATGTACATAGTTGATTATGGTTATTCCTGGATGGGGATGGTTGTTCATAATTGACTGTGGTTGTTAATGGTTTCCTATGGTTGTTCATGGTTGACTATGTTTGACTATGGTTGATGCTAATTGGTTGACCGTGGTTGAGTATGGTTTATTATGATTGACCATGGATGACCCTAGTTGGTTGACCATGGTTGAGCTTGTTTGACTTTTGACTATGGTTGAATTTGGTTGTTTTCGGTTGACTATGGTGTGAAATGGTTGACTTTGGTTGAATATCGTTGATTATAGTTGACATTGATTGATAATGGTTTACTTTGGTTGACAATGGATAACCATCGTTGTTTATGGTTGATTTTTTTTACTATGGTTGAATTTAGTTGAGTAATTCACTATGCTTGATTATTGTTGACCATGGATTATTATGGTTGACTATGATTAACCATGGTTAACTATGGTTAGGCATGGTTGAACATGGTTGACTATGGATGGGCATGGTTGACTACGGATGATTTTGGTTAGCCATGCTTAAGTATGGTTGACATAATTTCGCCATAATATACTAAAAGTAGACCATGGTTGACCATGGTGGAACATGTTTGAATCTGGTTGACTGTGGTAAATCATGCTTGATTATGATTGAATTTGGTTGACCTTCGTTGTGGTTTGTAATGTTTGACTTTGGTTCATGGTTCGTTCTGGTTGACCATGGTTTTTCATAGTTGACCATGGGTAGCCCTAGTTGGTTTGCTATGGTTAACCTTATTTGTTTGACCATGGATGGCTATGGTTGGTTGAATGTGGTTGATTATGGTTGACCTTATTTGTTTGAGCATGGCTCACTATGGTTTTTTTACCATGGCTGACTATGGGTTACCCTAGTTGGTTTATTATGGTTGACTATGGTAAACCTTATTTGTTTCACCATGGCTGACTATGGTTGGTTGGCGACTGTTGTTCATGCTTGACTATTGTTAACCATGGTTGTTCATGTTTTCCTTATGTTGACTTATTTTGACCATGGTTATTGATGGCTGAGTATGGTTGACTATGGTTAACAATGGTTGTTCATGATTGAATACGATTGACCATTGTTGAGTATGGATAACCATGGTTGTTCACAGGCCTCGAATTTGACGGCTTGTGGAACACTTTTTCCTTATTGGAACGTATTTGACAGTTAATTATAAAATTGAAATGTCAATTTTGATGGGCATGAAAAGATCCAAACCGTATATTTGACGTTTACCACTTTGCATTTGCTGTCATAAATTATAAAAGTGTTTGAGGGTGTAAAGTCTAGGTCGTAGCCTATACTATTTTGAGCATGTAGGTTGTACATTGTAGCCTATACTAGTTATTATGCATAACCTTGGCTAGTCTGTCCATAACTACATACCATTAACTACTTGATACATATCATAACTATTCTTACCCTCTCCTGCCATTTCAGTTGTTGGTGATGGTTTGAAGATTGTAATGCATGCGAACATGTAATGTTAGTATCTCATCTATTTCTCTCCTCGTGAGATGCATCTGCCTAGGATCGAACCCCATGCCCACCGAATCCTATCTCAATGGAAAGTACCTAGCACCCACCATTCCACCACCATTCCATTTAATTATTGTTTCTTCATTGGGGCCAATTGGCTATGTGTTTTAGCAATAGGGTTTTTGCTGTAGTCTTCTAGAGATAACAAGTTCAAAGTTGTGGGCACTGACAGTGGCCATAGATGTTGGAGAAGCCCTCTGCATGGAGACCCGGAGGTTGGAGCCTAGTGGAAGGAGATTATGTTGTTTCAGTTCTAGTAGAGGACGTTCAAGTTATACTAGTTTCCACCAAGCATAGGCAGGTAAGCATTCAAAGCCATTCCAGGACCCTTGACTATTCCAACTACTAAAATATTTGATGTTTGAGATATTCCCATTATCATGTGATTCGATTTTGGTTATCACTGTTTCAGGATACATATCTAAAATCGTCTCATTTTTGGTGAGTATGGTTGGAAATTAGTAGTGTTATCTATTGTTTCCACGAAAAACTAATAGGCATAGATGATATTTTTAGTGGCGTCTACATCAAAGTAGCCTGAAATATTTGAAGTGCACACTATAAAAAATTCAAACACAACACATATGTATTGAAGTACTGTCATAATCGTTCAACCATGACAAATCCACGATACAAGCCATTCGAGCATAAAGTTTTGTAAATTGGAGTAGGTGAATTATTTAAGAATGATGATACTCAAGTATACTCAAACTGGTGTTGCCAAAAAAATCGGTGATCCAAGGGCGAGATTGAGTCCCCACCTTGTATGCGAACATGCCCCATTGGAAGATGTCAATCGAGAGCTCAAGATGGATAACACTATACACCTTCAAAATATTGAAATAGGCTAGTATGTCTCAGTTCAACCAAATTTAAAGTAGTCATGTACTAAAGCTCTTCGAATTGGATAATGTTTGACGAGGGAGCAACGATGGTTCTAGTTGGAGTATTAATTAATGAACTGGTTCTGTTGGAATTCTTTGAGTAATTTCTTTTAAATCATCTAAAATTTGGTTAAATCGATTTGGTTATGTTGAAATTCCTTCACGGAAGATTATTAAATCATTTACAACTGGGTTGTTTTAATATTATGCAATCTCGATATCTATCATTTGTAATTCAATAAAATCAATACTTTTTGTCAATATACACCAACAAATATTGGGTTTACACTGTTTGAAAGGATATGAAATATACAGACCAAATCGTTGTTAGCTGTTTATCAAGTTTCATAAAAAAAATACTCTTTAAACTACTCATTTCTACTTATTTATGTAGTAATACAGCGGGACAAACAAATTTCTCATCCATATATTATGTTTGATCCCTATCCATACATTTATGTCTTTTTATAGAGATTTTTGGAGATAGCCTCCTAAGTTAGTTTTATTTGTCAAGATTTGTGGACAGTGCCTCTGCTCGGTTTTTGTGTTTGTTTTATAATAATATAGTCATGCATTGCGTAAAATCATTTTGGTTTTTATGTTTATTTTAGAATAATATAGTCATATACTTTGTAAAATCATTTTAAGAGACTTTTTTTCTATTAGGTATCTGACAATCATTTTTTTACATATGTGAATATTGTTTTTTAATTATTTCATAGTTCTGAATTTGCATAAAATGTAAAAGGAAAGGCATGAAAAATACAAAATCGTCATCAAATGCCAGTTTGATACACACGGTAGGTTTCAAATTCCAAGCCTAGTTGTTCATGATTGCCTTATGGTTGAATTTTATCATTGTTCACTTATGTTGATGGTGGCTATCTTTGGTTGGTAATGGTTCACTTGGAGATGATGTTGGTTGACTATGGTTGAGCACAATTTACCATGCTTTAATATGGTGACTTTGGTTTAATGTGTTTGGATTTATTAGACTATGATTTGCCATGGTTGATAATGGTTAGGACATACATCAAGGGTTATGACAAATTGCAACATTCTAGAAAAATTATGTTTGTTTTTTATGTCCCCATATAGCGATATTGCATTATGATGTTAAAATTTGTCCCACTTTTGTCAAATTGTTAGTTTACTCATTAGTTACATGACACATTGAAACAAGTGTTATGTTTCAATGTTAATATGTTGAATTGTTATATTCCTCACGGTTATATCTCATTTGATGTTCATTTATAGTATTGTTGTAATGTAATATTCATCATTAATAATAGTGAATGATTATAACATAATTTATACCTAGTAAAAATAAACATTATCACAATTGAATTTTACACTATATTTATTGTTGAATTTGAAGAAATAATTTAAAAAATAATAGAATTTCAATTTTCAATTTAAAACTAATACCCTAACCTAATTTAGCAAAAAATACATTGAGTAGATTTATACTAACAATTACTTAGATATTATATGAAATGTGTTTTTTTAATTGTTATAAATTTTATAATTATATTTTTATTTATAGTATACTTAAGTAAATATAAATTATTAGTATTTTAAAATTAAAAAAATAATTCTTGAATAGCTTAAAAAAATTAACGTTAAATAATTTTTTATTAAAAATTTAATAGTCCTTTATATATAAACAAAAATAGGTCAGATATTCTGGATATCGAGTCAAGAGTGGGATGAAAGTTCTCGGAAGGAGGGTTTTGTAGGATGGGGGTGCTTCTAGGGTTTTGCAGGATGTGACTGCAAATCTTCTGTTTTGGATCGGTATGACGTCGTTTTTGGAGGTGGTCAATATTGATTGGGACGGAGAGGGGTTGTGGCTTCTAGGTTATGTATGGGGACCTAGTGTCAGCTGATTTTTTTGGGTGGTGACGTTTGGTTAGCTTCGGTGGACAGGTGTTTGTTGGTACCGGTAGAACCGGTGGAAGGACCATGATGCCTCCAGTGGATGGTGCTTTAGCTCATTTGTGTTCTTTTCTCGGGTTGGAGGGTGATACCCGGTCTGCAAACCCTACTGTTTCCAATCAGAGGCATGGCAGAAACCCTAACCTGACTGGGGAGAAAGCTAGATGTAGGAGGAGGTCTAAAACGCTTAAGGCGCGTGAAGGTTTGGAGAGATTCATTATCCCTGCGGCAGCAAATTTGGAAAGGGTTGAGATGCTTGCGGATAGGGTGCTGGTTGGTTGTTTGGAGTTCGCTTCTGGTTCAAGAGTGGATATAGTTGAGTGGGTGAAGAACAATTGGGCGCCGGTTGTTGGTAATGTGCCGAGGATCAATTTACTGGTAAATCATTGGATATTATTCATTTTCCCTTCTGCGGAGTCCATGATGTGGGTTCTTGAGGGTATCTGGATGTTTAAGGAAGGCTCTTTGTTTCTGAAGCGATGGCATTTAAATTTTGACCCAGTCCATGAGCGCATGGGTATCCGTCACTTGTGGATGATCGTCCCCAGGTTGCCTATTGAGATTTGGATAGAGGACACTGTGGCTGGGATTGCAAATACAGTGGGCAAGTGTATTCGGGTTGACAAGAATTCCATTTACGGAATTGATAGAAGATATGCGAAGGTGCTGGTGGAAATTGATGTGAGGTTGGGTTTGCCGGAAGCAGTTGAGATTGTCTGGGGGGATCGCATATGGACTCAGATATTGGATTTTTTTAAGGTTCCGTTTCGATGCTTCCTCTGTAGAGAGGTTGGTCATGTTAGAGCAAATTGCCTAAATCGTCGTTCTTGTTCAATGAAGGCAGTTCGCAAGGGTTCTGCTTTGCCATCACAGTTTGCTGCGGATCCTTTGAGGCTGACTTCGCCGAAGACTCCTGTTTCGGGTAAGTTAAATGTTTCTCTGGATGTTGCCTATACTGATCTCTCAAAGGCTGAGTTAGACTTTATTTCAGTTAAAGAACTGGATTTGGATAGGAGGATTTCTTTGGGGGGAGTTCAGTTAAGACACGGTTTGTCAAAACCTGTGTCAGTTCCTGGGTCTGTTGGGGTTGTTGATTGTCCCAGTTCTGTTGATGGGGTTGTGGATTGCAATGAAAATTTGAGACCAATTTCTTCATTGGGGGGTCTTTTTAGTGGCGATACCCAGTCTGCGTCGGTCATTCCTATGTGTGAGTCTTTGGACATTTCTTTGGAGAAGCCTGTGGATGTTGTTGTCTCTGCTGTCTTAGGGGATATGGGTATCAGGGAGGATTGTATTTTGGAACCTCTGGATATTTTTTCAAAAAACCCTGTTCAGGATTCCAAGGCTTTGCCTTTTCCTCCAAAGTTCCAGAACGTGACAATTAGGAAGTCGAAGAAAAAGAAAAAAGAGACTGTTTTGGGGGTTCTGCAGGATGACGGTTTGGTAAGGGATGTTGGTGTTTCTTTTGATGGCATAGATATGGGTCTTAGAGCACAGTTACCCATTGATGATTATTCTTAATGTCTATCGTCTCCATAAATGTTCGGGGATTGGGTGGGGTTTTGAGGGCTAGGGCCCTATCCAATCTTTTTCTAGCTACTAGACCCGGTATTGTCCTAGTTCAAGAATCCATGTGCTCTGGTTCTGATGTTGTTTCAAAGCTTGGTTGTATTTTACCTTCTTGGGAATTTTCAGCTGTGGATGCTTCTGGTCTCTTTGGGGGGATGGTCGTTGCATGGAACCCTCAGTTATTTTCTTTCAGTACTTACAGGATGGCGTGGGGGATCTTGTTAAAGGGATGTTGTATTGGTTTGAACTTTTGTATTTCGGTGCTCAATTGTTATGCTCCATACTCGAACAGGTTGATTTTTTGGCATTCTCTTTCTGAGTCTGGTCTGTTGAATGATAAGGATCTTATTGTCGCTGGTGATCTTAATTTTACAAAATCTCCATCGGAAATTTGGGGGCACAAAGCCAGACTTGATCCAATGGCGGATTATTTTTGCAATTTGATAGTGAAGCATGAGCTTATTGATATTGAATCGGCAAAGTTATGTCCTTCATGGAGTAATGGTAGAGGGGGTGCTGATGGTGTTCACAAACGACTGGATCGTTTCCTGGTGAAGGAGTCTCTGTTGGTAAAGTTTCAAAAATTCAGATCATGGGTTCATGATCATAAGGTATCTGACCATTGGCCCATCTTTTTGCAGTTCGATGATTATGGGGAGAAATCATTTGTTCCTTTTAAATTTAACCATTCCTGGTTGTTGGAGGAGGATTTTTGTAAACTGGTGAAAGAATTCTAGATTTCTGCTAGTGTAGAAGGTGAAAATCCTTTGGATGTTTTCTGCAACAAGATGCGTAGTTTGAAAGGTGTTGTGAGAGATTGGATTAAGAAGAGGAAGAAAGATGACAAGCAGGAGTTGACATTTCTAGAAGATGAGATTCATAAGTATTATAATGAAAATTTTAAGGGTGAGATGAGTCAGGAGGATTTTGACGTTGTTAAGCAAATTGAGAAGAAAAGAGATGCTATCCTTCTCAAGGAGGAGATGGAATGGAGGTTGAAGAGCAGGGCTCTGTGGATCAAACATGGTGATCAAAACACAAAGTTTTTCCATTCCTTTGCTTCGGCTCGCCGGAATATGAATTCTATTTGGGAATTATCAGATGCTGATGGTAATTGTTGCTCTGGTGATGAGGTTTTAAAATTGGAAGCTGTCAAGCATTTTGGGAATATTTATAAGGAAGAAGGTATTAGTGATCTGAGGGAACAAATCAAAATTGCAGAACTCTTTCCCCAGTTTTTCAATGACGAGGAGGCTGCTGCTCTTGGGAGGGAGGTTAATCTGGAAGAAGTGGAACAAACTTTGAACCTTTTTGCTGGGGAGAAAAGCCCGGGCCCCGATGGGTGGCCTGTGGAGTTTTATACTCATTTCTTTGAGTTATTGGGTACTGATCTTTTACAAATGGTTGAGCATACAAGAGTGCATGGTTTCACTTCTGGTGCTTTGAATTCTTCATTTGTTACTTTGATACCAAAGAAGGGTAAACCTGAACACTTTGGAGATTATAGACCCATTGCTCTCTGCAATCTGGCCTATAAGTTGGTATAAAAAATTATTGCTCAGAAGATTAAAATGGCTCTGTCAGATCACATCACTGCTGATCAGTTTGGTTTTTTGTTTAATAGACAGATTCATGATGCCATTGGGGCATCTCAGGAACTGTTACATTCTATTAAAAGTCGGAAGATCAGTGCTATGTTGCTCAAACTAGATTTGGAAAAGGCATATGATAGGGTAAATTGGACATTTTTAAGGCTTATTTTGATCCAGATTGGGATGCCTCCTTTGATTATAAATTGGATCATGTCATGTGTTTCTACTGCTAGCATAGTTGTTTTGATAAATGGCTCGCTTTCTTCCTTTTTTTAAGTTTTCAAGGGGAATCCGGCAAGGGTGCCCTTTATCCCCTCTGCTGTTCCTTTTGATTGTGGATGCTCTTAGTAGAATGATAAATTTTGCAAAACAAGATGGTTTACTTAAGGGTATTGATATGGGGTTTGACTGTGTCATTACACATCTGATTTTTGTGGATGATGTTTTGTTGGCTGGTAGGGCCACTGATGCTGAGTGGGGGGTCTTCCGAAATATTTTAAATTGTTTCTGTCGTGTTTCTGGGATGAAGATAAGTTTGAAAAATTCTTGTTTCCATTATCATAATGTGGATACAGTTGAAAGGAATGGTATTGTTTCTATTATACCTTACAATTGCCATCCATTAGATGAGGGTCTCAAGTATTTGGGTTTTTTCTTGAGACCAAATAATTATCAGATCAAGGATTGGTGGTGGCTGGTTCGGAAATTTGAGGCTCGTACAGAATGCTTTCTGTGGGGGGCCGTCTTACTCTGGTAAAGGCTGTTCTGATGGGTATTCCTGTCTATTGGTTTTCACTCCTTCAGGTTCTTGTATTTATATTGAATATTATCAGAAGAATGATTTTTAATTTCCTGTGGTCTGGCGGATTGGATAGAGCCTCTCTAGTGATGACGAGTTGGGAGTCGGTTTCTAGGCCTAAGATCTTTGGTGGCTGGGGTATCAAGGATATAACATCTTTCAGCTTGGCACTCAGGGCAAAAAGTCTCTGGAGGTGTCTTTTCAATCAAAATCCCTGGTCTAAGATATCTTATGTGAAATATATAAATATGAACTTGGTGGAGTGGATCAGGTTGAATATGCCGAAGAGCCCTGTTTGTTCTCCTTTATGGCGTGGTTTGCTAAAGGTCTCTGATTGGATCATCCGTGACTTGAGGTGGCAGGTTGGCAATGGGAAGTCCATTAGGGTTGGCAAAGACTACTTGCTGGGTATTATTGAACCCGTTCGTCTTTCAAATAAGATACTGGATTATTTAAAAATTTATGGTCTATCTTTCTTAAATAGCATCAGAAATGTGAATGGTCAGACATATTGGCTTCAGGCTTCAGATTTGGGATTGGTGGGTGAGGACGCCATCTCTTGGAACTCATATATTAGTTCTCTTGGTTCGGCTGGCATCATTTTATCAGATCATGAAGATAGACTGTTGTGGGGTGGGAATGATAAATCTGGTATTGTTACTGCAAAAACCACATATGAGAGATTAATGCAGGAGAAATATATATTCCCACAACACTGGTGGTATAGTAAGATTTGGAAGTGGAATATTGGCTTAAAGCACAAATGCTTTCTATGGCATACTTTGCAAGGTACTTTGAAAACCTGGGATAATCTTACAAAACGTGGGTGGAATGGACCTAATAGGTGTATATTATGCAAGGAAAATGCTGAATCCATCAATCATTTGTTTGTTTTTTTGTCCTTTTGGTAAAAGAGTATGGGATTTTTGCATTTCAAAGTTGGCTATCAGCAAGGTATGGGAGCAGGTGGAATTTGGTGAGGCCTTGTTGTATTGGTTTCGTGATGACAGAGACACTATTCAGATACCGATTTTCATTTCTTGGGCCCTTTGGTTTTTCAGGAATTTATGCACTTTTCAGGATAAAGAGCCGGACATTGTTGCTTGTGGTCTAATTGCTACACATTTAACTCAACAATATTCTGGGAATCTTTCAACAGCAAAGGAGAGAAGGATTGGTGAGTTTTCTTTAACTGTTAAAAATCCCACTTTGTTCTTTGATGGGGCGGCCCAGAATGGGATGTGTGCGGCAGGCGGTGTTATATATTTGAATATTGATCATTATTATACCATTCGCCTTAATTGTGGAAATGGCAGCAATATGAAAGCTGAACTGATAGCATTGTGGTGTGTTCTAAAGTGTGCCAACACTTTTGGGTTGGTTGACATTATCGTTTTTGGGGACTCATGTGTCACTATCAAGTGGGCTGCCAAGGAATTTGATTTAAATGTTATTGCTCTCTCTCATTGGTGTAGAAGGACCAGGATGGAGATAGATAAGCTGGAAAAGATCACTTTTTTCACACATCTATCGGGAACACAATGAATTAGCGGATATGTTATCCAAGCAAGCTCTGGCAGGCTTTGAAGGTTTACTCCATTGGGAGGAGTGGATGGAGTCTAGTAGGGTGAACTGTGGTGAAGTATTTTTCTTCTAAAAATTATATTGTATGGAATTTTGATACTTCTTTTTGTAAGGATATGGGTTTACTGATATGTATAGTTGGATATGATAAATTATGTAAATTCAGAGATGAATTATGTGATCACTGTCGTGATTATATAGCATATACCTTTTGTGCAAAAAGGTGAATATCTTTGTACTATTTGATTCAAGGAATAACAATAATACGTTTTTTTTTCGGTTGAAAAAAATAAACAAAAATATTATGTATTACATTATACAACCATTTTTTAATTTTTATAAATAAAAAAAATATTTTTTAATTATCATAAATAAAAAATGTTTTTAGAAACGTTGTAATAATATACTTAAGTAAATCATTAAAGGTGTGATAGAGCATTATTTAAAAAAAAAAAATTTAATTCTTTATATTCATATACATATATTTATAACTTGAAAAATATATAGAGGATGATTAATTATATTGAAATGCTGAACTTTAATTAAAGGATTTTTATCAATATATATTTAAGTAAATTATTTTAGTTTAAATGAAAGCATTATTTTAAACATTTATTTATTATTTTTTTGAATTTTTTATATTCATATATCTTTTATAACATATAAAACTCTATAGCCGGATACCCAATATTATCGATACTCGATATTATTTAATCTGCATAAACTTTATAATTTGTGGATACTCAAACATGTTTTTTTGGCATTCAAAATATCATTTGTAGCATTAAATAAAGAGAATATAAAACTCATGTAAATAAGATATATGTTAAAATATCCTTAATACATGTAAATAAGATGTATGTTAATATTATATAAATTTGTTATTATAATCCTAAATAAAACGTAGGCATAGAAAAAATATCTTTAAAAACACTTATATTTAGAAGAAGTGATTTATTGTAGTGATAGAAAAATATCTTTAAAACTAAGAAGTGATTTATTGTTGTGTAGATCATTTGTATACCAAAATGACTGTAAGTGTTTTAGTGAATTAAATATAACTGATTCTAAATTATATTTAACTGGACTCTAAATTATAATTAAATGAATTAAATGGAAATCACAAATGAACCCATTCCATTGCTGCAATATAACTAGAACAGGCCGACGTAACTGAAGCTGCAGCATAGCTTTGACACCAACTTCAACTAATCCACTCCAAATATGATGACGTAGAGGCGACTGGGTACTTATTCATCCCCGAGAATACTCAACCGGAGGGAAGAGCTTCAACTTAAGAGCTACCCTCTACACTGGTGACTGTACATCATATTAATAGCATTTGGCGGACTCCACGCGCAGATAGTGTTGCCACATCGATTTGGATCACATTTCTTCCAGACAACTGAATCCTGCAATCGAATTGGTTTAATGGAATGGGTTAAGTGATGAAATAAAATAATTAGAACAAGTTAGAGGCACACGTGCATAGCTTAAATCTATTACAGATAGGTCAAACCTACTCAAACAACCCTACATATCAAGTTAGGGTCCCGCATGTATGGCTCACTTTCGTCAAGCCCTCACCTTCCTAACCTACCACAGACGGCCTTACATTTGAGTAAGGCGGTGTAGTATCCTCTGACCAGTAACTCAGGTTTACGGATTCATTATCCAGCTATGGAGAAATATTGAACGTGAGCAGTGAACGATCAACGAACAGATCAGATGGCATAAGTCTCTTCAACAGTGAATACGTACAAACAGTTTTGGACTTTTTGAATGTTAATGCATTGAGTTGTCATTGTCAACGGTGTAACGTGGATGTGTTGGACTTTTGAAATTTTAATGCATTGAATTGTCGTTGTCATTCGTGCATCGTGGATGTGTTATATAATGGCGTGGGATATACTTGCATTCAAATCACCTTGATTTTTCGGCAATGTGTTCTTTAGATCTGGTTATAAAAATCGGCGGAATTGTAGTTCTACCTCATTTACTGTCGAACTATGCCATGGAACTATGTCCATAGGGATTTTGGCCCATTTTAAAACACCGAGATGGTCAATTTGAGTGCAAGTGATCACACGCCTTATATAATGGATTGATATTTAAATTGAAAACAAGGTATAAACCATAGTAATATGTCCTTAATGACTTGACAAACAACATATATCATGCTTTTGTTTCAAATTGAAAAGACCATGCAAGATACAATAAATGAACAATTTGGAAAAATGTTAAATTTCAACAACATAATAAGTTTACTAATTTCTTGAGGTGTAATTTTTTTTCTTTATCTTAAACATTTTACACCTCAATAAATTTTATCTCTCTTGATATATTTGGGTTTAAGATGGATCTAAGGTGGTTTTAATCTTTTTATTTTAAAAGCTGACATGATGTGTGTATTTCTTTAAGTGGACATCCATACCACATGTTATTAATTTGTTAATAGATATGTAATTTTTATTATTTATTTTTACATTTGGAAGAGAATGTTAACGTGACAACATTTCCCCCATACTCAGTTGTTACAATTTAGTGACATATAAATGTCTTGCTATGAGTTTGGTGTTCCGTGTAAGAGTCGATGTTTCCTTTTGGTAGCACAAAAAGCATCAACCTTTTGTAATTTGAAGAAGAGGAGAAGCTATGCACAAAGGGAAATTAAAAGAGTCGAGGTAGACTAAAGAAGAAAATAATAAATATGATGGAAATCAAAGCATTATGCTTTCTTGAAATGGGAAACACCAACTTGGTAGGATTTTTTTGTGGAATGAAGGTACAGTAGTGAGAAGGATTTAGGAATGCTAATGCAAATAAAGGTGCATTGGCCACTACACATGGAAAATGTAGTTAGTAAGTAAGTATCAATAGTATGTAAACTAGACAAAATAACTAAAACATTAGAGAAAGTAAAAGAGTGAAGGTGAGAACTAACAATTCATGGGTAAAAAAATATGCAATGCATGGTGGAAGTAGTAACAACTGCATTTGGTGGATTTAGGAATGTGAATGCAAATAAAAGTGGATTGGCCACTACACATGGAAAAGGTAGTTGGTAAGTAGGTATCAGTAGTATGTAAACTAGAAAAATAAACTAAGACATTAGAGAAAGTAAACTAATGAAGGTGAGAACTTACAATTCATGGGTAAAAAAAATGCAATGCATGGTGGAAGTAGTAACAAGTGCATTTGGTAAGATGAGAAGTAGTTACATAGGAGTGGCACTTGGTAGAGTAGAAAGGATGGTAAAACTTTGAAATTGAGAAAAGCATTTGCATGTTTCCTTTGTATGACATCGATATTGTCCTTCATTCTTTTGAACTGATTGATGGTAAATGTTGTGTAGATTGGAAGATCTTTCAAGGAAGGGGCTTTGGATAGTGTAGTGAATTTAAGAGCTTTATGTTCAATGATACCAATGTCTATTGTATCTTTTGGTAATGTCAATGATCCCTTGAAATTTACGTATTGTTAATGCCCATGCCATTTTTAGTGGGATCTAAGTACAGCCCCCACCCTCTCTTTATATAGGTTGAATCAGTAGAAATGTAGGATTGTTGGGATCCAATGGAGGGTCAATATACTTGTTGAAGTTAACAACCACAATTGTTTATATATGTGGAGGTTTATGGTTATATTTATAGAAAATTGTAATGCCCTAGAATGCAAACCCCTTATATTTTGGCTAAGTATTATGCACGAACACTTAACCCTGTGTTTTGTAAGTACTACATACTTGGTTATGTTATTATGTTATGTTGAAAACTAAATTTGCTTGGACTGTGTAGGAAAACCCGATTGATGAAGGGTTCTAGTCTCTATAGGGAAAAACAATGAAAACAATGGTGAATAAAAAGAGTAAACAAAAATTTAAATAAACACAAAGTGAATAAAGGAAAAAAAATAAAACATATCTAAAATATGAAAAGACACCTATCGAAAATGTAACTCTTGAATATGTATCACCACCTAAAACAATGGATAATAATAGTAAATGCCTCTCTACAAATGAGATTGAAAAAGAATGCTGAGGGGTTAATTCTCTTGGATGTTGAAGAATTTGAATGAAATCTAAAGGTAGAAAATTTAGACTTAACTCAGAAGAAGAGAAGAAATAGAAATATGAAGGAAGCATAGAAATCAAGCTAAAGAGAACAGAGCTATTTAAAATATGAAATCTATAACTTTTAGAGAATGGAGAGTTGAAGGGGGAATGAACTAGACACTTGATATTTGTAAATAAAAGATCAAGGTCCAAGTTTAATTATGGTTCAAAAATTCTCTATTGTCATAGAGTGTGAGCATTGTAGGTGTTGAGTACGAGCTAACAAGAGGATTGATTTGGTATTGTACAACCAATATTGCTTATTGGATGATAGGAATATTGGATGTTGGATTGGAAAGAGTACCATCGGGATTAATTGGAAGGAGGGTTGGCTAATATTGGTAAAAGGTTTTCTTGAATAGATAGGGTCCTTGGGCTAGTTATGCATATCTATAATTAAAAAGAGACTAAAATTTGAATAAATCCAAGAGCCAATCCCTAAAGAGACCAAGACTTGGCCCAAGAGTGACTATGGGAAACAAAGATTATAAGTTTCCTACATATCTACAGTTAGGAGGGTCAAGGAATGACCAACAATATTTGCAGATTGACCTATATAATCTAAACATATGAGCTTCTAATCTTGATCTTTCTCGTTCTTAAGTACTATTGGTTTATGAAATATAAATTTTATTGTTATTGCTATGCATGCATCTTATTTATATGTTTTGAATTTGGTTATGGAGAAGTAATGATGATGTTTGTGATATGGGAAATGACAATATTTTAGCAATGCCTTGGCGTAATCTAAAAGTATAATATTTATTTACATGAAATGAAGAAAGCTGCTACTGCATGTGAGAAATGAACGAACATATGGGTAATGTTGTTGTCAAATCTAATAAAATATCTTTATTTTATATGTTCCTAACTATTGCATTGGGAAACAAAGTCTAGTACAATAAATTAATTATGTAAATTAATCTTAATTGCTACATTCGACAATAGAATCTAGTACAGTAAATTGATTATATAAATTAATCCTAATTGTTGCATAATTGATTGTATAAAGTTAATGATGAGAAGAAGAGACTTTCTAGAGTAAGAAATAGAATCATGTACTAAATAAAATCTCTCTCTCTCTTTCTCTCTCTCTCTCTCTCTCTCTCTCTATATATATATATATATATATATATATATATATATATATATATATATATATAGTGGCGGAAGAAAGGTATATAACATATCTATAAGATATCATTTGAAATGTAAAAGTAATGAGATTGTAATCTACTATATCTATTCTATCTACGATAGAAATTATAAAGTTCTAGCCTAATATCTGCATGCCTAAAATCTTGACCTGCTTACTGCTTCAAGGTGGGTAAGTTAGTTGTCTTTCTCGATTTTCTTTAGACCAAATGATATAATCATGGGTTGCATCCCTGTAGGACTCTAGAATCATGGAAGGATCGAGTACAATCAGAGAAAAACCAAGCATGAGACAAAAATAAATAAAATATAGCATTTACTATTCTACCCACATGCATGCGTAAGTATAATATGTAGCTAAGATTGTAAATATTGTAAACATCATACTAATAAATCTAATGCATATGTGAACAATATCTACAAATGCCCCAATATTGGAAACACAACCACTTAAACAAACAAGAGCTGCAAACAGCAATGTCCATGACATAGCTTGCAGTATAGATGTATGAGCATGCATAGGTATGCAAATGAGAATTGCATAGATATGCTTGCAGCATAGATGCATGGGCATGCATAGATATGCAAATGAGAATTGCATAAACATGCTTACAGCATAGATCCATATGCATGCATAGATATGAAAATGAGAATTGCATAGACATGCAAATGAGGAAGCTTAATGATGTTATATGTACATAACTGGTTGTACAAACTCCCAAGTTTAGATGTTAGGATTATGACCAGTGCCATGCTTATAAATATATCTCGCCAGGTGACATGCTTATAAATATATCTCACCATATCTGCAGTATACACATGCAATTCATTTTCCAACCTATAGTGGAAAGTCCAAATATGATCAGAATCTTTATAATAGTCCAGAGCGGTTGATTTTCTCAATATGAAAGCATACATCTTGTGAACGCTCTTTTTTAAAGGTGATTCCTGCACATTTAAACAACAATATTTTAAAGCGACACAAAGCAGTTTTTAGGGTTTGCACACTACAAATATTTTTTTCAACATATTAAACCTGTATTGTAATCTACCATTTTATGATTCTTAAAAAAAAAATACTAGTAATTTGTAAAGAAAGGGTTTTTGCTTATAGTCCTACTCTCCAAATGTAAGTTTTGATGCCAAAATAGAAACGTCTTCTTCTCCATTCTTATGAAACGATTCCGAGAGCTTTGCACTGAATTCAGATGATGATTGTTAGTTTTTGAGCATTAATTCAATAGATCTAGGATCTTAACTGAAAGAACAACATGTACAACATATCAAGCATAAGAGACAAGAGACAAGAGACACAAAACATTTCACCGGGGAGAACCAAGAAGGTGAAAAATCCCGCAACTTCCTCAGAGATAGAATAAGCATCAATACAAGGATCACCATGAACAAAGCCAAGAGATATTCATCTTCAGTAGCATGCTCCTCCTCCACTTGTGCACACCCTTCTCTTCTCTCACTAATGTGAAGTGAGTGAATGAGACAATGTATAAAATGAGAGATTCACACTCTCTATTTATACACTAACTTGACTTGACCTTTACTCAACTAGGTCATCCCCAACTTAACCACTTAACATAATGCTGACTGGGCCAACCCCTACTAGGTTTGTCTAATAACCCATCAAGTATAAGTTACGACACTTACAATATAACTTGCGACACATGCAAGTACAACTGATGACACTTCCAATCGGAGGAATAATACATATCCATTGGGGATACAATAAAGTACAATTACAATATACAAGTGAATATCTTCCGAAGTTACAAATACATCAACACTTCCTCTTAACTAGGAAGGTATTCTCTTGACCCAAGTCATCAATACATATAAGCACAAGTATTCAATTCTGGAGCCGGATCATCAACACTAGATCACGGAGCATCATCATCATCACTGCTGCTCTACTCGACATCTCGATCACTGGTGCTATCTCATAATTCTTATCATCATAGGAAGTTCTACAGAGACAGCCCTTTTTCATGCTGGATGTAAGCTTAGCCTCCATGTAGGTCTTCATCATCTCTGCGAGCAAGCCATCAAGTAGGTACACCTCAGGACTGATTACACTACCTCTGCAAAACATGCAAGATCTCCCAAGACTGATTACACTGCCTCTGTAAAACCTACAAGAGCATCTCAGGACTGTTTACATGCCTCTACAAAACCTGTGTACCCTACTATCACATCATCATGTTCAGATCACCTCATAGTCCATGGAGCACAACCCAGATGCACATCACATAACACTTACATTCACTTGCATGGGAAGACACACTTCAACCATCCATGAAAGGCTCAACACTTATATCTACGCCATCGGAAGACACACTTCAACCATGCAAGAATGGCATCGCACTTATATCCATATGCATGGGAAGACACACTTCAACCATGCTAGGAATGGAACAACACTTATATAATAGCCATGGGAAGACACACTTCAACCATGCTCGAATGGCACATCACTTATATCGCAGCCATGGGAAGACACACTTCAACCATGCTCGAATGGCATAGCACTTATATCGCAGCCATGGGAAGACACATTTCAACCATGCTCGAATGGCATAGCTCTTACATCAACAACCATGGGAAGACACACTTCAACCATGTCGGAATGGCCCCAGCCCTTATATCTGTACCATGGGAGGACACACCTACCACCATGTGAGAATGGCTCATGTGCATCTGTGTCTCTGGACTCATCACTTCCCCTTAGAGGGAATCTCAATCTGAAGTACACCAAGCCTCTCTCTGAAGTACTTAAACTTCACTCTGGCCATCAGCTTGGTCAACACATTATCTATCTGCTCGTCTGTCCCAACATATAGGAGCTTCACTACTCCTCTCTGCACCATATCCCTGATATAGTGGAACTTGATCTCAATGTGCTTTGACTTGTCATGGAACACTGGGTTCTCCAACAACTTCACACAACTCTGGTTGTCGCAATATATACAAGTAGAACTCAGATGGATATCAAACAAATTATACAGTAGCTTCCTAAGCCATACTACCTCACAACTAGCTGAACAAGCTATGACATACTCTACTTTGGCTGTACTCAATGCCACACAGGATTGCTTCCTTCTAAACCAAGAGATCATACCGGATCCCATACTGAAGTAGCACCCCGAAGTGCTCTTCTGATTAATGGCACTTCCTGCCCAATCCTAATCAACATAAACCTCCAGGTTAAACTTTTGATTCGCATCATAGTTGAGCCCATAATCAATTGTACCCTTTAGGTACCTCAGAATATGCTTTGCAGCTATCAGGTGAACATATCTTAGATCTGTCAAGTATTGGCTCAAGGTGTTCACCGCAAAGCAAATATCTGGTCTCGTATTCGTCAGGTACACCAAGGACCCAATCATCTAACGATACATCGTGGCATCAACCGACTCAGATGAAGCATCACACAGAAGCTTCAAGTTCAATGCCATAGGTATGGCCATGGCCTTGCAGTGCATCATCCTGAACCTTTTCAGGATCTCTACTGCATACTTCCCTTGTCCAAGGAAGATTCCATCTATGCTCTGCCACACCTCCATATAGAAAGTAGTGCATCATACCCAAGTCCTTCATCTCAAACTCGGTAGGAAGCTTCATCTTCGTATCGGCAATCAATCTATCCTCACCTGTAACAAACAGGTCATCCACATACAAAATTAGTATCACTGGATTGCCTTCCTCAACCTTGTAGTAAAGGTTGGAGTTTGCTTTACTCTTAGCAAATCCCAAACTAGATAGGAAGCTGTCTATCCTTCCCTACCAAGTCCTGGGTGCCTGTTTCAAACCATATAGGGCTTTCTTCAGTTTGCACATGTATGACTCCTTATCATGTGTCTCAAAATCGAGTGGTTGCTCCACATACACTTCCTCTTTGACTACACCATATCCATCTGGTGTATCTTCCACTTCATCACTGTAGCTAGAGAAAGTACTAATCTAATGGAAGTGTATCTGGCCATGGGAGAAAAAGTCTCTTCATAATTAATCCCTTCTTTCCGGGAGAAGCCATGAGCTAGAAACCTTGCTTTGTATATCTCTATGCTACCATCTACAACATGCTTGATATTATAGATCCACTTGGAAGTCACAATAGAATTCCCTTCAGGTCTTGGGACTACATCCCAAACATCATTCTTCATGATCGACTGGTACTCCTCGATCATGGCATTCTTCCATTACTGCATCCTGTATCCTAAGAACTTCAGATTCTTCGATATCTTCAATAGATAGATTTCTTTAAACTTCATTGCTGGAACAAATGTTGTAGTCCTTCTTTTGTAGGTGATTGTACACGATCTTTCCTACAAGTCAAGTTCAATTGCATGATTAGAAACATCTCATAGCTTTCAAAAAACAAAATCTTACACATAAGTACATATGTCATATAGTCATGCAATTATCTTAGCCAATGATTCAATACAACATTTATCCATATCCCGTATTCACACGGTAACTTTCTAGATGCCTTCCATCTCTACCAGAACATTTGTTAAGAGTGTGCACAACTCCCAACATGTTAGCAAAGAGGTTTCATTCAAGATAAGTAGCAATGGAATGTCGTACAGTACCATAGGCCACTTACCCATGACTATATTAGTAGTATCTTGTTCATTAATGCAACTTTTCTAATATGCATAATATACATCCTAACTCTAGGAACATAAGTATGTACATGAATGGAAAACATCATTTAAGTAATCATATAATAAATGACAATTCAAATACTTACCTTTGTTTAGTTGTTGGGTGGGCTCCTTCTTGATCTTTGCTTCCTGGAGTGCTCCCTCTTGATCTTTGTTTCCTTGCAGTAACTTTTGGAGTGTGCTCCCTCTTGATCCTTGCTTCCTAGATTACCTGTCCTTGAACTCATATCCATCCTGGACCACTATGCATGCTTAAGTGTGCACTAGTGTCATCATTGTGTTATCCTCAAGATCTCATACATAACCATACATACATTAGTATAATCTCAATACTATCAAAACATTGTGATTCTAAATAAGCTTTAAACATGTATGATTATGATCATTTCACACACAAGTAATTTATCACAAGCATTAGTATTCAAGGTTTCAGGGAGGACTTCTATTACTCATGCATATTCTTATTGACCATAGGAATATTCTAGTTAGTCATATCATTAATCAAAGTAAGAAACATAATATGCAGAAACTGTTGATTACTTAGACTTCTAACTTCAAGAATAATCATTCATACAAAAGTATAAGATCCTAAAATAAGGTAGGATTCTAACTTGATATAGGAAAAACATACGTGGAATATCATGTTAGCTAGTTATGTCTAACATACCCAAACCATGTCTTCTTGTTCTCTTCAATGACTTGTGCTTAGTAACCTGCATAACTCATAAGTTAACCACTGTAGAACCAAATTATACACACCTCGTAAGTAGAGCTTCTATAATGGCTATGGATGAGTCTTTTTCTTCATGTCACCATGGTCATATGTTCTTGATCTAGAACTTAATCTGTCTTTCTTGATGCACCTTACATGTTAGTGGATAACATTAGCCTCATACAACATCATGGTGCATTAGTACAATCATAAGTGTCATAACCCTAATCAATGAATGTCTTCTATCATTCACATGCATTCATACTTTTACTAGGGTGATGAGACAAGTCTAAGATTAATCAAGATTGTACCAACCTTAATAATATGAAGACAAACATATCATAAACTCAATCATGAACAAATTTCAAAACATACCTGTATCTCTTCAAGTCATACCTGTCAGGATTGCTTGTATCCTTCTCATGTAAAGCCTCAGCCTCATCTCCCTCTGGAACTGGAACTTCTTTACTTATGCAGGTGTCCAATTCATTCTTTTCTAAGATTAACCCAATCCACTTTGATTTGTTGAAACTGGATCTTGAGCTGGATTAGGGTTTGTCAAAGAAACCCTAAAAATTCAAAATTTGAATTTCAAACTTTTGAATGGATGGAAAGATGTGGCTTGCTGAGCTAATCAAGCTGGAATACTTCAATTTTTAAAAATGCAAAATTTGACCCCTCAAAATTGCCTTTGAAACTTTTGGATTCACTGGATAGGACCCCGAACTAGGGTTTGATAAATTACACCCTTCTTCCCAGCCAAAAGGTTTGATCCAAATATCTAAACTTTGATTTTTCTGAGGAGCTTCGAGCCGTCATCACGGACTTAAAAAATTCCAACTTTTGTAGAAGCCCTAATTTTCCATCTTTCTGATCAAAATCCCGAACTAAGGTTTGATCAAGCCCAGCCTTTTTCCCAACCAAAAAATCGATCTTGGTCTCTAAATTTTGATTTTTCTGAGAAGCATTCATCTGTGGTCTCTGATTCCAAAAATTCCAGCTTTCTCTGAAGCCCTAAATTCCTGCAGCAGTGATAAGACAAGAATGAAGGTGCTCATAATCCAATTCTGTTTTGACAGAAATATGCACCTTGTTGTTTCTGGTGCATCTCTGAAATTACACATCCACGGGGTTTGAAACTTCGGCCTATGGTATCCTAACCTGTCTTCTTTCCAAATCCATAGGTCTGATCTCAATTGGATTCTCTGAGAGAGATTTATGCCAAGTGTCACAACGTGACCTGTTTTACAGATAAAACAGGAGAGCGAACTTGTATAGAATTCCACGTGTCACTGGTTCAATTTAGGCCTCTGAAGAACTTACCGAAGAAACTACAGTCTGTGCTCTTACTATCACTTTTTACAGAATTTCATTTGGAGTTTCCTATCCCAAGTTGTGAATTTTTTTCCTCGGTCACTTGTTTATGACTGAGATCTGGAAGAGGTTGAAACCCTAGATTGTACTTATAATAAAAACACAAAGTACAATGAATTAGATGTTGTTATTTGGACACAAGGTACATGGGGATGTTATATATGGCCTATAAAATTTTCAGATCCTGAAACTTCACCAAAATGGATTTATAGCGAAAGTTCTACGATGACTGTTTTTTGATATATCAAGCCCTAGCTTCCAATTTGTCGCAAGTGCAACAAGTCTCATAAATGCCATAGTGTTCCTTCCTTCAGGATAGCTCTGATACCATGTTATTTTTTGAGCATTAATTCAATAGATCTAGGATCTTAACTGAAAGAACAACATGTACAGCATATCAAGCATAAGAGACACAAAACATTTCACCGAGGAAAACCAAGAAGGTGAAAAACCCCGCAACTTCCTCAGAGATAGAATAAGCATCAATACAAGGATCACTATGACCAAACCCAAGAGATAGAAATCTTTAGCAGCATGCTCCTCCTCCACTTGTGTTCACCCTTCTCTTCTCTCACTAATGTGAAGTGAGTGAATGAGACAATGTATAAAATGAGAGAGTCACACTCTCTATTTATACACTAACCTGACTTGACCTTTACTCAACTAGGTCAGCCCCAACTTAACCACTTAACATAATGATAATTGGGCCGACCCCTACTAGGGTGTTCTAATAACCCTTTGACCCACATGACTCATACAGGGCCAACCCCATCAAGGTGGTCTAATAACCCATCAAGTATATGTTACGACACTTACAATATAACTTGAACACATGCAAGTACAACTGACGACACTTCCAATCGGAGGAATAATACATCTCCGTTGGGGATACAATAAAGCACAATTACAATATACAAGTGAATATCTTCCGAAGTTACAAATACATCAACAATGATGTTTCCATAGCATATGGTCATGCCACTACTGACTGTGACATAATTCCTCCCCTAAACAAAATACATTTTACAAAAATCCACAAATGACAGATCTTGACATAATATGAAGTTGGCAGTGTCTGCTTACTCATGATTATAGATATTATAACTAAGATTGCTCCAGCCAAAATAGAAGGTCTGCAACTTGTATTTCTTAGCAAGAGGCCATATTGGGTTCATGACCTTGCTTCCAACGTCCTCCACCTAGTTAGTGTCCAACTCTACTGTATAACCTCCCAACGTTTCTTTGTGCTTTCTTCCCCTGATCTGATTGGTTTATTCAAGTATTACAAATTCCTTCACTCGATTGTCTGATAATGTCGTTGCTTCCATCATTCCCACAAACCCAAAAATAAGGATCTATTCAGTGAAATTAGTGTGAGGAGAACAAGGATATTGAGCCATTTTCATGTGAACATTTGATAAAATATGAAGAGTACCTAGCATGCCCGCTCCCACTATTATAGTGCTGATAGCACTAACCGAATAGAGCAAATCTGTGCACATTAATAACACAAGAGAAAAATTATCCTTGCAGTAAGCGGCCATGATAACTTAGTGTAGAAACTCTATAACAAGCCTGGCATTTTTAGGCTTACAGCCTCGATTATGGACTAGCGGTGACTGGGAGTATGTGATATCTAGCCCAACTTGCTTTCATTAAATCCCCTACATTATCCTGTCACTAGAAATCCACAAATCATCCTCTAGAAACTTCTGAGTCCCACGCAAAACTAGCAGGATTGAATATGAAACACGTGAGTTGTGTTTGTAAAAGGAAATCAGAAAGGCCTGCATTTTTCCATTTTATTCGCGAATAAAGCATGAAAAAATACATGCGCGAGCGACGGGATGTTTTGTCGATCTACGACATACCTTAGAACTTTCCATCTCTGTTGAAGTACTCTTCAAATTTGTGAAACAACTATAAATTGTATCTTGTATGTAGGTGAAAGGTAATGTTCAACGCAATTTCATGGACATCGTTTCCATTCACGAAATTGTCATTTTCCTTCACCACGAATTCCCCCATTCTTGTAAGAATGCTCTCTGCAACAATGCTTTCTGCAAATGAAAAGGAAATGAAAGTAGTCGTGAGTGGCAGAAAATACTACAATATCACAAATTACAACGAAAATAAAATACCTAAAATAAGTTCTTGGGAATATTTGCATCCTTAACCTAATCTGATATTAGGTTTCAGAATTATTTTCCAACTCCCATGCTTGTCTATTTCCCTACTGGGATGAAGTTAGAGCTTAGATGGATTAAACTCACAATAATATGCAGCAGTTTCTAACCCTCTGCCTTGGACGACCGGGTTCGATTCTTCTAAGAGCGTCATGGTCAGCTTGTCCTCGCAGGACATTTCAGGGTAGCAAAAGTGTTTTTTTCCTCTCTATTCATCCATGGACATCTGTTTCAACAGGAAGTCCACACTACAAAAACGCTCTATCAACTCTATACACAAATAAGACACAAACCTAAATTTAACTATAGGATATCTTGGCCCATAAAAATCGCAACTATTTCCATCATAGACTTCAAGAAAAATCTAGGTTTTCGGCCATAAAGGAATAATAACAAGAGAAAAGAAATGATTCATTCATTCCCTGTACATGCATATGTCTAGTCCAGGACCCATAGATCATTTGCAGAGGTAGCATGCATCACAAAAATATATATTGGGAGTGGTGTATTGGAAACTATGTTGCCGTAAATAATTGAGGCGGGACACAAAAGTACTGGATTTTGATACTTGGAGCTGCCACCATTGGTTTCAGAATCTTTATGCACAATTGTTGGACGACATGACGGTCTACTACGCATAAAACACTGGACAACAGGATGGGACAGACCGGGACGTGCGGCTAGTGAAACCTCGCACCACATTACGAGCGATAATTTTATAACCAAACCATTGCAAGGGGCTTGTTGGTTCCTTCCCTCCAGACCAAGAGCACGGTCCTTGTGTC
The DNA here is from genome assembly GCA_027924585.1 of Larix kaempferi. Lineage (NCBI taxonomy): Eukaryota > Viridiplantae > Streptophyta > Pinopsida > Pinales > Pinaceae > Larix > Larix kaempferi. Next base: position 21,863,163 of record BSBM01000114.1, read on the forward strand.
CCCTTCCCAACCACCTTCAGAGCCTCCATCTCTTTCATCACCGACTCAATTAATTTCTCATTCCCAAATCTCATGTCATTGGACATAACGCACAAAACGCCAGGTAAAGGACGGGATGGACAGGGACACATGGCAGCCGAAACCCCCGTGACAACTTACGAAGACAAAACTTATAACCAAAAAATGACAAAACTTTGTAACATAAAAAATTTGCGAATTGTATAGCTAGACTAATATGTCTGAAATGGACACAAGATGCGATGGACATAATAATAGAGAGTCCTATTAAAATAGCCTTTTAAATAGTTTGTATACAAGTGTTTGTATAAATGCTAAAAATAGTATGGGAGCATGAAGTCTCCCTTCTAAACTAAATTATCTCATAAAGCCTATTAAGGCCTGAATAGGCCAAGGACTCAACTTACTTGAATTCTGAGTAGCTAATTGAGGATACTTGGGTCCACAATCAACTCCTCGGCATAGTGGAAAAGAGCCTGCGTTAAGATATTATCTTAAGTTTGATATACATATTTATATAAAAGAGTTTAATTGTTTCTTAGTTGTTAAAATACCTAGGTAGCCATGGGATTCCCATCCAAGAGCATATGCACACAAATGCAAGGTATAATTAGCATTTAAAATATTATAAATATAAGATAGTGATTACATAACAAAGTATTAAGTGCAATAGAATATTATTTAATAGATTCTTCGACTAATGCTTAAATAAAAAAAGGAAGCTAGTCCAACTGGTTGATTGAGGTATGTTTGGGCTTACAATGTTTCTTGAGCATCTATATTTGAAAGACATCATAACTATGCTACGGGTTTAATGCATGCTTTACTCATGCCTAAGGAAACACTTTATCATTATAATCATGAGAACTATGAGAACAATCCATCAGTGGTCAAGATCTATGGTGCAGATGAAAAAGGGTTATATTTGTATAATTTATGGATACCATCACATGATTCGGAGGAAATCTAAGTATTTAGTCTCGTAATGAACCGAGCATGTTTATACTTCAGCAATCGAAGTTACAATTACATGCCAGCATATTCTGGTGCTCTCAGGAAAGAAGATCAAACCCCTATGGTACAGTCCGGGATATATCTAAGGAGATCCACGCTACGTAGACCAGCTCTATGGGGAAGCATCAGTCAAGATCGAAAGAGTAAGCAGGGCCAAGTTGCAAGTATAGAAAAATATTATATATATGAAAACCCTTCTGCAAAACAAAAAGTTGAGACGACCTTCCACCATACTAATTACAATTTGAATAAAAACATCTATACTCATGTAAATGTCATGCAATGGAGCCAATAAAGTTAAGAGGGTAGATTTCAAGAGCTAGACTAGCAGATCAAACCCCCACGGGGAGGCCAAGCTCATGACTAAGTGCATAATTTGTTATGCAAGTCGGATCTACATTGGCTCAGGAAAAATGATGCAAATGCTAAACCTATACATGCAAACAAAACTGAGTCAATGTTTTTCAATCAAAATCTCAGGCAGTAGTAAAGGCTAACGCATCATTGGAGTCTGTGGGTATCGAGGTACATTGTGGTTGCTTTGAAACTTATCATAGATTGGAATCGGGTGTGGAGTAGTAAGAAAAGGGGTGTATCCCCCTTGCATGCCCCACCGTGGAGTGAGACTTGTGACCAGGAAGCCACGAATAGGCCCATGGCCTAGCCTCCACCCTATGTAAACACAAAAACTCTTTAGTCAGCTAAGCCAAGGGCCGAGTCTAACACCAAAAACATGATAGAGAGATCACACATAGAGCTCAAATTTTTACTTAGAATAAGATTGTTCTTACCCGAGGAAATCAGTCTCCATTATGACGCACCACTTGTTGCAATGAGAGGAGAATCGATGAGTCTCTACGATGAGCCGAAGGAAAAAAAATGAGAACTAGAGAGGAATCAGTCTCTCATAAAATGAGAATAGAGCAGAGGGAGTTGTTTCTAATGAAAGATTGAACAAATAATGGCTTGACATCCCAAAGCCAGCAGAGGAGGGTGGCCTTTTCCAATCTAAGTGGAACATGTGCCGCAAATCATGTTAAAAAATGTAGTAATTTCCTTGCCCTAGGCCTTTAAAAAACACCTCAATTGGAGCAACGATTCTAGCAATTTCCATTTAGGAATTTGAGTGGGATCGATGCTACTTCCTATGGATGTGTCATTGAGGTTAGGGTAAAGTTTTGTTTGTGGTATGTATTTGTTATCCTAGGAGATAATCCTATCCATAATTGCACCGAGAGGAGAGGTGCTTTACAGTCAAGTATGAGGGAGATCTTGTAACATGTGTTGAGTGTTTGTCGAGTAACAAAATAATACAAAGTAAACAAAAAAGAATAATACAAAGTAAAAAGTAATAAATATTATGTCGGCCATAAACAAAAAATAATAATACAAAGTAAAAAGTAAATATGAGACTTAAACTAGAGACTTTAGAGCTTAGGATTAGGTGGTAAATATTATGTGGGCCACAAACAAAAAAGAATAATACAAAGTAAAAAGTAAATATGAGACTTTAGAGTGTTTCCATAAACAAAAAATAATAATACAAAGTAAAAAGTAAATATGAGACTTAAACTAGATACTTTCGAGCTTAGGATTATGTGGCTCAGGTATTGCACTCAATGAGCTATTCAAGGAGAGGTTTGCACCTCAGGAGATTTGATCCCTCTCAGTGCTTGATAGAGCCTAGGATTTGGATCTAGGCTTGTTTAATGTGTGCTATGATATTGTTATGTTAGTTCTCCGAAGTGGTTAGGGGATGTTAATAATTACGGTGCATAATAATTTAATGTGTGGTGTATTTTTTAGTATGGTTAACAACCTAATGGATAGGTTCTTTATTAGGGTGGGCTTATAGTTTAGGTATGGTAAGTAGCACGTGAGCGCATGTGCACACACACACATAGATAAATATTTAGGTTAAATGGGATGATTTGAAAAGCCAAGTTCACTCCTCGATTGACATGTTAAATCAACCACAGATTTGGTTGAGGTATTAATGAGAAGTCATGCTTATAGTAAGATTAGGATTATCGGAAAATGATTAATTATAAGACTTTTATATGTGTATTTTAATGTTGCAACTAATCTGGTTAATGGTAAATAGGAAAAGGAGAAAGTGAGCGGCTAAGTTGTATGCTTAGTCGCAGTAGTTCAAACACTTTGCCGAGCAAAGGTAAGCACTCAACTAGTGTGTCCTCACCAGGAAGATGTTGTGTATGCTCAACCGAAACAAGTACTTCGTCGAGAAAATTTAAGTGCTTGTCTAATGACCTCTCAATAGGATGTTCACTATCTTATGCTTTATGTATGAGAAAAAAACATTCTAAGCGTTTAGGGTACATTCCGAAAATGGTGACAATTTGACTGATCGAGCCATTAACAATGCCAGCTGAAGGCCATAAATTAGATGTCAACATAAATTTTTACTTGGCGTAGAACATGAATTTAGGCTCCAATTATTTATCCTCAATCATAGAGGGAAAATGGTTGTTTCAATTCTCAATATTGGAGAGAAACTTCAACATTTGTTGATTATGAAAGGTAGCTATTTTGTTGGTTGCAAATAAATACATTGAATAATGGAAAGTAAACAACTCATATTGATGAAGGATGGAGTATTTCCTTGACATTAGAAGGTCCCAATTCTCATAAGAAGGTTATGAATTCTTGATGTTGTGTAGGATGTTCATGTAGGTGACCTCTGAAGGGTCACTTCCTTATTGTCGAAATATAGTTTCTAGAGTGACCACTAGTGGCATAGATGCTAGGTGTTGCAACACACAATCCATTACAAAACCTAACTCTTCTCTCAGAATACACAATGGAAAATCTTCATGCTATTATCTAACACAATGCAAATTAACATATAAATTTAACTGTTGGATACCAATGAAACATGCACACGATTTTATTGATTCAGGGTGAAATCACAGAGTTACATTTAAGAAAATATTGATAGGAGTAACAACATTCACCAAATGGGTGTTCGTGTTGTTGTAACAACTCTGAAATTGTGTGGTGGATAGAGTCTCTGAGTTAAGGTGTTGATACTTTGTTTCATCCTTTTTCTTCACACTAATAATTGACTGGATCCCCTCTCCAACATGTCCTCCATGATCGTTTCCTTTTGTGTGTTTAATCCCCTTCTCATTGCTTCCTTTGCTAAGATCGAACATTTTCCAAAATCGTTCACCCTCCTCAATGACTGCTTGCTTCCTTTCTTTCAGTTTGGTATAATGATTCATCTTCTGGGCATGGGTATTCTACCCAACACACGACTGTAACATATAACATGCATTAATGCCAATGTGGGATCTAATGTAGACAACTCTATCAACATTGGAGAATGGGAAAAAAGTGTGACACTTGTCAAATACCATATGTAGAGGAGCTTCAGCATGTGTTTTAGCAAGCCCAAATGCACTTGCAGATACCATATGTATAGGAGTTTTAGCATGTGTTTTAGCAAGTTGAATACCATATGTACAGGAGTTTTAGCATGTGTTTCAGCATGGTAGAAATAAACACAAGGAAAGAAAATTGATGAACAAATGGAGAAATAAAGAAACAAAATCCTTATTCAACTCATTATTTATTGTGCGGAATGGAAATATTTTTGGGTGATATGTATTGCCCGATCCCAAGGATGATCCTTCATCAGACACCCCTGGTAAGAAAAAAATGAGCTCCAACTCATGTGCAGACTATTGCTGAAGGTGAAGAGTTCTACAATCGTGCTAACTGGTCTTCAGTCACCCACGATGCATCCTTTTCCCCTTGATTTTTCCAATTGATATAATACTCTCTATACTCTTTCCTGCGAGTCTTCTTTCCAATCCCGGTAGCAATAATTTCTTCCATTTGTTCAACTGATCTGATTGGTAATTGCTTCTCCCATTCACTAAGATTACCTTCATCTTCACTTTCATCGCCTTCATGATACTCATAAAGGTCAGCTACATTAAATGTAGGCGATAAGTCAAAATTTTATGGAAGCTCTAAGCGATAATCATTTTTAGAAATCTTCTTCATAATTAAACATGGACCAATCTTCTTGTACTTCAATTTGTTATATGTACCTCTTGGAAACTGATCCTTCCTCAAGTGAGACATGGCCATCTCACCTTCTTGGAATACCTTCTTTCTCTTATGTTGATCTTCCCTTTTTTTGTAAATGTCATTGATGGTCTACAATTTCTTCTTTACTTGCTCCTACAACTCATGGATGTTGTCTACAAAATCACTTGCATCAACACTCTTTTGGTTGTCCAAATCTGGCAATACAACCAAATCTACCACACCTTTTGGAAATATTCCATAAACAATTTGAAATGGACTCTTTCCTGCATATCTATTAATGGAATCATTATATGCAAACTCCGCCTAGGCTAATGCCAAATCCCATTGACTAGGATTCTTTCCACTCAAACTCCTCAACAAATTCCCAGACTCTTGTTTACTATTTCGGTTTGTTTTTTCGTCTAAGGATGATATGCCGAACTGTATAATAGATATGAGCCTAATTGCTTCCAGAGTGTCCTCCAAAAAGTTCCCAAGAAATATTTTATCATGGTCTGAAGTAATACTTCATGGTAATCCATGCAATTTGACCACCTCTTTGAAAAATAATGAAGCTACGTGACTATCATCATTAGTTTTCTTGCATACTATGAAGTGTGCCATTTTTGAAAATCTATCCACAACTGCCATTGTTGAATCATGTTTTCCCTGTGTCATATGGAGTCTTAAGACAAAATACATACTTATGTCTTCCCACGGTCATTCAAGTACGGGAAATGGAGTATAGAGTCCTATGTTCTGACTTTTACCTTCGGCAAGTTGAAAGATCATATAACCTTCAACCAAATTTCGAACATCTTTGCTAATACTGGGACAAAAGTACATCTCCTTTACCAATGCTACGGTCTTATCTAATCCAAAGTATCCTCCTAAACCACCACTATGCAATTCTTTAATGAGGTTCAATTGTATGGAACTTCTTAGAATACAGAACTGTTGATTTTAAAACAAACATTATTCTTGTATATGGCAATCTAAATATGGTGTGCAATCCAAACTCCAAGGCTCTTTACATTCCTTCCAAGCTTCTAAGAAATATGCATCTCCTGCATACAATGCTTTCATACAATTCAGACATACCACTTCTACCGACATGGTATTGAGTAGTGTTGTCCTCCGACTCAATGCATCAACTACATTATTAGATTTTACTGACCTGTGTTTCGGCACAAAAGAATAGCTTTGCAAGAATTCAACCCACTTAGTATGCTTTTGATTCAAGTTACCTTGGATGTAAATGTACTACAGAGCCTTATGATCCATGAACAAGGAAAACTATTTCGGCAATAGATAATGTCACAATTTATTCAAGGCTTGCACAATAGCATAGAACTCATTATCATAAACATAATATTTCTTCTTATCCTCATTCAACTTCTCGCTGAAAAATACAATGGGATATCTTCCTCACTCAAAATTGCTCCAATTGCTGCTCCACTCACATCACAATCAACCTAAAACACTTTTCTAAAGTATGGAAATGCCAACACTGCCTGTGCTATTACTCTCCTCTTCAATTCCTCAAATGACTTTGCTGCTGCATGAGTCCACTGGAACATGCCCTTCTTCATGCATTTTGTAAGAGGCTCACATATTTGATTGAAGTTTTGAATGAACTTATGGTAGAAGCCTGCCAATCTATGGAAACTCCTCACATCAAATGTGCACTGAGGTGTTGTCCATTCGAGAATAGCCTTCACCTTCTCAGAATCCATTTCCAGACCTTCTTTTGAAATTACAAAACCCAGGTACACCAACTCTCACTGCATAAATGTACATTTATTGAGGTTTATGAGTAATTTCCACTCTTTCAAACGCTGCAACACTTCTCTTACATGCTCAACATGTTTTGCTTTACTTCTATTGAAGATCAGTATATCATCCAAATATACAACCACGAATTTTCCCATAAATGACTTCAAGACTCCTTTCATCAATCTCATGAGCATGTTGGGCACATTAGTTAATCCAAAAAACATCACCAACCATTCCATTCTTAATCTTAAATGTAGTCTTCCATTCGTCACCTTCTTTGATTTGAATTTGATGATAGCCACTTTTCAAATCGATCTTGGTAAAATACTCGACACCACTTAATCAATCAATAAGGTCATCCATTCTTTGCAATAGAAATTGGTATTTTATGTTAATCTTTTTTATAAGACACAAATTAGTACACATTCTCCACTCCCTTATTTTCTTAGGTGTCAATACTACTGGTACTGTGTAAGGGCTTAAACTCTCATGAATTAACCCTCGGTCAAGTAATTCATGTACTTTCATATTCACTTCTTCACTTTCTGCTGGATTCATTCAGTGAGGTTCCTTGTTTGGTAAGTTCGATCCCATAATCAAATCAATTTGGTGCGATATGCTACGTAACGAAGGTAACCCTGCTGGTAATTCCTCTGCAACAATTTCCCTGAATTTTTCCAACATGTATTGGATCTCCACTGGTACAAAACCTTGTGTTTCAACCTTATGGACCTTTTGCGACATTAAAACCAAACAACATCCACTATGTTTATTCTCCTTTAGGAACTCTTTGGAAGCACACAACATAATGCAGTTGTTACAACTTTGCACATCCTTGCTACAACTATCACTATTAGTCCCATCATCCTCACTCAATGGAATCAACTTATAATGTTGTCCATTTTGCACAAATCCATAAGAGTATTCCCTACCATCATGTAACACTTTCCATTCAAACATCCAAGGTATTCCAAGTAGAATGTGACATGTATCCATTTCTACAACATCACATAGCACTTTCTCTTTGAAATTCCCAATCTAAAAACTTAATAAACACTGCTCAATTATCGTCACTTGTTGGTCCTTCTACTACCACAAAAATACATAAGGGTTAGTATGTGGTTCACATTTTAAATCTTAATTTCCTCTTGACTTTGCTGGAAAACATGTTTTCAATGCTTCCTCCATCAATGACTAAGTTACAACATTTTCCGTGGACTTTACATTTTGTCTTAAACACTCTTTTCGTTTGTTTAGGCTCCTCTATTAACTTGTTCTCCGCTCTCAACAATACTCTCCAAAAAATCATATTTCCACCTTCTTCTTGCTAAAGTATAGTGACATTGACTCCCATTATCGATGCTTTATCAACCATTGTCACATGTGTTTTAGCATCACCTCTTTTACTAGAAGCTTGTTTCTTTAGGCATTCTGATGCTTTGTGGCCTTCCACTCCACATATTTAACATGTAATTACATACTTGCACCTTCCTCTTCCAAAACATCTACCTCTACCAACTCCATTTCCTCTGGTACTTGGTCCATTTGTAATTTCACCATCCTTCTCATTTTCTTTAACATTGCTTGCTCGTCCTCTGCCTTGTGGACCTTTTCCTCTAAATTTTTGTTGAGTATTTATCTCAACCTTCTCTTCCACCTTCCGGGAAACTTGATAAGCCTCATCCACAATATGAAAATAGTGTGTACTCATATAATCCTAAACTACATACTTCAATCCATTCACATATCTAGCCACGTGCTACTACTTCGGCTCCTTAATGCTTGATCTGAGTGACAACCTGAAGAACTCTTCAGTATAATCACGCACAAAACATCCTCCAGTCTCATATTCTTCACTTGTCTACACAATTTTTGCTGATAATCCACAGGTAAGAGCTTCTCTTTGATTTTACTCAACATTTTCTTCCAAGTCCGGATATTTTCCTGCCTATGATCAACTCTGTCTTTCGGCAACATGTCCCACCAAAGGGATGCATGTAATTTCAACTTTGTGATGCCAAAATAAACTCTATTTGGGTGATGAACATACTCATATTCAAAGTATCTTCCGAGCTCTCCTATCCAGCCAATAAGAGTTTCATATTTCATACTTATGTCATAGAACGAAACCTCAACTTTTTCACTACGCATGTTACTTAAATAAGATATCAAACGTGCAACTAGGTATGTATCTTCATTATGCATTTCAACTTCAATCACATTTTCAGATTAAGAGTATGTCTTGGCATCCCCATCTCTTTTGTGTTCTAAATCCTCTATTCTTCTTTGTAACTCTTCAAATTCTTCAATTCCTACACCTCCACGTGTTGCCCCTCTCCTTCTTGGAAGCATTCTCACAAGTCTCTTAGTATCTCAAACTCTAACTACCATCCATAGCCTCAATACAGATGCTGATACACCACTTGTCTTCAGCACTCAAAATGTTGATACACCACCAAAATCATTGTATTCTCCAACCCACTTTTAGGAACAATCACACAATAATTCCAAGAGCAACCTGCTCTGATACCACTTGATGCAGATGCTGGGGGATGCAACACACAATCCATTACAGAACCTAACTCTGCTCTCAGAATACACAATGGAAAACCATCATGCTATTATCTAACACAATGCAAATTAACAAAAAAATTTAACTGTTGGATACCAATGAAATGCACAAAGTATTTTACTGATTCAAGGTGAAATCAGAGAGTTACATTTCAAAAAATATTGACAAGATTAACAACATTCACCAAATGGGTGCTCAAGCTATTGTAGCAACTCTGAAATTGTATGGTGGATAGAGTCTCTAAGTTAAGGTGCTGATACTCCGTTTCGTCCTTTTGCTTCACACTGGTAATTGATTGGATCCCCTCTCCAATGCATCCTTCATGATCTATTCCTTCTGTGTGTTGAACCCCCATCTCATCGCTTCCATGACTCTCTTAGATGCTATGGTATTCCCTTGAATCGATTCACTTCTTCTGCCAAGATCGAACCATTGCCAAAACCGTTCACCATCCTAAACTAATGCTCGCTTGCTTTCTTGATTTTTGGTATAACGATTCATCTTGTATGCGTGGGTATTGTAATGTCCCCAGTTTGGCCCCATGGCATTAACATTATAAATGATGTAATCTTGTTATGAAATCATGGTGAGGAGCTCAAGGCCAAGGCCCCGCCATCGATTTAGTGATGCATATGGTTTGCGTGCTAGCAATGCACGTTGGAAACTCAAATATCATGTAATATTCATTTTAATAAAAATACCCACAACTAGCTATGCAATGCAACAAAGAGATGGGGGCATGATTTCACAAGGAATTGGGAGGGAAAACATTCAAACCCTTGAGCCACTAGAGTCAAGCCAAATGTTAATGAGAGAACCCATCAAACCTTCGACTACCCATGTTGACTTTTGTACCCAACCATTGATTTCTCCCAAGAGTTGGTTGAGGTAGTTAATGCCTTGGGAATGGAGAGGTATGGCTGTCCAAATTCGGGTGTGGGCAAGCCACCCTTTATGGAAAAACGTGTTTGTCTCTTTGGGAAAGGATAGAGCCATGAAATTTCTCTCTAAGCCATGATGCAACCATCAGTCTTGCTCCCTCACGCAGCTCTAGCTGCCTGGGCGTTTTCCTCCATGGTTTTCTGGTTTTCCCTTCATCTTTTTACCTGGGAAGGGGCATTTTTGTATTGATTACCAGTGGGGAAGAAAACAGAACATTTTTGGGTCTCCTGGAGGTCATTTAGGCCATTGGAAAGGATCCTAACCAATGGGGAGAAGTCGGTTTTTCTCCCTGGGGTTGAAATCGAAATTCCACAGTTCGCTTGGGTGAACCACGAGCTGGGAGAGCCAATGTGTAACCCTGTCAATGATCATTTTTGTTGTGACAAGAAAGAGTATGTTGGGGTATGGGTAATGAGTAATCCATTGTTCTGGCTTGAGATTGAGAATAAGCATCCATTGTTCAAGTGTAGCCTGATAAACCCAGTTGGACTGGCTTGGCTAAGATGAAATGGTTAATGGGCTGTGTGTGAGCTGGAATGTTCCCTTTCCTTGTGAGAATCATGCCTAGCTCAGGGGTGGCCTTCGGACGGACTCAGTATAAGCTGTCGAAGAGCCTATGGTTGGGTGGAACATTGCAGCGACATAGCTAGTTGCTTGGGGCAGTTGCAAAATGAAGATAAGTGTTTTATGCCTCTATATTTACTTCTGCACTATATTAATTCAATAACTGTTGATATGCTGTATGCATGAGTAATGTGTGTGGATTTTTTAATTTCGGTGTGCATCATAATTGATTTGTTTTACATCTGCACATTCATAATTTATTTATATGAATCTAACTAATGGGTTGAGATCATGGGAAATCCCTGAATTTACCATCATGTACTCTGCCTTGCATTGGTTTAATGGGTGGGTACGTGACAAGTATTCTAGCCAACACATGGTTGTAACATTTAACATGCATGAATGCCAGCATGGGATTTGATGTAGATGACTGTAACAACATTGGAGAATGAGAAAAAAGCATGAAACTTGTCGAATACCATATGTACAAGAGTTTCAACATGTATTTAAGAAAGTTCGAATGCACTTGTTGATACCATATGCACAGGAGTTTGAGCATGTGTTTCAGCAATTCGAATACCATATGTAGATAATTTTCAGCATGTGTTTCAGCATGTGTTTTAGCATGTGTTTCAACATGAGTTTCAACATGAGTTTCAACATGGCAGAAATAAACACGAGGATAGCGAATTGATGAAAAAATGGACGAATAAAGAAACACAATCCTTATTCAACTCATTATTTGCTATGCGGAATGGAAATATTTTTGGGTGATGCGGATTTCCGGAACCCAAGGATGCTCCTGCATAAATTGGGCTGCAACACAAATTTGAGGGACCTTTTAGATGCAATTGAATTTTTTCAAAACCCACTTCCGATTTCAAAAACCAAAACGTGTCAATGTTCTTTAGCATTATCTTTGGAGGCCCAATCTTTGAAGTTCAATTGACACGCATGCTAGGTTAAAAAATGTGCATGCAATTTGGAAATGTTTGGAAGATATGTAGAATAAAATCTTATGCACGATATGTAAATAAAAATCACATGCATATCTTTTAGGACATGGTATAAAACCCAAAAAGGGGCCCATGACCACCTGTTTCTCCCACAATGATGTGTTTCATTCTATGGTCGACGATCGAAGGAGAATGTGCATGTGATTAGGGATCCTAGAGGTGTTAACAAATAGTTTGGATTGCACTTGAGATGATTCTACCAACCTCCTCTATCAATTTGTCTCTAAAAATATGAATAATCAATCAATTAATCACTTGCAACTCTTATTTAGATTTGTTCCAAAATTCTAGTTGCAAAGAAGGGTGAAATGGGGGAAAATAGGTAGTTCTCTACCACTTAAGATCCTACTGCTTCACTTCCTAGCCATTTAAAATACAAAGAGTGACTTAAATTTTATTGGTAGAGCTGGTTAGAAAAAAAATGTTGATGAGCTTTATTGGGATACGAAGTGAACAACTAACATTTTGAAATCTTAAATCACTAAGTAGGAGATTTAGAGAGACATTTCATTAATGAAGGAAGGAATACTAACCACCAATGTGAGATATTTTATCTTGGAAAGATAGTTGTCCTTGATTAGTTGTATAGACAAATACCTAGCCTTGGAGTTTTGTCATCCCTTTAGGCCAATAATCTCTCCTTCTTTATCTAAGAAAATATCATTTTTTTTCTTTTTATTTTCCTATTCAAGCTAATTTCACCAAATTCAAGGGAGAGAGGTGAATCGCTAACCTAGTAGGATAGAGTAACTCTTATATCCAACAATCTTTTCTTATGAAACAAATCGTTGGCTTAAGAATCCAACAAGCCTATCAAGCAAGCCATTTGATCAAGATTTGATAAAATTTCTCTTGGAGCTAGGACAAAGCACAAAATAGATGTAGAAATAACGATTTTCTTCCCTTTCTAATAAGACCATCTTTGCTTAGGTAAAAGTCTAACATACATGTCCACTCATTGATCTTATATCTCACTCATCCAAAAAGTTTTCATCAATAGTGTTTTAGTATCCAAAGGATTTATATGTATTCAAACTTTTAGACAAGCCTTCAAACCTAACTTGAAATGCCTTAACACCATTATTATACCTCACAATTGCATTGAGAATTAAAAAACACATTAGAGTAACCTTGAAAAACATTAAAAATCAAATTAATTTGAGTGTCCATGAAATATCTTAGTTTTTGGCTTTTGTAAAGATCTAAGTGTCTCAATGAACCACTTGTTTTTTTTAACAGAAACAGGGAAATTTATATATATATATATATATATATATATAAAAGGCTGTGCACAGCCATGCATTACAAAAATTGAGCCATGATTCTGCTTCAGAAAGAGATAAACTGCAGAATTTACAAAGGGTTTTGCTTTCAGAGTCTTTCTTCCTCGTTTTCCTGAGATTTCTAGTCATTCTACTAGTATATACCTTTACAAACTGATTACAGAGCAGTAAACAAAAAAACATTCAGAATAAAAGCTCATATGAAACATGTTGGTCGACATCCAAAATTTCTTAAGTAGAGAAACTATTTGTTGTTCTGCTGCAAGAAGGAGGCAGCTTCCATCATTCCCTCGTTGACAGATGGGGCTTCTTGAACCTGGCTGAATTGTGTTTTGCTTATGAAGACTGAAAGATCTTCTCTGATGCTATCCATTTTCCCCAGAATTTCGATGGTATTCCTCTCAATATCGTCCAGACGGGACTCCACACAGGAAAGACGGGAATGGACATATTTGAATTCCAAGTTCTGCTCCTTGTTCTGGTCTGCAATGGAACAGACTGCCGAATATGTCCTACTTAAATACACCTTGACTTTCGAGGTTACCTGACTGAGAGTGGCAATGGCTTGCCGAATTCCTTCCATAACTCTGAGCTCGCGAGGGTCTGCTTCAAGCTGCTGTGGTTCCAAATCTACGACGGAGAGACGCTGAAACCCTGGGCCGAGCAAAATGGGATTGAGCTACTCCATGTCTCGATGCCAATCCAATAAAACGCCCTGCAGCAATAAATGCTGGAGCGTGAGAGCCTTGGAGCGAGGTGGGTAGGCACATGGCTTTCGACGTGCTAGCTGAAGGGAAGCGCAGGCAGAGAGAACGGGGAGCCCACCACGGCAGGGTCACCTCCAGACTTTACACTTTGAAAACATTAGAAAGTGACCTATGTCCCAGCATTGAATCGCCTCCATAGCTAAAATCTCTAGGGGATGAATTTATGTCCCAAAACCTTATTTTGTACTAATTGACCTTGTCCCAAAGTAGTTCCAATATTAGCAAGTCTATCTGCTGCCGAGTTGAGACTTCTGAGTACATGAAGATATAGTGTATCGGTGGGGAGAGAGAGGAATTTGATTCTTTTTCGAAGGTTTTGACTCTTTGCTCCTTTCGAAGAGTTGTTATTCATATTCTGAATTACATGCCTGGAGTCTCCAATTACCTGTAACTTTTCCACATTTAAAGATGAGACTAGCTCGAGTGAATGATACATCGCCATCCATTCTGCTTCATTATTAGTTCTTGTGCCTATTCCCCAGGAAAATTCGGCAACTTTTCTTCCTCCAGGATAAAAAATAATCCCCCCCGCACCTGCCTCCCCTGGGTTTCCTTTGGAAGCTCCATCAAAAAAGATTGTATGTCTTTTTTTATTTTTCCACCAGTCATTGAAGGCCTATTCATCTTTCCTTATCTCCCATTCTTGTAAGATTGTTTTCTTTTTGGACTGAAGCGAACTCCCATTAATAAAGTTTTTGCACCATTGGTATTCCTGCCAACTTAAAGATTCTTGCTGCTGGATTGTTGTTCCCTTAGTTGTCAGGGTTTCTGAAGTCAGGGAAATGATTTTGTTTGTTGTTCTTATTTCTGTCTTACTTTTTCCTTTGAAGACACGCTGATTCCTTTCCAATCAAAGTTGCCATCATATGTTCATCGGGAGAAGGTTTAAAATTCTGAATAATGTTGGTTTGTTCTTCCGTATTCCCTGAAGACCATTGGCCCATTTTTCAATCATCTTCAGAATTTGATTGGGGATAGAAATGGAATTAGAAAGCGGACCAAGTACCATATTCCAGACTTGCTTGGAATAATTGCATTCTAGAAATAGATGCTGAGAACTTTCTTCCGAATTTTGACATAAATGACATCTGGAAGGTCCTTCTATTCCATGAAGCTTTAAATTGTCTGCAGTCAGCTATTTGTTATGTGCCAGAACCCAATAGAAATAGTTGATTTTTGGTATGTTGTCAGAGTTCCAGACCCTCTTCCAAATTTTTTGGGTTGGAAGACGACTTGAGGTGAGTAGATCATACCCAACTTTGACTGTGTACCTTCCCTTCTTCCCCCAGCCTCTAATGTCTTTGGTCCTGATATTTGAAGGAGCTTTTCCATGTAATAACAGAAGGAATTTTTTGTAATTCTCCTCAAGGTTATCCGGGGGTTCTAAACTTTTCCAGCCCTTCCACCTCCCGTTGGAAGTCCAAGTTGCCATATCAGCCAGTTTTTTAATTCCCAATTCCTGAAGCCAAATCTTGACATTTTGGATTTCACCAATTTCTCCTAGGGGGCAAGCTCCATTAATACTGTCTTTCCAAATGTTAATTTTATTTCCATTGCCAGGAATCCAGTACACATGGTCTTTAATTAGCCCAGCTGATGAATGAATTAGCCTCCATATTGTTGTTCCTTTTTTCTTTTTCAAGTTGTTCAGACATCTTTGCCGGGATCCCCTGATGTACTTTTTCCTTATGGCATCCTTCCACCATTCTCTTTTTCCTGTTATCATTCTCTAGACTAGCTTGGCTCCCAGAGCCTTACTCATTGTTGCTGGATCTCGTATTCCCAGACCTCCTCTATGGCGCTTTTCTTTGATTGTTTTCCAATTAACTAAATGGAACTTCTTTCCCTGTGTTTTCCCACCCTACCAAAGAAACTTTCTGAATCCTTCCTTTGTATGCTTGAGTGTATGGCTTCTTGCACAAGAAGGATGTTGTCATAAATTTGACGTCCAACAATGAAACCTCCTTGATTTGGGGAGATGATCTGAGAGAGATGGCCCTTAATTCTGTTTGCAATGACTTTTGTGAGAATTTTATATGAGGAATTACAAAGAGAGATTGGCCGGTATCTTCCCATAGAGAGAGGATTTTTTTCCTTGAGAATTAATGCAATAAAGGAGGAATTTGTGGCTCCCCCAATCTTTTCTCTTTTCCTGGTCCAGTTTAACATTCTTATGAGATCTTTTTTTAACCAGTGCCAGCATTTCCTATAAAAATTTATTGTAAATCCGTCTGGTCCAGGAGCTTTGTCCGGATGAAGTGACCAGATAGCCTTTTTAACTTCACTTTCAGATATCTGCTCCATTAGTTTTTTATTATCATCCTTTGATATAAGATTAGGAATTTCCTTACTCATTTGTTCCATTTCTTCCTGAAGGACGAAATCATTGTTGCTGTATAGTTTTTCAAAATGAGCTTTTGCTTCTCTTAAGATAAGATCCTGACCCTCAATTTTAACTCCATCCTCCTTTGTAATGCTCTCTATGGTGTTCTTCCTGTATCTCTCCTTGCACTGAGCGTGGAAAAACTTGGTATTTCTGTCTCCTGCTCTCAACCAGAGACTCCGAGATTTTAATCTCCATTCTTCCTCTTCCTTTCTAGCTGCTTTTTAAATTTTTTCTTCTAGATCTTTTTCCTCCTTGAGCATGTCCTCAATTACTGGAATTTGCTCCATTTTGAGTTGATGTATTTCTAGTTCCTTTTGCAAATTCTCCTGCTCCTCCCCGGGTTTTATGTAGTTCATTTTAGCACAATTTTTTAGTGTACTTTTCACCAATTTTAATTTTGATTCCCAAATGAAACCCGGAGATCCGGGAATGAATTGCCTCCACACAGCTTTTACCTCATTCATGCAGCTTTCATTCTCAAGCCAGGCAGGATTGTATCTGAAGGGGAAAGGGCCTAGCTTTCAAGGGGAGGAGAAAAAAAGAGATATAGGTCTGTGGTTGGAGACTGTAGATGCAAGAATGCTAGATTTTGGTATCTTAAAATCATTAAGAAATGAAGAACTTATTAAAAACCTGTCAAGCCTGGCTGCTATGTGATTTGGAACTACTCTTTTGTTGTTCCATGTGAAAGTGCCCTGCTTGGGCTTGATGTCGATGAGGCTCCATGCAGACATCAAGTCCTCCATTCTTTCTCCATATGGGTCTCTAACTTTGGATCCCCCTTTTCTTTCCACCGTTGATATGGTGGTGTTGAAGTCCCCCGCGAGGATGCAGTGGATCCCAGCAAGACTATGATTTAGTTCTATTAGCTGATCCCAAAGGAGTTCTTTCTGTCCATAGACAGTGGGACCATATATATTTCCAACCCAAAATTTCCTATCACTTGCTTTTTCTTCGAGTTCAACAAAAATCCAATGACGATTTGAGAAAGAGGCTTTGCATTGATACGTACCCTTTTCCCACCAGGTGATGATTCCTCCAGAAGCCCCTGAGGAACTCACAGCATTCCCTTCTCCATTGGGCCATAGCTGTCTCATGAGATTGAGACTCTCCTCCTCTTGCATTTTAGTCTCCTGGATCAGAAGGATTGAAAACTTTTCCTTTTTTTTTATTCTTTTTATTGCTTCTGCTTTTTGCTTTCCGCCTAACCCTCTGCAATTCCAGTAAACTATTTTCATTATTTCTTTGATGATAGAGGACCTGCTTTGTCCTTTCTTTCCTCCTGATCTCCTTGCTGTTGTTTCCCGTTGTTAATTATCCTTACATGCTGGTCCAGGCTGGTTTGCTTACCCGCCGCCTTTTCTCGAGCTGCTTCTTGTTCTCTTATTACTTTATTGAGTCTTCTTCCTCTTTTAACCATGGGCTCCTGCTCCTCATCTTTACTGTCTGAATTTTCTTCCTGAAAAAGTCTCGCTTTTGCTCGTGTTATTGATCCTCCCGAGTTTAATGAAGACTCTATTTCTACTGCTGAGAGATGCTCCGCTGGAATGCAAGTGCCCTCCTTTTTAGAGTTTAACTGTTTTTCATTTTCTTGTTCGTCCTCTATTTGCTTCTCTTTTTCCTGCTCCTCGTTGTCCTCCTCTACTGTCAAAACTTGGAATTTGTTTGCATTTCCTGTGCTTCTCACTGGGGTTTTAGAGGAAGCCTGTGCATTGCTTTTGCTCCCTTTTTCCTTGTGACTTCATTCCATTCCCCCCCTTGGATTTCCTCATCTTCTGTAGTTTTCCTTTTTGGACATAGCCTGGCGAAGTGTCCGTACTCATGGCACACCTTGCACTTGAATGGTATTTGCTCATAGTCTACTGTTTTCCTGTGACTCCATCCATCCATTGATAGGTCTATTGCTTCTGGTAACCCCTTTTCCAAATCTACTTCTACACATATTCTTGCACATGAAAACATTGGGGGTTTTGGCTCAGATTTGTCAATATATTTTCCCAATGAATTTCCAATGGCTCGGAGATCTTCGTCATTCCAGCAGTGCAGAGGAAGGTGGGGGAGTTTAACCCATACTGGAATAGCTGCTGGAATATCTTTCTCCGGGTCGAAGGAGAGATCCCATTTATTGAGATACATTCCTATTGGCCCCATGAAGTAAGGGCCATTCCTGAATATTAGGTCTCAATCCTCCGTCTTTTCAAAATAAAAAACAAAGAACCCCTTGCCGCATAAAATTTGCTGTACCTCCCCTTGGATTAAGGGTCGCCAGTTTTTGTTGAGCCATATTTCAATAGAGTGAGGCGACGGCCATAAGCCCGTGAAATGGCCAACTAAACCCTTATCTGCTAGGGCCACCGCCTTGCGTTTTGAAGTAGTCGAAGTCAACTTTACTTCTGGGACCTCAATTTTTTTTATGAATTTAGATTCTTTCGCGGCGGCCGACTTAGGGTTTGCTGGTTGAGAAGCCACCAGCGATCTGAAATGGCCCATGATGAGAAGCCGAGATTCATCCGAAGCTTCCCGGCCCAGATCCGGGGGCGAGTCCATACAGAACTCTCTTCCTTCTTACGGGAAACCTAGCCGCGATCTTGCAGAAACCCTAATCGAAAACGTTTGGAAGATATACTTGAGTTTTACTGGGGTAGTTTTTGACTAGTAGTGATAGATCTATTTTTTGTTTTAGAGTGAAGTTCAATGAACCACTTGTTACTAAACATATTAGACATCAATAATTTTCTAATGAGTGTTTAGACAAATAATTATACTCTCATTTCATTTTATTTAATAAACTATGAAGAAAAATCTTTCTTGCATGTGAGAAAATGTTTAATTGACATTTTCACAAGTTTGGATATCCAAATAAAATTTCATTAATTTCATTGAGTTTATATGCCCCAAAAACATCAAAATAAATGCTTTGGTCTTAAAATATTCAACTCAAATGATTGCAAAAGAATTGTGCAAAGTGCGTAAGAGGCTAAATAATTGATTTTATGCAAATAGTTCTGTTTCCAAAATCAAAGTCTTCTAACACATGCATATCACATCCTTGTTATATAAAATTTGATTCAAATTCTTGAATTAGTTTAACTTTGTACACACAAAATGGATTTTGATTCATGAATAAGGCCGCTAAGTCCAATGCATATGTGGAGAAATATATATTGAAATTGTCAATTCGACATGAAACTCGCCTACAAAATTTATTGCCACCAAGAATGCATATGCTATGCTGAACTAAGGATGGACATTAAGCTCGTGTTCATGTCTTCAACCCTATCATTTTTTCATCGATTAATAATTCATTCTTTCCACACTTAATGTTTTGTATTTGATTCCAAACTACGAGTATTGTGACATAATTGGGTCAATTATATGATTATGGAATTTCATTATTGGAAGCATCTCAATGTCACTACAATATGCTTTAAATTATTTCGATATCTTGAATTTCCATGGTGTTTGTTTGGGGATGCCTCAAAACCATCCCAATTCCAAGCATCAAGATGCCAATTTCCAAATACATCGAACTCACAAGTAATTACTCGGGCTAGATGTCTTGTTTGCATATCATTTGATTGAACATACATAACATGAACTGTATTATTGAGTGTGTGGATGAGGTCAGGCCATCTCTCTCTAGTGGGGTATAGCCATCACCTCCTAGTTGTGCAATACCATCTAGTGGTGGGGGTAGATTGACATATCAAGAGATCACCATTGAGGCTCACAAGTGCATAGCATTTGGTCATTATTTCTATGGTCATGTGCTTGCAAATGTTACCTTTACCAATATTTTGAGTCGGGTAAGTATATGGTTAACTGTAATCTTGTTCAAACTATTTGTTCCTTAATGTGTGTGTGTGTGTGTGTGTGTGTGTTATTAATATTTATAATTTTTAAACTTGTGATTCTAGATGCATCTAAAAGGGGCCAAGTATTTGTCACTAGTGATGCTCCCCCTACTAGATACACCGATGTTCTAGTACCTACACGGGGTTTTGATGTGTCATCTATTGTTGTATCTTTGGCAACAACAATGCACACAGATGTAACTATTTCAACACGTTAATTTTCTAATACAGGTTAGTTCGTTAATACATGTTAGTTCATTAATGCTAGATGATTTACTATTTACAATTTTTAAACTTGCACCTGTTAGATCTTCAACAAGGGAAAAACATTGGTCCCAGTGATCCCCTAGATCTTACCCTTACGAGGTTTTTGAGTGAGTTAAGTATATGGTTAATAGTAATCTTGTTCAAATTATTTTTTCCTTACTGTACACATGTATTGACTACTAATACTTATAATTTCTCAACTTACAAATGATAGATGCCTCTTCATAGGGGCAAGACATTGGAACTATCGATACTCCCCTTGGTGGAGAGACATTTCACATAGAGGTAACTATTTCAACATATCATTTTCTTAATACATGTTATTTCATTGATTCATGCATGTCTAACTATATGAAGACTTGGTGAGTGTAGGAATAAACCCAAATCCTAGTACCATCAATTTCATTTGCCTCTCCTCATAGGGAATTCATAGACAAGGATTGTGTCTATATTATATGGTCATCTCTCAAAGAGATTGTGGGTTTTCACAACCATCAAGCTACCGATTCCATGGTAATTTATAGCCTTTGATTATATTTGTTGATGAAATTTCAATTCATTGCACAAATTGTTTTTCTTAATGTTTATTTTGAATGTTTACAATATCGTGTTGGAGATTTTAAATCCTGACATACACCCTTGGTTTCATTCATGCATTACATCTAATTCTAGTTTACATATGCTAGAAGCCACAAGAAGCATCAAAGTAAGCATCAGCTCTGGCTGATTGTTGAAAAGTAAATGGCTCCAGTGCTTTGTGCTTAGGACTTGGAAGTTGGCCCTATTCTACCTTGTTGCTGCACATTTCCCATATAAAAGCCAAAACCTAAAGTCATTCCCATCATCCTTGAGCTAGGAGTCAGCATCTAGAGTCATCACCTTGTAGGCCATAAAAATTGTTAAAATTTACTATTAAAATTCTGCTTACAATTTGTGTTTTGAGTTGAGATTCTAGCCTTTTCTTGGCTGGTATCTTACAATGGTATCATAGCATGGTCCTATGAACCTGCTCCTTAAATTTTATGATGAGTTCTAAGAGAGTACCATTCCCCGAAGGAAAGAACCGTGAAGAACCTTCTATTGAAGAAGAGGTGAAATCCACTGGAAGGAAAATACACGGGGGAAAGGACATGTTTGGCTTAGATGAGAAGGAATAGTTCATAATTTTTGTGCAAAGTATGTTAAAGGGGTTTCATGACATATCCTAGAACATCATCCAATCTTGAAAAGACACCAGATAATTATTGTCCAAGTAGCTAGGACATAAAGATGGAGAAGGGAGCAACAGTGGCTCTCAGAATGAAGAAAGGAAGATCCCTGGTGGATCTATCTTTTCAAAGACTGGGCCTCATAATAGGTCTAATTAGTTCAAAGAGTAATTAAAGGATCAGCCTCAACATACCATGACCAAGTTCCTTGAGGAACAAAAGGAGGATTATGAAGTTCCAACTGAATCAGTTGCTTTCTGGGAGGATCGGTATGTAGAATACCAAAGCTTGAGTGAAGAATGTTGAAGGGAATTGCCTTTCAAGGATTTTGGTGAAGCACAATATAAAAAGCAGCCAAGAGGAGGTCATAGGCTACCAAAAAATAATTATGAGTTGATAAATACAATTGGTAATTGATATAGGAAGATATTGGTGGCCACCTGCTTATTCCACTTGGACCCCCGCCATTGTTTCTCTTCAGTTTTTCAGTTTCCTTAATTGTAGCCTAATTAACTATTTTTGGCAGTTTCTGGGTCCTAAACTTCCGGAGCCGTTTTGAGGCCCTAAACGATGTTTTTTCGGATCGAATGGTTGACAAATATGAGTCCATTTCGGACTCAACATTAAACATTTTAGGATGTAGTCCTTGAATAGATCTTTCTAACGATGTATCATGTGCATCAAACGAAGGTAGTATGCCAAAGTTACGACCCAGGGAAATTGATGTACCAAGTTACCCAACGGGGCCCATATTCCAGCGTTTCACCTCCTAGGGTTAGGTTTTTGGATGTGTAGGGTTTCCATTGTTTCTCAATAATATATAGGCCTTCAAGCCTCATTGTAACATAGATTTCAGAGGCATGTAGTTGCCGCATCTCTTCTCAGAGATAAGCTACCAGCAATCTAGCTAGTTTATTCCATCATATATGTAAACAAGTTTCAGTTCTTTGATTAATGAAATGAAGTGTTATTTCCGGTGCATCTTTGTTTTTATGTGTATTTGTGTATTCTGTTGCGTTCCTGCATAAATCCGGCTCAGTAAGATCCAATTACCCTTGTTTGATGGATCCTCAAAGTGTACTACTAGCTTCTGGGTGCAGAAGCTAGATACTTATTTTCAATTGAATTCCATGGATGAGAGGGATGCCATAAGAATGGAAACTTTGCATTTGGAAGGAGAGGAAAATGAATGGTGGTTCCATGGCATGAGAACCTTGGGCCATGATCAAGTGACTTCCTATGAAGATTTCACTAAGAGACTAATGGAGAGGTTTGATTGAAGATACCCTGAAATCTCTTTCGAGGAGTTGGCACATGTGAAGCAAACCGAAAATCCTAAAGCTTACATCTCAGAGTTCCAAAATATTGCAGTAATGGTCACTGATATATCTGAAGTCCACTTGATCCTCCTATTCACAGAAGGATTGGCAGAACCATTAAAAGGGATGGTAAAGGACTACCGACCAACTACCTTACAAGAAGTAGTGCGCAGAAAAAGGGATCTACAAGATGCTATTCCAAGGACAAGATATCCACCAAAGGTTAATGCACCTACTAAATTTCAGAAGCAAAGACCAACTTTCATAAATGTGGCTTCTTCGAACAAGAAGAATACTCATAAAAAGATCGAGATGAGTTAAGAAGGAAAAACTATGTTTTTCTTGCTAAGAACCTTGGGTTTTGGGCCACAAATGTGCTAAGGGGGAAGCACACTACATTGAGGTCTTCTAAGAAAGTGAGGAGGAAGAAGTGGAAGAAGAGGCACCTATAGATGATGGTTATGAAGCTACGGGATAAGAACAACCCCTAGAGCTAGAAATCAAAATTGCGGTGTTAAGCAGAGTTCCCCACTTCCTCTCCATGAGATTCGAATGGGTTGTGCAAGGAAAAAAGGTATCAGTTTTGGTTGATGGGGGTGCCACCCATAATTTTATTGATGCAGCCATGGTAGAGAGGAGAAAGATACAAACAGAAAAATTTGGAGGTTTCACTATCATCATTCCGGGAAACAACACTATGGAGTGTAACAGATGGATCCCAAAATCGCAAGTGACTCTTGGAGACCATACTATGACAGGAATCTTTTATGTTTCCAATGTGATTGATACCAATGTGGTGTTGGGAGTGCAGTGGTTGTACTCCATTGGTGAGCATTTAGTTAATTACCAAGTACCCCAAATGAACTTCAAAGATGTTGAAGGAAAACAAGTGGTTTTGAAGGGTGTCAACACCTATCGAAAACAAGTAATTTTTGCAAATAGTATGAGGTCAGTATTGAGGCATGGTGATATTGAGTGGGATGTTGAATGTTTCATCACCACTAAAGGGACCTCCATAGATGTTTCACACCATCCGTAATAAATCCAAAGGCTGCTACACAAACACAAGAAAGTATTTGGAGATCTTCCACATGGAAGGCCTCTAGATAGAGGTATTGAACATTGGATTGAGTTGGAACGTGGCACTTTTCCTATCAAGATTCATCCTTATAAGAAATCCAAAATATTTAAGGATGATATTGAGAAGACCATCAAAGAGTTTCTTGAGATGTGATTCATAAGACCAAGCTCAAGTCCCTTTGCATCATCTGTGGTCCTAGTAAAAAACAAGGATGGAACAATGCACATGTGCATTAACTAATTATTTGAACAAGAAGACCATCAAGAGCAAATATCTTATCCCAAGGATTGATGAATTGATGGATGAGATGCATGGAGCCAAATATTTTTCTAATATTGATATCCGCTCCGGATACCACCAAATAAGGATATGAAGACATTCAGAAAATTGCTTTTCGATGCCATTATGGGAATTTTGAGTTTCTTGTCATGCCTTTTGGCTTGACCAATGCACCGGCTACTTTCCAATCATGCATGAACAAAATTTTCAGTAAGCAGTTGCGTAAGTATGTCCTTGTATTATTTGATAATATTCTGATTTATAGTAGGACATGGAAGAACAGTTGCACCATTTGGACAATATCTTGACAATCCTTGCAGAACAGTCTACTTATGCCAAATTGTCAAAGTGTGAGTTTGGATTGATTGAGATCCTTTATCTTGGCCATATCATTGGGAAAGAAGGAGTCAAAGTAAATATGGAGAAGGTCAAGGCCATACTTGAATGTCCAAGCCCAAAGAACATAACAACCTTAAGGGGATTCATTGGTTTGTGCACCTACTAACAAAAATTTGTAAAAGGATTTTCTAAGCTAACATCCCCTTTGACATATCTCACCAAGAAAGGTGCTTTTTGTTGGTCAAATGAGGCTGAAAAATATTTCAACAAAATGAAGGAAGTCATGAGAATCTGCGCAGTACTTGCACTTTCTGATTTCACTTGGCCTTTCATATTGGAATATGATGCCTCGAGAGAAGGCATTGGAGCAATTTTAATGCAGAATAGGCATCCCATTGCTTATGAGAGCAGAAAATGGCAGCCACATGAGAAGTATTATTCAATTTATGATAAAGAGATGCTGGCCATCATGCACTCCTTAGCCAAATTCAGACAGTACCTAGTGGGAGGCAAGTTAATATTCAAGTCTGATCACAATAGTTTGAGACATTTCTTGACCCATAGAGAGTTGAATGATAGACAAAAAAAATGGGTCAGTGAAATTCAATCTTATGAATTTGACATAGAATACAAAAAGGGTAAGTTGAATGTGCTAGTTGATGACCTCTCTAGGAAACCTGCCTTTTCCTTGTTGAAAGTCCCCATTGATTGGAAAGTTCAACTAGATATGGAATACTCTAAAAATCAGTTTGCTTGTGAAGTGTTGGATAGGGTGATTTAGGATGATTCCTACCAAGTCCTCAATGATGTCATATATTACAAGGGCACAAAATTTATAATACCTAGATCCAAATTAAAAGAAAAGATATTGGTGGTTATCCACAATGCACGAGTAGCAGGCCACCCTAGATTGCTAAAAACTTACTAGAAGGTGAGAGAGAGGTTCAATTGGAAGGGCCTAAAAAATGATGTGTTAAGGCATGTAAGGGAGTGTACTGCATGCCAACATAATAAAGTGTAACACACTCATCATGTTGGTCTCCTTCAACCCCTGCCAAATCCATAACATAAATTGGAAGTGTTTCCATGGACATCATCAAAGGACTACCAAAATATCAAGGTAAGGATAGCATTTTTGTATTAGTTGAGAGATTGACTAAATTTTCTCACTTTTTTTCCTGTCACATCAACGATTACTTCCAGTCAAGTAGCTGCACTATTTTTTAAAGAAATATTAAGATTGCATGATCAACCCAAGACTATAATGAGTGACTGAGATAGCAAATTTACTAGTGCTTTCTGGAAATCTTTGTTTGACCTAGTTGGAACTAGTTTGAATCTCAGCACAAGCTATCACCCTCAGATTGATGGCCAGAATGAGAGGGTAAATCAATGCCTCTAAGGTTATCAAAAAAATTATGTTATCGGGGAGCAAAAGGCATGGGTCAAGTGGATACATTTGGGAGAATTATGTTATAATACAACATTCCATATGTCCATTGGAATGACCCCATTCAAAGATCTGTATGGGTATGAATCCCCCACTTTTGCATATATGATTGTTGGGGATTGCACAGCACAAAAAGCAAAGGAATGGATGCAAGAAATCCAAGACATACTCAAGGCCCTCAAAGAAAATTTGTAGGTTTCATAGAACCAACAGAAGATGAATGCATATAAGAAAAGAACAAATCTAACCCTCCAGGAAGGTGACTTGGTCTACTTGAGGTTCCATCCCTACAGGAAAACCACTCTAACATCAAAGGAGGTTGATAAATAGTTGCCAAGGTTCTATGGGCCTGATAAGATCATAAGGAAAGTTGGTGAAGTTGCTTATGAATTAGATGTGTCATCAGGGAGCAAGATACATAATGTTTTCCATGTGTAATGTTTGAAGAAAGCAGTTGGCCAACAAGTAATTGTTTCAGAAGAATTTCCTCCTATTGATGATGAAGGACACCTCGTATTAGAACCATAAAGTATTTTGTAGGTTAGAGAAAAGAATTTGAGGAGTAGAACTATTAAAGAATATCTAGTGCAGTGGAAGGGGTTTCCTAGTGAAGATCCAACCTAGGAAGGTGAACAGATTTTGCAACACCCTGGATTGCAACTGCTCGAGGACAATCATTCCTGGGAGGGGAGGATTGTCATTTCCCTTCCCTAGTGACCTTGGTCAAGACTTGGATCCTCCCATCCATAAGGGGTCTAGGAAAAATAATTTAATAAGGAATAATTGATAGGGGTAAATTTTGGGCACAAGTACTATAGTAATTAATTTTTTTAATATTCTGATTTTTTAATTATCTTTGATATCAAATGTCTCCTCATTATTAATTTTTTTTGTGGAAATAATTAATGATGACATGGTTAGGAGGACGCATAAAGGTCAAAAGTGGACCTCACTTAGTCAAGATGAAAGCTCAAAAAAATCAAGTAGTTAGCTAAGGCAAGGTGGCAGCACAAGGAAATGGAAACTGACAAAAGCAAGGAAAAAATAGGAAAAAACACAAAGCAAGAAAGTTTAAAAGAAAGAAAGTGCAAAAAGCAAACAGTTGGCTAAGTAGGGCGCACTTGCTAATTTCAGTGAAATGACACAAAGAAGGAAATTTTTGCAAAGCAAGTAATTGCTAATTCTCTCAAGGAATGCGCCCTTCCTCTCTCACACATGTGGATGGATTGTGGATGAAGTTAACTCATCTATAAAAGAATGATTCCAACTCCCATTCGCATCTTTTGGTTAATTATTTTTGTCATTAAGAGCTCTTGCTACTTGCAGTTGAGAGATGTGCCTGAACCTTTTCTTGGGAGATGAGCCCCAAGGTCTTTCATGTTCCAATCAATCATTGATCATATCCAGAGGTATGGAGTACTGATCTACAGATCCATATCAGTCCATTATTGAATATTCTCAAGCTTCTAGAGTGTGATTATTAGTCAGAGTGCCATTGGATAGAGTATTGGGATATTTTATTAGAAGGAGGCGCTCCATTTCAGTGGAGATCAAGTTTAGTGAAGCTCAGAATGTTCAATGTGCACCCCATCTACAGTTAATATCTTTGATATCATCCTCATATCATTTCCAGTGCAGACTTACATCCATTCCTCCTCTTCTCATGCCCATTTTCTCAACAATGTAAGAATTTATAACATTGGAGATGTAATGAAGGTGTGAATGTTAAAATATCTTTATTATCTATTCAAGACCACATATTTCAACCTAATTTTGTTCAATCTATTGTATCAGAACCCTCCTTTATTCCATAATTGATATTTGTAAGCGTTTGAGGCTATTTGGAACAATTAAATGGAAGACTAGCTCTTTATGCATCAATTAATGACTAGTTTTGCCATTTTTGCGAGTAAATTTTATGTACAAATCTATTTTCTGATCTGATGGATGTATGAGGTTCCTGAGACAATGTTAAATCACCCCAAACCCCGTTTCTGATAATTTGGACACACCTTAGTCAGTTTGAGAGAGTTTGGAAAACTTCCAGTAGAGCAATCCTACCTAGCGCTCTTGACCCTTTTTCTCCCAAACTTCATCCAAAGACTCCCAATTTTCCCTGAAATCTGATATATAATTTATTACAGAGTTTAAATGCTGACATACACCCTTGGTTTCATTCAGGAATTACATCTAATTCTAGTTTGCATATGCTGAAAGGCCGAGGCAACATCGAAGTAGGCATCAGCTCTGGCTGATTGTTGAAAAGTAAATGCCTCGAGTGCTTTGTGCATAGGACTTGGAATTTGGCCATCTTCTACCTTGCTAGTGCACATTTCCCGTATAAAAACCAAAACCTAAAGTCATTCACATCATCCTTGAGCTCGGAGTCAGCATCTAGAGTCATCACCTTGCAGGCCATAAAAATTGTTAAAATTTCCTATTAAAATTCTGCTTACAATTTGTGTTTTGAGTTGAGATTCTAGCATTTTCTTGGCTAATATCTTACAGCTTTGGAGCTTATGAGAGTTCATTCTTATCTTTGCTATATTAATTTTTCTCTGTGAGCTAGTTAAAACCAATAGATAATAATGATTTTCCAAATTAGGGTTAATGACCTCTTTATAGTATCTTAATTTTCTTTTAACCTCTAAATCTTTCTTCCACCACAATTTCTCTTTAAACTTTTATATGTAATAATATTTTTGTCATTATTGATATTTTGCAAAGTGTCATTTTGTCAATGCCCCAATAGTTTAACCAAGCCATGGTATCTATACACAAGGTGGTTTTGACTTGATTTTAAAGCAATTTTAGGAAGTTTCTCATCTCCCATATTATTTATTACCTAGTCATAGCCATGTTCTAGATGGGAGAGACCTACTTTTATGAGGAGAATAGGATAAGGCAAGATTCTTTAGAAATATTGCAACCCCATACTTGACAAAATTACAAGAGTTTAAGAAAGAAAACATAAAATGTTTAAATTAAATAAATATAATTTTATTATTATTTAAATTTAAATTCATAATTATTTAAATTAAAATTAATTAAATTTTCATAAAACATAAATCATAATTAAATATTTAAATCATAAATAAAAATATATTTAATTCGAAAATAAATTGATGTTATTAATATTTGCATTAAAATTCATATAAAAATAACTCGAAAATTTAAACCCTTGTCTAGAAGAATGAGATATAAGAAATTGAAATGAATTAAAATTGCTCCTCTCAAGCAACATCGCTAGTGTTCAAAAATTCTTAATTGCTTCACGTAAGAAGTTTCACAAAAAAAAATTTCCCGCGAAAAAAAACATACTATTGTTATTCAATTAGCTGAATCAAATAGTACATAATATCATGAGAGTTTTACAAAACAGCCCCAAATACCATTAAGTATGGTTTTCAATTACCCCCAAGTACAGTATGGACTTATAACATTTTCCATGTAACCAAAAATGTTCCAAGATGCACTAATTCAGAAAATATAAAGAACCACACTCTAATTCTTCCTTTTCACACACTTCCTTCCACAACAAAATGCCCTCGTCGCCCTCCAAAGGCTGCTTTGACAACAGGTTAGCCAATGAATTGTGTTCACGATAAATATGAGCTACTGAATAAGAACTGAAAGAACTAAACTCCTGCTGAATTCTATTGCACCAATAGACCAAATTCAGAACCTTCAGATCAACTTCACCCAATGCCCATTTGATGGTTACCCGTGAGTCACCAAAGATTTTTACCTTTGCCAATCCAAAACAGTTTGCCACCCAAATGACACTCCAGAGCGCTAAGAGCTGAGCCTTCACAACATTGTTAAAGTCTCTCGACATCGTTAGTGTTCAAAATTTTTTAATTGTTTCACTTAGAAGTTTCACAACATTGTTAAGAAATTACATTTATTTTTTTATTTATTTTTATTGTATTTTTTTTAGGTTATTTAAATCTTAATCAAAATGCATTTTAGTATAACAATATAGGATCATCATGAAATTAATACTTATTATACATTTATTGCACTTAGATTAATCGTGTTAATCCACTCAAAAAATCCAAAATCCCAGATAATATCTAAACATTTATGAGTGTGTAATTATAAATTTACGAAATAATTAATCTATTTTCCATTTAGCCTTTAAAAAGTAAGATTTTGTTCGTTAGTCGTTAAGCTCTGCGTGTTATGGAAAATTAAATTGGCTTTACGTTCTTTCAATAATGCGCTATACTGTGCTAATAGTGGAAGTGGAGTACGTGCGTTGTGGCTTTAATTTGTATATACTGTATTGCTTGTACAGTAGGTGTGGATGTGGGTGAAATAGGCCAAATAAAATAGACAACACATGATAAAATACTAAAACACGCAAAATTTTCATTGGTGGCCAGGTACAGTGTACGAACCACGAGGTGTTGAGTTGGTGTTCGAACTTCCCTTGAATCTGGTTGGTGGGTGTTATGTGATTATCGACTTCCCGTCGAATAGTTTTTGCGTTGAAAGCACATCTCAGTAACTTAGTCCTGAGGAAGTGGAGACAACACCTACAATCACATGAATAAGTGGACAACTGACGAACACGAAGTCCATGTGGTAGGTAATCGAAGAATCCACGCTCCCGGCTCCTGTCATATCGACTCGAGCGGGTTGAAATGTCTTCAAGAACGGAACAGGAGAGTTCAATTATCCGTACTCACTTCAAGAAGGATAAATCTCGTCATCTTGTCAGATGGGACATTGTCATTAATGCCCAGTCAAGAGGAGTAGATATTTGGTAACTTGACCAGCTTCGCAATAATTGCATATGGAACGATGAAATGAACTCTGCAATTCTTTGCGTTTGAGTTGTTATAGAATCCGAGCTGAGTTTCTCTGAAAAAAAAATCCGATCTGAGTGCTGGTTTTGGAGCAATTCGCATTGCCAAAATGAGGTGCACACAACGACCAGAACAAGGAGATGAACGCGTCAGCCCAACTCCATGCAAAGCAAAGCCAAGAAAATGTCTTTGGTCCCCTGAAGAAGATATCAAACTTTCTAACTACATCAAGAAACATGGCCTCCTGAGCTGTTGGAGTTATGTAGCCAAGCAGGCTGGTAATCACCCAACTCTACTCTAATTTCAATAGCTTTCTTCTTTCTCTTCTGCCCAATTCAATTCAATATAATGCATGCAGAATCCTGTGCATCCAGCCCAATGCTAATAAGGTTTATGCATTGTAATGCACATACAGGTTTGCAGAGATGTGGAAAGAGCTGTAGGTTGAGATGGATTAACTACTTACGTCCTGGTCTTAAACGAGGTGCATTTTCAGCTCAAGAAGAGCAATTGATCGTACACTTACAATCCATTCTCGGTAACAGGTTTGATCTGTTTTTCTCCATTAATGTGTTTCTTGATTTTCTTCTCATAATTATCACATTTCATTCCCAACTGGATCTCTTGATTATTGTTCATGACGATGATAAGCAGGTGGTCTCAAATTGCAACACATTTGCCTGGACGCACCGACAATGAGATCAAGAACTTCTGGAACTCTTGCGTCAAGAAGAAGCTCATGTTGCAACACCAACTCCCCTCCTCCTCCATCACCACCAAAAGCCACATCAACACCAATTCTAATATCCTGTCCCAATCTAGTCTTATTTCCAGCAATACCAATTCAGTATCTCCTCATGCTAATGACGATTTTACGTCGTACCACTCTCAAGTTCTTGGTCAAAATTATGAGCTTCCAGTTGATCCAGACTCCATCAATAACCAGCTGGTTTCTTATTCTCAACTGCTGGTTAATGCTACTTCTGCCCATACCCATGGAAGCTTCCCTGACCATGCAGGTTTTATACCTCCGAGTCTGCTACCGCAAGGCCTGCATACTTATAAGGCCGCAAAACCATCAACAGGCGATCAATTAATAATAGAGCCTTGCAGGAATATAGTCACACCTCAAGAAGCCCCTGTCTCTGCCGATTACTCTATTGGCTTCTCCGGGATCGCCATCCCTGCTATTGTTGAAAGACAAATTGAAAGCGATGGGCAAATAAATGAAGACTATTCGTCGTTCTCAGCATCTTCCGGAATAAATGCATGGAGCGCTGGCCCTTCCTATTCAAATATTGTAGCTGGTTTCAGAGATGTCTATCCAGTGGTTTCTTATAACACTCATGATCATGAGTTGTTGGGAATTAGAATACTGGAAGATCACACGAACAGCTATAAGAGCTACGCGAATGCAGAGCCTATTCCCGCAATATTTGCTGAAGGAAGTGGACCATTAGAGATTCATGAGCGTAATGGTGAAGCCAGACAAGTTACAGTTTGGGAGCACGACTATATGTACAATAGCAATACTGCAGCTCCTTCTGATTTCTTTGATCAAATCTACATGAGCTAATGCAAAGCATTGTAATAATGAAATTTAGGTTATAAAATCTACTTTAGCAAATGCAAAGGGTTGTATTGATGAAATTGAGGTTCAGCTTAAAGGAAATGTTTGTGGATTAACACATTCTGGGTCGTTGCCAGAATTTGTTGTTTACAAGAATTTATTGTAACCTGTTAAAACTTTGCGTACGCTAATCTGAAGATTCACTTGATGAATATTATGATGGTACGTCGAATAGCTATTTCACGTCTATAACTGGATATCTACTAAAATATATATAAAAGAAAAATTAACGTTGGAAAGATGATGGAAAATGAAGTATCAATAATGTAATTAAAATGAAGTGATCACAATGCTTTTATATTTCTTTGTCATTGATACACCTCTCTCCAGCTTCTCTCTGTGGCTCACTGGCCAGGAGTTAGTTAATTGAAGGTCTCAACAGCAAAAGGCAGAGATGTGAGAAACAACAGATGAGGATCGGAGAACTTTATCGCTCATTGCAGGCTGTTGAGGTTTCACTTTCGAGGAGTTATACCAAGGTAGTTGTACTGAACCCAGCTTTCCCCAGTAGCGACGATCATGGAAAAGGATTTTCAACTGTTTGGCAGTTCCTACCTGGTGCCAACCCCTAAGTGTTGGCAGGTGAAAACGTTCAAAAACAGCTTCCGTACAGTCCCAAGCACAGCATTACGAATCACCGGAGGGTGCCTCTCGCCTGGGTTTGCTCTTCATGCAGAGATTCCCCTGTCAGTCTGGAACAACCCTGCAGCGAATCTCAAGGCACAGGCGTCAACAAGAACCTGCAATTAATACATGCACTCAACATTTAACATATATTTCACCTTCAGAGGTTTAAATGCACGAAATAGAACGCCCAGCACTCAGATTCCTAAATACATGAAAATAAATCATTTCAGGAGGGCAAAATACGCTGTTCCTTTAATTGGATTCATCATTCTGATTACACATATGGCATCCACAATCGAGTTCCAACAGTTCAAAACGGTCTGCTACCTCACAGGCTATCCACGGCTGTGGGTTTGTTTTCTCTCTCGGTTTCCCGTGCAGATCAAAATGAAAAAAATCCCTTTGATATATCAGGCAGAGCCCTCAAACAGCCCGCGGGTCTCTCGTTTTCAAAATCAACCACCGTCATTAATAGCATAAATGGCCATACTACCCGAGGATTCAAAAAAAATTACAGCACATTGGTTGGAAGACCAATAGGTTCACGTGTCACCGAGCTTATGACGTGTTTTCAAATCGGGTGAGATGCTCCTACATCATCCTCCCAGGGAGAGAAAATGAAGTTCTTCACATGTTCTTCAGGGTCTGTCCCGTGCTGGTGAACGTCTGATTCTGTCATCCATACAGCATCCTCAACAGGCTGCCCTTTCCACTTCACTAAATACTGATAATAGGTCCTGCTTCTGGTTTTTTTTGTAACTTTCCTGTCTAGCATAGTTTCAACTTGTGGCGGCTCCAGCTGAGGCAGTTGTTCTTGCCAATCCACAGCCTGTCCATCATTAGCTGGAAGTCCTTGTTCTTCATCCTGTTCTCCTGCTTCTTTAAAAAGAGACAAATCTGCAACATTGAAAATAGGTGATATACCATACCGAGATGGTAGATCAATCTCGTATGCATTAGCAGAGAATTTCCTTAAGATTTTGCAAGGTCCAATCTTCCTGAGTTTCAGTTTGTTGTAAGTTCCCCTTTGGAATCTTTCTTTCTTCAAGTAAGACATCACCATATCCCCCACTTGGAAATTCGCTTCCCTTCTCTTCTCATCAGCTTTCTGCTTATACCTACTTACACTTTCCTCCAGCTTTCTTTTAACATTCTCCTGTAAGTTGTGCATTGCAGATGCAAAATCCTCTCCATCTGAACTTCTAAACTCTTGTTTCTCCAGATTTCTAAGCTCATATACACCTCTTGGGTGCATCCCATAAACAATTTGAAATGGGCTCCTTCCACTACTCCTATTAGGTGAATCGTTATAGGCAAACTCAGCTTGGGCAAGTGCCAAGTCCCATTGCTTAGGATGTTCATACACTAAACTTCTTAAGATGTTTCCAAGACTTCTATTAACTACTTCTGTCTACCCATCTGTTTGTGGGTGGTAGGTTGAACTAAAATCCAGCTTTGTTCCCAATTTCTTCCATAATGTCCTCCAGAAATGGCCCACAAACTTTACATCCCTATCTAACACGATACTTAATGGTAAGCCATGCAATCTAACAACTTCAGAAAAGAACAAGTTTGCAACATTGGTAGCATCAGTAGTTTTCTTACAAGCAATGAAATGCGCCATCTTTGAGAATCTATCAACCACAACATAAATTGAATCATTTCCTCTCTGAGTTCTTGGCAGTCCTAAAATAAAATCCATGCTAACTGCATCCCATGGCCTATCAGGAATGGGAAAAGGCTGATACAATCTTGTATTCTGTTTTCCTCCCTTTGCATGCTCGCATACTCTACATCTCTCCACAAACTTCTTGACGTCCTTCCTCATACCTCGCCAATAATAGAATGCATTCACTTGGGCTAATGTCTTATCCCCTCCAAAGTGACCAGCTAGGCTGCCGCTATGCTTCTCCTTGATTATATTCTCTCTTACCGAACAATTTGGGATACATAATTTACTGTTTTTGAACACCAGACCCTCTTGTAAGGTATACTCCAGCCATTGACTTCTGTTACACGAAATATGGCTTACACAAGCTGCATATATATCCTTAAAGTCCTCATCTTCTTAATAGGCTTCCCTCATGTCTTCAAATCCCACACTGCTCACTTTAACCTCTTCTAAAAGCAGATTAACTCTACTTAGAGCGTCCGCAACCCTGTTTGACTTTCCACTGGTGTGCTTGATTACAAATGTAAAATTCTGCATGAACTCCACCCATTTTGCATGTCTTTGGTTCAACTTAGGCTGACTGTTAATGAACTGCAGTGCATGATTATCATAATATAAAACAAATTCCCTTGGCATAAGGTAATGTCTCCATTTTTTCATTGATTAAACAACAGCATACAATTCTTTATCATAAGAAGAATATTTCTGTTTAGCTTCATTCAACTTCTCGCTGAAATATGCTACGGGTCTCTTCTCCTGGGTTAGGACAGCTCCTATGGCAGTTCCACTAGCATCGGTTTCAACATGAAAAACCTTATCAAAATTCGGCAAAGCTAACACTGGTTGTTCAGTAACCTTCCTTTTCAGCACTTTAAAATTTCTGTCTGCTTCCTCCGTCCACTTAAATGGCTTCCTATTTCCTTTGATGGTATCTATAATAGGTGCACTTATCTGACTGAAATTCCTTATAAATTTTCTGTAAAATTTTGCTAAA
The DNA here is from genome assembly GCA_027924585.1 of Larix kaempferi. Lineage (NCBI taxonomy): Eukaryota > Viridiplantae > Streptophyta > Pinopsida > Pinales > Pinaceae > Larix > Larix kaempferi. The sequence goes on from BSBM01000114.1 coordinate 21,899,094, forward strand.
CCGTGGAAACTCCTTACCTCAAATACACTACTTGGAGTAGGCCAATCCAATATAGCCTGCACTTTCTCCGGGTCCATTCTTAGTCCATTTCCTGAGATCACAAATCCCAAATATACCAATTATGTCTGCATAAAACTACACTTCTTCAAATTTATCAGCAAGTTCTCTCTATGTAAAGTTTCCAATACCAATCTAAGATGCTTCAAGTGTTCCTCTTTACTTTGACTGAAAATTAATATGTCATCTAGGTACACACGATTACAAATTTCCCCATAAAATCCTTTAAGACTTCATTCATCAACCTCATAAAAGTACTAGGTGCGTTAGTAAGCCCAAAAGGCATAACTAACCACTCATACAGCCCATCATTGGTTTTAAATGCTGTTTTCCACTCATCTCCCTCTCTAATCCTAATCTGATGGTACCCACTCTTCAAATCTAACTTAGTAAAATACTTTGCTCCACTTAAACAGTCCATTAAATCATCCATTCTAGGCAAAGGAAATCTGTACCTGATTGTTATTTTGTTGATAGCCCTGGAGTCGGTGCACATTCTCCATCCTCCATCTTTCCTCTTGCTGAGTACAGTAGGTACTGCACATGGGCTTAAGCTCTCCTTCACCAAACCCTTCTCTAACAATTCTTGAACCTGATTTTTAACTTCTTCATTTTCTTGTGGTGTCAACCTATATGCTGCTTTGTTAGGTAGGCTTGCTCTTGGTATCAAATCAATGTGATGACTGATACTTCTAACTGGTGGTAGCTTACTAGGCAATTCATCTACAACAATTTCTTCAAATTCACCAAGCATATCTTTAATCTCTAGAGGCAGTTCATCGATTGCTGGGGTATTTGAGATTACCTTGGGTTTGCAAACAATGGTAAAGTGCATTTCTTCCTCCTTCTGAACTTCTTGCAATAGCTCCTTTCCACTCATCATCAACACTTTAGGTTCTGCTGCCTCTTGAACCTTCTCTGGCTGTAATGGTAACAAATTCTGTCTTTCTCCATCCCTCTCCATAGAATAGGTGTTCCTTCTTCCATCATGAATGGCTTTCCTATCATATTGCCAAGGCCTCCCTAGGAGTATATGGCAAACATCCATGGGCATGATGTCACACAACACTTCATCCTTATAATCCCCAATCTGGAATTCAACTCTGCATTGTTCAGTCACTAAGATTTGGTGTCCCTTCTGCAACCAAGAAACTTTATAAGGTGCAGGATGCTTCATTCTCTTCAATCCTAGTTTTTCCACCATCTCAGTAGAGACTAGGTTATCAGTGCTTCCGTTGTCTATGATAACTTTGCAGCATTTGCCTTGAGTTTTACATCTAGTTCTGAACAGGCTCTTTCTTTGTGGTGGCTCCTGCAATTCTTTTTCTGCATTAACCAGTACTCTCTTTAACATGAGACTCTCTCCATCCTCTACTGCATTATCTTTTTGTCCTCCCTTATGGAATCCATTATACCTTCTGCAATGTGTGTACTTCTTTGAACTGGCTGGTTCTTTGGGCAATTGTATGACTTGTGCGTAGGATCTCCACATGTGTAGCACTTCATAACTCTATTTTCCCCTCTTCCTGCTGTGCTAAACCTTCCTCCTCTAAATCCACCTCTCTGAGTGTTTTGATTACTTGAGCTTCCAGCCTCATCTTGATATCTTTGAGTCTTCACATTTCTGTTCTGAAACCCTCCATCATTCCTATAGTCTTGAGTTCTTCCACTCCTATTCGAAGACCATCCACCTCTCACTGCATTTCCTCTTCCTCTAGTTTTCTGATTTTGTTTTCTGACTAACTTCTCCTCCACTTTAGTGGCTGCTTGGTAAGCTTCTTCCACACCCCTGAGGGTCAGCAAAATTATCTCATCTTGGATTTCATACTTCAACCCATTAACATACTTTGCCACTCTTTCAATATAAGTTTGATTTTGTCCTGATCTAATACATAACTTGTAGAATTCTTCGGTGTATTCTTTAACTGACATGCCTCTCTGTCTTAAATTTTGCAGCTGTCTTATGAGAGTTAGTTGGTAGTCCTTGGGCAGAAATTGGTTTTTGATCTTACCTAGCATCTTGTCCCACTTCTTGATTTTGTTCTTCCCTTGCCTTTCTCTCTGTGCTTGCAGGTCATCCCACCATATGGATGCATATCCCTTCAACCTTATAGCTGCATATTTCACCTTTTTCCTGTCTTCTACCTCTTCAAAGTCGAAATACTTCTCCACTGCACCAATCCAATCTATTAATTCTTCTGCATCAAGGCTTCCTTCATACATCGGGACTTCTAGTCTTGGTTTATGGCTGGCTGCCATTAACATCCTCTATGCTCTGGTTTCTTCATTTGGAACTTCTGCAACTTCCTCCTGCGCTTCTTCCTCATTGTCACTGATATCAAACATACCAGGGTTTCTCCTTTCCATGGCTGCCATCCTTGCTTCCAGCCTTCTCATTTGCTCCTCTGTAACTGCTTCTCCTCTTCTTCTTCCTCATCCCCAAACTGGAACTTCGGGTCCTGGTCTTTCTCTCCTCGGTGGCATTCTCACTCCCACGTTTTTCTCCTGGAAAGTCCTCCTCCAAATCTTCTACAAAACCTTTCCAATGGCTCTGATACCAAACTGGTGCCAACCCCTAAGTGTTGGCAGGTGAGAACATTCAAAAACTACTTCCCTACAGTCCAAAGCACAACATTACGAATCACCGGAGGGTGCCTCTCTCCTGGGTCTGCTCTTCACGTAGAGATTCCACTATCAGTCTGGAACAACCCTGTAGCAAATCTCAAGGCACAGGCGTCAACAAGAACCTGCAATTAATACATGCACTCAACATTTAACATATATTTCACCTTCAGAGGTTTAAATGCACGAAATAGAACGCCCAGCACTCAGATTCCTAAATACATGAAAAGAAATCATTTCAGGAGGGCAAAATACGTCGTTCCTTTAATTGGATTCATCATTCTGATTACACATATGGCCTCAGAGATAGAGGACCATCCACAATCGAGTTCCCACAATTCAAAACGGTCTGCTACCTCACAGGCTATCCACGGCTGTGGGTTTGTTTTCTCTCTCGGTTTCCCCTGCAGATCAAAATGAAAAAAATCCCTTTGATATATCAGGCATAGCCCTCAAACAGCCCGCGGGTCTCTCGTTTTCAAAATCAACCACCGTCATTAATAGCATAAATGGCCTTACTAGCCGAGGATTCAAAAAAAATTATAGCACATTGGTTGGAAGACCAATAGGTTCACGTGTCACCCAACTTAGGCCGCATAGGTGTCTATTACATCACTTTTTGGCTTAATAAAAAAATCAAAACTATGACGTGTTTTCAAATCGGGTGAGATGCTCCTACATCACTACCAATTTTTTCTATGGCTCCACTAATTCCTCTTCAACTTCAGTTGGATAGCCTGCGGAATTTGGAGGCCAACAAAACCAGGGAAATTTGGGAGAATGAAATCCAAACAAGTAAGGTCTCTCAACCCGAATCCCACACTTGCATGCTCTGAACTAGATTGGAACTATAGAATGGACATTACGTTCCAACATATTATATGCTAGATTACAAGTGTCCTTACATGGTGTTTTGCATTAAATTTATCAATGGTTTCAGACCATATTTTAATTATTGTGGTGGAATTCAAGACTACTATGAATGTGTGGAAATAAGCCACGGATTCATTCAACAACAATGGCTGATTTTTTTTAACCACATGGAAATTTTTCTTTAACAACGATCGACCATGAACACAAGCGCTCCATTTGTTGGTTTCTATGGCACTGTTCCCATCTTCACATAAGAGTTACATCTTCAGGGGCTTCTGTAACATACCCTAAGCTGAAATTTTTTTTGTGTTACTAAACATTACGATAGCTTTTATTGTAAAGTTTATGTTGGACAAGTGTCCAAGGATGGCTACTGTAATTTGCACAATATATTATTATTTAATAAATAAAATAGGAGACAAACACCTAAGAGGACTCTTGAAAGAGTGGTCACTGATCCACTAGGTGGAATGGAATCTGGGGTAGAAGGAAATGGACAAGTGGCAGCATCATGATGCAACTAACTAGCTGTTGGTATGGGACAACTCCCTTTAAATGTGGTCATAGTGCCCTAAAAGATGGGACTAGACCTTGCGGCTCATTTATTCCAAACTGACCACTAAAAGACCTAGCAGTCTATATAATAGCCATCAAATATTGAACTGAGGTTCATCACTTTTCCTCACGAGGAAATTTACCTTAGGATTTTGCTGTGTTTGCACCCAAGAGATTTGATGAGGGGATATGCTCTTGTTGATCATGTTGTGAGTTTTCCAAACTCTTATTGAGTTCACGAGGTTGATGCTCAGTGGAGAAGGCATTTTATTTCAGGAGGTTGATACCGAGTGGATAAGGTATTTTTGAGTGCCTTGCTTCTACACAGATTCCACCCACTTACTGGATCAGTAATGAGGCTTGGGCGTTCAGTAGAAGTCAGCACTTGAGCTGCTTCTTTTGAAGCAGGTTGGGAGGAACATGCCTCCTTGGGTGTTTGTCGGCCCTATAATTAGTTACAGGTTCTATTGTCTTATCTATTTTATTTTAAAGTTCTGTTATATATTTTGTCTATTTATAGTTCTGTTGTTTAGTTAAAATTTCACTCTTTATTTTATAAGTTTATTTATGTTCCTGCATAAATTAATAATTCTGTATAAATTGAAATGATTGAATGAAATGGTTTCTGTATTTTTTCCCATGCAAAAAAGGAACAGCATCGTACTCCAGTACAGAAATAGATTAAGATAGATAAGATATGATAGGAAAACTGCCATGGTGATGGAAGTACTATTTTATATGTTCTGTTAAATTATCTGCTGTTATTAATTAGCATTATCTACTGTATTTTACTCACAGTACTATTCTTAATTCCATTTCTTTCCATAAAAACAGTAAATCTATTTCATAGAAATAACAGAGTTAATATAAGTTAAGGAAATCATTTCTATTCTTTCCATTTTTTTGTTTTCCAAATGTTTATTTTCAAAGAATCACTATAGTTTGTTGTTGTTATCATTATTGTACATATAGGACACATAGACGAACGAGAAGAAACATATTACCCACTTAGGGTTTGTAATTTTATATTTAATTCTTTTCAACTTTAATGTTACCACTCATATTTCTATTACTGCACACATAGAACATATAAGCAAACAAAGTCTCTTATCACAAAGCTAGGGTTTAATATTTTCTTTTACATGCACATATAACCATAAACACACAAATGCAAATCTGTTGCAGAATCAAGCTAAATGAAACAAGCTCCCTGTCATTTCTTTATTTTATTAACATAGACAGACTAAGCATATTTAACATCAAAATCATTACTGTAGATCGAACTTATTGATTTCAATATCAATTCAAAAGCTTAAGACATTACAATGTTTGTTGGAGCAGAGTCAATAAGTCACAACCCTAGTTGATGCCGAAACACATCAACAAGCACATCAAACATCTAAGCTTAGTCAAACCCTAACCAGTGATAAGTTTTTAAAACAAAAGCATAAACGCATCATACAAATCAACGACGAGGCATTAGGCCGAAGCCATCACATGTTACATAAACATTGATTTAATAAACAGTAACAACGTTTTTCTTCATAGAAACTTGCATACGATTTCCTTTTTAAACATTCATAAGCTTATAGTCCAGAACAAAGCACGATAACACAGATACAATTACAACCTAGTTTGCACAAACATTATCAATTTACACAAAGACTGTTAAAAAGAGATTTATTTCCATTTTTTTTTAATCAATGAGTGACAAGTTTCAAATATAGGCCAAGCCCCAATATTACAAACACAAAACAGTCACGGCCATTTAAGTTCTGCAAAAATATATTTTATTATCATCTCAACAAAGTTTGAAACCCCATTTAAAACAAAGGAACGTTGCCAAGATCGAAACCCAGAACTCAAACCCTATACGAATATCAACTATTACATCAACTCTACAAACTATGAAAAACAACCCATGGTTTACAACCACGATTTCCAGATTTGGTGATACAAATGGTTGTCACAATTTCTGCGAGGAGAACCTACGAGGGTTTTCCACCGGGCTTACCATTTTAATTGCATTGCTATCCATTGATCACTTAACTCCATTGCCACCAAACCCAAAGCGTTGAATACAGAACATTGGCATTACCTGCCACAAAGAACTATGAGGAGTTAGTATTAATATCATTGAATATTGACAAAATGAAGAAAACACATTACATAACTAAGAAACCGGAAAACTTACCTTGCTTTCAAACAATCGATTGGAAGGCTCTTAGCTTCCAAATCCTTCTCCCAAACAAAAACCACGAAATGAATGCACGAAAGCAAAACAACGTTAAGGCAAGTCTATCTAGGGTTTACACATCTCAACTACCAAGGCCATAAGATCAACGATCGAGATTGAGCCAACAATCTACGATGGAACCAAGGCAGAGATACGATCAAATAGTAATCAATGACTACATTTAATTTGCATAATAGTCAGATGCCATATCACCCAAGCTGAGCTCACAACTCAGTGACATATCACCATTCCTTACCACGATTATCACTTGGAGTCAGACACATAAGAGCCAGCGTAGCGATCACAACATCACCACAGGATTGAATTAAATGATGAGATCTCACGTAGATATTATCCAGAGTCTCGACTGCATAAACATTTATTTCATATCAGAGTTCAAGTTATGTGACAACGAAGAGCTCGGGATATCAACATTGCCATACAACTGTTCACAACCATGTTATAAGTCAACAAACATAGGATAGAGGCATATCAATACCATAAACAACGATACATGGTTCTATTCATAAGGTTATCATGACATATCTGTCACGCTAGGAGCATTAACCTTGTTCCAAAGTTTACATAGCATATATATGTAATGAACACCTGAACCATAGTATTTACACATATCAAATCCATATTAATATTCGCACCATAAAGTGCACATATAACATTTTAACAATGTTATTAACATAGTTTCCAAAGGCTATCAAACTTGGAATCGATATATTTAATATATCAACTATATATTATAAACCAATACAGTGCCATAGTATAGTATGGATTACCACAAGGTTAACATTTAAACATGCATTACAATAGCTAGACCACTTACATGAGGTTAGTATGATGATTACATAAACCTAACACTGTATTAAAAGCTGGGGTTTGACACCAACCCTATGTCGTATGCTTTTAAGTCTAACTGCATCTTGATTTACAAGATGACGCAATACAAACATCATCACTAGCATTACAAGACTCATTACATTGCAACTGTCATTCCAGGAGAGTCATTTATTCTATTGATGACATTAATTTTCATAATGATCAAACGTGTTACAATTTTAGATGGATAAACTTAGTCGTATTGCCACTAATACTACCAATAGTTACAATGAGTTTAGTGTTTAACAATTGTTAGCGACACATGCAATTAATACCATAAAAGATGATACAAGTGGCGAAGTTAAACTGAAGATACATACCATCGACATCTTCATGCACAATAGATTATATAATTATCTTAAACATAGAGACGACAAGCTGAAGCTTACAACTTGTCTTGTAAAAACTTGAATTACTCTATAAGCTTACCTGTAGATCTGCAAAAGAAGAATCCAATGCTTTAGCTTTCAAAGCTAAGTAAACCCAAGGGCACCCGGTAGGAACCCCTTCAGATATATGCAAACAACTTCATCAGTATTGTTACCAAATTCTTACACATAACTAAATAAACATTGTTCTGTCGCATCTTACTTATAACTAAGTACATATTCATGTTTAAAACAAGTAAGACAAATTTAATGAGACAGTTATCATGTGTTAGTTAATTATTATCATTCCGCAGATAGCATTTATCTTATATAATAGGATATATCAATTTTTTTTTATTTTGCGACTTTTGGGATGTTCCATGGGGTATCAGAGCACAAGTTCAAACTCTAGGCCTGAATGAGGCTCATGCGCGCAAACAGAAAAATAAATCAAAAAGTTTATGTTACTAACTTTTGTAATTTAATTTCATTTTTGCACAAAACAGATTGACTTTTAATTGCAGGTATGGAAATACCATAGCAATCAGCAAAGGACAGATCTCCTCGTAATGAACGAATTTATCATAATAACACTGAAGAAATTTATGTTGAGTTAAACAACCAGTCTTCTGAAATTTTACACACTGTACAAGATTTAAAATCTAAGTTAAAGGCTGTTAAAGAAGAAAATGAACAGATTCTTAAGGTATAGAAAGAGTTACAACAAAATTTAAAAGGAAACTGTCATAGTGATGAAAGAGGCAGAAAATCAGAATTTAAGGATGATTCTGAAATAATGTCCCACCAACATAAGCATAAGAAAACAAGAAATGATAAAAGGAACAGTTATTCATCATCTAAATCTAATTCAAGTAATGAAGACATAAATTATGACAGCAGTAACAGTGAATGTTGCTCTAAAAAGAGAAAACATAAGCATCATGAACAGATTACTGGGGAGTTTAAAAATATTAAGCCACCAACTTTTAATGGCGAAAGTGAGAAGGGTGAGACAGCAGAAGCTTGGCTGTCTGGAATGAAAAATTACTTTAATATCTATGATTACTCTTCTCAACTGAAAGCCAAGATGGCTATTTATAATCTGACAGAAAAGGCAGATATCTGGTGGCAGGATATTAAAAGAATCAAGAGCCTAAAATAAAAAGAAGTAACTTGGACTATGTTTAAAAGTTTGTTTAAAAATAAGTTCTTGTATGAACAGCACTTTGAGGATAAATCGAAGGAGTTTTACAATTTAAAGGTGGGTACAATGAACATGAAATAACTATGCAGCAAGTTCCTTAGCTTGATGAGGTACGTACCCTACATGGTTGAGGAAAATCCTAAAGTGAAAAGGTTCCTCACTTGTTTACCGTTTAATAAAAAAAATCGTATTGAGTATGATAATCCTTCCACTTTGGAAGAGGCCATGAGGAAGGAAAATTTTTGTTTTGACCAAAACAGAAAAAGAGAAGGAACAACTGGCTGGAAGAACAGTAAGACTAATCAGTATGATTATAAAAAGAAGAATTTTAATCAAAATGCTGGAGGTTTTAAGAAAAATTTTAATAATAGAATTTTTCCTAATAATTATCGGAATAATACATCTTAGAACACTACTGCTGCAAGAAATGTGCCTAATAATAATAATCACAACAACAATAATAACAATAACAACAGGTATGCTGAGCAGAAAGGACCCATAAAGTGCTATGAATGTGGTGGACCACACAAGAGAGTAGATTGTCGACGCAACAAAAGGACAGCCAACAACATACATACTATGCAAGCAAAACCTACAGTTGGAGATATCGCAAGAGAAATGCCCAGGATAAATGCAGCATTGGAGAATCGTCAAGCGGACCATCAAACATCCATGGTCAAAATTGAAGGTATGATACAAAACGAGTCTATTTCTATTTTAATAGATCCTTGTGCAAATTTAAGTTATATTTCACCTACTTTAGTAAAGCGTTGCAAGCTAAAAACATAGAAATTTAATAATGCATGGTTAGTTGAGCTTGCAATAGAAACTAAAAGAAAGGTTACAGATTATGTTCAGAATTGTGAAGTATTTCTAAATCAGCTCAAAACGCAAGTTAATCTAAATGTTTTACCCTTAGGGTCATATGATTTGTTGATAGGCATGGATTGGCTTGAACAACATAGAGTTATATTGAATTGTTATGATAAATATTTTACTTGTATAAATAATAAAGGTAATTCAAAAATAGTAAAAGAAATTCATAGGTAGATTTCAGTAAGGCAGATTTCTGCCTTACAAGTAAAGAGAGTTGCCAGAAAAGGTTGTAAATTGTTTGCTGTTAATGTTGTTAATGATGAATGTACATCTAAAGAAAACAAGTTAAAAATAGAGAATATTCCCATCCTTAGGGACTTTTCTGATGTATTCCCGGAAGAAATTCCAGGATTACCTCCGAAAAGAGAACTTCATTTCACGATTGAGTTAGTACCCGATGCGGTACCAAACTCAAAGGCCCCCTATAGGATGAATATTCTGGAGTTAAATGAGTTAAAGTCTTAGCTAAAAGAATTAATAGATAAAAACTACATAAGGCCTTGTGTGTCCCCTTGGGGAACACTAATAATATTTGTTAAAAAGAAGGATGGTACTATGCATTTGTGCATTGACTTCCGTCAACTTAATAAAATGACAATTAAGAACCGGTATCCCTTACCCCGCATAGATGATCTATTCGATCAAGTACGCGGAGCAGAGATATTCACTAAAATTGATCTAAGGTCGGGTTATCATCAAGTCCAGATAAAAGACGAGGACATAATCAAAACTGCATTCAGAAAGCGTTATGGACACTACGAATTCGTAGTTATGTCTTTGGGCTAACCAACGCACCGGCAGTGTTTATGTGTTTAATGAACAACGTTCTGCATAAATATTTGGGTAAGTTTGTAGTGGTATTCATTGATGATATCCTGGTTTACTCAAAAACTAGAGAAGAGCATGATGAACATTTAAAACTCATTTTACAAGTACTTAGAGATCACCAGCTTTACGCTAAGTTCAGTAAGTGTGATTTCTATAAAGACAAAATTCAGCATTTGGGTCAGATAATTTCAAAAGATGGTATTTCTATTGATCCTAATAAGATAAAAGCAATAAATGAATGGCCTATCCCTAAAGATGTAACTGATGTACGGTCATTCATGGGAATAACGGGTTATTATAGAAAGTTTATTGAAGGGTTCTCTAGAATTGTGCTATATCCGTGTCCGGATATACTCAGTGATTATTCAAGCGAATAATCCTCCAATGGAAAATAACTCCATTTGATAAAATAATAATATATATAATTCATAATGGATGATTAATAATTTACAATGAGGCTCGCTTTTATAAGCTTGAGCGTGTATAGTGAAGGGTTACACCCTTTCACTTTAATAACTAATAACTTTAATTAACATACATATAATATTCATAGCATTGCCACTCTCTTAGAAAGTCTTTGTCCTCAAAGCCTTATAATTTTGTTGCATTGTTCTTTGAGATGCCATGGATGATGAAACATGTCGATACGAACTGCTAAGTGTAGAGCATAACTTCCGATACATTGACGGATCAATCCATCCCAAATTGATTTGTTGTGGACTGATGGAATTTCCTACTGATATGTCGTCAGGAGATTTGATCACATTAGTACCATTATTTTTTGACATTTCCCACTTTTTCAAATATCGGTTTTTATGGTTGGGGTGTCGATAAGGAACTTTCACGATGTCATTTTTGTTTACGAATGTCGCCTTTAGATCATTGATCTGAGTTGGAAGTTGTATTTTCGTCTCTTGAGGATTTAAGTTTTTGTTCTGTATCTTTTCCAACTTGTTTTCTAACTGCCTATTATCATTTTGAAACTTCTTAATCAATTCGACTTGCGATTTTCTGTCATCTTCAGATGTCTTAAGTTGTTCCTTAAGATCTTCATTATGAATTCTGATACAACTATTTTCTTCCTGTTTGTCTAGAATTTTCCCTTCAATGTCGTCCAAAGATTGTTCTATCTTTCGGCTATTTTTCAACTTCTTAATTTTTGTGACTAGTATCTTGTTATGATTTCTTAGTCTAAAAATTTCTTCAGCATTGTTAGATAATGCTTTATTACTCTTCGTGATCTCTGACTTATGTGTCTTTTTAGAGTCATCATTTTGTTGTTGAAGAACTTTTATCTGTTGTCGACACTGGCCGACCTCTGATTCTTGACTTTCTAATTTATGTCATAACTGCATTAGTTCTTCATCTTTGTCGCTAACGATTTTGTTCAAGCGTATTATTTCTGCTTCGTAATTATTTATTTCCTTCTTTATATCTTGATTTTTCAATATCTGATTGAAATCACTTTCATCTTTTAATTCCTTGATTTGCGCACATAATTTTTCTATGTGATTTTTCTGGTTGGACATTATCTGTTCATTGAACCGTTCTTGTATCTTATGTAGTTCAATCTTTATTTCTGATTGTCTATTAATGTCTCGTAATTCTTCATTGTCTTTTTGATAACGCTTTAACTTGGCTTCTAATTTCTCTCGCAAATCGGCTTCCATGGTGTCTGTCTTCTTCGACGGTGGAATGATCTTCTTTGATTTTGATTTTTCTGATGATAACGCGTCTCGACTTCTTGATGATTGCTTTGAATTCTTCTTGATTTGTTCTTGACTTGATTTCTTTGATGATAAGTGTTCTTTGACTTTTTTTGATAATAAGGAGTCTTGCTTGGACTTTTTCGATTTGGTCTTCGACTTCTATTGACCAACGAGTCTTCCTTTGACTTCTTTGATGTTGTTTTTTTTTTTGATTTTGTTCTTCTCTTATTAGGTTAAATAACCCTTTTTTTTTCCAAAAATAATTACTATTTTTAATAATAATAATAATTATTAATAATATTTTTATAAACTATATATATATATAGTTTTTTTTTTCAAATATTAAAAATATTAAACAAATATAATAATGTTTAATATTAAAAAATTTAAATTAAGTTTTCGTGGAGTGAAAGGGGTGGTTGATGGTGGCGAAAGTTGGTGGATTAGGGTGGAGGCGCGAGAGGTGATCGGTGAGGAGGTGGTGGAGGGAAAGGAGATGGATGTAGGGTGGCGCGTGGTGGAGGTAGACGCGTGGTGCTGGAAGAGAGTGTGGAGAGGTAGCAATTGGAGCAGCTGGGGATGTGGAGGGGGACTGCACGAAGATGGGATGAAAATGGAGGCGCGCGAATGATTTTAGCATGGAATGTGGGCATTGATGGTGATGTGGTGGAGCTGGCGGAGAACAGAGGTAGGCGTGAGAGAGTGGTGTGCGGGCGGTGGAGAAGAGGAGGGCGTGGATGCAGTAGGCGTGAAGAGAAAATGAAGGGGGCGTATCGCTGTGGCAGCCGGAGAAAAGCAGTGCGGTGAAGTGAAGGGCGCGGGCTGGGAGAACTGATGCGGATTAGATGGTGGCGGCGGACAACGTAAGGGCTGGAAAACGTGGAAGAGCGCGGGTGTGAGTGAAGTGGAGAGGGACACGGGTGGAAAGTTAAGGGAGGTAGACAGGCCGTGGGAATGTGCAAACAGGAGGGTGTTAGATTGCACGGGGAATGAAGGACGCAGTTGGGAGCACGAGGGAGAATTGGGATGGAGAAGACGAGGGCGTAAGGGAGAAGGAGAGGGGTGCGAGCAGGGAAGGACGAGCAAGAGGGGGGTGGAAAAGGAGCGCGGGGGCGGAAGAATGGTGGCGGATGGTGTGAGCAGAGGCATGATGGAGAAGGGAAGGCGTGGGTGTGGTGGCGGCGGTAGAGGCGGAGGTGGAGTGGTGCTGGAAGAGAGGTCGCGGAGGTGGAAAACGGTGGGAGCGTGGAGCTGTGCGGTAGGGAAACTGCAGGTGGACGGGGAGCAGCGTGAGCCGGGGGATGGAGAGAGGTCAAGAACCCCGATTCAGAGAAACTCTGACAATTATGGCTAAAAGCCGAATTTGGAGAAGCTCCAAGATGTATGGCTAAAAACCAGAATCAGCAGGGCCGAGAACGGCTGGCTCTTATACCAATGCTATATCCGTGTTCGGATATACTTAGTGATTATTCAAGCGAATAATCCTCTAATGGAAAATAACTCCATTTGATAAAATAATAATTTATATAATTCATAATGGATGATTAATAATTTACAATGAGGCTCGCTTTTATAAGCTTGAGCGTGTATAGTGAAGGGTTACACCCTTTCACTTTAATAACTAATAACTTTAATTAACATACATATAATATTCATAGCAAATTGCTAATCCCATCACTTCTTTGTAGAAGAAAGGGAAGAAATTCATATGGGATCAAAAGTGTCAAGAAAACTTTAATAAGTTAAAAGAATTGTTAACTACTGCACCCATCTTAAAAATTGCAAATCCTAATAAGGATTTCATCGTATACACGGATGCATGCAACGAAGGACTTGGAGGGGTCTTAAGTCAAGAAGGTCATGCAATTGCTTTTGAGTCAAGGAAGTTAAAAATACATGAAAATAATTATGCAACGTATGATCTTGAGTTGGCAACCATGATACATACTTTGAAAATGTGGCGCCATCACTTGATTGGAAGAAAATTCATCTTAATGACTGATAATAAGGGTTTAAAGTATCTTTTGGATCAAACAAATCTTAACACAAGGCAAGCTAGGTGGTTAGCTTTCCTTAGCGAGTACGATTTCGAGATCCATCACATTAATGGAAAGGAAAATAAGGTTGCTGATGCATTGAGCAAAAACACTAGATTGGGTTTTGTGGCAGCAATCAGTACTGTTAAAACTGATCTGGAAAATCATATCGAAGAAGGAATTAAGCAAGACGAAAATTACAAAAAATTACATGATAAAGTGGCTAAAAATTCATCTGAAAATGTTATAACAGATTACAGTATTAATGAAAAAGGCTTCTTAACTTACAAAAACAGAATTTATGTTCCTAATTTTTCAAAGGTTAAGTTGTTGATTTTAGATGAAGTTCACAAGAGTCCTTATTCACGACATCCTGGTTATCAGAAAATGATAATTATGTTAAGAAAGGAGTACTTTTGGCCCAACATGAAGAGTGAAGTTGCTGAATATATAGCTAGATGTTTTGACTGTCAGACTATTAAAGCTGAACATCAACATCTAGCTGGGCTATTGCAGCCCTTACCAATTTCGGAATGGAAATGGGAGATCATAAGCATTGACTTTATTATAGGTTTGCCTAAAAATCAGAAGCAGAATGACTCAATTATGGTTGTTATTGATAAACTTAGCAACGGTGCTCATTTTATTCCCGTTAAAACTACTTTCAAGGCTTCTAACATTGCAGATATTTTCATGAAGAAAATTTTTCACTTGCGTGGAATTCCAAAGGTAATTATTTCAGACCGAGATTCTAAGTTCACTAGTAACTTTTGGACAACACTGTTTAAAGGATTAAATACTAAGTTAAATTTCAGCACTTCTTTCCACCCACAAATTGATGGTCAAACAGAAAGAGTAAATTAGATTTTGGAAAATATGTTAAGATTATATGTTAAAGATCAACCATCTAAATGGGAGGATTACTTGCACTTAGCATAATTTTCC
Organism: Larix kaempferi; assembly: GCA_027924585.1. Lineage (NCBI taxonomy): Eukaryota > Viridiplantae > Streptophyta > Pinopsida > Pinales > Pinaceae > Larix > Larix kaempferi. Next base: position 21,914,294 of record BSBM01000114.1, read on the forward strand.
TACAATAATAATTATCAAGCATTTGCTAAGTTAAGTCGATTTGAAATTTTGTATGGAAGAAAATTTTGTACTCCAATTTCATGGGATAATCCTGTAGACCGATTGATGTTAGGACCAGATTTATTGAAAGAAATTGAGCTAACTGTGAAACAGGTTCAAAGTAACTTAAAAGTTGCCCAAGATCGGCAGAAAAGCTATGCTGATTTGAAACGCATAGAAAGAGAATTTCAGGTAGGAGACCATGTTTTCATAAAGGTAAAGCCCAAGAAAAGTTCTTTGAAGCTTGGGCATTGTGCTAAATTAGCACCAAGGTATCATGGACCATTCAGAATCCTATCGAGGATAGGAGATGTTGCATATCAATTGGCATTGCCATACAATTTTAAAATCCACAATGTTTTTTACGTTTCTATTTTAAAGAAGTATGTGCATGATGCTACTCATGTGTTGAATTGGAATGACATACAAATGGAACCCGAAGGATATTTTTAGGTGGAACTGGACTGTATTCTAGACCGAAGGAAAATTATGCTTCGGAATCGCACCATAGGGCAAGTAAAGGTGAAATGGAAGCACCTTAGCCCTGATGAAGCTACTTGGGAGCTGGAAAGTAATATGTGGGTAGCATATTCAGTTTTGTTCCATGAGGAACTTGATGACGAATAAGCAACATCGAGGACGATGTTGAGCTTAAGAGGGGGTGTTTGTAACATACCCTTTAAGCTGGAAAACATTTCGTGTTAAAAAACATTATGATAGCTTTTATTGTAAAGTTTATGTTGGACAAGTGTCCAAGGATGGCTACTGTAATTTGCACAATATATTATTATTTAATAAATAAAATAGGAGACAAACACCTAAGAGGACTCTTGAAAGAGTGGTCACTGATCCACTAGGTGGAATGGAATCTGGGGTAGAAGGAAATGGACAAGTGGCAGCATCATGATGCAACTAACTAGCTGTTGGTATGGGACAACTCCCTTTAAATGTGGTCATAGTGCCCTAAAAGATGGGACTAGACCTTGCGGCTCATTTATTCCAAACTGACCACTAAAAGACCTAGCAGTCTATATAATAGCCATCAAATATTGAACTGAGGTTCATCACTTTTCCTCACGAGGAAATTTACCTTAGGATTTTGCTGTGTTTGCACCCAAGAGATTTGATGAGGGGATATGCTCTTGTTGATCATGTTGTGAGTTTTCCAAACTCTTATTGAGTTCACGAGGTTGATGCTCAGTGGAGAAGGCATTTTATTTTAGGAGGTTGATACCTAGTGGATAAGGTATTTTTGAGTGCCTTGCTTCTACACAGATTCCACCCACTTACTGGATCAGTAATGAGGCTTGGGCGTTCAGTAGAAGTCAGCACTTGAGCTGCTTCTTTTGAAGCAGGTTGGGAGGAACATGCCTCCTTGGGTGTTTGTCGGCCCTATAATTAGTTACAGGTTCTATTGTCTTATCTATTTTATTTTAAAGTTCTGTTATATATTTTGTCTATTTATAGTTTTGTTGTTTAGTTAAAATTTCACTCTTTATTTTATAAGTTTATTTATGTTCCTGCATAAATTAATAATTCTGTATAAATTGAAATGATTGAATGAAATGGTTTCTGTATTTTTTCCCATGCAAAAAAGGAACAGCATCGTACTCCAGTACAGAAATAGATTAAGATAGATAAGATATGATAGGAAAACTGCCATGGTGATGGAAGTACTATTTTATATGTTCTGTTAAATTATCTGCTGTTATTAATTAGCATTATCTACTGTATTTTACTCACAGTACTATTCTTAATTCCATTTCTTTCCATAAAAACAGTAAATCTATTTCATAGAAATAACAGAGTTAATATAAGTTAAGGAAATCATTTCTATTCTTTCCATTTTTTTGTTTTCCAAATGTTTATTTTCAAAGAATCACTATAGTTTGCTGTTGTTATCATTATTGTACATATAGGACACATAGACGAACGAGAAGAAACATATTACCCACTTAGGGTTTGTAATTTTATATTTAATTCTTTTCAACTTTAATGTTACCACTCATATTTCTATTACTGCACACATAGAACATATAAGCAAACAAAGTCTCTTATCACAAAGCTAGGGTTTAATATTTTCTTTTACATGCACATATAACCATAAACACACAAATGCAATTCTGTTGTAGAATCGAGCTAGATGAAACAAGCTCCCTTTCATTTCTTTATTTTATTAACATAGACATACTAAGCATATTTTACATCAAAATCATTACTGTAGATCGAACTTATTGATTTCAAATATCAATTCAAAATCTTAAGACATTACAATGTCTGCTGGAGCAGAGTCAATAAGTCACAACCCTAGTTGATGCCAAAACACATCAACAAGCACATCAAACATCTAAGCTTAGTCAAACCCTAACCACTGATAAGTTTTTAACACAAAAGCATAAACGTATCATACAAATCAACGACGAGGCATTAGGCCGAAGCCATCACATGTTACATAAACATTGATTTAATAAACAATAACAACGTTTTTCTTCATACACACTTGCATACGATTTCCTTTTTAAACATTCATAATCTTACAGTCCAGAACGAAGCATGATAGCATAGATATGATTACAACCTAGTTTGCACAAACATTATCAGTTTACACATAGACTATTAAAACAAGATTTATTTCCATTTTTTTTTAACCAACGAGTGACAAGTTTCAAATATGGGCCAAGCCCCAACATTACAAACACAAAACAGTCATGACCGTTTAAGTTCTGCAAAAAGATATTTTATTATCATCTCAACAGAGTCTAAAACCCTATTTAAAACAAAGGAATGTTGCCAATATCGAAACCTAGAACTCAAACCCTATACGAATATCAACTATTACATCGACTCTACAAACTACGAAAAACAACCCAGGGTTTACAACCACGATTTCCAAATTTGGTGGTACAAATGGTTGTCACAATTTCTGCGAGGAGAACCTATTAGGGTTTGCCACTAGGATTACCATTTTAATTGCATTGCTATCCATTGATCACCAAACTCCATTGCCACCAAAACCAAAGTGTTGAATACAGAACATTGGCATTACCTACCACAAAGAACTGTGAGGAGTTAGTATTAATATCATTGAATATTGACAAAACGAAGAAAACACATTACATAAGTAAGAAACCATAAAACTTACCTTGCTTTCAAACAGTCGATTGGAAGGCTCTTAGCTTCCAAATCCTTCTCCCAAACAAAAACCACGAAATGAATGCACGAAGGCAAAATAACATTAAGGCAAGTCTATCTAGGGTTTACACATCTCAACTACCGAGGCCATAATATCAACGATTGAGATTGAGCCAACAATCTATGATGGAACCAAGGCAGAGATACAATCAAATAGTAAGCAATGACTACATTTAATTTGCAGAACAGTCGGATGCCATATCACCCAAGCTGAGCTCACAGCTCAGTGACATATCACCATTCCTTACCACGATTATCACTTGGAGTCAGACACGTAGGAGCCAGTGTAGCAATCACAACATCACCACAGGATCGAATTAAATGCTGAGATCTCACGTAGATATTAGCCAGAGTCTCGACTGCATAAACATTTATTTCATATCAGAGTTCAAGTTATGTGACAGGAAGACCTCGAGATATCAACATTGCTATACAACTGTTCACAACCATGTTATAGGCTAACAAACATAGGATAGAGGCATATCAATACCATAAACAACGATACATGGTTCTATTCATAAGGTTATCACGACACATCATTCATGCTAGGAGCATTAACCTTGTTCCAAAGTTTACATAGCATATATATGTAATGAACACCCGAACCATAGTGTTTACACATATCAAATCCATATTAATATTCGCACCTTAAAGTTCACATATAACATTTTAACAATGTTATTAACATAGTTTCCAAAGGCTATCAAACTTGGAATCGATATATTTAATATATCAACTATATATTATAAACCAATACAACGCCATAGTATAGTATGGATTACCACAAGGTTAACATTTAAACATGCATTACAATAGCTAGGCCACTTACATGAGGTTAGTATGATGATTATATAAACCTCACACTGTATTAAAAGTTGGGGTTTGACACCAACCCTATGTCGTATGCTTTTAAGTCTAACTGCATCTTGATTTACAAGATGACGCAATACAAACATCATCACTAGCATTACAAGACTCATTACATTGCAGCCGTCATTCCATGAGAGTCATTTATTCTATTGATGACATTAATTTTCATAATGATCAAACGTGTTACAATTTCAGACGGATAAACTTAGCCATATTGCCACTAATACTACCAACAGTTACAACGAGTTTAGTGTTTAACGTTTGTTAGCGACACATGCAATTACTACCATAAAAGATGATACAAGTGGTGAAGTTAAACTGAAGATACATTCCATTGGCATCTTCATGCACGGTAGATTATACAATTATCTTAAACATAGAGACGACAAGCTGAAGCTTACAACTTGTCTCGTAAAAACTGGAATTACTCTATAACCTTACCTGCAGATCTGCGAAAGAAGAATCCAATGCTTTAGCTTTCAAAGGTAAGTAAACCCAAGGGCACCCGATAGGAACGCCTTCATAAATATGCAAACAAATTCATTAGTATTGTTACCAAATTCTTACACATAACTAAATAAACATTGTTCTATCGCATTTTACTTATAACTAAGTACATATTCATGTTTAAAACAATTAAGACAAATTTTATGAGACAGTTATCATCTGTTAGTTAATTATTATCATTCCGCAGATAGCATTTATCTTATATAATAGGCTATACCAATTTTTTGTTTATTTTACGATTTTTGGGATGTTACAGGGACGCTAGGCCCAGGAGTAATGGGGTTCGCCTTCATTTCTACCATTGTAGCATTTAAGATTTGCAGTGTTATTCTAGAGTTACAGTGTTATTTTTCCGTAAATGCTAGAAAAAATAGTATAATTTAATTAAATATTTAAAAATACTAATAAAAACATTTTTAATTGGATTATAATATAATATTAATTAAAATTAATCTTATTAAAATTTGAATATTAAATTAAAGCAACAACTACATATGATATAAAAAATGGAGTATTAAATATCCTAAAGTATTAATAAAATAATATTGTTTGTAGTGTTATTTTTCCCTAAAGGTTGGAAAAAATAATATAATTTAATTAAATATTTAAAAATATTAATAAAAACTATTTTTAATTGGATTATAATATAATATTAATTAAAAATAATCTTATTAAAATTTTAATATTAAATTAAAACAATAGTTACATATGATATCAAAAATGGAGTATTAAATATCCTAAAGTATTAATAAAATAATATTGTTTAATTAATTAATATATAATAATTAAATATAGTATTTAATTAAAATCTATAATATAATATTATCAAATTCAAAATATTGATATTTAATTCTAATATTATAGTATATTATAAAAAATATTATTTATGTCTAGAGATATTTTAAAAAATTACAATTTAATTAAAAATATTGTTATTTAATTATGATATTATAACTATATGGTAAAAAATGGTGAACTATTATATGGTATTTAAATAAATTATTATAACCAAATTATCAATAAAATATTAATATTTAGTTAGTAATCATATTATTATATTGTAATTTTATTTTAATATTATAAATAATAATAATATTATATAATGGTTATTATGTTGATTGCAACATTTCTCAATGTTAACCATAGTTGGCTTTAGTTAATTATGGTTGACTTGATTAGTCATGGTTGACTTTACCTTGACCATAGTTAACCATGGTTGACGTTATTTTGACCATAGTTAATCCTTGGTCAATGTTGCAATGTGACATAATCCTTGATGAACATCACATTGCAACATAACCCTTGCTAAACATCACAATGCGTCATAACCCTTGGAACCTCAAATGTCACATTACTAATGTGTTGCATCTTGGGTTTTGTCTGCATATGCGAGACACTTTAGCGAAGCATGACTGAATTTTATTAATTGTGTTTGACTTTGGTTAACCATGGTAGACTTTAATAAACCATAGTTGTCTATGCTTAACCACAGTTGAATTTATTTACCATGGCTCACTTTAATAATTCAAAATCATGAGTAAGTTTATTGGCTCGTAACAAACAAATAGATTAATAATCTAAAACCCTTGTTCCCAATTGGAAAGTGTCATTGAATAAAAGGATAATCAAACTTTTTAGTTACACCTAGTTGTTTCTATCTTAGAATTTGGTTTTGATTAATGCCTAAGCTTTACCTACATTATATGAGGATGACACAAGTGTAATGTCAAGATTGATTTTATGGTAGTTGTTCCAAATTCCAAATAAAAAATTATAAGAAAAATTATATAAAAAAAAACTCATGGCTATGTATGAATAATGCATGAATAACTCGTACAACTACGCATGCTTATTGGTGGCACTTAACTTGTCACCTATCAATGTTCATAGACAACAAGTTAAATGACTATGCTAATTTTTTTCAGACATAAAAAAACTGAAGCTTGTTATTCATTTAGAATCACAATTGTACAAATCATTACATTTGATAACATAAAGGCCTTTTGTGGCCATCATATCTACCATCCCATAAAAATGAAAGAAGAAAATTGATTCTTCCAAAACACCTTTCTCCTCTCAAATACAAACAGTGATTACAAAATATTTTGTTTTCCAAATGGAAGAAACTATTTAACAAAACATAAAACCAATATACTATACTTGTAATATCATCGAAAAAAAAAATTGATTGGAAGGTCAAAAAAATGTTGTAAAAACCAGAATCCAAAACTATCCCATCTCTAGAATCCTCATAATACAGAGGACCATCCATATCATCGATGGCTTTTTGGGAGAGATCTTCCGCCTTATCATTGAACACGAGGTAAATGTGACAAAAATATATCTCGGTAAATTCTTGAATGAGCATCATAATCCTATCAACCAATTCTCCAACTGCATATTCGTCAGAGACAAAATGCCTTTTCTGCAATCTATGACAACCTTTGAGTCACCACCAATCTCTATAGAAAGGATGCCTTTCTTTTGGGAAAACCATAACAAACCCCAAAGAGAAAGAATTTCTATGGGGTATCACTCCGCAACCAAGCCCCATCCAAATATTGACCAAATGATTTCTTCTAATATGAAACACCATTCCTGCAACACACCATGCACCACTGTAATATCCCAAATTTTGGACTAACTATTTTTGTTGTTATATTGGGCCACGGCCCCAACACATATGTTTTATTTTGAGCATTGGGAATGATCCCTAGCACCTATGACTTATTCTTTTATATATTGACATACTGGGCATGGACCCTGATTGACTTCTTTATTTGAGTGTATATTGGGCAAGGAGGCCCTAATGTTTTGATGATGCATTTGAGATTTTATATGGGTCCAAAACCTAATATATTGAGATGATATTTTGTTATTTACTGTGTAGAACTATGATCTTTACATGAATGACTTATGTGGTGTGTTGAGCATCGAATCAGAAACACACAGATGACCTACGTACTGGGCATAAGCCCCTATGTACCTAGAGGAATGTTTATGTGCTGGAAGTAAACCCTTAGGTACATTGAGTGTTGGGCATAAGCCCTAGAGCACTCCATGCTTGATAAATGAATACCGGATCTGAGGCCACTTGAATATTCTAGATGTGCCTCACAACCACATTCTAGTAGTGGTGTTGAGTAGGAAGCTTTGGAATTGCACTAGCGTAATGCCTATGTGAAAGTGTTGAGTTAAAAGGCTTTGAAGAGCACTCGGGGTTACTAAATATCAAAGTGTTGAGATGAAAAGACTCTGAATAGCACTTCTACTTTCATCACATTTATTTAAATTGATTAAATAACTCCTCTTTTATCTATTATCAAATACTGCGGGAACTACCATGTTAAACGAGGGAATCCAATATGCAAGAGAGAGACTAGAGGTGCCTATCAAAGCTTACCAAATGACCGTCCAAAGAAGTGGACCTTACCCTTAAATTGTTAAAGAAAGTATCATGTGAAGATACACGATTAAATATTATTATTAAGAATTTTAATAAATAATGATGTGATTATTTATTTATAAAAGACATTTATTGCATATAGTTTATGCATAGTGGAATGCCACATTATTTAATAATATTAATAAAGTATTAATATTTAGTGGGCAACCACATTTGTAAATAGTATTAATAATGTATTAATACCTAGGTTAGAAATATTATTATTATAATTAGTGTTATTATTATGATTAATAAAAGTTTAAATTAAAATCACTCATAGTTAAAACAAAGGAAAAGTCCTAGTTCAAGAGGACTAGATATTTGAGTAAATAATATCTTTTAAATATTAATTATTTAATTTAAAGAAAATAATTATTCCAACAGTCATAATTCAAGACTCCCCTACATAAAGAGGGAAGATCCCAAGTTTTGGGGATCATCATTCTTTTTTTCATTATCATTCTCTCATGATAATGAGAGAGAAGTTTTCTGCTCCAAGAAGTTGAAGCAGTCTCACCTAATAATTCCAGATCTGAACCAGCAGTGAACCTAGGGCCTCTATCTCTTATTGCATGTTGGAACCAAGCTTGGGGGAATCCAGTTGGAATCATGAACGGTCTAAGGGTCATGGTTGAGAGGAACATGGTAGCCCCAAATTTATCAAGCTAAGGAATCACTCTAACAAGTCAGCTAAGCTCAGAATATTTCTACACTAATTATTGTTTGAGTGTGCAGGCCTCTATAGGAGCAAGCCAAACTTCAAAACAACCAGGTATGACCTATTAACTCACCAGTTCAAAGTTATGATGGACAACTAGGTATTTAATTTAGGATTTTAGACTAAAACTAATGGTTCAACATTATTTTAATTCTTAACCCAAGTATTATCAAACTTAGAGGTTTTTCCTAGAAACCAGTGGAGGGTCTAGCAAGCCTAGCCCAGCTAGCCTGTGCTAGACAATACCCCATCAGCAAACTTAGGAACCCTACTATGAATTTTCGGAGGACTTCTAACACTGTGAATTGTTCCCATTGTTTTGCCATATTAACTTCGAGGTTAGGGTTATTATGTTTTTAACATAATTATGTTTTCTGTTTGAATCGTCTTATCAATTCATAGTGCAGGGATTACTTCTTCCTTTTATTTCTTTTATTGTTATTCTCTTTATGCTTAAGAATCATCAAATAATAGAAATGACAATAGCGTCAAGTCAGACATTTAATCTCTTACCCATACTACCCATCAAATCGTAGATTAAACAATAACAATAATTATTATTTTATGTTCTTTCAAACCAAGTTTTCATTCCACATTATCAACATCTCTACGATTTCAACCAAACAGTCAACCATTCTATCGAAAACAACAATAAATATTCTCTCATGGATCGAATCCCACTACCAACAAACGCATTCCATATCTTTAAACTATATTGCTTTTGGCCCATAGAAATATAAGTCAAGATATTGAATCTCACTAACATTTCCACGAAGACCATACAATCTTCAAAATAGTCAAACAATGTAGTAGTTTACACAGAAGCATTTACACATCCAACCAATCGTTTTCGCTACCAATGAACAAACACTTACAGCCATTCTTTAAACATAAAATGCAAGGAAAGGGATCGAATCCCTCTATTTAAAGAAACTACCAGGAAATGCAGTAAGAAGAACCAAAGTGAAACCCCACGGGCTTAAGATCAGACAAGGGTTTTGCTTCTCCTACCAACACATCTTGTTCTGGAAGCTATTTTAAAACTAAGATTTGCAAACCCATTCAACAGAAAGAGCCACAATAGCCACATGAAGGATCTAAAACTCTTCACCATTATTTCACATAGAGAAAACGTAGAGATTAGTTATCTTCATTACAGGTTCAAAGTCTAATAGAAAATGCAGAGGCCAACATTGCCCTATTCTTCAGGTAGAGCCAACCTCAGCTCATGATAGACGCAGGTCATGGAAAAATCACGATTGTCCTGTGTAAAATACTCAACCAACGAATTTTAGAATAGAGGCAACAATAGCAAACATAGAAATTGAAACTACTACTCTTACCCATAAGAAAACGCAGAAACTAGACAAATGTGCAAATCATTTATAGGATTATGTAGCAAGCCATTTCCTTTTCACAATGGTCTAGCCAATGACGACCTCTAGGAACCCAAAACTTGTTATAGTAAACCCAAATGGGGCTCACGATGTTCCCCATAGAAAATACAAACAGTATCAGTCCACAGAGGCGAGGGGAGGAGATACAGAATGGTGAACTCTGAACTTACCATTTGCAATGCCATCTAAGTCAAGTCCTGACCATCAACTATTATCCACGTAGAAGAAGAATGCCATGATTACCTGCCAAACCAATGAACCATACAAAGTCAGAAACCTGAGATTATTATCGAACTGTATTTAAACAAAATACCATGAAACATAGCATAAACTAGGGCTAGGTATTACCTTCGTTTCAGTCTCCACCTCTGCATGCAAAACCCTATATGGTGCATTGGCCATGAGCAAGGCTCAGGCCAAAACAGGAAACCCCCGAATGCATCCAAGAACAAACAAGGAAAAATGAACCATGGAAATCGATAATAGCTGGTGTAAAGGCCCCTTGCATAGCTAGCAGCAAGAGCCATGTGACATTGTAGAGCTGCATTCAATTCTATCACCAACCCCAAATATTTCGATAATAACCTTGATCTATATAGTAGTAGAGTCATTCTTGATAAACAAGTATTGTAAACGCAATGAGTATTGCAAAGACCACAAGTGTTACTTAGTGCCAACAAGTAATCTCAAGGTCAACAAGTATTGCAAGATTAACAAGTATTACAAACTCGAACAAGGCTTTTAAAGTGCCAACTTTCAAACATCACACACTTGAGACTTAAGTAATTGCTAGAAATGTGAAGTAAGCACCCTAGGTAGATGCCTCGTACATACACCTGCAAACCAAGTACAAATTGAATGCATTAGCGAAACTCACTAAGTAAGTCAGAAGTTTCCATTTCTTACACCCTATCTCTCGGCATCTCTACCGAGGTACTTTTCCCTTGAAAGACCAAGCATCTCATCATGGGCCTCGACCGCCACCAACAAGGGTCCATCCCACTTGAATTATCAGTTAGACTTTCATAAAATATGCACACAAAATCTTAAAACAGTAAGAAGGAGTTTTGTATTATTATACTCTAAACATTTGTACACTTACGACAGAGTTCCATTTCTACTCATTACATCGCTTCCGCAAAGCTGTAGGAATAATAACCGGTAAGACCATGATACATAGGAAATTGAGACCCTTCAAATGTCACAATTAATTACCAGTGAAGTATGTACTTATCAGTGCTGAAGTTAATTTACAAATCATCATCTCTGAACTAGTTTATTACAGTAATGAAATTTTTTTAATTTTTTTTCTATTTTTAGGGACTTTACAACCACACAAACCGTTATTTTTTGTCCCATTGAAATAACCAACACCACGCACCACACAAACCATTCTTTTATGTCCCATCAAAATAACTAATAGATAGTGGCGTGGTAATTAGTTTAAAAGTATTTTCACTTCACTCCTTACAATATTCAAAGTAGGATGCAATAATTTTGGAACATATATGGAAAGCAGAAGGCTTAATATCATGGACAAAGTACTTGTTCCTTGCTTTCCATACCTTCTAGATAGTGAAAAATGGAATATGCTTAAACATTACATGTTTTTTGAGCCAATTGTGCTAACATTATTCAAGATTTGAAGATCCCTATAACATCCCTCCTTTTGAGCCTTAGTAATTTTTATAAATGCATTTTGTAATTATGTATATGGCCCTGGTGAGGAGCTCAAGGCCAAGGCCCCACCAACGGACCTTGAAAGTATTGTTGTAATTTACTCTTAAGTGGTAAATTGAAGATGGACACAACTAAACATTGGGGTTATCTTAACACCCTAAGCACTTACTTGATAACCTTAAGTTATTGCGCCGAGAGCTCTACAACCTAGTATGAGGGAGATCTTGTATGTCGAGTGTTTGTCGATATTATTGTCGGCCATTAATAAAATGTAATAATAAAAAGTAAAAAGTAATAATATGAGGGAGATCTTGTAATGTTACGTTTGTCGATATTATTGTCGGCCATTAATAAAATGTAATAATAAAATGTAAAAAGTAATAATACGAGGGAGATATTGTAATGTTACATTTGTCGATATTATGGTCAGCCATTAATAAAATGTAATAATTAAAAGTAGAAAGTCATAATATGAGGGAGATCTTGTAAAGTTAAGTTTGATATTATTGTCGGCCATTAATAAAATGTAATAATTTAAGTAAAAAGTAATAAATAGTTTGTCAGTCACTGATAAGAAGTAGAAACAAAAGAAGTAAAATAAATACTATAGCCGACATAAGAAATAGAAAAAATAGAAGGGATTTGAACCTTAATAAAAAAACATGGTTGCATTGATTTCAACAATGCGTAAAACAAATATTAGAAATATAATAAGTAAAAAGGATAAAGAATAGCTGACATAAAAAGTAGAAACATAAGAAATAAGAGAAAGAAGTAAAAAATATATTATAGTATCCATAAGAAGTAGAAACAAAAAAAGTAAAATAAATACTATAGCCCACATAAGAAATTGAAAAAATAGAAGGGGTTTGAACCTTAAGCCCAATCATCTCACTACTTACCAATAGATAACATACAAATAGTCTAAAAAAACACAAGATGCATATTGATTTGATTCGTTGCTTTGATTTCAACAAATGAATTTTTTTTTGTTATTTAGATTTGTAAATTAAATTCATCAATTTAATAAAAAGATGTTACAAAAAAATATTATAGCCTACTTAAAAATTAGAAATATAAGAAAAAAATATTATAGGTGCCATAAAAAGTAGAAATATAAGAAGTAAAATAAAGAAGTAAAAAAATACTATAGTAGACATAAGAAATATAAACAAAAGAAATAAAAAAATAATTACTATAGCCGACATAAGAAATAGAAAAAATAGAAGGGATTTGAACCCTAGAAAAAACATGGTTGCATTGATTTCAACAATCCTTAAAACAAATATTAAAAATATAAGAAGTAGAAATATGGTTGCATTGATTTAAAAAAAATTACTATAGCCGACATAAGAAATAGAAAAAATAGAAGTGATTTGAACCTTAATAAAAAAAATGGTTGCACTGATTTCAACAATGCGTAAAACAAATATTAGAAATATAAAAACAAATATTAGAAATATAAGAAGTAAAAAAGATAAAGAATAACTAACATAAAAAGTAGAAACATAAGAAATAAAAAAAAAAAGTAAAAAATATATTATAGTAGCCATAAGAATTAAAAACAAAAGAAGTAAAATAAATACTATAGCAAAATAGAAAGGATTTGAACCTTAATAAAAAAACATGGTTGCATTGATTTCAACAATTAAAGTAGAAATATAAGAACTAAAATAAAGAAATAAAAAATACATTATAGTAGACATAACAAGTAGAAACAAAATAAGTAAACTTTTTTTACTATAACCAACATAAGAAATAGAAAAAATAGAAGGGATTTGAACCTTAATTCCAATCATCTCACTACTTACCAATAGACAACAAACAAATGTTCTTAAAAAACACAAGATCTCCCTCAATGCATTGTTTGAATCCATCAATTTAATAAAAAAACATTGTTGCATTGATTTCAACAATGCATTGTTTAATAAACCACAAATAAATGTTCTTAAAAAACACAAGATGCATATTAATTTGATTATTTGCATTGATTTCAACAATGATTTTTTTTTTGTTATTTACATCTATAACTCTAAGCAAAAAGGGTTTTGACCCTTGGTCTCTAGATTAACACAAGCCCAATAACCTCACTGCTTACCAATAAACCACACACAAAATGTTGATAAATAACACAAGATACATATTTATTTGATTCATTGCATTGATTTTAGCAATGCATATTTTGTTTTGTTTTTTACATGTATGTATTCAATTTATCAATTTAATAAAAACTAAAAAGTTTGTATTGATTTCAACAATACATTATTTTTTGTTATTTACATTTATATATTGAATTTATCTATTTAATAGAATAATTATTTGCAATGATTTCAACATATTAAAGTTTTGTTTTCTTTATTTTAGGGTATATTGTGGATCCTCATGATAAATTGCAAATAATGAAGATATTGATCATCAAAAAATAAAAGTACGACAAATATATATAAGAGAAAGAGAAAAAGAATCATCAGAACATATAGAAGAACCTAGAAAACACGACCGTGAACTAAAGAGATCATGAAGAAGTGTTATTTGTGCAAAGGGATTCTCAAAAGCATGAATGAGCGATAATTTCAGGGTTATATAGGAATGAGTATATAACTAAAAATGAATATGACATACTTGGATACATGGAATGTGATAACAAGGAAAATTGGAACTCTAATTTCGTTGATATGGAAACTTCCAATCGTGCACTACAATTCATATCTGAAAACAAAAAATTGAATGTCATTGTTCATAATAATCGTACTCAAAATTATTCAATTGAAATCTTAGTAGAGAAGGAAAAAAAAATCATTTGGGATTATTCTTGAGCATTACAGAGGTGGGAACAATGAACCACTATGAATGATTATCGAGGGAATTGTAGGTATAAGAAAATCTTACTTGATTGATGCTATTAGACAAACACTAGAAATTGATTATTTTCGAGATAAGTCACCATTACTTCTTTTGGCCCCAACTAGTGTTGCAACGTTTAATATATCTACATCAACAGTACAAAAAAAAAAGGGTATTAATATTAAAGAAGGAAACTATAAATATTGGAAACAAAGAACGACGGGGACTCCCATTTACAACAATATCATGAGTAAAAGGTCTGGATGGTCTTTCTCCTTTCACATATGATCGATACCTGAAGATGCCAAAGGGAGCAGGAGTGGAATCAAGAAAAACGGAAGAAGAAATATCAAAGTTGATCACATTGTAATATATTTGATCAAATCTCTTGAGGTGCAAATCTTTGCTTTTCTTCACTAAAAAAAGGTGCAAACCTTTACTTTAACAATTTACTCAATCCTTAATACTTCTTACTTACATTATGATAATCCTCATAATTCTATCTATGTTTTCAACTTAACCTGTTCCTTACAATGTTGATCAAACTCCAATTTTGTGTCACCGCCCATGACTGGAACCAGCCTAGATCCAAATCCTAGGCTCTATCAAGCACTGAGAGGGATCAAATCTCCCGAGTTGAAAACCTCTTCTCACGTATTGCACTCAAGGAGCTTTTCGAGGAGAGGTTTGCACCTTGGAATATTTGATCCCTCTTGGCGCTTGATAAAGCCTAGGATTTGGATCTAGGCTGGTTCGTATTATCATCCTAAGTATAAGATAGTGATTATTAGTGACACAACTATTATTTTAGTTTCTATTACCTTTTAGTATCTAAAGGTTAAGTATTATCCTTATGAACTATATTAATCCTACCCCTATGAGAGGATGTTAGGGAAACTCCTAAAGATAAAAAGAAGCTTAGCTTATTAAATTGTTATAGTAGTATACTTATTAAAGTATGAGATAAATATTGAACCCCTGTGACCTATCTATTGGAGTAAAGCTATTTTGTTTTACTCTTACTAGATGACCTAATTGAAATAAAGGGGTTATCCTAAATGTTATTATGAATACCTAAGAGTATCATTTAACGAGCATTAAGGAAAGTCCTTCCATTATATAGTACAGGCTCTTGAATGGTAATATTACATATTAATGAAATAAAACAAGTGCCTTGCTTTATGATGTATATCGAGAGTGGGGTATAATGGAATACCAAAAGATAAGAAGAACCATAAATAACACGCATACTTACATAATGTTATATATAATTATATTTATTTATTTATTAATAAGCTCCACTCCATTGCAATAATCAAGGAGAGAAGCGCTCCACCTAAAGAGCATGGCTTCTTTATATTAAAAGTGAAGGGATTATGGGGGGAAACAACAGGAGTTAGTTATGGAAGTGGGAATCTTGAAGAGAGATTTGTGGAAGGTTGTCTCCCTAAGGGAGAAAACCAATGTTTCTTACTCACCACTCGTCCCACGCCAAGCATAAAACTGATTCGTGTCTTCTCGATGAAGGGATGAAACACTTCTTAAAAAGGAGGGAATGAGTCGAAGGGGGGCACTCGCCATTGTTGAACTAGATTGTAATCTCTGCAATTTTGTTTGGAGAACCATTGCAGCCATAGGAACATGAGGCGATCTAGGAATGTTGAGGATCTCAGTACTTGAAGCGAGATATGTTAATACATGGGTGAGGTCTCAGTAGAAACGCGGTGGTTAAATTACTAATGTTCAAACAATCGTGATCTCTGCAATCAAGAAGCGTCGAGTTCGACAAGGACCTCGGTAAGTATCAGAGATCGGGCTTTTCCTTTGCAAACTGTTATTATTTGAATGCTACAGAAAATGCCCCAACTTAGATTTTGATATCTGTGTAATTAAAGAAGTATTGATGTATAGTTACAGCTTGACTATAACATCTGTGTTTTTAGTCTCTCGAAAACGTGGTGTATATACCTCGTCTTTGGAATAATCTCTGTACAACACATAGTTAACACCCGTGAAGCTGAAATACTGTATGCGTGAGATATCGATGCATGTTGCGTGTACCCCTGTCTCTGATTCAATCTTAGTTTAAAATAGAGTTAACACCGTCATAGTCAAAATATGATATACGTGAGCCTTCAATACATGATGTATTTAGCTATGTCTCTAAATTAATTCTCAGTTCGAGCTAAGTAAAAATCATATACCTTAAGTAGATCCTTATTCAGAATCTGGACAGGATCTTTGCGGTTTGATATTTTTGTTTTCGAGGAAAGCTCATGTTTCCTTCCTTTCATTGAATGAAGTCTTAACATATATTTTCTATGTATGGCTTATATTGGTTAATGATATTGAAAAGTATAGGTATAGTTTTTTGTCTCCTATACGTAGATTGATCGATGACTCTCTTCCTACCAAGTTGTAACTCTAAATAGAGATAGCGACCCCGGCTGTTGCATTTTTTCTTTATATATTTATGTGATCTCATTCCTGTGGCTGTGTTTATCAAGTTAACCTGTGTTGTATTCTTTTACTCCAGACCTTATTAACGTTCTGGCACACATCCTGCCAAGGATTTGAACGATCCCTGTTGGATCTGGATGCTATTTTTGTTTACTGCTACAAACCTGTTCGATCTCCTTGTGGGGATTTTCACTATACATTTATTACTGCCATGATTTCGTTTTATCATGGTTGATTCTAGTTCGCATATATATAAAGGAATATGCAATAGGTATGATATTATTTTGGACGCCACACTCTGCTATGGTTTATGCATTTTCTAAATCTGTTGAGAAGTTCCTGTACCATATATATATAAACATATAGTTATATATGCAAACTATGCATATTGTTTAGACGCGGCATTTCTGCCATTGTGTATCTCTGCATCTTTCTCCATTTAAAAGATTGCCTGAAAGAGAAGATGCATGATAAATGTGTTATGCATTAGCTCTGTATTTTTAAGTTTATTAGATTGCTTATGTGAAAGTAAAACCCTTAGTGAAAGAAATATATACTAATGAGTACCTTTATTGGAGGAAAAGCTCCATTACCTTATAATAATGGGGATAGGTCTTAAGGATGGGAAGTTCTAAATGAAAGTGTTTATAGTGTGATCCTTCTCTCGAAGGAGATATAAATCGTTATATCAACCCTTTATAATTATTCTAGTATGAAGTGCATTCATAAAAATCGCTTGATAAATAGTATAAGTGTACATACTTATGTTTGTTTTGGATTATGACCTCTATGAGGGAGACTTTTGGATGTGACAAGTGGTGCGACCACCGAGTCACAGGATATATGATACAAACTTTTGTGGACTAGCCTTAAATGGGGTGAACCGCGTTAAAACATGGTCTCTCTTTCATGTGAGAGTGTGTTTTTTATTGTTCATGTATGAGTATAAACTTTCGTGTTTTAATCAACTTTATATTTTTGATGATTTTGTTGTTCACAACTACTCGTCCAAATAAGTATTACCGTCGTCATTGTGTTGTTTAGAAGATATAGTTGTATTTTACTAATGTGAGATTAAACAGGTTTGGTGTGCACTTAATGTATTTTTGTTATGAAAATTCGTGATTTACATTATGTGTTCTTTTGATAAATTATAGTTAATTAGTCATGTACAATAAAGATGAGTCTTATAAATGAAATCCTATGCTCCATGTTAATATATTTATAGATTAAAAACTTATCTCTGCCATATTAGATTCAACTTTTTAATAATATAATGTAGGTTGTGATTAGTTATATAAAGTAGGATTATAAGAGTTCTAATGATTTACAAGAAGGGTCAATTCACTATGTATATTAGATAACGATGATAAAAGTATCGGTCAACTAACCTTTTGTTTGTTGGTCATACTAAAGAGAAATGAAAAGGTTACGCATGATGAATATGCTTTGTAATTAATCATCATTACTTTGCAAGTATGGCATACTTATAATAAATAAGTTTTAATTATGGAGTTCTCTAAAAGAAATTAATTAGTTTGAAAATTTTTCCTAATTTCTGAGATGGAATTTGGGGTATGTGACAATTCCCAACTGAAATGAAACATAAGCATTCTTCCCAATTCTGACCAAACAATATTATAGAAATCACAATCTCAAAAGAGACGAGAAACATATTCACATTTAATATTGCACAATATACACAATCTAGGTCCTGAAAAGCATCTTTTCTACAGGCTATCCCATGTTAAGATCTTATTACAGAGACTCATCCAAGCAAATAATTTTTTTTTTAATGGAATTCTCCAGCTCCATAAAACCTAAGCCCACCATTTCGTATGTATAATAGCCCCTTCCTCTATAATGGCAGTATAAGCAATTTTTGCAGTGAGAGATCCATTAGGTTTATTCTTGCACGAGACTAATGTAACCAATCTAAAAATCCAACAATAATTTTTTTATATATATGATATAACTACTAATTATGATCTAGGGTTTTCGTAGGACTTACTTCATTTTCGTGTTGACTGCCAGAGTATACACTTGTACATACTTGTTATTACTTTTGTTTGTGAGGCACATGTTAGTTGATCTCTCATTTTGTTAACATCGTTGTTTATTTGTCGGATAATAAAATCATACGTCCTAATACCATTGTATATCAGTTTAGTAGTTTTTTTTTTATGTTGTAATGTTTAATATGTTCTTTTGTGTGAAGGATGTGCTCTTGTGACGATATAGGCTTAATTAGATTTTATAAAAGCTAACACATGTACCTAACTACCAAAATATTGGGTTGGAGATTAAAATATTTGCTAAGGTAAAAAGGGTACCCTAATTATGGGTTTTTAAATGTATAAAATAAATATTAACAAGGAACACAATCTATAGAAAAATTAGTCATCCTCGCAAATAACTCTATGGAATTATTTAAAATTTAGATATGTGAAATCGAACTATAGATGAGAGGGTATAGATTCATTTTTAAGTGGGAAGCAGCTGGATGCTTTAAAGAGGCCATGGAAGGCCTTGGGGTTGGGCTCCACGTTGGTGGAAAAACCATAACCCTCACCTTCGTAGGGCTAAGTCGATTTTCTTGAGAGCCAAGCTCTTGGCCATCATGGCTGTGGAGAAAAATCCACAGAGAGCATAGTTGTTTGGTTGTCGTAGATATGGAGGCAGTTCCAGAGTAAACTTTATACGCAGAGGTAAGCATTTTGCTTTTTTTTTTTGAAGCATTTCAATTTATTAACAATAATGAATAGTTTCTAATGTTTTGCGTTCTGTGTGTGTTGGAAGGAGGGTTCATGCTTCCCAGGTGTTCTCTGGTCTTGCTTTGGAAGCTCGGCAGTGAAAGAAAATTGGTGGAAGGATGAAGGGTTTTTGGATTTTCAACTGTTTGGCAGTTCCTACCAAGTTTTTCTGTGGCTCCAGTAATTCCTCTTCAACTTCAGTTGGATAGCCTGCGGAATTTGGAGGCCAACAAAACCAGGTAAATTTGGGAGAAGGAAATCCAAACGAGTAAGGTCTCTTAACCCGAATCCCCTACTTGCATGCTCTGAACTAGATTGGAACTATAGAATGGACATTATGTTGCAACATATTATATGCTAGATTACCAGTGTCCTTACATGGTGTTTTGCATTAATCTTATCAATGGTTTCAGACCATATTTTACCATATTTTAATTATTGTGGTGGAATTCAACACTACAATGAATGTGTTGAAATAAGCTAGGGATTCATTCAACAACAATGCCTGATTTCTTTTGCCATATGGGAATTTTTCTTTAACAATGACCATGAACACAAGCGCTCCAATTGTTGGTTTCTATGGCACTATTCCCATCTTCACAGATGTAGCGAGTTACAGCTTCAGGGTCGCTAGGCCCGGGAGTATTTGGGTTCACCTTCATTTCTATCATTGTAGCATTTAAGATTTGCAGCGTTATTCTACAGTTGCAGTGTTAGTGTTATTTTTCTGTAAATGTTGGACTTAAAAAAAGGTTTATAGAGAGTAAAAATTTACTGTATTATTGTTGCCCCAAGAGGCGCTCTACAGCCCAGTATGGGGGAGATCTTGTTAGTAGAGTGTTTGTCCAGTAACAAAATAATACAAAGTAAACAAAAAAAGAATAATACAAAGTAAAAAGTAATAAATATTATGTCGGCCATAAACAAAAAAGAATAATACAAAGTAAAAAGTAAATATGAAACTTAAACTAGAGACTTTACTTTTTACTTTTAATACAAAGTAAAAAGTAATAATATTATGTAAAAAATAATAATACAAAGTAAATATGATACTTTTAATACAAAGTAAAAAGTAAATATGATACTTTAGAGTGTTTGTCGAGTAACAAAATAATACAAAGTAAACAAAAAATAGCACTTGATAAATCCTAGGATTTGGATCTAGGCTGGTATTATTTACAATATTCTTATTAGTAATAGTTTTATGTTTGTATTATTGTATTATTTATAGTATTTTTATTAATAATAGTTTTATGTTTATATGTAATGAATATATAACTAGAAATAACTAGATTAATAATATTAATGTGTACAAATACGTGGTTAGGTGTAAATTTTACACATTGATAATGTTTTTACCTATAGTATGTGTAAAATGTATGCCTAAGGCGGACACATTAATATTATCGTTATTGCTAGTAAAGGGTGTACCCATAGACATATTTCCAAAATATTAATAAATTAATATTTTTTGATTTAATACATTATTATTTAATTATAATATTATACCATGTTATAAAAAAATAGTATATTCTTGGAACATACACATCTTAAAAAATAGTATTATTTAATTAAATATTTAAAAAGTATTAATAAAAACTATTTTTAAATCTGTGATATGTAGAACACTCGGTGGTCCACTCAGGGGGCACTACCATTTGCCAATAAAAATAAAAATAAAATTGTTTTTAAATAAATTATAATATAATATTAATTAAAAATAATCTTATTAAAATTTTAATATTAAATATTATAATTTAATTAAAAAAATAGCTACATATGATATCAAAAAATGAAGTATTAAATATCCCTAAACTATTAATAAAATAATATTGTTTAACTAATTAATATATAATAATTAAATACAGTATTTAATTAAAATTATATAATACAAAATTGTCAAATTCAAAATATTGATATTTAATTCTAATATTACATTATATTATAAAAAATATTATATTCATGTCTAGATATATTTTTAAAAATTATAATTTAATTACAAATATGGTTATTTAATTATGATATTATAATTTTATATTATAACTATATGGTAAAAAAAATGATGAACTATTATATGGTATTTAAACAAATTATTATAACTAAAGTATCAATAAAATATTAATATTTAGTTAGTAATCATATTATTATATTGTATTTTTATTTTAATATTATAAATAGAAATAATATTATATAATGGTTATTATGTTGATTGCAACATTTCTAAGTGTTAATCATAGTTGACTTTCGTTAATCATGGTTGATTTGGTTAGCCTTGGTCGACTTTAGTTTGACCATAATTAACTATGGTTGACTTTATTTACCATGGTTAATGTTATTTTGATCATAGTTAATCATTGGTCAATGTTGCATGTGACATAATCCTTGATGAGCATCACATTGCAACATAACCCTTGCTAAACATCACAATGTGACATAACCCTTGATGAACCTCAAATGTCACATTGTTAATGTGTTGCATCTTGGGTTTTGTCTGCATATACTAAACACTTTAACGAAGCATGACTGGATTTTGTTAACCATGTTTGACTTTGGATAACCATGGTAGACTTTAATGAACCATAGTTATTTATGCTTAACCATAGTTGAATTTATTTACCATGGCTGACTTTAATAATTCAAAATCATGAGTAAGTTTATTGACTAGTAACAAACAAATAGATTAATAATCTAAAAACCTTGTTCCCAATCGGAAAGTGTCATTGAATAAAAGGATAATCAAACTTTTTAATTACACCTAGTTGTTTATATCTTAGAGTTTGGGGTCAATTAACACCTAAGCTTTTCCTAGATTATATGAGGATGAGACAAGCGTAATGTCAAGATTGGTTTTATGGTAGTCGTTCCAAATTCTAAATAAACAATTAAAAAGAAAAGTATATAAAAAACAACTCATAGCTATTTATGAATAATGCATGAATAACTCGTACAACTACGCATGCTTATTGGTGGCACTTAATTTGTCACCTATCAATGTTCGTAGGGCACAAGTCAAATGACTATGCTAATTTTTTTCACACATAAAAAAAATGGAGCTTGTTATTCATTTAGAATCAAAGTTGCATAACGAATTACATTTGATAACAAAAAAGCCCTTTTGTGGCCATCATATCTACCATCGCATCAAAATGAAAGAAGAAAATTGATTCTTCCAAAACAACTTTCTCCTCTCAGATACATAGGTTTTAGATACCAACAATGATTACAAAATATTTTGTTTTCCAAATGGAAGAAACTATTTAACAAAACATAAAACCAGTATACTATACTTGTAATATCATCGAAAAAAAAGAATTGATTGGAAGGTCAAAAAAATGTTGTAAAAACATAATCCGGAACTATCCCATCTCTGGAAACCTCATAATACAGAGGACCATCCATATCATCGATGCCTTTTTTGGATAGACCATCTGCCTTATCATTGAACATGAGGTAAATATGACAAAAATATATCTGGGTAAATTATTGAATCAACATCATAATCCTATCAACCAATGCTCCAAGTGAATATTCTATAGAGACCAAATACCTTTTCCGCAATCTATGACAACCTTTGAGACACCACCAATCTGTATAGCAAGGATGCCTTTCTTTTGGGAAAACCATAACAAACCCCAAAGAGAAAGAAGTTCTCTGTGATATTCACTCCGCAACCAACCCCCATCCAAATAATGACCAAATGATTTCTTCTAATATGAAACACCATTCCTGCAACACACCATGCACCACACAAACCATTGTTTTCTATCCCATTAAAATAACCAACACCACATGCCACACAAATCGTTCTTTTATGTCCCATCAAAATAACCAATAGATAGCAGCATGGTAATTAGTTTAAAAGTATTTTCACTTCGATCCTTACAATATTCAAAGTAGGATGCAATCATTTTGGAACATATATGGATAGCATAAGGCTTAAAATCATGGAAAATGTACTTGTTCCCTGATTTCCATACCTCCTAGATAGTGAAAAATGGAATATGCTTAAACATGACATGTTTTTTGAGCCAATTCTGCTAACATTCTTCAAGATTTGAAGACCCCCAACTGAATTGAAACATAAGCATTCTGCCCCATTTTGACCAAACAATATTAAAGAAATCACAATCTCAAAAGATACGAGAAACATATTCACATTTAATATTGCACAATATACACAATCCAGGTCCTAAAAAGCCTCTTTTTTGCAAGCTATCCCATGTTAAGATCTTATGACTCATCCAAACAAATAAGTTTAGTTTTAATGGAATTATACACCTCCATAAAACCTAAGCCCACCATTTTGTATGTATAATAGCCCCTTCCTCTATAATGGCATTGTAAGCAATTTTTGCAGTGACACATGCATTAGCTTTATTCCTGCATGAGACTTGTAACATACCCTTTTTGCTGAAAAACATTTTATGTTGGAAACATTATGTTAACTTTTATTGTAAAGTTTTTATGTTGGACAAGTGTCCAAGGATGACTGTAATTTGCACAATATTTTATTATTTAATAAATTAAATAAGAGAAAAACACATAAGGAGACTGTTGAAAGAGTGTTTAGTGACCCACTAGGTGGAATGGAATCTAGGGTAGAAGGAAATGGACAAATGGCAGCATCATGATTCAACTAACTAGCTGTTGGTATGGGATAACCCCCTTGAAATGTGGTCATAGTGCCCTGGAAGGTGGGACTGGAGCTTGAGGATCATTTATTCTGAAACTAACCACTCGAGACCTAGGAAATCTATAAAAGTGCCATTGAATTGTCAACTGAGGTTCATCACTTTTTTGACGAGGAAATTTACCTCGGGGTTTTGCTGTGCTTGCACCCAAGAGATTCAATGAGGCGATATGCTGAGTTTTTTATCATGGAGTAAGTTTGCCTCTTATACTGCTGAGTGCAGATTTATACTATTGAGTGCTGAAGATATTCTACCGAGTGTTGAAGTTGAATGCCTTGATTCTACCTACAATATTCTACCTAGTGGTTCAGTGAACAAGCTTGGGGGTCCAAAGGAAGCAAGTAGATTGGTTGCTTCTTCTAGAGAAGGTTGGGAGGAACAGGCCTCCTTGAGTGTTTGTCGGCCCTATCTTCATTTACAGGTTCTACTATATTTTTCTAATTCTAAGTAGTTAAAGTTCTATCTGCAATTATTGATTTACTGGGTTCAATGATATTATTGAACAAATGCATTTATTTTAGTTTCTGAGTCAATTAGGATTCTGTATAGTACTGATTATTGATGATGAATTAAATAAAATATTATCTACATTTTTCCCCATGCTAATGGATCTGCATCGTACTCTAGTACAAAGAAGAGATTAAGGTAGATAAATTGATAGGAAGATTGCCAGATGAATGAGAAGACCAATACTGTTGTATTTTACTAGTTTTTCCTACCATCAATATTTTGTATCAAATAACATAATTATATGTCTTTCTCTTATCATTATTTTCATTAGTTAAATGTTTCAGGTTCACTATATTTCTTTCATCAGGATGTATTGAATTTAACAGCTGCAAAAAACATTTACTTCCTAAGTATACAATACTGTTATCCCTTACTGTTAGCAAGTATATTTATCATGAAAATAAACAGTTTTCATATGCAGGTATTTAATATATTTTATGTTATATTGTATTCAGAAAATCTTAATAGCTGTAAATTTAATAATACCCACAAGCATTATAATACATTTCGATTCTGATAGTCATAGATTAAATTAGGGTTTTACGTTTCCATGCATTCTTTTCAAATTCTGCAATAGTTTATATCATATTCCTGTACAACGATTTATTTCAAATGATAAATACAAATAATAAATGTTAACTTCCATAATATCTATCATTTCGAAAATAGGAACATGAACGAGTCTACACATATCATTTATAAAAACCCTATTAACATAATTTAAAACAGTTTGTCAAACATTATTTTCATTGCTTTTGTTTTTAATTATTTTCTTTTACATTATAGAGCCATTTTAGGCCTTTGCAAATAGGACTGTGATTTCAAAATCATATTCGTCTTATGGTCTAAAGACAAAGGGTTAACACCCTCTTGGAGAAACTAATGTTGCCTTTTTATTAAAAAAAAAAACGATACTGATACTAAATCCCTTCAATAGGGTTTGAAAACTTAGAATTTTTCTTAAGGAACAACAATCTTTTGATTACACAGTGTTTGAACCAATATCCATTTTTAAGCATTCGTTACCCAACAACTGCGAGTTCAAACAAATATTAGAACGAGTGGCCAAGTCACCTAGTTTATCTTGTAACCACTTAAAAAGTTCAAACATAAATATCAAACAATGCAGAGACTAGAACCACACATATCTTCAAAATGAGATAGCCTATCGGCTCTGGGTTATTATATATACAACAAACATAAGTCAAAACCACATTTTAATTTAAATATCGAGTTTGCACCAGCACTATAGTTAAAGATGTAGTACTGTATTATCATTTAATACATCTAGTATTTATCCCTTAAGTCTTGCATTTAAGCATACGCTAAAACAAGGCATGGCTATCAAATGAGCCAAGGAAGTATCCTTGCAACTACAACATTACACTAAAATGATGCCAGAACCGAGCATCATGCTCTCAACAAACATCAGGCATCTGCAACACGTGCCAAGAGAACCTACATGAAGGTGAACCACCGAGGCTTACCAGACAGGATGGGTAAACAACCTTCCCTCAAGCTTCCAGAATTTTAATCCTCCAAACGACATCAATACCTTCCATGGAAAATAATGAGAGGTTAAAAATTATTTAAAACAAGTAAATGCATAGAAATTCAAACTCTAACATTGTGAATGATTCCTATTGGAGTCGATCATGTTACCTTGCAGTGAAGGCTCGAAGTTGGAACGTTGACAGCACGGGGTCACAACCACCTACCAGTCATAACAGAGAAATGATCAGATGCCATACTTTCACCAATTCTTTCATTCAAGACAACTGGATCAAAACTGAACTGTGAACTTTTCAGATAACCCTAAGAATCCCCTCACTAGAAGTTTAACGATTTCCACTATGTGAAACAATACTTAAACTCTTAGTAAAACCTGAACTTGACAAGTTTTAGCCAGAGATCTCACTATCGAGCCTGAGGAAGAAGTCCTCAGGTGTTCGGCCATCAAACCCTACAACTACACAAACGGTCTGCCTCTCTCCAAGCCCAGTTTCTCCAAATGAATGCCAAGGGGTAATTACAAGCGAAGATGTAGTCTCAGCAGTTAGGTCAAGACCCAAACCCAAGGACAATCCACATCAACTTTGGTGATCGAGCCAGTTGGACATCATAGAGTTCAAAACATTGGTACATTCGAGGTTTCATTAATAACTCAACCAATGCAGAATCCAACTTGGAGGAAATTCATCAAATTACTATCGCACAACTCCAATGCCCATCAA
Source organism: Larix kaempferi (assembly GCA_027924585.1). Taxonomy (NCBI): domain Eukaryota; kingdom Viridiplantae; phylum Streptophyta; class Pinopsida; order Pinales; family Pinaceae; genus Larix; species Larix kaempferi. The sequence continues at coordinate 21,941,634 of BSBM01000114.1, forward strand.
CATTTCGCACAAGAAATCACGTGGAATCCACCACATGGACATCCAACGAGACATTCCATTGATGGAGTAGATGAGAGCATTAAAGTTCAAATCAGACATGTTAACAACAACCCTTGAAAGACTGCAGAGCAGTAAAGGACCTATCAATTCCCATTAACACTGCATTGGTGCGAACTACCTAAAATTAATATTTCATGTTTTCAAAGTTATCGCAACTATTTCATAGCAATGCATCTAGGGTTGCATTACATTATTTCATAACGTCCCCAATGCATAGTTCACAATGATACGAGTGTTTCATACGATGCATAGGTCACAATTTTTACGTATAACACATGGCAGATGCACTATGGGTAATATATGGTAGTGGCATTAGAAATAGAACCCAATAAATAAGCTGTGATATCCCTCCTTTATGACCTATTTTGATCTTTATTTTATTATTATTTTTATATATAAAGGTAATTGTAAATTAACGACGAGCGCAACTAAGTGCGAGGCAGGTGAAGTCACTAAGAAGAAGGTGAGGGGCAAGATGGCTCTCCAAAAACTAACTATAGATGATAGGTATCATCTTAGTGCCACAGGCACTTGAGAAAGAGTGAGTTTACGGGTAAAACCCTAAAAGTTATAAGTGTCGTCTTAGGTTATCAAAATCTTGAGTTAACTTTAAGTCCTAAATAGGTTTTCCAATAAAGTTATTATTGTTACAAAACAATAAAGAAACTCCTACAACTATCCTTTAGATAAAGTGCTTATATATATATATCCTACTTAGGGTAAAGGAGTACCTATTGGATAATACTACTATTTCAAGTTATATAAAAAACATGAGGTTAATATATTTCTATACCCTCCTTGAGAGAAAAAGGTAATCCTAAGAGGATTATTTTTAAGTATAAATATTTAGATACATAAGTAGATATGAAGAAAATTTATATAACAAGATTTACATATATAAAATAAAGATATGTCTACATTACCTAGGAAAACTATCAAATACAAAGCATAGGGAAAAAGTGCATTTAAGGATATCGAGATATAGTATCGTAAGGAAAATGATTGCAAGGTTCACTAAATAAAGAGTGGATTGTATAAATGTTATTTTCTTATTAAAAATGAGACTATTAAGTAATTAAAACAATTATAAGAAATCGATGTCAGTTTAATAATGCAGTTACATACAAAGTAACGGAACAACTAGTCCTTGATATGGTTATTATAAGAAGGCGGATATTGGGGGATCTTGTTCCCATCATCCTTGCTCCAATTATTTCAAAACTGAGGTGAACTTGGTGGCAAACTAAATTGCCGACCTATTTGGAGTTATGATGCCAAACGTGGCCATAGGTTCTGGTAGTTATTCTGGAGAGTTTTTAGGAGTTGTCCCCTGAGTGGAGCACAACTCACCAAGGCTACCACTGTGGTTTATTTTGAAGCTACCATCTGTCGCTGGGGGGAAAAAGGAGATAGAAGTGTTGGTATTGGACTTCAATTCGAATTTCCACGATCTCCCCATGGTCCCTTTAAAGAGATCGGCGTTAACAGACCTAGGGGGAAATCTCTCGATCCGAGCAGACTTTCGATGAGAGTAGGTGAAATTTTGTTGCGGATCGACAACATACAATTAGTAGGAGGGGAAGAAGGATGCGGGGAAGAAAAGAAGACATGGGCTGCCATGGTTAGAGTAAGGGAACTGCTGGAGGATGCGATATTTTCTACAATGGTGTCTCCCGTGAAGTGAACACGTGATCCTTCGATCTAATCTGGTATGAGAAAAAACGTCTACCTTCGCTTAGTGGTATGTTGCTCAACTTGATAGATGTTAGCCAGATCTATTTGACCTCTGCAAAAATGGAGGTCATTTGGGTTTTTTTTGTTTAGTTTGACCTCTGTCTTCTTAGATCCCCGCCAATAATGTTTTTGTTTGGGATTTCTATCGTGGTTGATATTTTTGCACTTAGATCTCTGCCAATGAGGGAATCCTGTTGAGATCGCCGTTATGGCAGAGTTGTCGTATTCATATCGCTACTATGCTAAATATTTCATACTAGGGATTTTGTTTGGTATTTCTGTCATTGTTGATATTTTTGTACTTAGATCTCTGCCAATGAGGGAATCCTGTTGAGATCGCCATTATGGCAGAGTTGTCGTACTCATATCGCTACTATGCTAAATATTTCATACTAGGGCTTTTGTTTGGGGATTTCTGTCGTGGTTGATATTTTTTCACTTAGATCTCTGCCAATGAGGGAATCCTGTTGAGATCGCTGTTATGGCAGAGTTGTCGTATTCATATCGCTACTATGCTAAATATTTCATACTAGGAATTTTGTTTGGGATCTCTGTCGTTGTTGATATTTTTGCACTTAGATCTCTGCCAATGAGGGAATCCTGTTGAGATCGCCATTATGGCAGAGTTGTCGTATTCATATCGCTACTATGCTAAATATTTCATACTAGGGTTTTTGTTTGGGATTTCTGTCGTTGTAGATATTTTTGCACTTAGATCTCTGCCAATGAGGGAATCCTGTTGAGATCGCCGTTATGGCAGAGTTGTTCGTATTCATATCGCTACTATGCTAAATATTTCATACTAGGGATTGATATAATACTCAGCTAGTAGTTGTGACCGCTTGATTACATGTCATTAACGCTTGAATAAAGGGTTATCTTATGGAGGTTGTTGTATGTCGTTGATAGATTGGAGTCGTGAGAGCGGTATAAAAATTACTAGTTTTCTGTAAGAAGTTGTATGTGCACTTGCTTAGAGCTTCAAATTTTAGTTATATCTTATTAAATAATTGATTACAGAGCTAATGATTGGATGAAAACTCTTGCGAATGAAAACCAGTGATAGCTGTTTCCGTAGATTCTTCTGTCTCCTATGAGTGGATTTCCGACTGATCTGAGAGATCTGAAGATCCAGTTTTGTTTCTTTTAGGACTCTGTAGGTTGTTGCCATGATGACAGGGTGGAAGGAAACGATGTAGTGTGATCCCTTTTCCTTTTTAGAATGATATTTGAAAAAAACTCAGTAGGTTCACCTTTGTGTTTTGGATCGATAGTTCTATTCAAAATAGAATCAATGTTCAGTTCGCCTATTGTTAGTGATTAAAGGAAATGATGATAGTGATTAAAGGAAATGATGATCCGAATCTTTATTTATTTGACATTACATTTATATACATGAACAAAATGTGTTTAAATGAGTCTTGGAAGGACCATAGAGTACAATCCTTATGTTAAAAAGGGGTTAATGATTAGAATATCTTGATGTATGAGTTTCGGAAATACTCTTTGAGGGGTTGGTAAATTTTTATTAGTGACTCTTTACAAAGTCTTTTCGGTTTATTAAAGCAAGAGG